>CM076571.1:789760990-790056820 GCA_034641835.2 Pinus albicaulis
TTAATTCAAAGAATTGAGCCATTGACAGGCAGAAAAGCTAAAAAGCCAAATTAAAAACACCTTTAAGCTAGTGTTTTCAGCCACACACTGCGCTTTCTGACCAATCTTGGAAGAATTGGTTTTTCAGGGGCTTTGTTGAATATTTTTTTAAACTGAGAGGGGGGGGGGGGGTGAATCAGTTTAACATATGCATCAGATTTTTAAATTTTCATCAAACTTATTTACATCTTAATATGTGAATAGTCTTACAATGTTGCAGCAAGTATTAAATTAATGTGACATCAACCTTATTGTGAGAGAAGCAAACAATTAAATAGATTGAGTGGATCATATCAACATATAAGAAACACACATAGAGAAAAAAAATGTAAGTGGAAACCCATAAAGGGAGAAAACCACATCTTATTATTGTTGTGATGCAAAGGCAAGCTCCAACTCCCTCTCACCACTGTTTTTCTGCAGGCACCAACCTATAGGAGGCTCAAACCTCAGTCAGCTACAGCTAATAGCTATCAAGCTTCAATTTGATAGGGAAGCTCCAAATTCCTCAATTAATAAAAATAAATGTTTGTTGATTTACCTCAAATATCAGCTTTGTTCTGTAGCACCTCTTTCTACTCCTCTCTTCCTTATCTTCTCTGCCTCAATCTTCTATGCTCTGCATCCTCTATCCTTACTCTCTCTAACCTCTCTATGCATATCAAGTTGATATTATATATAGAGTTCATCACATGACTATTTGTATTCGACAAGGATTTTGGAGTGAACAACCATGACTCTTTGGCTTTTGCCTTCTCATTCCTTTGTCCAACTCATTTAAAAAAGTATAACAATATGTACAAATTTCAATGTTACAGTGAGATTTTTCTTTTCCTTCAGATGCTTGACTTTGCATCACAAACAATATAAGACAATTAAAACATTTACATTTTCAGTTACATTATATAAACTTCACTCAGCCCTTGGCTTGTTGGTTTTTTCCTTTCTGTTGTTTTCCTGCAACTTTCCTGCATACCTCTATTTACTGCAACTCTGAGCACCTGTGCATGTACACCTTTCCATGTTCAATTTTAAATCCATTCGCTGCATACCTCTTCAATTCTGCAGTCTCTCTTTACCTCTGTACATATTCTCAAAGCTCATTGTAGTTGTGTATCTGTTGTATATATACTTGTTTTATAATATAGGGTAAAACCCCCAGTCCCTGAAATTTTCTCTCCGTGCATATAAAAATGCACCTCCTATTTTCTATCCAACACAATTTCCTTATCTGGGAAATTTCGATACTCTGTTTACTAAACTGGTAATTTAATTACGTGGAATCTCCTCTTACAAATCCCTACCATGAAGACTTCTTCAATGTTAATAAATGGTTATGAACCCATAGCTACAACACTCACACATATAATATGCTCTCATATACAAAGAACCCAATCAACCCAGCTTTTAGCTCTTCTATACGCACATATTTCAAATCTGTGGTAAAAGACCATTTCATGGATGCAGTCATTTTACATACGAAAGGTATCTAATTAAACTTATGGTGAAAACCATAGCCAAAACCCCACTTTTCATTACTCGAATTAATGTTTGAATATTTTCCCATAACTCAGGTTTTAAAACCAATGGTCAATGAACCATCTGTGAACCTCTCTTAATGAATACTTTATATTACGCCCAAACTTCATATCTGGACCACTACACTTTTACCACCGCATTCACCTTTTAATGTTAAATTACATATATTAGAACGAAATGTCTCGGGCCCATAATATGCACAGCTTGCCTTTGATATTAACATGTAGTGCCCTTTTATAAAATGAACCATGGCTTCAAATCACTAATTGATCTTCATATGTAAACCCAAATGGCCCACCATATGAAATGGGCATTACATCCCATAATACAAACCTTCAGCTTTGTTTTTAATTACCCAGACTTTATGAAATGTGAATCAATATAATGAAGTGCCCAAATCTTATATCCAATGTTTATTCACGAATGGAAACCCTTTCATATAGTATTTCCATACCCTTTTGTCAACAACCCTTGGCATTATATCTGTGCTACTCAACCTTATAACTTATATTAAATCCCGCTTCAAATGACACTCGGCTCTATTATTTCATATCCAACCATAATATATATAGTAACATATGATACAACCTCCTTTTAAATATTTGGAACATTATATTAAAACCCAAAACTTTGGATTGAAAACCACACAATAACATATACAACATCTTCGGGCCCACAGTACTTTCCTCTCACATCTGACGGTTGAAAATTTATTGCTTTGTTTTGGGACGATCTGACGATAATCGCACAACCAAACTGCCCTGCTTTTAATTGCTCAAAAACGCGCGAATGACGATGAGTACTAGCATTAACTTACCCTACTCATCCAACAATTTTAAACCCTCCGATCCTACGGAAATCGCACGATAAAACGATATGAAATTTAACTCTCAGAAGCCATGTGATGTGTTGGGAAAAATACTGAGAGGGGGGGGGGTGAATCAGTATTTACTGCATATTCAAAAGTTTTACTTTTTCTTGCTTCTAAAACCCATACGCTACTTTCCTAATACAGACTCACGAATATACGCAGATACCCTTTATGAAACTCGCGTATATATAGATATCTAATTATGTCATTAGTTCTTCACTTAAATCATTCCATCATTTAATCATCAGATGTTTGATAAATAGTAAACAGGTGCAGTAAGAACAGAGTAAACCATCACACAAAGCATCACACATGAACACCAGGATTTTTAGGTGGAAACCCAAGTCGGGAGAAAACCACCGCTGCAGTTGCTCAGCCTTCAATATTTTATTATAGAGAAAACATCTTACAACATATGTGCTGGCGCAGACTTGACCAGCACGCAGGCACCCACCAAGCTTAGTTTGACCTCTCTGGAAGGGAACTCCAGCACGGCTCGTTTGGCCTCTCTAGGGAGCTACGACCCCGATCTCGTTTACCGGCCCTCACACGGAAGGAGGCTCGACCCCGGCCCTGAAGGCTACAACCCTCAGCACCTCTATGGACCACATTTCATCAATTTTCACACTGGATCCAAAGCTTCCACTAGGACACCACTTGCAGGCCACATTTCATCATATTTTTAGACTGGACCCTTTCCATACTTTTAAGCTCAAACATACATCACCAATAGATACTTACCAATTCAGACAACACAGATCAGATAGCAGTAATACAGTAGAACAGATCAGATGTTTCATACCCCATGCTTCAGCAAACCCTAGTTTGAATACGCGCTTTCACTTCACTTATGTCGCGTATATACGCGCTTTCATCCACACAAACCAGCGTATACCTCTGTATATATTTCATTGCGCATACGCGCTTTCACTTCGGCGAGGCCACGTATATACGCGCTTCCTCTGCAGCGAAGTAGCGTATAGATCTTCAATCATTATAGAGCAACATACTTCTTCAGATCAGATATTCAGTTCAGATTTCCCCTTTTACTTCAGACAGATGTTCGCCTCATCTCAGATCTAAGTCTTCCATAAACAGATCTAGCAAATACAAATACATTCCAGATCTAGATATCCCGCTTCATCATTTCTTCATAGGTGCATCATAGATTCAGATCTATCATCAAACCTTTACCCTTTCCATACAGATATACTTCATAGAGAAGTATTCATTCAAGCTCAGACATCTTGCACCCACTCTCATTATTTTCATAATGAATTTCATCTCGTTATATAGGTTTATCCTTTTTCAATACCATGAGCCCCTTTTTCAATACCATGAGCCAAAAAAATACCATGAGCCCAAAACTACATTACTTCCGATGGTATTCTTGGACGGGGTCAATTAGGTGGATCATTACCCAATACAATGGGTCAATACCATGGTGGTTACCCCTGGTTTTGCACTTTTTGAGCGCTTTTTGCCCATACGCGACTTGGCACGTTCTTTCCCGCGTGCATACGCGACTTCCCCTAGACATATCCGCGTATGCCTTGAGACATACTAGATTGAGCACATTCTGAATTCCTTTCTTCATTTCCTTCTGTACACACTGTAGATACATCATATTTAGCTCATCAAGAACATATTCTAACAAGCACAACTTCACCAAGTAAGTTGTCATCATCTTCATTAAGAGGGTTGCCTTTCAAGGACAACACTTAGCATCATATTGTCAACAAACATCATATCACATCATATTTACATCATTTACCAAGTCCATCAAGTCAAGAATAACTTCATCGGGTGGATTGCCATCAAGGACAACACATGTCAACAGTCACATGTCTTCATCTTCATTCAGTGGGTTGCCATCAAGGACAACACTCTGCATCATATTTCCAACAATCTCCCCCTTTGGACTTGATGGCAACCACGATGGTGTTTGGTTACCACAACAGATAGGTACATTAAGAATACCATGACACCATGTCACTTTCTTTATTTTTGACCCCATTCTTTCTCTTCATTCAAACACCATGTCACTCTCCCCCTTTGACATCAAGGGCAAAGGGTGGATCAAAAACCAACATACTCTTCCCCTTTTCTCCTCATGTGGAAGAAGCGTTCTGCAGATCTGATATGTACTGAAGTGGCCAAGCTCCCCCTGAGTTCATGCTGAATCTTCAAACATATTTTTCAATAAAGTACATGACTCTATGAACTTCCTATCACCAAAGACTCATACTTACATCAAATATCCAACCAAGTGGATTTACATATGAGACTCAAGTACCCAACCAAGTGGGTTTACACACTTCAACTCAGCTACCCAATCAAGTGGGTTTACAAAATTTGACTCAGCTACCCAACCAAGTGGGTTTACAAATTTGACAAGTCCTTACATGACTGAATATTACAAAATTTACATCATGGGTCTCAACATGACCTTTTCATCAAAAATACAACTATGACTTTTCATAACCAACACCAAAAAGACGTCAAGAGAGATCATATATCAGAACCACCATAATGCCAACAGTGCATTATACTCAGCAACGCTAATGCTCCCCCTGAATTTGTGCATCCAAGCATCCTTGTCATATGACTAAGGCTCCCCCTTAGTTTGTGCATCCTGAACACTTTCACCAACAGATCATCAGGGTATCTTTAACAAAACATTAGAAATGGAATTATGAGAACTGGAACACCACCAGAGATACCAAACAGTATCAGAGATACCAAACAGCACTGCAGCTGTGCTGAAGAGAGCTGACTCCACCCAAGAAATTTTCAGCAATCGGACATACACGGTTTTCTGTGCAGGAACTCGCGTATATACGCGACTAGGTTTCAGGAAATCCGCGTATCCAATACCATCTTCTATATTTTAACCAGATCTGATCCTCTTGTGAGAAAAAGACAGTGTTCAGCTTCTTTCTGGGATATTTGAATGCTTCCCTAGACTACAGATAGATAGAACAGTGTAGTTGTGTCTTCAAGCGTCATCCAACGGTTGTAGCATAAGCACATTAGTAACCAAGCCTTCAGATTCTTTGCAGCATCAATACAATCTTTCCAAGAGAGATTATCATATCAGAACAACATCTTCAAATATGTGTCAAGCAATCATCCATGTGGTCCAATATCATCAAGATCTTCAAGATTTAACATGAAGTAACATATGTAGGCAAAAGATCTCAACCATAGTAACAAACTCTGCATGATCTATTCTTATTTCTGAATCAAACGACATCCAACTCATCCATTTGTGAGCACAAAAGATATTTATCAGCACCCAGGGCTCAAAATCTCATCATAATAAACCATGTACCAAGTCATCATCATTTGAGCATGAGTATCACAAAAACCAAGAATAAGCAGTCATATTGCTAACAATGCAATCACTAGTATTCAACTTGCTACTCCCCCTGGACCAGTGCTCCTTCTTGTGCAACCTAAAAACGTTCATCAGCAAGTCATCAGCAACAATCTCTGCATGGGCTGCCCTTATCTCCGAATTATAGGACTTTCATCTCAACAATGAATACTCTTCATCAACAAGCAAACAGGACTCATCCACAATCTTCAACACAAGACACCATGTATCGTTTCCTCATTATTTAGAACTGAGAAACTAAGCTAAAAATGAGTCAATAATACAGTTATTAACAGTCAGACTGATGCTTCCCCTGAACCTCTGCTCCAGATCTTCATCTACCATATAAATTCTCTTATCATCAATGCATACGCGACTGTGTCTGCTGGAACTCGCGTGTATACGTGACTTTTGTTAATAGAACCCGCGTATGGAAAGTGAAGCATAGAAATTTTTCACATTCCTTCATCTCCCCTTGAACTTGTACTTCCTGTACCTGTCTTCTTCATATCAGATGCTCTGTCAGAAATACATATAACCAGAATAATCAAATCAATCATGAGAGACATCATACATTTCTCCCCCTGTGATGATACATTACTAAATCTCATAATGTATCCCACATTATTCCTGCAGTCAATCAGAGAAGTAAGCTTCAGAAGTGGATGACTGCAGTAGGGTCAATATTCCCTACGTTTCTGATCCGTCCTCCATCTTTTTCTAGATTTGTTTGATCTTTCTATTTGTGTGCTGGAAGTTATCCAATTTCTCATATCTGTTCAACCTGCATTCCTTTTCTACATGTCCATACTTGTTACAAGAATAACATCTCATATGTCCAGAAAAATAAGCATAAGAATCATAATGAGTATTTCTAATCTTCCTCCTTTTACAATCGGCTGCTTTATGTCCATACTTGTTACATGAAAAACAATATCCCTTGAAGAAACCAGAGTACCTTTCTATGTAGGAACTGTTTGATTGAGGCTGAAATGATCTGCTCCTGCAATTTGCTACAACATGCCCATAATTATGACATTTAAAGCATTCAACTTTATTGACTAATTTCCTTTGAGATTTCATCATTGTTGGTTGACCTTTTGTTTCTTTCAACACTTCAGGTTTTGCATTGACATCCTCTGAATTTTTTGCACTTCCTTGTGAGCTAGATTCTCCTTTAATAGTTTCATGGAAACCAAGACCAAGTTTGATAGCAGGAGACCTTTGATTACTCATAATATTGTCCAAGATATTAGTACTATCTTGAAACCTCAAAAGTTTAACCTTTTCTTCTAATTTACCTTTGAGAATGTTTACCTCAACCTCCAAGGCTTAACATTGCTTTGTCATGCTTTCTTCTTTCCTTCTTCCATCTTCTACTTGATCCTTCAGATTTAGAATCTCTTCTTTCAACCAATTTTCGTTTTCTTCACATGTTTGTTCCAGCTCTTCATTATTCTTATTTGATTTTTTCAAATCTTCTTTGAGAGAAATGATTTCTTCTTCAAGGCCTTCCTTTTCAAATGACAGAGGTTCTTCATTTTCCTTACTTGATGCTTCTAGATCTGCTTGCAGAGAGATGATTGCAGCTTCAAGTCCTTCATTCTTCTTGCTTGATTTTTCAAGATCTGCTTCTAGTTCTTTAATTCGATTGGATGCATAAGTATGAAACCTTTGATACTTGTCCACCTGTCCATTTAGCATTTCTATTTGATCTTTCATTTGAGAGGTCATCTCTTTGTAAATAGAATCTTTTGTATCAATTTCCTTTGTTGTTCTTCAGCTTTGATCTTGATAGCTTCCAAAACTTTACTATCTTCACTATTGTTTGCACAAAGAAGTGTATTACAAGTGGCCTTCTTCTTTTCCTTCTTTACCATGAGTATTTGTAGAGCTTCGTCAGAAACTTCTGGATCCATACTGTCACTTTCACCATCATAATCTTTGCACATGCAATTAAGTAAGAGACAAGAACAAAGATTAATACCTGGTTCATATTCTTCAATTTTTGCTATACATGATTTCTGAGGTATATCCTTGTTTCGAGTAGGCTTCTTCTTTTGCTTCTTTGCCATGAGCACTTTCAGATCATGGTCAGAATCTTCTTCATCTTCACTGGACACTTCATCATCATCTTCTTTTGCATAATAACTCTTTCTCTTTTCAAATTGTTTCCCTTTACCATTTTTTTCTCTATAAGGACATTTAGCAGCATAGTGACCAACTTTTCCACACTCAAAACATTTGAAGGGAAGCTTACCTTTGAATCTTCCAGTACCCAGTTGGAGTTTTCTCACGAAATTCGCTTCTTCTTCTTCGGATATATAGCTGGATTCTTTGACAACTTCCTTTTCTTTTCCTTTTACAGATGCCTTAAAAGCAGCTTCTTTGATTTGAGAAGGACCTCCTTGTCTCATTTCAAAAGCAGTCAGAATACCATGTAATTGAACAATAGTAAGAGTTTGCAGATCTTGCCTTTCTTCAATAGCTGAAATTTTAGAGTCAAATTTTGAAGTCAAGGATCTTAAGACTTTTTCCACCAGAGTAGTATCGGTTATGGTTTCACCCAAATTTCTCATCCGATTTACAATATCATCTAGACGAAGAAAGAAACTGGCAACACTTTCATCACTATGTATCTTCAAATTTTCATATTCAATTCTAAGAGTTTGGAGTTTTGCACTTTTTACCTTTGTGTCTCCTTCATAGCTTAGAATGATTTTGTCCCATATTTCTTTTGCTGAATGTAGCTGCATCACTTTAGCAAATTCTGATTCAGACATGCTTCCCAATAAGACATTCACTTCTTTGGCATTGATTTCATACTTCTTTTTTTCAGCTGCATCAGTAGGAATACTTGCCGGGTATTGATAACCTTCTTCCACGATTGCCCATACATCTGCACCAAGACTTTGCAGATATGCTTTTGTTCGTACCTTCCAAAATATCAGATTGCTTCCATTGAATAGAGGTGGCTTTATAGACATCACTCCTTCTTGACTTTCCATTGCGACGGATCTCCTTCAAGCGATCAAGCTTCTACAGAAGTACCTGCTCTGATACCAATTTTTGGGAAAAATACTGAGAGGGGGGGGTGAATCAGTATTTACTGCATATTCAAAAAATTTACTTTTTCTTGCTTCTAAAACCCATACGCTACTTTCCTGATACCGACTCGCGTATATACGCGGATACCCTTTATGAAACTCGCGTATATACAGATATCTAATTATGTCATTAGTTCTTCACTTAAATCATTCCATCATTCAATCATCAGATGTTTCATAAACAATAAACATGTGCAGTAAGAACAGAGTAAACCATCACACAAAGCATCACACATGAACACCAGGATTTTTAGGTGGAAACCCAAGTCGGGAGAAAACCACCGCTGCAGTTGCTCAACCTTCAATATTTTATTATAGATATAAAATAAAACATATGTCTTGGCTGAGAATATGCGACATGCGGCACCACAACGCTCATTTACCGGCCCTCTCACACCAAAGGAAGTCAACCTGACTGGTTGGTTGGTTTACCAGCCTCTCCAGGAGGAGGGCTGCGACCCCCCGATCTAGTTTGCAGGCTCACTGGAAGACTACGACTCCACAGTGAAGGCTACAACCCTCAGCACCAATATGGACCACGTTTCATCAATTTTCACACTGGATCCAAAGCTTCCACTAGGACAACACTTGCAAGCCACATTTCATCATATTTTCAGACTGGACCCTTTCCATACTTTTAAGCTCAAACATACATCACCAACAGATACTTACCAATTCAAACAACACAGATCAGATAGCAGTAATACAGTAGAACAGATCAGATGTTTCATACCCCATGCTTCAGCAAACCCTAATTTGCATACGCGCTTTCACTTCACTGATGTCGCGTATATACGCGCTTTCGTCCACACAATCCAGCATATACCTCTGTATATATTTCATTGCGCATACTCTCTTCCACTTCGGCGAAGCCGCGTATATACGTGCTTCCTCTGCGGCGAAGTAGCGATAGATCTTCAATCATTATAGACGACATACCAGATCTGATGTGGGTTGGATTTCCCCTATTACTTGATGTTCGCCTCATCTCGGATCTAAGCCTTCCATAAACAGATCTAGCAGATACAAATACATTCAGATCTAGATATTCCGCTTCATCATTTCTTCATAGGTGCATCATAGATTCAGATCTATCATCAAACGTTTACCCTTTCCATACATATATACTTCACAGAGAAGTATTCATTCAAGCTCAGACATCTTGCCCCCACGGTTATCATTTGCATAATGAATTTCTTCTCTTTATATAGGTTTATCCTTTTTCAATACCATGAGCCCCTTTTTCAATACCATGATCCAAAACAATACCATGAGCCCAAAACTACATTACTTCCGATGGTATTCCTGGATGGGGTCAATTAGGCGGATCATTACCCAATACAATGGGTCAATACAATGCTGGTTACCCCTGGTTTTGCACTTTTTGAGTGCTTTTGCCCATACGCGACTTGGAACGTTTATTCCCGCGTGCATACGTGACTTCCCCTAGGCAAATCCGCGTATTCCTAGAGACATACTCTTTTCATCATAGAATTAGCACATGCTGAATTCATTTCTTTATTGCCTTCTGTACTCAGTGTAGATACATCAGATTTAGTTCATCAAGACATATTCTATCAAGCACAACTTCATCAAGTAAGTTGCCATCATCTTCATCAAGTGAGTTGCCATTCAATGACAACACTCAGCATCAGATTTCTTAACAAACATCATTTCATATCAGATTTACATCATCTACCAAGTCCAACAAGTCAAGAATAACTTCATCAGGTGGATTGCCATCAAGGACAACACATGTCAACAGCCGCATGTCTTCATCTTCATTCAGTGGGTTGCCATCAAGGACAACACTCTGCATCATATTGCCAACATGATGAACTGGGGCCTAGCTGCTTATCGCGTCGTCCCTTGAGTTATCTTCCATGCTATTTTGAGTGCGATTGTCATTCGATGAACCCTCCTCCAGATCGGATAGCGCACGGCTATACCGTGTTCATTCCATCGTCGATAGTTATCATGCGATGAGGGAGTGATGGGAGTGGTTTCTCCAAACCGCTTAAGACCATGTGTCATCTCCTAGCATATATCATGTTGATTTGGAGTGGTTTCACTTCTGTACAAAGGCAGTGCGATATCGGTGGGTTTGGTTTCAAAAACCCACTGTCACTGTTCATACCTCATGGTTCCGTTCAGTTGCACTTGAGGTTCCATTCCTTCCTTCATTTGTTCACGATCCCAATATGTCTTCTTAACTTTGTTTTCATATGGTTCTTCGGTTATTTTCTGTCACTCATTCTCATATGTTATCCCTTGCTTTGTCAACACTTCAACACGGGGCTTCCGCTATCATAACGCATAGCTCTATTCACACATAGGTTTATCACCAATCCTCTGCGCTCGATTCATGATTCCTTAATGCAGGGCCTTATCCCCGACTCTGTCCCGAGGTCCCTCCTTCTTACTAATGATATCCTTCATCTATGAATAAATTGATGTACACATAAGAAAACATGAATAAATCAATGTACATATATATATATATATATATATATATATATATATATATATGTATATATATATATATATATATATATATATATATATATATATATATATATATATATATGTATATATATATATATCAATTCCTCCACGGGCCGTTCAAGGGATGATACGTGTGATCTGTTTCAATGAACAATACAGAGTTTCTCTGAGCTATCACTCCACTCCTCTATCTATCTTTGTTAGTGACATTTGTTGATCTTACTAGTCCAACTACTGTGTTTTACTGCTTCATTCATTTGTACTTCCCTTCACTATATAATAGTCCTTCGCCCCGGTTCACCTTCGTTCATGATCTCTACACAGGTTCTCCCTCCTCTAGTTATGCCTCTGCTACTTGACCATTTTATTTCAACAGTTTCCATCTATGTTGTCTCTGTAAATAGACTCTCCCTCTGTCCTTCTCATGCTCCCTGTAAAAACCTGTTGTCTTCCCCTTTTCCTCTACTGTTTTCCTTTGTCTGTCTCTACCTCTGCTACCTCCTTTTCCATCACTGTCAATATTTCCAACAGTCTCCCCCTTTGGAATTGATGGAAATACACTTCCTCTGCTTGCCTGTTAGGACCCTTCCTTCTGTTGCTTTCTCTTCCTCCCCCTTTGACATCAATGGTAAGAGGTTGCTCAATTTTTATTTTTATTTTGTACTTTGAACTCTTGCCCATGTTGCACTAATCTTGAGGACCTATTTCATGCTTTCCTTGCTAGCAGATTTCCCCTTGGAATGATATTTTCATTTCTGTTCTACCCCTGAAACTATGCTTTCTCTTCATATCAAAGAGTAGCATCTACAGATACTACCCCTAGTCTATCTCTCAAATATTCAAATGGTTCTCTAGAAAGAGGTTTGGTGAATATATCTACTATCTGTTCTTTTGTTGGTACATACTCCAGATTTACTACCTTCTAAGCTACTTGTTCTCAGAGAAAATGATACTTGATTGTGATATGTTTAGTTTTTGAATGAAGCACAATATTTTTTGATATGCTTATAGCACTTCTATTATCACATTTGATAGAGATAGGTTCATCAATGCTTACCTTAATGTCCTGGAGGGTTTGTTTCATCCACATGACTTGTGTACAACATGTTGTTGATGCTATGTATTCTGCTTCTGATATAGATAGAGAGATAGATGTTTTTTTCTTTTTTAGCCATGCCACCAGAATTTCTCCTAGATATAATGCACCTCCACTTGTGCTTTTCCTGTCATCCACACAGTTGGACAAGTATGCATCTATGTATGTTGTCCAAGTGAGGCTTTTTCCTTTTGGATACCATAGCCCAAGCTATATTTTTCCTTGTAAATATCTGAATATTATTTTGACTACTAAAAGATTATTTTTCTTTGGTGTTGCTTGATATCTAGCCACAAGTCCTACTACTAGCATGATGTTTGGTCTCGATGATGTCAGGTACAACAAACTTCCTATCATGGATCTATAGAGTCTTTGATCTATATCAACAGACCCATCAGCAGCACATAGCTTGCATCCTATGATCACGGGAGTTGACACAGGTTTGCAATCTTCCATTTTGAACTTTTTCAACATTTCTTTTAAGTATTTTTCCTGTGAGATAAATGTACCTATGCTCTTTTGCTGAATTCAAGTCCTAAATAGCAACTGAGCTCTCCAATAATAGACAACTCAAACTATGATTTCATCTCCTCAGCAAACCCTTTTGCTAGCTCATCTCTATTTCTTCCAAACATAATGTCATCAACATATACTACAACAATCAGGAGTTCATTTTCATGGGATTTTATGTATAGATTGTTGTCTACTCCTCCTCTCTTAAAGCCCTGTTTTTGCAAGTATTTATCCAGCCTTCAGTACCAAGCACAAGGAGCTTGTTTTAGTCCATACAGAGCCTTCTTCAGTCTGCATACATAGTTTTTATTGTCTGTTAATGAGAAGCCTTCTGGTTGTTCCATGTAGACTTCTTCTTCTAGATATCCATTCAGAAATGCAGATTTCACATCCATTTGAAATACCTTGAAGTCTTGGTAGCATGCAAAGGCTAGAAACATTCTGATAGCTTCCATTCTGGCTACAAGGGCAAATGTTTCATCGTAATCAAGTCCTTCGATTTGTGAATATCCTTTGCAGACAAGTCTGGATTTATTCCTGATTACCTATCCTTGCTCATTCATTTTATTTTTGAATACCCATTTTGAGCCTATGAAATTTTTCTCAGTAGGTCTAGGAACTAGTTCCCAGGTATTGTTCTTCTCAATTTGGTCCAATTCTTCATTCATAGCATTCACCCAATACTTTTCCTTGCTGGCTTCTTCAAACTTCTTTGCTCTATTTGTGATAGTAAGGCTATGTATAATCTTTTTTTGCCCTGCTCTCATTAGTCGCCTTCTTGTCTGACCCCTAATCTCTTGTCTCCAATGATCTGATCTTCTGATGGTTCTTCTCGAGGTGTATCTTGAGGGCTTGATCTCGGCTCAACATCTTCGTTGTCCTGCGTTTGTTTCATCATCATCTTGGTTTTCTTCTTCATGGTTGTCATGGACTGCAAATAGATCTCTGTATTGTTTGGAAGTTCTTCGTCAAATCTCACATCAATGCTTTCTACAATTTTTCGAAGAGTCTTGTTGTAGCACCTGTACCCTTACTTTTGGATGCATATCCTAGAAATATCCCTTCATTTGATCTTGCATCAAATTTACCAAGGTTTTCATCATTATTCTTTATGTAACACTTGCTTCCAAAGATTCTAAAGTGCTTGATTGAAGCTGGTTTACCATGCCATAGTTCATAGGAGTCTTGTCACCGGCTGCCTTTAAAATGGCTTTGTTTAGAATATGTACTCCATCGTGTGTAGTGCTTCTACCTGTATGTTTGAGTGAATATTACTTTCTCTTGCATCATGCCTGAAATTGCTGTACACATATTCGTTTTGTCGCTTCATACCCATTCTACCGAGGTGTCCTGCAACAGTAAATTGTTTTTATGCCATGTCTACGTATATCCGCAAAGTCATAACTGCACCACCCGTTCCCATCTCGATGCATTTTAGCTTGCATCCTCGATTGATTTTCAAGTAATGCTTTGAATATCTAAATTCTCCAAAGGCTTCGATTTATTCTTGAGAAATGCAACCCATGTCATTTTGGAGAAATCATCTATTATCAGCATGAAGTAGGATTCTCCACTTGGTGTTTTAGTTCTTGCAGGTCCACACAGATCCATGTGCACAAGCTGGAGTGGTCTTCTTGTTGATAACTCATCTTTGGCCTTAAAGGATGTGTGGGTCTGTTTACCCAATTGACAAGATTTTCATATGGTATTAGAAGGCCTTTTTATTTTTGGCATGTCTCTGACCGCTTTCTTCTTGCTCAGTCTGATGATATGATCGAAGCTGAGATGTCCCAATCTCCTATGCCATAACCATGACTCCTCAAGTTTGCTAAGATGGCATGCTTCATCTTCCTCTTTCACTATGTAAACATTACTCTCTGTTCGAACACCTTTGAGCAGAGTCTTACCTGTGGTGCTTGATCTGACTTCACAATCTTGTGCTCTGAAAAGAACTTCGCAGCCTTTATCACACATTTGACTGACACTCAGCAAATTTTCTTTCAGCCCATCTACAAATAGTACATCTTGGGCCTTACCTATGCCATTATCTAAGCTGACTGAGCCCTTTCCCTTGATTTTTCCTGATTTATCATTGCCAAAAGTAACATTACCAGTTTTCTTTTCATCAAAAGTTATAAATTTTCTCCTGTCTCCAGTCATATGTTTTGAGCAGCCACTGTCCAGATACCATTGGCTTTTCAGATCTTGAGCAGTTAGAGCCAGGTCACACTTATTCACCTTCTTTTTCCACTAGAAGCATCCTTTTGTTTGGTATCTTTTGTGAGATGATGAATCACATCCTCTCAGAGGACATTTGGAAGGAATATGTCAAATTTTGTTGCATACACAGCATTTGATCATAATTTTTGCATAATTGTGAGTATGTTCTTTGATTCATAAACCTACTTGAGGTGTTGAACATCAATCTTTGTCCATATTTTCTACACTCAATTATTTTATGGCCAATTTCCTTACAATAAAAATAGTAACCATAGAAACTATTTGCATACCTAATGTAAGGTTGTCTTCTCCATTTTTTTGCTCGAGACAGTTTCTTCACTATTTGCATCTTTTACTGGTTTGAATTACTCCTCCTTGCATGACAGTATACATCAATGTGGCCCAGCTTGTGGCAGAAATAACAGGTGGCATTTTTCATAGGAGGGAAGAATCTCCTTTGATGGCTTCCAAATTTGACATACTCAGGGGTATATGATTCTTTTTCTATTTTCTGAGTGTTTCTTTCATTCTTTGTTATTAGAGGTTTTCTTCTGGGTTTTGTCTCCCTCCTTACATGTTTCTTCTTTTGTAGGAATTATTTGAGCTACTTCATCAACTTTCTTTGCTTTTACAAAAATAATATCTATGTTTTTTTTCTTTGCTTCTACTTGATTCTCCCTCATAGCCTATTCCAGTTTTTATCATAGGAGATCTTTGAGCATCTAGAATCTCGTTCAACTTACTAGAGCTTGTTGTTTGAGAAGAATTTATAGCCACTTTCCTTTGAAAATTTTCTAATTTCTTCCTGAGACATACTACTTCTTCTTCCAACTTCTCTTTTTCCTGAGTTTTCTCCTTGATTTGCTTAAGTAAAATGTCTTATATCTTCTTGGATTCTTCAAGCTCTATCTTTAGCTACATGAGGACTTCTGAATTATGTTCTTCTCGTACATACTTGAGGAGAATGTCCTTTTGTTTTCTGCACTTCAGTTTGAGTCTATCAATGTCCTCCAGGGCACTTCTTAGCTCCCCCTCAAGGTCGACTTCACCTTCTTCTTCTTCATCTTCTAGCAGGAGTCCTTCAAGTTCTTCTATGGCCGTCAATAAAAATTCAGAGGTTCCTTCTTCACTTGAGGGTTCATCTGAGTCTTCAGATGCACTGCTGTCTCGTTGAGCATAGAAGGATTTTCTACTAAATTTCTTTCCTTTCTGCCAGTTCTTTGATGTATTTTTCCCTGATTCTTGAGCCTGATTCCTTACTTTCTTGTGAGGACACTTAGCAGCGTAGTGTCCAACTCTCCCACAATTAAAGCATTTGAAAGGAAGTTTACCTTTGTATTTACCTGAGCCTCTATCCATTTTCTTGACAAATTTAGCCTCTTCTTCATCAAAGGAAGAACATGTATCTTCCTTTTCTTCTTTCTTCTTTTCTATTTTAAAAGCTGCCTCCCTCGTACTTGGCTTCTTCTGTGGGAGTCTCATCTCATAGGCTATTAGATTTCCAAGTAACTGGTTCATAGTCAAGGTCTCCCAATCAGTTGTTTCTTCTATTGCAGACACCTTGGGATTAAACCTGGATGGAAGAGATCTTAGAATCTTTTGCACAATTATACTTTCTGGTATGGTTTCTCCAAGATATTTCATATTGTTAACAATTTCCACAACTCTTAAGAAGAAGCTGCCAACATCTTCATCATCATTCATTTTTAAATTTTCAAACTGGGCTCTATATACTTGAAGTTTGGCAGTCTTTACCTTTTTTTTCCCTCATGGATATTCTCTAGAGTGTCCCACATATCTTTGGCAGTCTTACTATGCATTATTTTGATAAATTCAACCTCACAAAGTCCACTTAAGATTGCATTCATGGCCTTTGCATTTGCTACAAATTATTGTTTAGCTTTTCTTTCTGGGTCAGTTGCCTTTGGGGCATATCCAAATTCTACTGCAGCCGATACCTCTATTCCTCGAGACATTATGTATGCTCTCATTCTGATTTTCCAGAAGGCATAATTAGCACCAGTGAAGAAAGGGGCTTTATTGGTTGAGCTTCCTTCTTGACTAGCCATCCTGGGGGCCTAGGATCTCCTTTTAGTGGTTAAACTGGTACAAAAGGAACTTGGCTCTGATACCAATTTTTGAATCTTTGGTTAAACTGAGAGGGGGGCGGGGTGAATCAGTTTAACACATGCATCATATTTTTAAATTTTCATCAAACTTATTTACAGATTAATATGTGAACAGTCTTAAAATGTTGCAGCAAGTATTAAATTAATGTGACATCAACCTTATTGTGAGAGCAACAAACAATTAAACAGATTGAGTGGATCATATCAACATATAAGCAACATACATAGAGACAACAGATGTAAGTGGAAACCCATAAAGGAAGAAAACCACATCTTATTATTGTTGTGATGCAGAGGGAAGCTCCAACTCCCTCTCACCACTATTTTTCTGCAGGCACCAACCTATAGGAGGCTCCAACCTCAGTCAGCTACCACTGACAGCTATCAAGCTTCAACTTGATAGGGAAGCTCCAACTTCCTCAATTTGTCAAAAGAAATGTTTGTTGATTTACCTCAGATATCAGCGCCGTTCTGTAGCATCTCTTTCTGCTCCTCTCTTCCTTATCTTCTTTGCCTCAATCTTCTATACTCTGCATTCTCTATCCTTAATCTCTCTAACCTCTCTATGCTTATCAAGTTGATATTATATATAGAGTTCATCACATGACTGTTTGTATTCCACAAGGAATTTGGAGTGAATAGCCGTGACTCTTTTGCTTATGCCTTCTCATTCCTTTTTCCAACTCATTTAAAAAAAAGTATAACAATATGTACAAATTTCAATGTTACAGTGAGATTTTTCTTTTCCTTCGGATACTTGCCTTTGCATCACAAACAATATAAAACAATTAAAACATTTACATTTTCAGTTACAGTATATAAACTTCACTCAGCCCTTGGCTTGTTGGTTTTGTCCTTTCTGTTGTTGTCCTACAACTGTCCTGCATACCTCTGTTTATTGCAACTCTGAGCACCTGTGCATGTACACCCATTCATGTGAAATTTTAAATCCCTTCGCTGCATACCTCTTCAATTCTGCAGTCTCTGTTTACCTCTGTACATATTCTCCAAGCTCATTGTAGTTGTGTATCTGCTGTATATATACCTGTTTTATAATACAAGGTAAAACCCCTAGTCCCTGAATTTTTCTCTTTGTGCATATAAAAATGCACCTCCTATTTTCTATCCAACACAATTTCCTTATCGGAATCTCCTCTTACAAATCCCTACCATGAAGACTTTTTCACCGTTAATAAATGGTTATGAACCCATAGCTACATCACTCACGCATATAATATGCTCTCATATACAAAGAACCCAATCAACCCAGCTTTCAGCTCTTCTGTATGCGCCTATTTCAAATTTGTGGTAAAAGCCCATTTCATGGATGCAGTCATTTTACATACGAAAGCTGTCTAATTAAACTTATGGTGAAAACCATAGCCAAAACCCCACTTATCATTTGTCGAATTAATATTTGAATATTCGCCCATAACTTAGGTTTTAAAACCAATGGTCAATGAATTGTCTTTGAACCTCGCTTAATGAATACTTTATATTACGCCCAAACTTCATATCTAGACCACTGCACTTTTACCACCACATTCACCTTTTAATGTTAAAATACATATATTAGAATGAAATGTCTCGGGCCCATAATATGCATAGTTTTCCTTTGATATTAACATGTAGCGCCTTTTTATAAAATCAAACATGGCTTCAAATCACTAATCGATCTTCATACGTAAACCCATAATGGCCCAACATATGAAATGGGCATTACATCCCATAATACAAACCTTCGGCTTTGTTTTTAATTACCCAGACTTTATGAAATGTGAATCAATATAATGAAATGCCCAAATCTTATATCCAAGGTTTATTCACGAGCGAAAACCCTTTCATATAGTATTACCATACCCTTTTGTCAGCAACCCTCGGTATTATATCTGTGCTACTCAACCTTATAACTTATATTAAACCCCGCTTCATATGACACTCGGCTCTATTTTTTCATATCCAACCATAATATATACAATAACATATGATACGGCCTCTGTTGAAATATTTGAAACATTATAGTTAAACCCACAACTTTGGATTTAAAACCACACAATAACATATACAACATCTTCGGGCCCACAGTACTTACCTCTCACATCTGACGGTTGAGAAGTTATCACTTTGTTTTGTGATGATCCGACGATAATCGCGCAACCAAACTGCCCTCCTTTTAACTGCTAAAAAATGCGCGATGACGATGGGTCCCAGCATTAACTTACCCTGATCATCCAACGGTCGTTGTCTTATTGCGCTCCAACCCTCTGATCCTACGACAATCGCACGATTCAACGATATGAAATTTAACTCTCAGAAGCCATGTGATGAACTGGGGCCCAACTGCTTATTGCACCGTCCCTTGAGTTATCTTCCGTGCTATTTTGAGTGTGATTTTTGTTCGATGAACCCTCCTCCAGATCGGACAGCGCACGGCTATATCGCATTTATTCCACCGTCGATAGTTAACGTGTGATGAGGGAGCTATCATAGCGGTTTCTCCAACCTGCTCAAGACCACGTGTCAGCTCCTAGCATATATCGCGTTGATTTGGAGTGGTTTCACTTCCGCACAAAGGCGGTGCGATATGGGTGGGTTTGGTTTCGCAAACCCACTGTCACTGTTCATAGCGCTTGTGGTTAGTTAGGTTGTGCTCAAGGTTCCTTCCTTCATTTGTTCACGATCCCAATATGTCTTCTTAACTTTGTTTTCATATGGTTTTCATTTATTCTCTGTCGCTCCTTCTCATATGTTATCCCTTGCTTTGTCAACACTTCAACACGGCGCTTCTGCTATCATAATGCACAAATCCATTCACGCATAGGTTTATCACCAAACCTCTGTGCTCGATTCATGATTCCTTAACGCAGGGCCTTATCCCTGACTCTGTCCCGGGGTCCCTCCTTCACACTATAGATATCCTCCATCTATTAGGAGGGTAGCCATTCAGGCTCAATTCCCAATATTCAGTTGTAGTTTCCAGTTATTCATCAGAGAAGTGCGGAACTCCATTACTCCTTTTTAATAGATTCATTTACCCATCAATAAATCAACGCCATAACTTTAATTCATTACTCTACTCCCGGTTCTCCAACACTGAAATGAACATCCGAAATAAATTTCCTTATCAAACAGGGTTAAAACAATTCAGGATCTTTGTAGGGTTAAGACGTTTCATCGCATAATTCCTCAAATTCATAAGAAACTGTGCTATCTCTCTGTAAATAGACTCTCCTCTGTTCTTCTCATGCTCCTATGGGACACATTGTCTTCCCCTTTGCCTCTACGTTGTCCTTTGTCTGTCTCTACCTCCCCTACGCACTCCTTTGCCATCAATGACAATATTTCCAACAATGCTTTAGAAACAACTTTCCTAACTCATTCCAGTTGCCAGTCTGTTATGATAATGGCACAAATATTTTGACTTCGCTTAAACAAAGTACGTCTATGTACATTTCAGGTCACATCCATGAATGGAAACGTAGATGTTGCCTAGTCAAAGTTTTCATTTTGGATCAAATTTTGGCTGAATGGTTCATCAAATCATTACTTCCTAAGATTAATGAAGATGTAGCTAAAGGAGGTGTTGTAACATAAGAGTAGTTCATTGCTGAAGCCCATTATCTAGACCTTGTTTACACATAGTCTAATACTTTGTATGAAAAAATTCTTGATTTACCACGCCCAGGTCAACTTACTACAACTCCTTCCAGTTCTCATGCCGTAGATGGTGTAATCGGTATAGTTAATACATCAAAGAGTAAGAAGAAATCATCTAAATATACTACTCCAATCATAATTCTACTGGATTCACCTAATGGAGACCCTTCCCTAGAAACTTCTGTCGAGATTCATATCGTAGAATTGTATACAACCAAAGCTAAATCATCCAGCAATAAGAAGAAGGGGAAGGGTAAAAATAAACAAAAAATTTCTTCCAAATAGAAAGAGGAAAAAACAGAACCATTAGATGAAAAATGGAAATCTCGTTATCATTATCTTTTCTGTGACGATGTTCACTACATCAAAGAGTGTCAACATTGGGCCGAGGTGTCCAAATTTGTCAAAGGTTCACCTACACCTCTTTTCCTTAAAGATCATTTACCATCACAAGACAAAAAAATGATCGTATCTTCTTCCAATTCAACGGAAAATATCCTGATGATGTCCCAGGTCATGGTTGCAACACGATATCAAGACTATGGATTGAAGAGTCCTGTAGCTGGAAAGGAAACTGAATAATCCAGTCAACCTCCAATATCAACTCCTCCTATTTCTGAACCATTACACATCGAGAAACCTAATCCTGATTTGGTAATTAAACTGCCTGCCAAAGGTGTACTTCGAAAATTGACTTTAAATCCACATGCGAGAGCCACTTAGAAATACAATATTGTTGAATATATAGCCATATCCCCTTCAGCAATATCGACCCTCAAGGTGTTGCAATCTTTTCCAGCTCAGAGGAAATTACTATTATCAGCGAGGAGTGATTTATCCTCAATATTCTAATCTCATTGTATTTGATCTTGAGAAATTTGTACCTACACTCCCACACCAAATGGATTTTCAAATTCGAGTTTTAGTCAAATCTAGGTGAGTTTTTCACAAATTAATTGACGAAGGAGCATCTACATGCATTATTCCCTTAGCCTATTGGAAAACTCTTGGTTCTCCACCAATCAATCAATCACCCACGATTCTTCAAGCTTTTGATGGAAGAGGTTTTCGTCCATTTGGAATATTCCAGGATCTACCTATAGAGGTAGAAGGGAAAACTGTAGCACTTGAGGTGGAACTTGTTGATGCCCCTCTTGACTATAACCTTCTATTAGGTTGAATTTGGTCTTATGCTATGACCGTTGAGGTTTCATTAGTATTTTTAATGATCATGTTTCCTCACAAAGGAAAGATTGTTAAAATCGATCACTTGTCTTACTTCACTTCTGACCCTACCTCTACGGATAGTATCCAACATGTCGAAAAAATGGTTATCCCTTATGAAGATGTTGGGGTAGGACTAGTTAAATATCCTACTCTTATGGGAACTTTTGTTATACCTCATCCTAACGTACCTTGAACTATTTCCAATATCAATATGATTACATCAAGCATAATTCCATTTCATGACACATGGAATGTGCCTTTAGAATCTGAATTGGACTCTTACGGAAACGAGATGCCTTTAAGTCCATATGAATCGACATACGTAGTGGTACAATCACTTTCTCACATTTCATCAACTAATACTGATCAAATGAATGTGGTCAGTGAAGAGTCTTATTCTTTATCAAGCTCAACCATGAAATCATTTTTTTATCCTTTTCAACAAATGTTTTCAACTGATGAAAATATCCAATAAATATTTTCATTGGATGACTTACCATGGGACGATGTTCATCATCGATCTTATTTTTTACCTGACCTTGATAGAATCGAAAACGACTTTTCATCCATCTTTTCGATTGATTATGTCGAGGAACCTCAAAATCCTATGTCCATTCTTCATTCAAATTCTGAGACAAATTTAGGAAATATTTTTGCCACAATTCCCATTGGCATATCAATCAAACCAGAGATAACTAAAAGCATTCATATAGGTTCTTCTTGCTCAATTGAAGAGATCAATTTGTACAAAGCCCTATTTCAAGAATTGTGAGACATTTTTGCCTAGTCTTATGAAGAAATGAGAGGTATTGATCCTAAGATTGTGATTCATGAATTAATACATGCCCAGATGCTAAACATATTAGATAGAGATTGTGTCTGATACATCCGTGAAAAGATACTGCAATTAAAGTTGAAGTTGAAAAACTACTTCGTGCAAGATTTATTTATTATATTCCTTTGACGGATTGGGTATCTAATATAGTTCCAGTGACTAAGAAACAAGGAACTATCACAATATGTGTCAATTATAGGGATATTAATAAGGCTTGTCCCAAAGACAGTTATCCTACCCCTTACATTGATCAAATTGTTGATGATTGTGCCAAAAATGAAATATTTTAGTTTATGGATGGATTTTCTGGTTACAATCAAATAACATACTCTCTATCAATCAGCCCAAGACATCATTTATATGTCCATGGGGAACGTTTTCATATTGTAAATTACCTTTTGGACTGAAAAATTCTAGCGCAACTTTTCAAAGAGATATGTCTTACGCATTTCATGATATCAAACATATTGTGCATCCCTACTTGGATGACTTACCTACTCATTATCTACACAAACAAGATCATCCTACACATTTACGTGCCATTTTTGGAGCGAGGTCCCCTGAGGCACAATTTCCAAAGTCATTTTTGTATAATTTTGTATGTGCGCGCTGTGCAAATGGAGTCAAGGAGCTTTGGGGTGGGTCAAAGTCCCCAATTTTGATGTAAATGGGCTTAAGGGTAAACTTTGGGCCTCAAACCATGGTTTGAGATCGTAGTATCTGCACGTTAGGCATATATAAATAAATATATAATTTCTAAGCTAATTAGTTCTAAGTAATTTCATGATATTGGTGTTTGGATAAGTTTATGTGTCTATAAGGGGTGTTGGGTTAGGTTAAGAGGCTCCTGCTAGCTGTGTGCATGGAGACCTAGTCTTGGTTGTGTGTGAACTCCGTTGGATGTGTGTGTGGAATGGTTTTGTAAGGAACAGTTGATGTATTGATTGACAGATCTGAAGCTAATAGAAAAGAAATTTTTGGCAACGTTTATTGTGTTATGCATCTGAATTTTTTAATTTTTATGCTCTGTTAAGATCGCATTATCTATATTGCTTATTAATGATTGCTCAAGGATATTTGATTTGATTATGCATGATAATTGATGGTTAATAGATCTGTTTAAGTATTTGCATTGGTTAAGATCTGGATCGGGTTTTGTTCTGTTTATCTACACTAATGAAAACAACGATTTTGTGTAATATTGTTGATGACTATGCGTTCTCTGTGATTCTGTTATATATTATTTCATGCATCTGTATAAGTTCACATTTGGTTTTCTGAGGACCACTTCATTAATTTCTCCCTCAGGGCGCAGAAACCTGGTTCCATCACCCCCCCTAACTACTTCGAGTGATACTTTGGTCTCCACAAGCATATCAGTGCCAAAAGGTCCAGTAGTTGGAGGGTTTGTTGGTTTATCCATAAACTCTAAACCTAGGTCAGGACCCCTCAAGCCAACAAATGGTTCCGTTGTCGGGACTGGAATCATTTTGAGGGAGATTTTATGTTGTCACATCCGTCACGAAATGAGTTACAAGATTGGCTGGCCTAGAAAGATCATTAAATTTGCGCTCAATTAGAATATAAGTACTAAGTTGTCTGACGAACAGTGGGTATAGAAATATATTTATACAAAAGTGCATGAAATTTTATTTTTTTCCTTTACGCACGAACTACAGGAGTGGTTGTCGCACTTAGCTAAATTCCATCACTTCATAGAAGACAACATAGTCACTGAATGGACTCTTGAACTGATCCAGCAAGTAGAGAAGTTTGATAATAAGATCACTCACGTGGTAAATCATTGGATCAATCTCCTCTTGGGAGGATTTGTGACTGAATTTTCCATTGACCAATTTGTGTCCTATTCTGAAGCCAAAAGAAGGTTTTTCAAAGGCCCCAGAGGTAAGTTCCTACGCCCATTGAAATTATTGCTGAAAATGCTATTGTGTGAATGGGGTTATCTGTGTGAACATACTACTTCAATGCATCAAAGAGTTCCAACTATGCGCAGTGGAAGAATTTATCGCAAAAACTATGAAAAAATCATTTATAGCCCTCTGAAGTGTAGATATGATAGTGAACCTGAATCAAAAGCTGCTAGCTCAAGTTACTCTGAAGAATAAAGATCATCACATCAGAAACCCTTGAACCTGTTTCCAACTCCATCCACTCCACTTCTAAAATCACATCACAGATCACCTACTCCACCGCACAGTCCATCTCCACCACCACCTCCACCTCCCCTTGAAGTAGATATGGCTACATCAATGAAGTTACCTAATTTCAGAGGGATTGGAAATGAGGATACGAATCACTTGTGGTTTGTAACTGAGGCCATATGGCAGGCTCATCAATTTAAAAATATTGATAATAGAATATCACAATTGGCTACTACATTCCAGGATCACACATTATATTGGTACATTAGGTATGTGCAAGAAAACCCTAATGCTACCTTGGAAGAAATTAAAGCGGCCATAAAATATAAGTTTAATAAACCTAAGTCATACTCGCAGCTCGTAACAGAAATGAAGGATATTTACCAAGAGCCTAATGAATCTGTATGGGAGGCCGATCAAAGGTTGAAGTGCACCATCAGAGATGGTGGATTTTTATTGATGATACTCAGCATAAGGAATGGTTCATTACTATGTTGCTCCCACATCTGCGCCAACCATTCGGTCAGCAAAATATTTCCACACAGGCTAAGGCTGTGGAGGTCGAAATGAAATTGGAGGCTACCCCAAAACCTATTGCATTGGTAACTCAATAGGGTCAGAATCGGTTGGAAGCCATGCATCTATAAATTCAAAGTATGTACAAAGACAAAGGCAAGGAGGTCTACGCAGAGGTGTGGTGTATAAAATGTAAAGCTTCTGGGGACCATAAAGACCAGTGTCCTATATTCAACAATTATCTAAATGTTGGAGGTCCTAGTCCATTGAACAATCCTATATGGTGCACTATCTATCAAATTTTTGGACTACATGACATATATTCTTGCCCAAGGATTGGAAAATATTAGCTTTACTTGAAGTAGTTATTTTGAAAATTTTGTTCGTATTAGGGCATGATGAGCAGCATTATCACACTTATGATATGATATTGGATAAAGCAGAGACATATAGAATGAAATTGGAGCGTACATCACCAGCATCCCCTTATGGGCGTGTATGATTCCAAGGCAAAGGAAGAGGCCGAGGAGGTGGATCAGGTGGCCAAGGAAGAGGACAAGTCATTTGCTATACCTATGGAGATGCTGGACTTTATGCACACGACTGTCTGAATCCACCACAACAGTCCTACAGGTCCTGTAGACAATTTCATCATGTCATAGAATATTGTTCTTGTGTTTTGGTATGCTCATATTGTCCTGTAAGATTATGCGTAAGTACAAGCCTAAGAAGGTGCCTGCGCATGTGATTGTGCTTGCAGGACGCTGTGAAAAGGACGTGATTTACAACTGGTGCAGTTAGCTATGTAAAAAATTTCTAGAGAATGTGCGCAAGGCACAGGAGGAAGGCAAGCCCTTCCAATATGCTTGGCTCGTTTTATTTATTGCGCTTATTGGATGGACCCTGGAAGACACGTAGTTCCTAGACATTGAGCCAAAAATGTGCAAAGTTGTGCGCTACGCAACACTATGGAACTTGTCAGACCTGGTGCTAAATTTAACCAAGCAGTGCAGTCAAAGCCACGACTGTTAGCCACATTATATGACCAATATAATATGATCACGTATTTCAAGACTACGTTTCATAATATTCATATCCATGCAAAAGGCATTGTAGAGGGAGTATCATACAATTTTCCATGTTTGGTGACCGAGGATGATCTAGTACGAGTAACAACATAATGGCCACCGACCTGGTCGAGCCCACCTACCCCAACGAGGCAGCGCACTCCGACCAGAAAATATACAAAGAAAGCAACTGAGAAAAATAAAGAGACAGCTCGAGCAACCATGACAGAGAAGGTCACCAAAAAAGACATAGAGAAGGAAGCCACCCCTACAAAAACTGAAGAAACTTTCGACACAACAACTATGCCCGAGAAGAACGGATCTGCGCCTAAGGAGATAGGTGAAGCTGCATGATCCAAAGGCACTAAGCCTGGATCTTAGGTTGATGGTGAATCGCGTAAGAAGAAGAAAAGATCCAAGAAGGAAAGGTAGGATGTCCTGAAATTGAAAAAGGATGACCTCAATGAAATAGCAAACATTGTCATATCTATGACTGAGGATCGCTGGACAGATATGGAAGTTCAGTACAAGTCCGCACTGGAGCTTGTACTAGTTGGACTGCATGAATTGAAAGTACAGGCGAGCCAGATTCAAGAGAGCATGATTCAAGCGAGTCAAACTAGGGTGTACATCACAAGCGTGCAACCGTTGGATGTTTCTCTACAAGCATCAAGGGATGCATGATTTTTCCACATCCCCCTGCCAGCAATGCAAATGGACACTAACCAGTGTGTCTAGTTTAGTGGTATAGGTGATGTGCATGTTAATATTTCGATGTTACCTACAGGTAAGTTACACCTTCTACATTCAGTGATTTTGGACTAGCTTTAGTACAGAGAGGCTACCGCGCAGACAAAGACAAAGGATTCACAGTAGCAGGTCATGAAAGCACACCAACAACAAACATCTTTCCGAGAAGCAGAGGCCCAACGCTCTGCATTGGAAGCTAAAATCAACCAAGTCTTCCGAGACATTCTAGTTGTCTTGGCCACAATTGCACCTGCTGAAAAGTTAGAAGGATTAGCTGCTACGATGAAAGAAGCGCATGCGGAAGCACAAACAATCTGAATATAGTATGAGCAGCAGATAGCGGACCTCCAGACCAAATTGCATTCGGAGACACCACTATATGATCCAGATCTTGGGAGGAGGCCCCCAAGTTCTAAAAAATTGAAATGGGTCTGACCAGATCTGAAAAATTAGAATGCAAAAAGAAAAAGAGAGAACACAAAGCAAATAAAACCAAAAAGAAACTTGTTTTATTAAAACAGGGAATAACTATAGAACACTAGTACATTTGGTGGAAAATCTACCATTTTACAAAGTGAGGCTTGTTATTTATAGCCTTATTTTCAGTTACAATACCATGGGTAGATACCATGTAGATACCATGGGTCAATACCATGGGTAGATACTTACTCTACAATACCATGGGTAAATTCCATGTGTACATGAATACCATGGGTGGATACATACCATGGGTGAATGAATATCATGGATAGATGTCATTTACAATACCATAGGTGAATAAATACCATGGGTTGATTCCATTTACAATAATACAATGGGTAAATTACATTGGTGGATGGATAACATGGGTGGATGAATACCATGGGTGGATGCCATTTTCCATTCTAATCATTCCTCCCTCCTTAAGAAACAAGTGGTCCTCATTGTGTAGTTCCTCCTTTAAGATATTGTTGAATATGAAGAGCCACTAAAGAGAAGGGTTTTGTGTATTTAACCCATAACTGTGATAAACGAAGATCCGAGGATAGAGATAACTTATAATGCTGGTGACCAACCTGCCATTGACAAGGTGCGGCTCAGAAAATGGACTTCACGAAGTGTGGGTTTGTGGATGAACTAAAACCATGACAAACGAAGTTCGAGGATAGAGATACCCTATAATTCTTGTGACCAATTGTGGTTACTAAATACAGTGTCGTAAAATGGACTTCGATGAGAAGGATTTTGTGCAGTTGACCCATAACCGTGATGTTGATTGTTGATGAAGTAGTAGGTGCCTACATAGCTTGGGGTGGGAGGGAACATCTCCAAATAACCCAAGCCGAATGCTGCTATGTTGAAACTGATGAATGTGAAGTAGGTGCCTACTTAAGCGGGGTGGGAGGGCACGTCTCCAAAGGGAACCAGCTCTGAATGCTGCTCCAAATTTAAAATGAGCATAACTCGATCAATATAACCTATAATATTTATTACAACCTGTTTTTGGAAATGGAATGATCATTCTGTATCTTCTTATGTGTTTGAAATCAATATATGGAGAACCTAGACTCTCAGATTTGCGCTGGAACTGTCTCGCCGTCACAAAATTTTTGAAAAAAAATAGCTGATTTTAAATCAGCGATAAATCCCTCGTCCGGACTCCGATTTGACCAATTTTTCTTTGAAATCAGGTGAATTTTCAAGAGGAGCTCAGATCTGTAAAATTTTATCTAAAATTTTGCACTTAAAACTGCAATAAATGACGGGAGAGTTGTCGTCCATGAATTTTCATCAGAAAAATTCCTGCAACATTGCTGATTTTGAATGAACGATATCTCCATCCGAATTCCAATTCGGCCAATTGTTTTTTTTGAATTTGGGTATTTTTTCACAAGGAATCCATATTTGGTCTTTGTTTTTGTAAAATTTTCACCAAAAGTTTCAGATCTGATCTGAAAACTCGCCACCCAAACAATTCATGGAGTTTGTTGAAGATTGCTGCAAAACATTGAAACTGAAATATGCTTCAAACCCTCATTCCCATGGATTCATAACCTAAATCTGATACCACAGATCCAGATCTTGGGAGGAGGCCCCCAAGTTCTAAAAAATTGAAATGGGTCTAACCAGATCTGAAAAATTAGAATGCCAGAAAAAAAAGAGAGAACACAAAGCAAATAAAACCATAAAGAGACTTGTTTTATTAAAACAGGGAATAACTGTAGAAGCTACATTGTGGTGCACAATCTGCCATTTTACAAAGTGAGGCTTTTTATTTATAGCCTTCTTTTGAGTTACAATACCATGGGTAGATACCATAGGTGGATACCATGGGTCAATACCATGGGTAGATACCACTTAAAATACCATGGGTAAATTCCATGTGTAGATGAATACCATGGGTGGATACATACCATGGGTGAATGAATATCATGGATAGATGTCATTTACAATACCATAGCTGAATAAATACCATGGTTCGATGCCATTTACAATAATACCATGGGTAAATTCCATTGGTTGATGGATAACATGGGTGGATGAATACCATGGGTGGATGAATACCATGGGTGGATGCCATTTTCCATTTGAATCACTGTAGGTTTGCACACAAAGAGTAGTGGAAGTAAAACATCCAAGGGACAGTATTGTTGTTAAGGTGACCTAGAGTGACAATTTATTGAATGAGGCCATGGATGTTTGGAACTCTGTCCAAAATAATCTGGTAGTGCAGCAACTGTGCAATTCCCTCAACCAGAAGGAGCTGCAGTTCAAAGAAATACAAACAGTCGTGCCAACATTGGTCCTCACACAACACCTCGCTCTTCTGGAGGAGTGAAGAACAATTCAGACAGAGATGACAGACTTTCACTAGAAGGAACACGTACTGAAGGAGCACATGCAACCATGGGCAGAAGAAGCTCTACAATTATCACAAACGATGGAAAAAAATTTGAAAATCATTCAGCAGACTTAGCACAGTGTAGAGATGGCTGCTAAGGGGCCTACTACCGAAAATATGGTTTAGCAAGCGTAAATTCTCATACTAGTACTCCCTCTCCAAACTTCTATCAAAACACTTCAATCCAAGACTAAGGAGCCAGTGCCTCAGTGACTCAGGACGAGTCACATGTTTGTGTTGGGGGCCTGTTGGAGCAGGGTCCCCTGAGGCACAATTTTTGAAGTCATTTTTGTATAATTTTGTATGTGTGTGCTGCACAAATGGATTCAAGGGTCTTTGGGGTGGGTCAAAGTCCCCAATTTTGATGTAAGTGGGCTTAAGGGTAAACTGTGGGCCTCAAACCATGGTTTGAGACCGTAGTATCTGCGTGCTACGCATATATAAATAGATAGATCATGTCTAAGCTAAGTAGTTCTATGTAAGTTCATGATATTGATGTTCGTATAAGTTTATGCGTCTGTAAGAGTTGTTGGGTTAGCTTAAGAGGCTCCTGCTAGCTGTGTGCATGGAGACCTAGTCCTGGTTGTGTGCAGACTCTGCTGGCTCTATGCGCGGAAGGGGTTTGTAAGGAGCAGTTGATGTATTGATTGACATATATGAAGCAAATAGAAAGGTCAAATTTTGTGAAGTTTACTATGTTATGCATCTGAATTATTTATTTTTTATGCTCTATTAAGATCGCATTATCTGTCTTACTTATTAATGATTGTGCAAGGATATATGATCTGATTATGCAATATTATTGATGGTTAATATATATGTTTACGTATTTGCATTGGTTAAGATCTAGATTGGATCTATTTTGTTTATCTGCGCTAAGGAAAACAAGGATTATGTGTTATTCTATTGATGACTGTGAATTCTCTATGATTTTGTTATATATTATTGTGCGCATCTGTATAAGTTCGCATTTGGTTTTGCTAAGGAACACTTCATTAATTTCTCCCTCAAGGTGCGGAAATTTAGTTCCAACACCCCTTCCCCCCCCATACTGCTTTGGGTGAGACTTTGGTCTAAGCAAGCAGATCACTGCCGAAAGGGCCAGTAGTTGGAGGTTTTGTTGGTTTATCCATAAACTCTGAACCTGGGTCAAGACCCCTCAAGCCAACAACCACCTTTATGTGATGTGGCCATTACAACATTCATTGAATCACAAAATGTATATTTTGTGTACAATCGGGACATTTACTTGGGTTCATTGTTTCAAAATAAGGCATTCTTGTCGAGCGATTGAAGGTTGAGGCCATTGTCAATTTACCTCCTCCTTCTACTCTTTGCCAACTCCAAATTTTTCAAGGGAAAGAAAAATTTCTACATCGTTTTATCCTGAACTATGCAGATTTAACTAAGGGTTTCACTTGGTTATTAAAAGAGCATGTTCCATTCATTTGGGACGACCTTGCTGATAAATATTTTGAAGCACTCGAACACACGTTGCCCATGCACCATTGTTGGATCCACATAATTATCACTGAGATTACTTATTTTATTTAGTTGCGTCTGATTCCACGACTGGAATGGTTTTAGTTCAAGAGGATGACTACAACAATGAACATGTGATTTATTACCTATGTCAGAATCTCACCCCGACAGAGATCAAGTATTCACATGTGGAGAAATTGGTCTTGGCAATCGTTCAAGATGTCCAATGATTCCATCATTACATATTGTTACGTAAAACCACAGTGATATCTAATTTCAACCCTATGATGTTCATTTTGATGAAACAATTTCTCGGGGAAAATACTCTAAATGGATAGTTATCATACAAGAGTTTGATTTTGAGTTCGAGAAATCCAAGTCTAAGAAATCACTGGTTTTTGCTGAACTTATGTGTGATTTTCCCTATACTGAATTATAAACAGTGGAAGAGGACCATATTCCTGATGAATCTTTGTTTCTAATCAATACATTAGATCCTTGGTATGGAGATATCATTATATATATTCAAACCCAAACCTTTAGGCCAAATATTTCACTATCTGATTGACGTAGAATACGAAAACAATCTCAACAATACAATATTGTTGGTGACACGCTTTCTCATTGTGGTGCCGATTCTGCTTTCGACGTTGTATAACTCATGAAGAAGTTGAAAGGGTCTTAAATGACTGTCATTTTGGAGCATGTGGTGGTCATATGTCTGGGTTTGCCAAAACCTAAAATATATTATGCGTTGGCTATTTCTAGCCATCACTATTCAAATATTGTATTATTTTGTTGAGAAAATGCCACAATTTCCAAATGCTTTATCGAAATATGTGTGTACCTCCAACTCCTCTTCACCCAATCATCGTTGTCTATCCCTTCGCAAAATGGGGCATCAATTTCATTACATGTAAATCTCACTTGGCTGGGGGGCATGGGTATATTATTCTCATTGTAGATTACTTTACCAAATGGGCTAAGGTGATGCCTGTTAGTCTCCTATATTCTACAGTATCACTGGGTGACTATGGATTTTCTACAATCTACTGAAAATAAACATTCCCTAACTATCATTTTATTTTCAAAAATCTCATTGCCTTCATTATTTTGATTTTACCTATCCACTATCTCTCATTTTGCCTCTTTCAATACCCTCATGCTATGAAAAAACTCATGTTTGGCCTTGATTCTTTACTTTTTCCTCTTACTCCTTTCTTAAAAGCCTCTTCCCTATGCTAAAACTCCACTTTCCCCACTAAATACCCTCCCCTTCACTTGTTTCCCTCTATTTTTGTTCAAAACAATGTAAAAACCATTTTTTCTATTTTTTTTGAAACAACTTATTGTTTTGGGTCCCACTCTTTAAGAATAGACTATGTCTATTCTACCAGAACCATTTTATATTTTAAACCCCCCCGCTCTAAAAACTCTACCCTTGCGGTCATATAACCCTAGCCCTATAATACGATAAGCGCCTTCGCTCTAATTATACCCCGAGCCTCAAATTGTTTTGAACCCCCTCTCCATCATACTTCTGGGCCCCACGTCCTATCTAAACCCATCGCTTCATCAAACCCCGACCACCATTGGATCTTCATCACACGATCGAACGGTCCCCAATGCATATCACACCGTCAACCGCTAGGCATTTAGTATTACCAAACCTTACGAAAAAGGTGGTATTCATGCCCCCCTCCACATGCCACGTGTCCCTCCCACCGTTTATCGCATCCCCACGAAACATACCGCCAACCCACTCCCACACCATGTGAAAACCACTAAACTGCCTCCCGCCATAACCCTAACACCGTTGACCCTGTTCAAACATGCCGACAGCCTCGTGTCACCGTAAAAATCCCTGAATCTCTGTAGCTAAGCTCTGAGCCTCCATATAAACCCTTAAGACATCATTTAAGGACCCAGAAAGCGACAAAGCGCAGAGAACCAATAAAGCCACCATATCCGAACTACGTCCATCGCGCAAGTTTTAAATTAACAATTGTTTTAATGTGCAAGTGATTATACATGGAAGGAATGAATAATTTGCATTTCTAGATCCAAGAATTATTGAATTGAGGTTCTCTGGGTGATGATCCAGAAATCCTTACTCATTTAAGGGTCAGGAGTGCAAGATCAAGAAGAATCATCAATGGATCATGACCATTGATGGTCATTCAAACACTCCAAAGGTAGAAAGAGTTCTCCACAACACACGAAAAAGAAATAAAAGAGTTTTACAGTAGCAACGCAGGAAGAAATGAAGACAAATGTAAAGAACACAGTTAAGGGACCGTAACAGTCAAAAGATTCACCGTGACAGTGAAGTATGAAAGGGATTAAAAGTTTAATCAAGGGTCAAAGGAAAAAGAAAGGTTAAAGGGAGAGATTACAGTAACTCAAGACAGTAAAGAGAAATATTAGAGAATAAAGAAAGATATAAATGAAGACAAATTTGAGATTAAAAGATAAATCATAGGTTAAAGGACAAATCAAAAGCAAATCGATAAGGAAAGACAGATCCGATGACAAAGCAAAGAAACATTTAATTCTTCCAAACCTCATTTGGCCACCCACAACTAAATTTTGGTTTAATCATCTATCACATTTAATGTTCTCAGTCAAATATATTTTTAGCAGCTCAAAAGTTATTGTAAAAGTTAAAGCTAAAGCCAAAAAGTCAAAAATATCCTAAAGTTAGCTCAGCAGTTAAGTTAAGAGTTATTATTACAGCAAGTTAGTCAGTGATAATTCTCCTTGGGCCTTGCATGGCCTCTGTTAGTCATCAGTAATTTTCTCTTGTTTATATGACTAAATTCCTTGTCCTGGATTTCTAGAAACATAATTCAAGAATCATGTGAGTTCTAGAAATCTCCTCAAAAAGAAATTTTTCACTATCCCACTTCCCTGTCGAAGCATGGCCAATCTATCACCCAAACCAGACCAAATCCTGGACTGATGTCCCACACTCTCACTATGTTTTCCACCTCTGCCTATAACACTATGTCTCTGTTTTCCTAAGCCCTCTATTTTCATACCTTATTTCACCAAGTAAACCAAACTTTTTCCCCTACCCACCAAGTGCCTCAAGAAATGGTGGTTTCAAAACTCCCATTCTAAAAGCCCTTTGAAATAAAACAAGGTTTTCTAGTTGTCTAGGATGATAGTGCATAATAGAGTGTGGTAGTGCATAATAGAGAGTCAAAAACCCTATCTCCTCATCCAAACCCTGATTCAAGTTTTCATTAAAAAAACCTATTCCAAGGACATTACAATAAGTCAAATAGGGTCACCTAGGTTATGCACTATCATGGTTCTAAATTCACTATTTCCACATGTATTGAAAAGTGAAGTCAAGAGAACACAAGGATGAGGCTTATCATTTTCCAAAGAACATCAAAGACCTCCAAAGGTATCCTCTTGATCAAGCAGTAAGCCTGCAAAGGAAAAATTTACCATGTCTAAAAATTTCTATAGAAATCCTTTGTAAATGGTCAACAACATAACAGAGGCAAATAAGGATACCTAAAAAGCTCATGAAGGCATCCATAGCTAGTAGCAAGATACAAACAGGCTTAAGTTTACAAGGAATATCATGATCTCATGAGAGGGTGTTATGAAGTGCTGCCCATCAAAAGGTCCATGCAGGTCCTAAAAGACAGTGGCACATAAGCAACACTATACATAAATCAAAAAGATCATTAAAAACTTGTTTGGCTTCAAGCATGAATCTTGTAGAGGGACAACTTCCCTTTTCTTACATTCCTGCAAAGAAGACCAAAAATCCATCAGATTAGCCATGAGGTAAGGTAAAAGAGAAGGATCATCACAAGAAAACCACTCACAACTAAGAAGAAAGCAACAAGGTATGTGTTTTTTGGGAATCAAGATTCATGAATATTTTGACCAAGCAATAGAGCAATGCTAAGGTTACAAAGTCAAAGAACACCTAAAACCCTTTGAATGATCATTGAAGGCTTTTAGACATAAATAGTGAGTTTGATAAGTTTCTCTATGACAACTCGAAAGATAACACAGTTTTTTTTTCTAAATTATCCCTAAAAGCTCAAAAGATTAGGAAGATAGACAAATAGGGTCAAAATAGTGACAAAGAAATATCCTTCATCAGAACAGATGGTTTTAAGGGTTTTCAAGCTACCTTATAGGGTTTGGCAGACAAGCACTAATTCCACCTCAGCAAAAGGAAAAATAAGAGTTTTTAAAAGAAGAGCAAGAAGGGAAGACTTGAAGATCAAATACTCCACTACACCAAAGGCAGAAAGAATGAAAATGTCAAAGGAAAGAATGTTTAAAATATAGAATAGTAGTCAAAAGGAGAAATGGCAAAAATGATCGGTTTTCTGTTTATAAGTGCTAAAATCAAAAACATGTTCTTTTTCCCAAAAGGGATGAGAGGCATAGGCTTGGTGTCTTCAGGAAGGTTGTCAAAATCAAAAAGAGCCTTAAGAGGCCCCTAGCAGTAAAAAAAAAGGGAAAATGTTTTAATCAAATTTCCAACCTATAAGACCAGAAGCAGACAAAGGCACAGTGAGAAAAAGTGAAAAGAAATGAAAATTATTAAAGTGGGTTGTATTTCTAATTTTCCAAAAAAAGTATAAAGCCCCTACAAAGCAACATCTCCCTACTCCTTTGGTCATTTACATACACAGTGAGGGTTTTCAAATTTTTCGCCAAAAGTCCTCGGGCAAAATTGTCTGGGCACTGCGCTCCTGTAGAGTCGCGTTACGTGCCTGTAGCGTCTCCCTATGTTAATTTACACTGCATGCTGCGCGCCTGAAGATTGGTGCTGTGCTCCTACAGTTGTGCCAAGTGTTTGAACCCTGCACGACACCACGTTTAGGGTGACCCAAGCCACCCGACCACCATGTTGTGCTCCTGCCACTACTCCAAACTCTGCACGACACCATGTTCAGGGGTGGCCTGAGCCGCCCAACCACCGTGCTGTGCTCCTGCCACTGCTCCAAACTCTACACGACACCATATTCATGGGTGGCCCGAGCCGCTCGACCATCGTGCTGCGCTCCTGCCACTACTTCATATGCTGAACGAAGGCACTTTTAGGAGTGACCTGAGCCACCCAACCATTGTGCTATGCTCCTGCCACTGATTTAGATGCTAAACGAAGTGTGCTACACTCCTACCACTGTTTTGTAGCTTCTGCACAAATTCACGTTCAAGAGAGACCCGACTCTGCCCACATGTTTTTTTTGAGCTTTTTCTTCTGTTGTGGAGTCGCTTCAAGAGGTATTTTAAAATTTTCTTGCATATGCATGGATTTCTATAGATAAGGCCACTAAGAAAATTGATAATTGGTGTTAGAGAAGGCAGTGAAATCCTAAAAGACAACACTTGACCTACACACTACTATGCCTTGACCTAGTCAGAGAACTCATCATCTCCTTTATTCCCTTTCCACATCATTTCACTAACAGTACCATTTCTCTTTAAGGATCTCGAGGCAGGGGTAAAGAAAGACAAAATGTCTAAAGAAGAGAATGTTGACATAGATGAGGTGACTCAAAGGCCTAAAAAGCAGAAAAGGAAGGGAGGGATGCCAAATAGGTTTGAACCTATAAACGTTGAAGAGATGATAACCTCCCCTACTATTTTGGCATGTTTTCAAGAGCTGGGCTGCTATGAATTCTGTAAAAAGGTACAAAAGCTCCAGAGTCACCCTCAGTTGACCAAGCTCTTTGCATTAAACCTTCATAAACATCAAGTACACCTAGCCGGGGTAAAATTTGAGTTGACCACCTATGCCATCTCGAGGGCCACTGGAATGCCTTGCATAGGAGAAAGGTGGTTCAAACAAAAGTATCTAGACCTAAGCCACTATCACCCATTCTTGAAACTGAGTTGTCAAGCTAACTGTAAAACTATGTTCCCCTTCTCTCATCTATTGGACATATATGCTCTCCTAATGAAGATCATCATGAAATACTTCACATGTGAGGGGAGGTTCTCCAGAGTCTATTCATACCACATAAGGCTCCTCGTGCACTTCACCAAAACCAAGCTGCTACACATGCCCTACTATCTTTGCAAAAGTATTGAGAAAGTTTCTTCCATCATGCAGAAAAGGCCTCCATCCCAACAAATGTCAAGAATTTTTCCTCATTCCCTCATCAAAGTGATTGTCTCACACCAACTAGAACAACAAGGTATCTCCTGGGAGATTTTCATTGCCCATGATGATTTCACAACTCCACAGCCCACTCCTCTGCAAATTCTGACATCATCATCTCAAAATCATCCTCACACACCTCCATGACTTTCCACTGACCTTGGTTCATCTTCTTCCCTCGGAACCATCTCCTCAAATAAACCTTCCTCATTCACCTTCCCCTAAGAAATCAGAAAATGAAGAAAGCAGCGATGGCCAAGAAGAAAGCAGTGATGTCCATGAAGAAAGAAGTGATGAAAAAGAAGAAAATAGTGAGGGAAAGGATGACAAAAATGAAGAAAAAAGTGAAGAAGAGGAAGGTGGCAGAGAGGGAGATAGCCAAGAAGAAATTAACAAAGTCAGTGACAAAGTTGAGTGTGTTGATGAAGAATAAAACAGAGTTGAAGCTAATGAGCCTCATAATGAGCAAGAGAGCCAAAACAACAAGTCTTATGATGAAGCAAATAACACTGAACATACCTATGAAGACAGTGGGGAGAAGGCATATGAAAGAAATGAAGAAAAAAAAATGACAGGGACAAGAATGGCAAAGACAACCAAGAAACAAAGTTTGAAGTTGTTTTCCGTAGGCAAGAAGATGATGACAAAGGGCCAAGTAATGAAGATAATGAGCAAGGCAGTGAAGGAGATATCAGCCAAAGGAACTCACATAGTGAAGAAAGAAATGACACTCACAGTGATGGGAAAACTAATGAAGGTACCCAAGACAGTGACCCTACAAAGAATGCAAACATTGATACAAAGGATCAATTTGACAATGAATACAGTGGGTCAAAATATGAGGAAGAGGATAGTGATGGAAATGAATATGTGCCCAACAAATATCAAGGTGCCTCTAACATTGCAAAAATAGAGGAGGATGGTCCTAAGGATCTTGACAGTGATAATGGCATAAAGGATAGTGAAGATGCTAATCAAAAGGGCAGCCAAGAGCAAGATAAGGAAGATGCACTCACAGATATCATCCATGAAGAGGAAAATAGTCCTAAGGTCACTAGTGATCAAGCTTTTCAAGTAAAACTTGTTACACCTTTCACCTTTACCTATCAAAGAGGAGAGAGGCATGTGTTTGCTGCCTCCAAAGGGCAAGGGGCCATGCACTCCTCCTCAATTCCAATGAAAGACAAAGGTAAATAACAAGTGAAAGAGGAAGAGGAAAATCATGAAGAAGAAAGAGAATTTGAGCTCATTCACATAGACAGTAATGAGGAAAATGAGACAAGAATAGTAAACTCTCTTCTACAAGACCGAAATGCATAGATCAAAGACTTGGAATTTGAGTTAGAAAGGTCTAAGGATCTCATTCACTTTTTGAATATGCAGAACAAACAAATGAGTGGCCAGCTGGCCATCTATGAAGCAGGGGTGCTCAAATATCAGAAAGAAGCTCAAAGGTCACAAGTGTAGTTGGAGGAATACATGGGTGCTTATGAGGAGGATAGTGGTGAAGAAGGCCAAACTAGAAAGAGACCTAAGACTATGGGTCTTAGAAAAGCATTGGAAAAATAGAGAGAGGAAGAATCATCCCAAGCACAACAATTTTCCCTCACCAAACACCTTGCCATGGAAATTGAGCATAACAGGGAATCATGGCTTGAGAGAGCCAACATACATATAGAGGCCAAACTAGAGAAGGCCAACAAAGACTTGAGCTTGCAAAGGAGAATGACTGAGCAATATAAACAAAGATCTCACTTTACAAGGAAAAAGCTCAAAACTGCCCAAAATGAGGGCCCGGCACCAAATGATGAAAAGGACCAAGCTAGGCTTGGAATTTTGGCCCAAGTTTCTCTACAGGTCTCCAAGGACCCATGAGGCACCTACCCACCAATTTTTAGAGCAATTGAACAAATTTTTGTTTTTTGCAAATTTGAGGCTAGGAGGGAAGCACACCCTGTGCGACGCTTTTTCCCAAGGCATATTCAAAAGGGGTAGCTTACATTTTTGGATTCCCCATCATTAGAGGAGCATACTCACCAATTTTTAGCTCAATTGGAGTTGTTTTACCCCTCAAAAGGGTCAAAAACACTCATTTTTTCAGCTTTCTGCCCAATTTTTTGAGCATTTGTTGCATTCGTGGTAGTCTTGGATTTTCGACTTTTTGGACAACTTGTAGAGGTCATATTTAAAAAATAAAGGTATATCTGGAAAGTAGACATCAAGGGATTTCCAACGAGTTATCTCGAAGCCTTTTCTGACATCAGGAAGTTCTCCAAAACACTGCTGCCAAAAGGCCTATTTCTGCACTGCGCTCCTGGAAAGTTTTCAAATTTTTGACATAGTGTGCTGCACTCCTGTGTGTGACTGGGCAGAATATGCGTTTGGAAAATTTTATTAGGCATGTTAGGCCTAAAAGTAAATTTTATTTCCATTTATAGTCAGAAAATATATTTATTATATATTTTTGTGCCTTGGGCTCTGCAAAGCCTCAAGGATAACTTAGGATATTTCTTTTGGGCCAATAGGCTTCTAGATACTCTATTTGGTTGTCCTCTTCATTGTTTGTTATATAAGGCATGAGGATTCATTGTAAACAGTTGGGACTTGATGTGTTTAAGAGAAATACATGGTTTTATGAGCTTGGATAAGAAATTGGTTTTATGAAGTGAATGAATGGCTTGTTTGGCTTGATGATGGAGAAGCATGTTTGCAGGATTCCATAGCTTTGTGAATGGTGATGTTTTCTTAACTTTTTAATGTTTTTTTTTCCTCATTTCTATTTCATTCTTCTTGGTTGCTATAGATAAGAAAAGTATAGGTTGATACATTCTCATGGAAGCACCTCAAACCTCCTGTTTGTTATAGCCTTTATGTTTTCCTCTTTTAGTCATCTTAAGGAATTCTTGACTGCTCCTTAGGCCCACTAAAAATTGATTTTGTTTCATGAATGGTTAGTATGCTAGCTTATAAATATGATTCATGGTATGCCCTTCTTATTTAAAGTTTTCAAAACCCTATTTTGAAGCTTTTCTATGGAATATTGATTGATTAGGTTAAGACAAAGAGGTATCGTTTCGATCTTGCCCTTTGCCCATGCTTACCAACTTATTTCATAGTTCCCAATAACTTGATATATGATGTTTAAGAGCTCCCTCTCCATAAATTGAGTTTTTTTTTTATCTTATGTGTTTTCCCAAAAGCTTAAGGTGAATTTCTAAAGTTAGGAGTTCTAATGCTTATATTTTTCACTGGAATGTCCATCTTACATGTTTATCAATTTGAGTATTTTTCATAGATATTAATGGTTTTCCCTACCTCATGAGTTATTTCTTCATACTATATATGTTTAAGACCTCTTAGTTTTTTCCCAAACTTAATGTTCATTACACCTCATACATCACCTAAAGGATCCATTAACCTTGCTAAATCGGCCCTGCAATACACTCTGTTTCATCATTTAGACACCCTTGACTTCATCTGACCCCATAGCCCTATTGATTTTATAATCTCTCATTCTACCTATCCTACTTGATCATCTTACCCCAACCCAAAACAAACAAACCTACACTTAACAACTAGCCCAAAATCAATCATCCAAAGCGAACAAGTTCACATCCTTCGCATAATAGAGAGAGCCCTCTCTGAGTCCAGGCTGGCTAGGTCCTAGGACTCCAAAGACTAGTCTGATGTTGCCCTGTCATTTGGTCTACCAATATTCCAAATCACAGGACCACAACATAATGGTGATCACGGTGGGACTGAGTACATAGTAGCCTAAAAACTCTTATAGACTCTTTTAACCCCTAGTTAAACTTTGAAATCCTGTGATTTGTAAATTATCTCATCACTTTTACCAACACAATGGTGATCATTATGCAACATCTGATGTTAGTGACAATCTAAGTATCCCTTAGGACTTCAGAAACCTTTGTCAAATCATAGAGAAATTAACTGATAGCCTAAGAGTAAAATCTATCTTTTTCACCATCTTAGCAAATTGATGAATCAGCTATAGGACACTATTACATACCTTAAGGGCTGCATATAGAAACTCAAAAAACCCCAAAAAATTTCTATATTGGATTTTTATCAGTATTGGTGGTGGACCATAGACAACATATCTTCAAAACAACTAAAACTATCCACCTGGCGACTCCACTAGCCTCCAAGTAGGCCTTCTAATTTTGCTAAGTATCTATAGAATCCTGTAGGACTGCATCAAACCAGCCCTGAGAAGTCTAGAAACCTAGTCACATACTGTGCGAGTTTGATAGCACCTAGAGAGGTTAGCCTTCCGAAAGTAGTCATAAACGTTTAGCCTCTCTAAATTTTGAGTTTGAAGTCTAGCTCCATGAAGAATCAATACCAGATCTCATCAGGATCTGAACCCTCCTATTATAGTTGATGACCTAGAAAATATTTTGTGGAAAACTTCTAATACTGCAAACTTAGCTACTAATAGGACCATTCATAAAGCAAGCTCTGTACCTGAACAATCTCTACAATCCTTGCAAAGTGTTGAACTCTTAGTTAAGGCGAGGGGGGGGGAATCAGTTTAACACATTCATGAACTTTTAAAACTTTCCATTAAGTTTATTTACAACTTAATTTCATGATCAACTTTATATGTGAACAATATTAATATATGAGCAGCAAGTATTAAGATAATGTGACAACAGAATTATTATGAGAGCAGCAAGTATTAAGCAGATTGAATGAACCATATCAACACATAAGCATCACACACACAGAGACTGTAGATATAAGTGGAAACCCATAAAGGGAGAAAACCACATCTTATTATTCTTGTGATGCAAAGGCAAGCTCCAACTCCCTCTCACCACTGATTTTCTGTAGGTACCAACCTACAGGAGGCTCCAACCTCAATTTTGCAAGGTACAACTGGCAAGGAAGCTCCAACTCTCATCAATTTTCTTCAGGCACCAACCTACAGGAGGCTCCAACCTCAGTCAGCTATAACTGACAGCTATCAAACTACAACTTGATAGGGAAGCTCCAAATTCATCATTCTATCAAAAGAAAACATTTGCTGATTTACCTTGGATATGAGCTCTATTCTGTACCTTCTCTTCTGCTGTCCTCCAGTCTTCAAATCTGTCTTATATCATCTTTGACTCTTCACGGCGCCTCCACCTTCTTCTTATTTTTTTTGCTTCAATTCTGCATTCTCTAACCTCTCGATGCATATAAATGTGATATCATTTATACAATTTGACTCATAACAGTTTGTATTCCACAGGGAATTCGAAGTGAATAGACCTGATTCTTCACTTTCTGCCTCCTCATTTACTTTCCTAGCTCATTCAGAAAAACTACAACAATTTGTACAAATTTTAGTTTTACAGTGGAGTTTTGTTTTCCTACGGAGACTTTCCAGTGCATCACACACAATATAAACCAATTAAAAAACATTTACATTCAGTTTCAACATGGATTAAAAATCAACACATTTGGCTTTTGGATCACCACGTGTTTGTATTTTCTGCAGCTGTCTCTGTCTTTTTCTTCTCTGTATGCTCTGCTGTTCACTGCAGTTGCGTAACTCCTGTATATATATATATATATATATATATATATATATATATATATATATATATATATATATATATATATAACTGCCCTTTTTATATAATGCAAATGCCTCTCGACAATATAATCATAATAGACCCTTTTAATATATAAAATGCCTTCTCGGTCCCACTAATCGATCTTTTCTTATGCTCCGATGTGATGAGCCTCCTCCAGAGATTTCCGATTGCGATTAGTCCTCTTGCGATGGTTCCGACGTGATTGATCACAATTGGAACTTTTAATGGTATTGTGCCATTGCTCCTTTTTATTCCGATGCAATGGATTACTGTTCACTGATAAAAGTATATATATATATACTTACCATGTTAATATATTTTTCCTCTTCAACCTTGATTATTTGAGTTCCGCTGATGCGATTAGAAAAGGTCCCACCATTGTAATTAAGCAACTCATATCCGCCGTCCATCCTTCAGCAAATCTGACGGCTGTTCTTCGATCGCTCAATCGCAATTGCACATTTCAATTTGTTTGTCACTGTTTCTCCTCCGATGCGATTGATCGCAATCACATACTTTATTAATATGTTCCGTTGTTATGTTTTACTTTGATGCGATGGTTCACTGTTCACAGATATATATATTGTTTCATATATATACTTTGCTGCTTTACCTTTTATATATCCTTCAGCTTTGGTTAAAAGTCTTGGAATAAACATGCATTGAATTTTTCTTTTTACATGGGGGCCCACACTACACATATACTCCGCCTCTTTTATATTTCCATTCGTAAGGTCTGCATTCAAATATTATAAGTTCTTCGACCTTGTTTTAATCCATAACTCGGACTCAAACCCCAACAGATAACATATATAGATATATATCCTCCGTCAACATTATATCAAGTCTTTGACTCAGACTTAAACCCAACACTAATATATATATTTATATAACCTTTTGGGCCCCATAGTTTATTTAACGCTTCCGCTCACAATGTAGACTAAGCCATGCAACATATTAACATTTTGCTATCAAACAACCATCGCATCACATACAATTTCCTATCTTTCTCTTGGGCCCACATCTCTATTCACCCACATATCAAGTTGTTATCAGAACCATAACATAACGTCCACAGCATATCAATTCACTTAACATATGTCAACAAACGTGAAAAACCATTATAGCAACCTTTGGCTTTGGATTTATATCCCAACACTAATACATATGAACTCATGCGACCAATGTATTTTAAAGTTTGATTTCAGCACATGTTAAAACAAATTTCTCGGGCCCACTGACCAACTTACCTCGGTTCTCTTCCCCGCAACTTCACTTCTGATCGGACGGTCCATCCACTCTCACGCTCCAACTGAACTTTGGGCGCACATCTGATGAATGACGCGAAATATCGCACAAATTAGATGCACAGAACATAATTCTCAAAAATTACGTGATGGAAATGGTTTTGGAAAACCACCTTAGGACACGCGTCAAACAGATACTTATATCGTGTTCACAAAGGTGAATTCTGATTACCACTCAATGACAGCGTGATACTGGTTGTTTCTTCCATTGAAACCACCTTCACTGTTGATTCAAAGTTCCATTTCGCTCTCGGTTCCGCCTTCACCTTTGACTTCGCACTTTTTATATGTTAACCCATATTTCCTCAGAATTTTACCACGACGCTTTCAAGACTAGAATTAAGATAAGCGCGTATGATACACATGCCTTTTCTCTATTAAAAACCAACTCATCGGTCCTGTAGCTCCTGCCTCTCACCATCGCATATAAACCCTTCCATTATATTCTCTGTGTTCTCTGTCTCTGTGCATGACTGTTTCACTGTTTCATTATATTCTCTGTCTCTATCTCTGCATCCTCTGTATTCTCTGTATTCTCTGCAACCTGGGTTGTATTCTCTGTAGACTTCTTTTGCTGCCTTGCTTCTTTTGCTACTGCTCGACCCTCTCTACATCTTGTTGCCTCTTTTTCTATCTCTCTGCTTCTGGGCTGATCTCTTTGTCTCTCTCTGCTTCTATGCTGCTCTCTTTGCCTCTCTTTTTGCTGCTCCTACTACTATACTATTGTTCTTCTCTCTTTGCCATCAATGAAAACATTTCCAACAGTCTCCCCCTTTGGCATTGATGGCAATGCACTTCCTCTGCTTTCCTTTTAGGGCCCTTTCTTCTGTTGCTTGCTTTTCCTCCCCCTTTGACATCAATGGAAAAGGGTTGCCCATTTCCCAGTGTGCTTTTAAATCTTGTCCATGTTACTCTGATCTTGAGGACCTGTTTCATGCCCTGCTTAGTTTCACTGGCTCTTTTGTGACTCTCTTTGTTGACTGATCTCCCCATGGAATGATGTCTTCTTTTTTGTTCTCCCCCTGGAATGATGCTTTCTTTTTCTGTCAGAGATTAGTATCTGCAGACACTACCCATAGTTTGTCTCTCAGATATTCGAATGGTTCTCTAGAAAGAGGTTTTGTGAATATATCTGCTGTTTGTTCTTTTTTTGGCACATATTTCAACTTCACTACCTTCTGTGCTACTTGTTCTCTGAGGAAATGGTACTTGATTAGGATGTGTTTAGTTTTTGAATGAAGTACAAGATTTTTTGACATACTTATTGCACTTGTATTATCACATTTGATAGAGATAGGTTCATCAATGCTTACCTTCATGTCCTGGAGGGTTTGTTTCATCCACATGACTTGTGTGAAACATGCTGCTGCTGCTATGTATTTTGATTCTGCTGTAGATAGAGAGATAGATGTTTGTTTCTTGCTTAGCCATGCCACCAGACTTTTTCCAAAATATAATGCACCTCCACTTGTGCTTCTCCTGTCATCCACACAGCTGGCCCAATCTGCATCTGTATATGCTGTCAAAGTGAATCTCTTTCCTTTTGGATACGATAGCCCATACTGTGCAGTTCCTTGTAGATATCTGAATATTATTTTGACTTCTAGAAGGTGATTTTGTTTTGGTGTTGCTTGATATCTAGCCACAAGTCCTACTACCAACATAATGTCTGGTCTAGAAGCTTTCAGGTATAGTAGACTTCCTATCATGGATCTGTAATGTCTTTGATCTGTATCTGCAGATCCATCATCAGTACATAGCTTGCATCCAGTGATCATGGGAGTTGACACAGGTTTGCAGTCTTCCATTTTGAACCTTTTCAACATTTCTCTTAAGTATTTTTCTTGTGAAAGGAATGTTCCTGTGTTATTTTGCTGAATTTGAAGTCCTAAGTAGAAGGTGAGCTCTCCAATAATAGACATCTCAAACTCTGATTTCATCTCTTCAACAAATCCTTTTGCTAACTCATCTTTGCTGCTTCCAAACATGATGTCATCTACATACACTACCACAATCAGGAGTTCATTTTCATTGGCCTTTATGTACAAATTGTTGTCTACTCCTCCTCTCTTAAAGCCTTTCTTTTGCAAGTACTTGTTCAGTCTTTAATACCGTGCACGAGGAGCTTGTTTCAGCCCATATAGGGCTTTCTTTAATCTGCACACATATTCTTCTTTATCTATTAATGAGAATCCTTCAGGTTGTTCCATGTAGACTTCTTCTTCTATATCTCCAATCAGGAAGGCAGATTTCACATCCATTTGATATACCTTGAAGTCATGGCAGCGTGCAAAGGCTAAAAACATCCTGATAGCTTCCATTCTGGCTACAAGGGCAAATGTTTCATCATAATCAAGACCTTCAATTTGTGAATATCCCTTGCATACAAGTTTGGCTTTATTTCTGATTACTTGTCCTTGTTCATTCATCTTATTCTTGAATACCCACTTTGAGCCTATGACATTTTTCTTAGTGGGTCTTGGAACTAATTCCCAGGTATTGTTCTTCTCAATTTGGTCCAATTCTTCATTCACAGCATTCACCCAATATTTGTCCTTGCTGGCTTCTTCAAACTTCTTTGGCTCTATTTGTGATAATATAGCTAGGTATACCTCTTCTATTTGTTCAGTTCGTTGTCTTCTTGTCTGGACTCCTACACTCTTGTCCCCAATGATTTGATCTTCTAGATGGTTCTTTTGAGTGTATCTTGAGGGGCCTTTTGAGTTCAGTTCAATATATTCTGTTGTCTTGCTTATTTCATCATCATCTTGGTTCTCTTCTCCATGATCTTCTGGAGGATTGCTGCACCCTGTACTTCTTGTCTTGTTTGGTAGTTCTTCATCAAATCTTACATCAATGCTTTCCACAATTTTGCGAAGTGTTTTGTTGTAACACCTGTAACCTTTACTCTTGGATGCATATCCTAAAAATATTCCTTCATATGCTCTTGCATCAAACTTTCCCAGATTTTCATCATTATTTTTTATGAAACACTTGCTTCCAAAGACTCTAAAGTGCTTGATTGATGCTGGTTTACCATGCCATAGTTCATAAGGAGTCTTGTCACAGTTTGGTCTTAAATGAGCTTTGTTAAGAATGTGAACAGCTGTGTGTACTGCTTCTACCCAGAAGGTTTGGGGAATGTTACTTTCTTGCATCATTGCTCTGGCAATCTATTGTACTGACCTGTTTTGTCTCTCTGCCACTCCATTCTGTTGAGGTGTACCTGCAATTGTAAACTATTGTTTTATCCCATGCTCATTGCATAGGTCTGCAAAATCATAGTCTGTGAATTCACCTCCTCTGTCTGATCTGATGCACTTTAGCTTGCATCCTGTTTGATTTTCTGCCAATGCCTTGAATATCTTGAATTTCTCAAGTGCTTCCGATTTATATTTTAGAAATGCAACCCATGTCATTCTGGAAAAATCATCTATTATCAGCATGAAATAGGATTCTCCACTTGGTGTTTTAGTTCTTGCAGGTCCACACAAGTCCATGTGTACAAGTTGAAGTGGTCTAGTTGATAGCTCTTCTTTGGTCTTAAAGGATGTGCGGGTCTGTTTGCCCAATTGGCAAGATTTACATATGGTATTAGAAGGCTTCTTTATTGTTGGCATATCTCTAACTACTTTCTTCTTGTTCAGACTAATGATATGGTCGAATTTAAGGTGTCCCAATCTTCTATGCCATAACCATGACTCCTCAAGTTTGCTAAGGTGGCATGCTTCATTCTCTTCCTCCACTACATAGACATTATTTTCTGTTCGAACACCTTTGATCAGGGTCTTTCCTGTGGTGCTTGATCTTAATTCACAGTCTTGGGCTCTAAACAGAATTTCACAGCCTTTATCACACATTTGAGTGACACTCAGCATATTTGCTTTCAACCCATCCACAAATAGTACATCTTGCGCCTTTACTCTGCCATTATCCAGACTGGCTGAGCCCTTTCCTTTGATTTTCCCTGCTTTATCATTGCCAAAAGTAACATTTCCAGATTTCTTATCATCAAAGGTTATAAACTTGCTTCTATCTCCAGTCATATGCTTTGAGCATCCACTGTCTAAATACCATTGGCTTTTCAAATCTTGAGCTATTAGAGCCAGGTCACATTTATTTACCTTCTTTTTCCACTGCAAGCATCCTTTTGTTTGGTACCTTTTCTGAGATGATGGACCATATTCTCTGAGAGGACATTTTGAAGACATATGTCCACTTTTATTGCATACACAACATTTGATCATATCTTTAGTAGAATTATGAGTACGAGTAGACTCTCCATGATTCATAAACCTCCTTGAGGTTTTGAACATTAGTCTTTGACCATATTTTCTGCATTCTATGATTTTATGGCCAAATTCCTTACAATAAAAACAATATCCATAAAAACAATTTGCATACCTTATGAAAGGTTGTCTTCTCCATTTGTTTGCTCGAGATAATATTTTCACTGTTTGCATCTTTTGCTGGTTTGAATTAATTCTCCTTGTATGACAGTATGCAGCGATATGTCCCAGCTTGTGGCAGGCATAATAGGTGGCATTTTTCATAGGAGGGAAGAATCTCCTTTGATGGCTTCCAAATTTGACATACTCAGGAGTATATGAGCCTTTTTTTGTTGGCTATTTATTTATCTCATTCTTTGTCATTAGAGGTTCCTTCTGGTTTCTGTCTACTTCATTGCAGGTTTCTTCTTCTGTAGGAATCATCTGAACTACTTTATCATCCTTACCTGCTTTTACAAAAGGATGGAAACGTGAAGAATTTGGGTTACACTTTTGTAGTCGGGGGAACCGAAAACTTTTTTGGCAATAGTTCAGCCAAACATTTTATAAAGCCGAACTTTCTTAGAAAGTTCGTCGAGTATTTCCAAGCATAAGCTTGGTTGATAGAAATTATAGGGAAAAATACTTTCTTGGAAAGTTATTCCATTTGATATGAAGGTAAAAGCGTGTGACCTTGCAGTTATGAAGGTGGCTTGTCCCCTTGTAGGAACGAAGGCACACGTTGGCTTGTAAGACTTAGGGGATGGGTATCGTTAATGACAGGCCCGTGTCCTCACCCCCTCTTCCTTACAATCACCCCAATTTTTACCCCTTGGTAAGAGCACAAGAAGATGACTTCTCACCTAGATTAGGCATTTTAGATTAAAAGTAACTAAGATTAATTGTATCCAAATCTTGTATAATTGCATCTCATGTTAATACACCCCATGGTTTTACTTGCAAATTGCTCATTCCTCGTGTTATTGTTGAAATTGAATACTTCGTTATGGAAAATATTTTTTATCTACATTTTGCAAGTAGAACACTAATTGTTTCCTTTTGAGCAAGATAACTTCTCATGCTTGGATTCATAAATTTGTTTACCTTGAAGGCATTTATAATATATTGTGCTAACATTTTCTTGTTTCAACTTTTTAGGATTACTTTTGCTTTCCATTTGAAAACATTTTACTTCATTTAAGAAAATAAAATTTCATTTTAAAGAGAAATACATTGAAGGCACTGGTTTCATATGCTTTACGCTTATTTTATGCATTGATGGTTATTTATCACATCACTTTTTGCTTATAAATCTTAAGAAGTAATCTACTTGACTCTAAAATTCTCCTAGAAACTCAAATATTTAACTTAGTTTTCCATTTAGGGACCACCCCCCTTAGCCAGCCTAGGAGATAGCTTATACAGAGAGAGTCAGGATTAGTGTGACAACCCCTTTTCTTAGTTCCTTGCCATCAACCACACCTTGTGGGGTTAAAGGCTTTTGTCGTTAACTGTAGGTAGGTGTAGGTAGCACACGATAACAGACATATCAATAAAACCAAGAATAACTGGAAAAATTCATATAGGTGCTTCATGTACAATTGATGAAATTAACATGTACAAAGCCCTATTTCAAGAATTTCGAGATATCTTTTCCTGGTCTTACGAAGAAATGCGAGGAATTGATCCTAAGATTGTAATTCATGAAATTAAGACATACCTGGATGCTAAACTTATTAGACAAAGATTACGTTCAATACATTGTGAAAAGCTGCTACTATTAAAGCTGAAGTTCAAAAACTACTTCGTGCAGGATCCATTTATCCTATTCCATTGATAGATTGGGTATCTAACATAGTTCTAGTGACCAAGAAACAAGGAACTATCAGAGTATGTGTCAGTTATAGGGATATTAATAAATCTTGTCCCAAATACAATTATCCCACCCCTTACATTGACCAAATTGTTGATGATTATGCCGGAAACAAAATATTTTCATTTATGGATGAATTTTCTAGTTACAATCAAATAAACGTACTCCCTGCCGATAAGCCCAAAACAACATTTATCTATCCATGGGGGACATTTGCATTTTGTAAATTACCTTTTGGATTGAAAAACGATGGCGCCATTTTCAACGAGTTATGTCTTACGCATTTCACGACATCAAACATATTGTGCAACCCTACTTGGATGACTTACATGCTCATTTTATGTGCAGGAAAGATCATCACACACATTTACATGCCATTTTTATGCAATGTAGACATTACAATATTCGTTTGAATCCACACAAATTTGTATTTTGTGTACAACCAGGATGATTGTTTGGATTCATTATTTATAAAGAAGGGATTCATGTCGACCCTTTGAAGGTTGAGGCCATTGTCAATTACCTCCTCCTTCTACCCTTCACCAACTCTAGAGTTTGCAAGGGAAATAAAAATTTCTACGTTGTTTTATCCCTAACTATTGAGAGTTAAATAAAGGTTTCACTAGGTTGTTAAAACATGATGTTCCTTTTATTTGGGACGAGCTTGCCAGTAAAGTGTTCGATGAACTTAAACACACGTTGACCCATGCACAGTTGTTGCATCCACCTGATTATCACCAAGGTTACTTTTTTTATTTAGCTGCGTCCAATTCCACCATTCGAATGGTCTTAGTTCAAGAGGATGAATCCAACAATGAACATGTGATTTATTTTTAAGTCGGAACCTCACACCAATAGATATCAAGTATACACATGTGGATAAATTGGCCTTGGTAGCCGTTCAAGATGTCCAATGATTCCGTCACTACATACTATTACATAAAACAACTGTGACATCTGAATGCAACCCTATGATGTACATATTGACTAAACAATTACTCGAGGGAAAATACTCAAAGTGGATAGTTATCCTACAAGAGTTCGATTCGGAATTTGAAATATCCAAATCCAAGAAATCATTTGTCTTTGTTGAACTTATGTGTGACTTTCCCTACACTGAATCTGAAATTGTGGTAGAAGACCATCTTCCCAATGAATCTCTGTTTTTGATCAGCACATTGGATCCTTAGTATGGATATATCATTATATATCTTCAAACCAAACCTTTTGGCCTGAACTTTCATGCTTTGATTGACGTAGGATTCGATACCAGTCTCAACAATAAAATATTGTTGGCGACACTCTTTACCGTCGTGGTGCCGATTCTGTCTTTCGACGTTGTTTAACTCATGAAGAAGTAGAAAGGGTTTTAAATGACTGCCATTATGGAGCATGTGGTGGTTATATGTCTGGGTTTGCCACAACCCAAAAGAGACTACGCGCTGGCTATTTCTGGCCATCACTCTTCAAAGATTGTATCTGTGCAGTTAGAAAATGTCACAATTGTCAAAATTTTGATCGAAAGATGCATGCACCTCCCGCTCCTCTTCACCCAATCGTAGCTATCAGTTCCTCTGAAAAATGGCGCATCAATTTCGTTACATGTAACCCTCACTCGGCCGGGGGGCATGGGCATATTATTCTCGCTGTAGATTATTTTACCAAATGGGTCGAGGCGATGCCTACATTTAAGGCTGACAGCGAAACTGCAACCATTTTCATATTCAATCATGTGATTTCTAGGTTCGGTGTCCCTCAAGCCATCGTTACAGATCATGGTAGCCACTTTCGAAACATTATGATGACTGAAATTTCCGCTCATCTCGGCCTACGCCATGATAATTCCACACCGTATTACCCATAGGCCAATGGCCAGGTTGAGGCTCTAAACAAAGTTTTAACCAACATGATTAAATAGATTGTAGGAAGTCATAAATCGAATTGGCACACCATGCTTTTTTTCCGCATTGTGGGTATACCGTACCTCCGCAAAAACATCTACATGGTTTACTCCTTTTCAAATTGTTTACAATTTGGAAGTTGTTCTACACATTGAATGTGAAATTCTATCACTAAAACTAGCCATTGAGTTATTACCAATTACCTCTGAAGAGGAAGATCGCTTCTTATACTTAGCACAGTTAGATGAGACTTGTCGCACCACTGCATTAGCTGTTGAAGCTCATTAAAAATGTGTTAAGGCACAATATGATCAAAGCGTTAATCCTCATGTCTATTCAGAAGGTGACCTAGTCTTAGTATACAATCAAGCTCACGATAAGCTAGGCATTGGTAAATTTGGACCAATGTGGCATGGCCCTTACATTGTTAAGCGTGTTCTTGCAAAAGGGGCCTATGAATTAGTTTATTATGATGGTGTCTCTTTAGATAAGCCTAGAGATGGTCTTTATTTGAAGAGATATTATGCATGACTTATCTTGTGGAGATATTCATTCTACATTGGTTACATTTTTAGGAAAAGTGTGTCTTAGATTAGTTATTTTGCTTGGCGAGTTTCTACTACTTTTTCAGCTTATCTTGATTACTCTTGATATTGCAGATGTCGACATTGCCCCAGACTTACATTGGCTTTGCTTACGACGTTTGTCATAGTAGACAGAACCTATCTTTTGCTACTTGGGTTATCTAGTCACCCACTGATGAGTTAGTTTCTATTCACGGGGTTTGCCTCGATAAAACAATGAACAATATTGCATAATATAACATAGTCATTAAGCTATCATTGGATGCCATTGCATTTGGCATTTAGTGTACGATTGTTAGGTTAGGTTCACAACTCATTGTATTAAATTTGAATGATGTTTATGCAATCAGAAATCCATTATTGTTAAGAATGTTTTTAAGGGTCCGTCTCTTGGAAAGATAGTTTTATTACATTGAATATCAACACATTTCAAGAAACTTCAACACGTTAGCTGATGCATTGGCTAATCAAGTTTTAAATAGAAATTTGCAACATTGAATGTAAATCAAAACAATCTTCAATCCATATTGAACAAGATATTCAAAGACCAAAAGTAACTGAGTAATAATCATCATTAGGTTAAAATAGTTGTTTATCATAGTGTGTCAAAAAATATACATCATTTGTGATCATAGGTCTCAAATACCTTATGATCTAAACATATTGATACATTAAACAAAAAATTCCATCTAAAATGACCATCAGCTATCCATGATGATGATCATGATAACATGGTATAGCACGCGCCACTCGGCACAATTATCGCCTAAATAGACCAGGAACCCCAGTCACATGCCTTTGGTATCGGAGAGGCAAATCATTTGTCCTAGTATTTGGGATATCTATGGTCAACCTCGCCAGATTGTGTTCCAACTCTGTGAGGGCTTCAACTGCATTAGTCTGTGGTGGAGCTTCTGCTATAGGCCATGCTCTTCGTATATCAAAATGACGAAGCACTGCTGGTCGTACTGGGCCAACATCTGTGTTAAAATGTTTTTGATTATCAGTAATGGATCTAAAAAAATAAAATAAAAAATATAAAACATAAAAACTCAAAATGAGACTTTTTACCTGACTCATCCCACTATGCTCCAAGTGGGAGTGTTGTGTTAGGGTCACCCCTGAAATACACCCTTGCATAGGGGAAGTCCTCAATCATGAAGATATGGCTCCTCAGACATACAAAAAACTAAGGTGTATACCAGAAAATAGGACCTCCATCGCTGCCACGGCGAGCCATCAAGGAAACCCATCGCAACAAGTGAGGATCTATAGGTCCCATAGGATCCACTTACTGCTCCTGTGGTACAAGAAGTGGGATTATATCTAAGGAAAAATATATAAGAATGGCACCATAGCCGAAATTCTTCAGCTTACCATTCTTTGCTCGCGCGAGTTGCCCTTTCATATTGATTAGTACTCCTTCGCACCAGTTGAATGTTGTTCCCTCAGAACACTCAACAGTCATTTTCATTTATGCTTTGGTGGCCACATGAGGAGCCGTGCTCCCACATAATCTAATGACTCTGAAAGCAATAATTTTGAGATCAAGTCATTTGATAGTCTTTATATCGATTCGACCATATTTCAATTGCAAATCCTTAGTGCAATTTTGCACCATATAGGAAGCAGTGGGTAATCCTCCTGGTCATGTTCCAAACAAAAAAATGCCTCTTCCCTAGTTTAGGTGCAAATCGGTGAGGAAATAAATATCCTCTACATCAATGATGAGCCTATGATCCCCAATGATAAAACACTATTCTTGGACATCCCAGACATTTATCGACCACGTCATTAGCTCTACTTGGGCCTTCATTCCTTGTATAGACCAGAAATTGTATAGAACACAATTATTAAAAACCCGAAGCGTTGTTGGGCTATCAATGGCCTCATTATCATGAGATGCATGCTCGTGTTCTCTCCACTCAAGCATGGTTGTTTCAAATTTCCTGCAAACAATCATTAAAAATCATTAGGAATCTTTTGGAAGAACTTAGAGCAATTTTGATGGAGAGAAGACCATTTTTTGAAAACCCCACAATGCCTGCGCAGTTTTCCTTTATAGACAATGCGTTTTTGGGCATGATCTATACATTAAAACTACGACATCACGATAATTTTCTGTATTAAAAATTATCGAGGTGTGCAAGTTCGATCAGGAAAACCTACACACCCTCGAGGGCGATTTCTAAAAAAAAATATTCTCCAAAAAAATAATCTGGAAGCCTAAAATGAAAAAGAGAATGAAAAGAATGCAAGATAATTAAGGGAATAAATACCTAGAATTGACAGTTCGTGGAATGGTTTGCCGGTCCTCCCGATATCAGCTTCATAAGATCTATGGTAAAAACTCCTTTTTACTGCTCTAGAAATCAAATGGTAAAAATGACTTGTTATTTCCACTTTTTATAGGTTTTTATGAATAAAATAATTTTATTTTATTTATTTTTACTTTTAGAAGTTCAAATTTTAAATATTTTTACAATAATTGAGAGCATATTATTATAATTTTTGAGTTTTCTGTGTAGAGAACAGGTTGTGTTTAAAAATGAATCATTTTGACGATAGAGTAAAATTTTATCACTTTTTCGGACTCTCAAAAAATACAAAAAAGTGAAACCATGGAGTTCTATTTTAAGACCTTTTCAGACTCTATAAACATGAAAATATTGCTGAGCACTTGACTATTTGAACTCGTTAAAATAAATGAACAATCGTCTACTCAGTACAAGTTTACCCCTTTTCGGGATTGAACTAGACTAATTATGAAAATGTATACGTTGACTAAGAATGGTCAATAGAGTTCTCTCCTACATTATTTTATCCTTTTTATGGTTTGAGAGACTAAATTTATGAAAAATAACACTATGGAGTTTACTTATGTTTTTCTTCTGACTCCCTAAAATTGAAAAACATAGAGTTAATCCTATGCTAGACTCGTTAAAATTAAACATTACAGGACCTGTCGATTACAACATGACCGAATCACTCCTTCTTAGGGTTCGTTAAAATTACTAAGATGGACTATTCGAAGGATGAGCTTACACAACAAGCAAATTTTATCCTCCTCAAGCTTGACAAAAATAAAGAGGTACTTGCCAGTAATGGTGAGGGAAAAATTAAGAAAAAGAATCCATCTTTTATACTTGTTTTAAAAGCATCATGTCACTCTTGAACAAGACACTTTGTTACACTCGTGTCTAGGTTGGGTAATCCTTTTATCTTACAGTTAATCAAACCTCATTGAAAGCCTTCAGCTGGTTTTGGGTATTATCTTTAAGTCAAATGATGCCCAGTAATTTACAGTGTCGTTATGTGTTCAAGAAAAAGTTCAACTTGAATTCGTTATTCATTGAAAATATTTGTCTCCATTCGCATTGACCATCCCTGAATTAATCCTTGCAAAATATTTCTTCAAAACTTGACATAATGGTTTCATGTCGTAGGCCCTCCTGCGATAGATCATTTCCTATCGACTTCATCTCATTATCTAGGAAGTTGATCTAGAAATCCTATCAATACCTTGAAATCTTCATACCTTAATGGCAGGTTTCTCGCCTTCGACGATAGGTTTTGATCATTGGACTTCGATTGAATGATTCTATGAGTTCTTGACTGCAAATCATTCATTCAAATTTCATAGATTGTACTGAGGTACTTTGAGAGCCATTTTCCTTACTGGTGGTTTCTCTCACACTTGTTAACGGTTTTCATCATTGATCGGTAATCAAGTGGTTTCTACAATGTTCGACTTCGAAACAATCAATCGCATGGTTAGATTCGTACTAGTTTGAGAAGCGGAAATCCATACCCTGGATCTAGTTTCAACCATCCAGGCTGTGAGGAGTTATGTATTCATGTTTCAATAGATTAATTAATAATAGATGGCTGCATCCATACTGTGTCTATTATTGATGTAATTCTAGGTCACTTATGTACCAGAACATATAGTTAGTTTTGCTCTGAGTATGGGAATTCCTACCTCAATGATGATTATATATTTACATTGAATGTTTCGTACAGGTTTTCAACTGATGTCTCTGATCCAATCCTTGGGATGATAAAGCACTTCACTCTCTTGAAAAATTTCCTCAGACTTCACACTTTATGGGGCAATCTGTTACACATCATTTTGTCACCATGAAATTTGACCGTTAATATGGATCTATCACCATCCATACTCATGCTTCCTTAGAAGTCAAAACACTTATATTCTTTAACCAAGTCTTGGAAACTGGGAAAAAATATCTTAAATACTCTTAAATATTTCCTGCATGCTTCTTATGGTCACTTCCTGCGCATGCGTGGATATTCCTAACCTTACCTACTGACATCTGCGCTATGTTTTCTGATAAAACTTGCGCAACCCATTTAAAAGAAAGTAAAAGCAAAAAGTAACTTATAAAAGCATAGTTGGGCACATATTCTTCCAACTAAAAGCATCTTGCATTCTCCAGTTCAAGATATATCCCTCCAATCATGGAACTTATCCCCTTGGATCAAGGAACCCTAATCCCTTCATTAGAGGATCTCATCCCTCTATTGGTAGATCTGAAACCTCCTCAATTTCTCCTATAAATTGAGCTGAAACTTCAGGGTTAGGGGGTTCATAAGGGTTCACTGAAGATAATCTTATGCTGGTCATTCTAGAGTGGAAATATTGTCAAACCAAGGGGAATATTGTAAAGGACCGGGAGAAATCTGTATGACATCAAGGCTCAGTTGTAATATTTCTCTTTATATTCTTGATAATACATGTTATCACTCCACCAGATCTCCGAAGGTTGTGAAGGAGACTAGCAAAGGTAACCATAGACCGTTTTGACCTAGTAGCTAGCCCTACTAGGCTGAGATGGCTCTCTCAATAGGATCACAGTAAAAATGACTTGATAATGGAGATTTTAGGCTAGGTATAGTAGTCTCTAGGGTTTGATTGATTTGAATATGGTGTTGGATGGTAAATTAGGTGGAGGAAAAATTAGGTCAGGGCACTGAAAATAAAACTTGCAAATATGTGATTGGACAAGGTAGGAACACAATTTATCACTTTCAAGGTATCCTGATGAATGTGATAGACTGATAGGGATTCAAAATGAGCATAGGAATTATTATTTCATTTATATTAGAATAAAGTGAAACATAACTGTGAAAATTTCTCCAAAACAGAGCATGAAAATAATGAATTATGCTCATCAAACTTAGAAATCAATCACATTAAAATATGGAAATGAAAGATGGAAGGCACAATATTTTCAAACATATGAAAACATAAGAGGTAACACTACTAAAACACATAGCACATGAATCCCACCACAATAGCTGCAAATTCTGTCTATTAGTTCCTCACAAGTATCACTAAATACAATAGTGTTTAAAGCTCAATTACACAGCATCCAACCCTTGCATTAAAAAAGAAAATGAAAGATATAAACCAAAACAGACTTCTCCCACTCTCAGGGGTCGAATCCATGACTTGTGGAGTTGTTCCCCAAAATCCTCAACTAGAATCCTATTGACTAGGGAGATCAACAAACTCTCCCTTTTTTGGTGAAACTGATTCACTTGACCCAAAAATACAAATTTACTTGACGTATATACCTTTAGTAACTATAATAGACATAATTAATTTTTATTTAAAACTTTACATCAGTAAAATTTCATGAAAATTTTCAACCAACTGAGAAAAACTCGAAATTCTGAAGATGACAGGCAAACTAGAAAAAGCGCAGCGTGCCCCTGAGAAAAGCGCAGCGTGACCTTCAAGATGATTTTTGACTGAATTTATGAAGTCCAAATTGAGCTTAAGATATCTCATTGGAAATATGTTCCTGTCTAGTTTTCTAAAATGTCCTTACACAGTGAAAATGATGGAGTATAGCCCCTCACAGATCAATTATCCCAAGATTGGTCAAAAAGCGCAGCGCCAGAAGAAAACATACAGAGTGAGATTACATACCACTTTTGGAGGCCTTAGTGAACTCAAAATTGAGCTCACGATATCGCATTTGAAAGATCTCTCTGTCTTCTACATAATGGACCCCTCAAGCACTGAAAAGTATCACGTATAGCCCCTCAAAAATCAATTCCCCCAAGACTGGTAAAAAAACACAGCACCAGAAGGAAAAGCGCATCGTGAGATTGCAGACCAGTTTCGGAGGCCTTACAAAACTCCACATTGAGCTCATGATAGCTCATTGGAAATTGATTTATGTATAGTTATCATTTGATGCATCAAGTAAGTCATATGGACACTCCATGATAGAGACAATGCATTTTCCCAAGAGTACTCCAAAAGTACAACAACTCTCCTGTAGCAACTATATGTTGGGAATTTATCCCAAGTCATAACACCTGTGTATAAAATGAAGGAGGTTTTTGTTCCTTGTTCTATTATTAAAAAAAAAATCTTTCATTTTTTTCAAATTCATCTCCATTTAGTCAGAAACATACTTTAAAGCATTATTGTCCCTATGTGCAGCAAATGACCTCTTGATGAGTTTGTGATGCATTGATCTCTTTGATGTTAGATGGATAAAATATTGAGGCATGTCCTCCATTATTCTATTTTTTCTTGTCAGTGTATGTGGTCTCTGCTTCCATGGTGAATTCCTATCTTACTAGGAGGAAAAATTAGGGTTTTCCCTTGGGAAAACAGGGGATTTTGGGGCAGTGTTAGGAATGGGGGGAGATGAAGGGGTTAGAGGGCTTCTAAATTCTTGGGAAAATTTTGAGGGGTATGGATAGATGTTAGGGATTGTAGGGAAGTATAATTTTAGGAAATGAGTGAGGGGTAGGCATCCAAAAGGGAAAAATACAATCCTAACCTAGGAAGGTATCGAAAGTGTAGCAATAGGCTAGGGTTTGTGGGAAAGTGAGGGAAATGAGAGGAATGGGAATGGGAAAATGTTAGGGGAGGTATATGGAGTGTAGGTGAGGGTTTTAGGAAGCTTAAGGGGTTGGAAAATGATGAAAATGGTATAGGGATTAGTGTATGGAATTAAAACACACTCCCAAACACTAAATTTTCCAAAAACACAACGTAGGATAGTGATGATGGTGTAGGGACTGGGGTTTGAGTGTAGGAGTTTAGGGATAGAGTGTGAGATAGTGTAAGGGGTTTAGGGAGTGTAGTGGAGTTTGGGGAAACTGAATATTTAGGAAATGAGTGAAACCCTAGTGACCTAATATATGGAAAATGAACTGAATGACAACCATGATACTGAGACTGAGAGGACCATTACACTTTAGATGGATGGCACATCCAAATTTATGATGACAGTGACCAAAAAATGACAATTTTGTAAAGTATTAGCTGGAAACCTAGACACACTAACTAGTAACCCGTTTTTTATTGAAACCCTAGTTGAAACTTGCAAAAGGACCCAATCAACACACTTGGTAGGAGAACATTTGATCACCGGTGACTGGAAAACTGACAGGAACTAACAATACATATGGATATTTTTTTTTCATTGTGTTGTTTTCAAATTCATTTAAACAATCACAATTCTTAATCTCGATCATTAATTTAAGTTGGTATTTGGATTATTATATATTGCAGGTGCTTTTGATTCTTTGCATGTTTGTGATTGCAGGTTCTTCTCAGCATTGAAGGACTTCTTCAAGACAAAAGGCAAGTTCTACATTAAACATCTCGTTGAAAGGTAGAAAAATTATCCTATCTGTTATGGTTTTGATAATTTGAATGCTAATAGCTTAGGGAAAGAGATATTCACATGGTTGTTTGTTTCTAGTTATATGTTGGGATACTAGGGAGATCTCTCTTGTCCACAAGAGGGATTTTTCCAGAAAACATCATCCCATGTAACAACCCTAATAAAAATACATATAATAAAGTTAATTAAGGAAAAATAATAAACAAGGTCATGGGACATGTATTCCAAGCTGAATGTTGGGAAAAAAACATAATGATGGGGATCACTTGTGATTAATTAATGGCTATGGAAATTGGCAAAGGCAATGGAAAAGGCTTTGGAAAGGAGAAGTATCATTTATTGGAATTTTATTTATGAAAATAATGGAAATTAACAGAAAAGGAAGGTGAAAGGTCACAGGTTGCATGTGAGGAGTAAAATTAAGGAAAATAATGGAAAATGAAGAAAATAGAGGCCTCATTGATAAAAAGGTTTCTAAGGATTAGTTCATGGCATTTGTTGGTTTGGATTTTTGTCAGTTTTAGCTTGGATCTCTCTCTATTCTCTCTCTCATTGTCTTGGACACTTAGAGTTTTGTTGGAGCACTCTTGGAGGAGTGTGGCATACTTGGGATTTGGAGTAAGAAGGCAAATGAAAAGCTGGAAAGCGCAAGAGGAAAAAGAGATAAACAACTACAATGGATTTTTCTTGCAGGTACCGAGTTGCATGTATGATTTCCTTGCTGGTTTTGACATGCATGGCACATGCCTATGGTTTCTTGGTTATGATTTGTCATTGGCAGGGAGGATTTCCTGGATTGATAGTGGTTTTTCTTAGCCTTTCCATTTCCTAGATAGTCATGGGGTTCAAGGGTTTACTTTTTTTTTTTTTATTTATGCTCATGTTACTTATGGTTGTGGATTGATTTACTAGTTCCTGGAAGCCTTGGCTGAACAAGCATTCTGGAAGCATTGTAATAGATTGAGTTGAGTTACTAGTCCTAGAATAATTGGTTGGAAAAATTCTCTGGAAGCCCTTAGTGGTTTGAGTTACTAGTCCTGGAAGCCCTGGTTACACAAACGATCTAAAATTTTGGCATCAGTTGTGGGATGAGTTACTATTCCTAGAATCCCTAGTGGAACAAAACACTCTAGAGCCCTAGACATCTTGGGTAGAGACCGATCTGGTGATGGTTATCACTGATGTCCGACCATGAGCTGGAGTCACTGGTTGAGGGTTGAGGTGGTTTGGCCTATGGAAGCCCTGGTTTTGTTTTGTTTGGTTTATTCCATGATATCCCAAATTCATGCTTGGAATATGGCACAGGGGTGATTGGATGAAAGAAAGATTCGGTTCAACCCAATCTATGGTCAGGTGGTACGTGGAAGTCCCCGACTTGGTTGCATTTTGCATAAGTTAATAAGAGTTATTTTCCTATTGTATTTTATGGGTAAATGTACTTGTTATTATGTGAACTTAATGGTTGTTCTATTATTGTTATTTCGTTGGTTATATGCTGGTTATAAGCATGGTTTTATGACATATCTTAGTCATGGCTCTCATCATGTTTTGTTTAGTAATTGAATGGATAATGAATGTATGACCTAATATATGTTAATGCAACTATTATGAGAGGAAACAAATCCTTCTTGGTGATTCTTAGATAAGTATGAATGTAATGTTCCTAAATTTTCATGAAAAAAATTGGAACATTAATTTTTGCTTATTTCATCTAGGAGGTGAATAAAATGGGTAAAAGGCCCATGAGTAGGAATAAGATCCTTAATAATGTGAAAAGGATCATTGGAGTAGCTTATTTTTCACCTTCCAGTGTGAAAAGGGGCAATTTGCATGAGGGAAAGGTAAATTTTGACCAAGTCTACAGCGCTGCCTAAGAGGTGTAGCTTGCATGGGAAGACAACACAGTTTTGGAGAGAGAAAGATTCCTTGTGGAAGAAACCCTAATGTGTGGGGTCCATGGAAAAGAGGCATTCACTTGTATAAGAAGAGGAGGAGGCAGCCATAGGGAGACATCTTGGATCATTTGATTATTTGTCTATTCAGACAAATTGCATACTCCGGCTGTTCAGCAGAGTTGCAGTGCTGCTTAGCACGAGGGATTCTTGTTTAGGATTTCCTCTCCTTATTGAGAGGCCTCTTGGAGGATTTCACTTCATCTTCTCCAGATCTTGGCTCAAGTCCAAAGCCATTATTCAGATACTGCGTTATTTCTGCTCAAGTATAACGCAGTGTTGCTGGAGCATTGCAGTGGAGGGTTTCACAACACTTCTCTTTGGCTTATCTTTCAGAGGAGGGAGTTTCTCTTGCTCCGGGAGGTTAGTGAAAGGGATTTCTGAGATGATTGCACATCTTTGGCACCAGTTCAATCATTCTCTATCTCCTATAGCGCAGTCCAGTGCTTTGACTGCGTTATTCTAGAGTGCATCTGTAGTGAGAGGTTGCACCGACATTTGGAGGGCAAGATTTCCAGTATTAGGATCAGCCTTTTACTTGGGAAATATATTGGAGGAGCTTTGCTACATATTGGACATCTTATTTAGCCATCTCCATATTATATTAGTTTGAGTTGCAGCTGTTGCCCAGCAACTCTGCCATTTCTGCAGATTTTCCAATTTCATGTATATTGTAGCCAATCCTTCCAAGGATTGTGTATTTTGCTGTATTAGTGTTTTTAGGGGTCGAGAGCTTGCTCCCCCTCATTTCTTTGAGCTGATATTGTCATATCATCCTATTCTCATTTTGTATACAACAATATCTTCTATAAACTGCGTTATTTTAGTCATATGATATTTTGCATAGCAGTATTGTTTCATTGCCTTGTACATGATTCATTGAGGCTTCCATTGCCTAGCTAGAGTGATTGATTCCTCCACACTTTGTATACATTTGATGCTATATCAGATATTTTTTGGCTATACATATCTTCATGTGTTCATAGCTATATAATAACGCTGTCTTCCATTCTATGTGCTTACATTTGTTGCAGTCCCTTCATCAGGCATTTTCTGAGGATATCTAAGAGTGGTAGATCTGTTTAACCACCTTAGAAGGATTTATTTGGTCCCCAATCTTGGATCTTGGTCTTAGAAACATTGGTCTAAGAGATCCAGGTCTTGGTATCAAATACTGTTGCCTCCATTTCTGGAAAATGCATTTTCCAGCCATGGATTGCTAGCCATTCCAGATTGGGAACATTACAGTGGTATCAAAGCTGCTTTCTTGGCTCAGTCAGTGAGTCTAAGCCCAAGAATATCAGAATATTGAAGAGGATGAGTTTAATCTCATCATATTTCAGATCCATGAAGAACCTCCCCAAGGAGGATATGCAGAAAGAAGAGGAAGAGCCCTACACTTCTTATTCTCATTAACGAGACAAAGAAATAAGCAGAAGAAAGACTCTATCTTTTGGAGAAGAAAAATAAAAAGGGGATAACTTACCAAGATTCTTCCTAAATATGTATATATGATCCATGAAGAGTATGAGGAGATCTGGAGGAAGTATAGAGAATCTCCTAGAGGTTTTGATTCAAAAGCAAACTCTAGATTGGAGGAGTGTGAGCATGCAACTACACACCATCTTGTACAGTGCAGTCACATGGCTAGGAATGCCGGAAGAAAGATGGAAAGAAGAGAAGAAGTTGTTGGGAGGGAAGCCCTTAGTGATTTCTTGGAGGAGTATGAGTCTCAAACTTAGAAATACCGGGATCATCTCAGTTTTTCAGAGTTTTGCAAGATGAAGGTGAATGGAAAAGAACAACATGATAGATTTCATCTATCTACCTTTGAGGGTTCACCTGTATGTTCAGCCAAAGCTTGGGTGGAGGAGTTATAGACCTTCTTGTAGCAACACCACATTCATGGAGATGAAGCTATCAAATTTGCAGCGCTGGATATGAGAGGTAAGGCTTATGCCTGGTGGATCTTTGAATCCTTTTCTTTAAGAAATGTAAACTTTACATCTTATGCAAATTTCACTAAGGCCTTAGTGAAAAGATTTGATAGAGGGATTCATGAGACACACATGGAGGAGCTGAATGACAAAACTCAAACAAAACCCTTGCATGAAAACACAATGCTATTTTAGAGAACCATGAGGGAAGCTGAAAACTTGCACCATACTTTGCCGGAGGAGAAACTTCCTTCTCACACTTTTGAGCAAAGAGGCGTGGGGTTCTCTTTTCCGAAGAGGGATCAAATCATTGGGAGGTTTCCCACTCATTTTGCAGATATTGAGGGCAACAATGATGTTATATCTGGAGTTGATCTAGTGCCTCATGCAGAGGAAGGAGGAGCTCTTGCTCCATATAGAGGGATGCTTGCATCTTTGCACGGAAGTCCCCAGGATCTCATATGTGGAGATCAAGGCACAAGTCATGTTCTATCTGTGCCATTGTTGAGGAGGTGTGAAACCATGGAGACACAAGGAGGAAGAAGGGAGAAGGCCCAACATCATGAGATGAGGAGTACACATCCCTATTCATCTATGGAGGTTGATGCACCTAAGAAGGTGAATGGATTGCACAGTGGAAGCATGGAGGGTTATCTCCATTCATCTATTCAGTCATCCATTGATGATGACGTCTCATTGCATGGAGACATTTTTCCGGGAAGACCACTGGATCAGCAAAGGAGGATGGATGCTTCACATGTTGGGGCACCAATCATTGATTTCAGGAGAGTGGAAACCTGGAGAGAGCTTGATACAACGCTGGGAGTCTGGGGTAGACTCAAGAAGAGAGAGAGCATTCTCTCAATATCATCAGTACCCACTTCCATTTCAAATTCTGCACTGTGGCAGAAGCAATAGGGGAAGGACAACAACCTTCCAACTTGCATCTTTGGCATGGGAGATGCCAAAGAAGAGGATTACCATGTGATAGATGCTCTTCATGAGAGATCATCAGCGCTGTCACTTTGGAGATTAGATCCACATTGGAGCTCCAAGCTGTTGGTGGAGTATTCCAAGGATCTTTTTGCTTGTATGATCTTGGATGGCCAGTCGCACTTGGAGGCATATTCAGTCAGAGATGGGGTCATCTTTTATCATGGTAGGATCTTCTTTCCTAGAGCTTTCAAGCTCAAGGAGAAGTTGCTACAAGCAGCCCAGGAGGATTTCCTTTTCAGTCACACTTGTTCTATGAGAGCATACCACACCATCATGGAGGGGTATTTTTGGATGGGCTTTGAGGAGGAGATATATCAACATATGAGCAGATGCATGGACCAGATAGAGATGGAGGAGAGATATGACTCTTTGAGAGAGTTAGCACAACCACCTCTTTTCCCTTTGGAGATTAGAGGAGACTCACTTTTGAGCCACTCCACTTGTATGAGCAGAGCATATGGTAAAGGTGATGATTATTTTCATGATGTATGTCCCTTAACCATACCTGTGCAGGATGTTGCTCCAAGGAGGAACATTCTTTCTTTTGGGCTTCATGGTCTAGCTGAGACCATAAGCATGGTTGATGGCCATCCCCTAGGAGGACTTGGGGAAGAGGCATATTATGGAGGACATGATCATTGCACACCTTATATCATTCACTTCCTCCATACTTATGAGGAGATTGGAGCAGCAGGAAAGTGGTGAGAAGCCACAGTTTTTATCAGTCTCTATTGCAGTTGAGGGTCAAGTTGCATTGGTTGCACTTGAGGGACCATTGTACTTCACATTTGTTGCATATGGCAGCAAGCATGATTCTCATCTTTGCTCCCTATTGTTCTATGGTTGCTGTCTTTATGAGGAGCATGCTTGGGAGGAAGACACATTGTGTGGATGTGTCCTTTGAGAGAGAAATTCCTCACACTTTTTGCACTACATGTTCTAAGGGGAACATGGGACATGATATGGTTACCTTAACAACACATTTATCACTTTATGAGGTGAGCCATATGATGGATGAGATGCCATATGATGATGACTTCCAACTCATCATATATGGAGAAACTTGGGCCAGCTTGATTTGCAGCATTGGGGGAGAGATCTTTGGAGGTCTAGTCCTCATTTTTCCACTTGAGGGCAAACTTATTGCAGCCCATGGATAGCTAGCACTCTACACTTATCATAAGTGGAGATATGGATAGTGTGGGGTAGGCTACATTGTCTACCATGAGCAAATTTTCATCCCACCTACTTTGTCGGAGCCAAAGGTGGATGACAACTTTCAGGAGTTGCCTAGATGGAAGGTGGCTCATTTTGCATGGCTCATATCTTGGAGATTGAGGATCCATATGGGAAATATATTTCCCATTCTATTTAAGATCCCATGCTTCAAGGGGACCTCTATACATCACATTGTTATCCTCTTGAGTAATTCACTTTCACATGATGATAGCTTGATAGCTGACTTACATGCTGAGGAGGAGCATTGTGGAGATTTGATTGATGAGATAGCATCACTTTCCTTGGAGGAGATCATCATACAGGGATGCTATAAGGAGAGGAGAAAAAAAAACTCAGTCTGTCCTTGCACTTGCTTGAGGAAAATCAATCTTGAGAGGGGAGGACTGTAATGTTCCTAAATTTTCATGAAGAAAATTGGAACATTAATTTTTGCTTATTTCATCTAGGAGGTGAATAAAATGGGTAAAAGGCCCATGAGTAGGAATAAGATCCTTCATAATGTGAAAATGATCATTTGAGCAGCTTATTTTTCACCTTCCAATGTGAAAAGGGACAATTTTCATGAGGGCAAGGTCAAGTTTGACCAAGTCAACAATGCTGCCTAAGAGGTGTAGCTTGCATGGGAAGACAACACAATTTTGGAGGGAGAAATATTCCTTGTGGAAGAAACCCTAATGTGTGGGGTCCATGGAAAAGAGGCATTCACTTGTATAAGAAGAGGAGGAGGCAGCCATAGGGAGACATCTTGGATCATTTGATTATTTGTCTATTCAAACAAATTGCATACTCCAACTGTTCAATAGAGTTGCAGTGCTGCTTAGCACGAGGGATTCCTGTTTAGGATTTCCTCTCCTTCTTGAGAGGCCTCTTGGAGGATTTCACTTCATCTTCCCAAAATATTGGCTCAAGGCCAAAGCCATTATTCAGATACTGCATTATTTCTGCTCAAGTATAATGCAGTGTTGCTGGGGCATTGCAGTGGAGGGTTCCACAACACTTCTGTTTGGTTTATATTTCAGAGGAGGGAGTTTCTCTTGCTCCGAGAGGTTAGTGAAAGGGATTTATGAGCTGATTGCACATATTTGGCACCAGGCCAATCATTCTCTATCTCCTATAGCGCAGTTTAGTGCTTTGACTGCGTTATTCTAGAGTGCATCTGCAGTGAGAGGTTGCACCGGCATTTGGAGGGCAAGATTTCCAGTATTAGGATCAACCTTGTACTTGGGAAATATATTGGAGGAGGTTTGCTACATATTGGACATCTTCAACCATCTCCATATTGTATTAGTTTGAGTTGCAGCTGCTGCCCAGCAACTCTGGCGTTTCTGCAGATTTTCCAATTTCATGTATATTGTAGCCAATCCTTCCAAGGATTGTGTATTTTGCTGTATTAGTGTTTTTAGGGGTCGAGAGTTTGCTCCCCCTCATTTCTTTGAGTTGATATTGTCATATCATCCTATTCTCATTTTGTATACAACAGTATCTCCTATAAACTGCGTTATTTTAGTCATATGATATTTTGCATAGCAGTATTGCTTCATTGCCTTGTACATGATTCATTGAGGCTTCCATTGCCTAGTTGGAGTGACTGATTCCTCCAAACTTTGTATACATTTGCTGCTATATCAGATATTTGTTGGCTATACATATCTTCATGTGTTCACAGCTATAGAATAACGCTGTCTTCCATTCTATGTGCTTACATTTGTTGCAGTCCCTTCATCGGGCATTTTCTGAGGATATCTAAGAGTGGTAGATCTATTTAACCACCTTAGAAGGATTTATTTGGTCCCAAATCTTGGATTTTGGTCTTAGACACATTGGTATAAGGGATCCAAGTCTTGATATCAAATCCTGCTGCCTCCATTTCTGGAAAATGCATTTTCCAGCCATGGATTGCTAGCCATTCCAGATTGGGAACATTACAATGAAGTCCTTGTGATCAGATGTGGTTATATGACCTATAGATTGCAAGTTCATGATGTGTTTGACGAAAAAATTGTCATTTCTAGGCCTTCAGAACAGGTCCTTGCTCAATTTTTGCATCATAGGCCTTGTCATCATGTTATTTATCATTTCAGGAAGTTTTATGAAGTTATTGGCTCTGTAAAAATGGCTCAGAATCTGGGGTCACTGGCATAGAACTGCTTGAAAAAGGCTACAGTTGCATGGATCCCTTGTTGTGCATGTGACTAGAGGATTTCAGTTGCATGGAGGGCTTGTAATCAATGCGACTGGGGATCTAGATCAACCAAACATCAAGTTGTCTGAAGGGTTGCATATGGAAGGGTTGGTTGGCTTTTGAAGGTCCTATAGTATCTAAGGAAGGTTAGTTTGGTCTTGTATTATTGGTTCCACTACCTTAACTACACTTGGGAAGTTGAATCATATCATATATAGTAACTCTTCGTCACATGTTTGCAATTAGATAGGTGAGATTGGGTAAATGTGGGAGGAGGGTGTTCTGATGGTATCAGAGCATGGTTCCATTCTCTTTGGGTGATGTCTAGTTTCTATTTCCCTTTGGATGGATGTGTGTCATGCGTACATGTTAGTTGTATGTATATGTCCATTATGTTTATGGCCTATGTGTTTGCTGTATATGAATGGTAAGGGACATTGTTCTTGTTATATTTTCATGCATAAGTTGATGAGGTTGTTGTTGGGGTGTGTTAGCTATGAATGCAAGACAATGTTTATATGTCTTATTTATGCGTGTATGTCATCCATATGCTTGTTATGCACCTTACCTAGTTGGTGTTATAATGGTGGAATTATGCATGTTACTCGGATAATGATTAAGATGATGTTTATATACTATTATGATTATGATTATACATCTATTGTGCTAATCTGGCTGATCTTGCAGATAAGATATCCTCCCCTGAACTATACTAAGGTACATTGTTTTGTTTATGTTTTGGTTTAGCTGACATGATGTACTTGCAAGAAGAGAAGATCAAATATGACTAGTAAGAGGGTATACTAGAGTTCACAAGATTCCCCCTATAGATCAAATGAGCATCATGGTGATGAGTGCTCCCCTCACATAGCAGACACTTTGAGAATTTTGAAGGCATAAATAAGGAGTTGCAAAGCAGAGAATGAGTAAATAATTCAATCATAGGAAAGGCTTGCTAGGGCACAAGAGAAGCAAGCACTAAGTTAATACAGTTATCCTTTAGATCTTGTCAAACTTGCAGAAACGGGGACCACTTAGGATAAGTCATGGGCGAGTGAATAGGACTAATGTAGCATATGGTGGTAGGTCACGTGGTGGGAATAGGTTGGATAGATATGATACAATTAGAGATGGCGAGTTCTTGGATACTCCGGAAAGGAGAGGCGATGGACACATGTACTATTATAGTTTCGTTTCTAATAGGTACCATGGTCATCATCGTTATCATCCTTACAGGAGGAATGACATGGGATATTTATCTAATGAGTTTAAGAAAGAAAATCTACCTACATTTGATGGAGAGATAAAGAAATAATATGATGTAGAAGCATGGTTTCTTGGAATGAATAAGTTCTCCAGGTTACATGATTTCTCAGAGAACATGAAGGCCAAAATAGTTACATTCAGTCTTAAAGGTAAAGTGGATATTTGGTGGGAAGATGTAAAAATGTCATAGGTATTCATGAAAATGTTTAGTCAATTTAGTGTCCTAAATTGCTAACATAAATTATCGACTAGGGCTAGTAAACTGATGAAGTGTAATGCACTATATGTGCCTAAGTATCCATTTTTCTTACTTCATTGTTTTTAGTGTTTTATTGATGTTTTGGGGATTTTATGTTTGATGCTTAGTATGCTACTCTATGCTAAAAACATGAAGTTAGATCTATGTCAAAAGGGAGAAAATGAAATGTTAATAAATGAATTAAAACATAATTTATTTGCAAGTTCTGTTCCTAATTAGAAAATGATGAAAACAGAGAGTCCTAATCCATGGATATTATAGCTTCTAAATGAACATTCATGAAATGAAAAGTAACTCAAAACACTACAACTTAATCTGATTCATTTAGTTAGAGATTTGTTGGAAGAGCTTGTGAAAAAGATTAATTCTAATGCAATGAGGATCTCCTAAAACATAAAAGAAATGTTGAAACAACTTATAACATTACAACTAAATCTCATTCATGAGTTAGAGGTTTATTGGAAGAGATTTTTGAAAGAGATTAATCATAATGTGATAAGGATCTTCTATGAAGCAAAACAATCAATAACTCACAATATTACAACTTAGTCTCATTCGTGAATTAGAGATTTATTGGAAAAGCTTTTGAAAGAGACTTAACTGTAGTATAATGAGGATCTTCTTTTTAACTAAATAACATAAAATGAAATGCTAATAACTCAAAATATCACAATTGAATCCCATTCATTTAATAGAGATGTATTGGAAGAGCTTGAGAAAGAGACTAACTGCAATATCATGAGGATCCTTTATCTAAGCAAATTACATGAAACATAATGCTAAAAGCTATGATTTCAGAAAAAAATCTAAGTAAGGAAATATGACAAAACAGAATTGAAAATGACTTATCTAGAAAACATGCAAAACCTCCTCAAATAGCAGGGGCCCTCTGCTACCAATTTGGTGTAATCATTAACTCCTTGAAGATGTGATCAAAACAGCATCAAAGAACTAAACTTCTTTATTGATAAAATCACAAATCTACATCCCATTCCATCTTAAGCTTTGTTACAAAACACTCTCTAATCCTTTCTCTTCTTCTCCTATTTTTTCACTACTACCCATGATAGGAGAAAGCTTCTCCTATTTATACAAAATATGAGAAGTTATCTCATTAATGGGAGTCCATGAATCTCTCCCTCCATCTCTAGAGTTACAATCAAAATAGGAAATGATAAGACACATGTCTTTTTAGAGTTTCAACACAAATAAGAAATGAGACACATATCTTCTTAGAGTTTCAATACAAAAAGGAAATGAGACACATGTCCTCATGATCCCATGATCTTCTCCACTCAAATTCGAATTTTGTTTTGGGAGGCCACATAAAGGTCTTTTAGAAGCTTCCTTTTGACCTACACATGTCACAAAACTCATAACACATATATAGATATATGAAACTATGTTAATTTTCTAGTTTCTAATCATAAATTCATTTTAAATACATAAAATAAATAACTTTGGAAAACAAGGATCCTAACCCATATATTTATGAAAAATGGTTATTTGATGTAGGGCTTTAGGTCAGATGGCTATGAAATAAGGGCTAGATGGTTATGACATAATGGAAATATGTATGAATATGGAAAACATTTTTGAGACTCAACATACCCCCCAACTGAAGTTGTTGCATGTCCTCATGCAACTATTGCAATGATTCATTTGTCCATGAGTTGATCTTTGACTCATATAAATTCGTTCCAAACTTTGCTTCTTGATATTTTCTTTTTGGCAAAGTATAATACATTTGATTGCAACATTTTTTGAATGGTTGGTTCTTGTGTGACAACCAATTTTTTTTGAGCAATGGTTCTTGTGTAACAATGCTTTATTTTCTTTGTTGCATCAAAGTTCATGAAAATATTTAGAATCAATTACTTCATCAATGAATTGATCATTTGCAAGGCATATAATCTTTTGAATCATGTTGCAACAATAGTTGGTTGGGAAGTATATGTGGATGGAAATGAAATGAAAATGTGTGATAGTGTATGACATGTGGATATGAAATGATGTCCTTTCCCCCCAACTAAAGATATGACAATGTGAAAAAGGGAGTGAGGAATTTTTCCAAAGTTACAATTTTAACATTCTAATGAATTACATGACTAAAAATTAGAAAACCACATACCTTCACTTACCTTAAATATGGATGAGTTGTGTATACTGAAGAGTGTGGCTGTTGATGTTGTTGGATCATGAACTATGTAAACAAATGAATTTGATCTGCTTCTTTGTTCTCTTTGTTCTCTTTGTGCTGATGGCAAGATTGGGATCTTTATTGCTGCTGATACAAATTGATTCCTGCTGCAAACTGCTGAAATGATGTAGTCTTCAATCGTTACAAAATTCGATGGTACAATTCTAGTCATGCGAATAAATGTGTTGATGTCGAGCATGAAGAGAAGTCATTGGATTACCGACCATTGATGAATGTCGTTAACCAATGCGAGGCAAACTCACCATTAATGTCAATGAGTGCCAAGGTACCTAAGTACATCTTGCGAAGTGCGAATAGATGGGTTGATGTCGAGCTACTTGCAAGATCTGATGATCAAGGGACATTGATGTATTCCCATGATTGTCAGCGAGAGAACTTGTCATTAATGCATACAAGCCTCAGGGTACTATTAAGGACTCTAGTCTTGGACCTAGATAATGTGCTGATGTCGATAGGCCAAGACTTGTTAGAAGGAAGGCCTTAAGGAATCCTCCATCATCTAACGCGAGCATGAAAGAATAATTTTTGAAGGACTATGGATTCAATAATTTGCATTGAAGCAAGGTTTATTTGCAAAATGAAAAGGATAGGAAAAAGAAAATGGAAATGGACAATGAAAAATGGAAAATGACAATGGGAAATAAGCATGTAGGTGAGCTTCTTGCTTTTATTTGTGGAGTAGACAAAAAGTAATGGAAAGTGTATGTGAATGAAGGAAAATGAACAACTAACTCTTGTTGGGAAAATAATGGTGGTTTGCTTTGAATTTCTTGGTTGGATTTACAATTCAAAAAGGGAGGAAAAGTAATGGTCTTGATGGATATGAACATGGACTTGTTCTTATGTTTCTCATGAAATCGGTCATTTGAAAACCAATTGTGCGCACAATTAGTTTCCTTCAATGATCATTCGATCATCCCAAATCTGCAAAAAAAACTTGACATAAAGAACATAAGTGTGTTAAAAAAGAAGTAGCTAATTTCTTTCTGATTCTTACGCAAAAATTAAATGTCAAATGAAACAGATTAAGGTAAATCAAAAAGTTCTATATTCGGTCCAATTCATGATATCGATAACAATCCATTTTTAAAGAATAACCATGAAAAATAATCAACTCCCTATTGTCGGATGACTTCATGCACTGTGCTTAGTAAAACAATTGGCATCACAAAGATTTGCTGTGTTCTGCAAGTTAAAACTTTATAGAAAAATACACATCAACAATATTAATGCCAAATGTTTAGAAATCATCTAAATAATCTTCCAATTGTCCTGCAAACCATTATTAAGAAGATTTTGTTCTTTTTTTTTTTTTTAGTGAAATAAAGCATGGATGAAATAATTGTCCTTATGAATATTTTTGAAACAAATTCATGCCAATGCCTCTTTCATGCAAGATAAAAATAAAAAGCTTGAAATTTCTAAAGTCAAATTCCTAACTATGAAGGAGATGAAGGCAGAGTCCTTTTCAATTTATACAACTTGCATTTGATGCACATGTGATAATGTGTTTGCCTCAAATAATCCATTTGTCACTCATCATGTGCCACCACACATGAATTCTGCCACATTTTCCTTCAAATAAGGAAATCAGTTCCTTGATTATTTCTCAAAATTGAATTTTATAAAACCGTGACTGTTTTCATAATAAAGAAAACATTTTTCTCTCACGCACACTACAAATTAGTGCTTCGAAGAACCCTGAATTTCTCCCAAATGACTACGACTTTCAGCAAGTTCTTATAAGATTGCCTAATTCACCCCGTTCCCAAAACAACCCATGTTTTATTTTTTTTCTAATTCGCCTCAGTTTTCTCAGAAAATTCGTTTTAAAATCGGGTGTTTTTGACAATTACGCATTTCGTTTTCTGGCAATTACTTGTGGTTTGATTTGTTTTTATTTGCAGGTTTTGAAGTGTAATGGCTTGTATCTCACAGAGAAGTTCAGATCGATCTCCCTCATTCCAATTACTTGCAATGGAATCTGCAATCTTCTCTTCATCAACAGTCTGAAATCTTCTCTTCATCAGCAGTTTCTTCATATGATACACTTCCATTGTCTATCCCTACAATTGAATTTGTAATCTTCTCTTCATCAGCAATTTGCAATCTTCTCCTCATCAACAATTTGCAATCTTATCTTCATCAACAGTTTCTTCATGTGATATACTTTCATTGTGTGTAAATTTTTAAAAATGATTTGTAATAACTATTGTTTGAGGAAAAACGAATATGGAAAAGAAAAAGTTCCTTTTTTTTTTAAATTGCAGTGCATGGGTCTTTGTGTGGATTGAATGACTGCATATATGTGTAAATCCAAGCCAAAGACTGGTCTCATGCGTATGCGTGGGTCTTATTTACATGAGCCAATTTTTTTTTTATTTTTTTTTTAAATTAAATTTTTTTTTTAATTGATTTTTTAATAAAATTATATATTATATTTTCAAAAATTCAAAAATATACATATATATTTCATTAAACAAAACAATTATTGAAATTAAAATTTTTCATCATTTTTAAAGTTTATTGTAAAATGAAATGAAATGATGAAAACATAATTTATTATTATTTTTAACATAAAAATTCTTTTTCTGATCCTCTAGATCACACAAAGTGCAGGAGGAGAGCATACTCAAGAAATTATTAATTTTTGTTTTTGTTTTTGTTTTTTTTTAGATGTAAGAAATAAGGCTACCTAGTTACACTTCCCCGGCAACGGTGCCAAAATGTTTAGTCAATTTAGTGTCCTAAATTGCTAACATAAATTATCAACCAGGGCTAGTAAACTGATGAAGTGTGATGCACTATATGTGCCTAAGTATCCCTTTTTCTTACTTCGTTTTTTTTAGTGTTTTATTGATGTTTAAAAATATGAAGTTAGATCTATGTCAAAAGGGAGAAAATAAAATGTTAATAAATGAATTAAAACAGAGTTTATTTGCAAATTTTGTTCCTAACTAGAAAATGATGAAAACAGAGAGTCCTAATCCATGGATATTACAGCTTCTAAATGAACATTTATGAAATGAAAAGTCACTCAAAACACTACAACTTAATCTGATTCATTTAGTTAGAGATTTGTTAGAAGAGCTTGTGAAAAAGATTAATTCTAATGCAATGAGGATCTCCTAAAACATAAAAGGAAATGTTGAAACAAACAGTAACTTAAAACATTCTACTGAAATCTCATTCATTTGATAGAAGTTTATTGGAAGAGCTTGAGAAAATGATTGCTATAATGTAGTAAGGATCTCCTATGAAACACTGAAACAACTTATAACATTACAACTAAATCTCATTCATGAGTTAGAGGTTTATTGGAAGGGCTTTTGAAAGAGATTAATCATAATGTGATAAGGAAAAACAATCAATAACTCACAACATTACAACTTAGTCTCATTCGTGAATTAGAGGTTTATTGGAAAAGCTTTTGAAAGAGACTAACTGCAGTATAGTGAGAATCTTCTTTTTAACTAAATAATAGAAAATGAAATGCTAATAACTCAGAATATCACAATTGAATCCCATTCATTTAATAGAGATGTATTAGAAGAGCTTGAGAAAGAGACTAACAGTAATATAATGAGGATCCTTTATCTAAGCAAATGACATGAAACATAATGCTAAAAGCTATGATTTCAGAAAGCAATCTAAGTAAGGAAATATGAAAAAACATAATTGAAAATGACTTATTTAGAAAACATGCAAAACCTCCTCGAATAGCAGGGGCCCTCTACTACCAATTTGGTGAAATTATTCAACTCCTTGAAAATGTGAACAAAACAGCATCAAAGAACTAAACTTTTTTATTGATAAACTCACAAATCTACATCCCATTCCATCTTAAGCTTTGTTACAAGACACTCTATAATCCTTTATCTTCTTCTCCTATTTTTTACCCTTGATAGGAAAAAGCTTCCCCTATTTATACAAAAATATGAGAAGTTATTTCATTAATGAGAGTCCATGAATCTCTTCCTCTATCTCTAGAGTTATAATCAAAATAGGAAATGATAAGACACGTGTCTTTTTAGAGTTTCAATACAAATAAGAAATGAGACACATATCTTCTTAGAGTTTCAATACAAAAAGGAAATGAGACACATGTCCTCATGATCCTTCTTCTCCACTCAAATTCGAATTTGGTTTTGGGAGGCCACATAAAGGTCTTTTAGAAGCTTCTTTTTGACCTACACATGTCACAAAACTCATAACACATATATAGATATATGAAACTATGTTAATTTTCTAGTTTCTAATCATAAATTCACTTTAAACACATAAAATAAATAACTTTGAAAGACAAGGATCTTAACCCATATATTTATGAAAATGGTTATTTGATGTAGGGTTTTAGGTCAGATAGTTATGAAATGAGAGCTAAATTGTAATGACATAATGGAAATATGTATGAATATGGAAAACAATTTTGAGACTCAACATAAAGCATGTTGTAAATAGTAGCATCAATATGTTCAAGGCAATTTTTATGGAAAGAGGGCTCTCTTAGAAAGAGAGAGTTGAATATGAGGAGACATTTGATTTAGTAACTAGGCACACTTATATTAGAGAAATTATATCTTTATCTTCATTTATGGGATGGAGGATACGTAAAATGGACATGAATATAAATTCCTTAATGGAATTATTGAGAAATAAGTGTACATAGATTTCCTTAGGGATTTGAGGTAAATGGGAAGGAAACTCATGTCTGTAGGCTTAAGAAATCATTATATAGAGTTAAGAAAGCACAAAGAGTGCAAAGACCCTAATGCATACCATATATTTGTTGGGATTGCTTGTTTCTTATAGGTGTAGAGAATATCATTGAAAATTCTAAAGTAGATATGGTCGTATCTAAATTCAAGATTAAGAACATTAGCATGATGCATTACTTCTTGGGTTTGAAATTTTGGAAAAAACCAAGGGAGATATTCCTTAGGTAGGGTAAGTATGCAGTTGAGATCAAAAAGAAATTTCAAATGGAGGATTGTAATCCTAAGGCCACACCCATGATCACTAATTTGAAGAAGCTGACAACTTCATATATAGAATTGGTGGATCCCACATTACATAAGTTGATAATAGGTTCCTTAATTTGATATTGTAGGTTTCCACAACTATTCATGAAGTTTGTGATGTTTCTCGAGTTAAATTTTGTGCAGTAACTTGAAGCATCTTTAATGTATTTTGTTAACAACATATCAGATATATGTTTTATAGTGAACCACTTGATTCCATCCATGGTGGAATCAAGGTAGGAGAATTGGATAGTACAAAAATAAGTGCTCAAATATTTGAGGGGCATAATGATTATGGTATAAGATATCTTGGAGATTGTGAAGTGAAGTTGCAGGTATATATAGAATAATATTGGGGGGAAATGCAATAGATAGAAAGAGAACCCCATAGTGTTGTTTTAGATTGGGATTAACAAAAATATTCTATTTTATCAAGAAAAAAATTTTCATGGAACTTAAATCCACATAAGCATAACATATGGTAACTAGTATAGTTAGTTTTGAGGCCATTTTTCTTCACAAGTTAACTGTGGGTTTATTTGATTTGGAGTTGGATCCCATGATGATTTACTATGATAATTATAGTTGTATCAAAATCTATAAGAATCCAATGTTTCATGAGAGATCTAAGCACATTGAGATTATATATCACTTCATTTGAAACATGATTCAAAAGGGAGTAGTGAAGCTTCAGTTTATTCCCAGTAATTGGAAGGTAGATGATATTCTGAATAGTCCCTTAGCAAAAGGGAAGTTTGAAGCATTCAAAGAAATGATTGGATTGGTGAAAATTTCCTTCCTCACTAAAAGGGGTGTTGGTAAATATAACTTGAGAAGGAGTTGCTTGCAGAGGTTAGGTTTCAACAAGCAAGAAGTAGTTTGAGACAAATTCTAGTGACCACTTAGTAAAAAGGAGAAATAATACCATGTGATTTCACTTAAATAAATAAAAGTGAAAAATCATTTTTAGTATATTATTCGATTCTTATGTTATCACCAAAATAGGACTCTAATAGGCTGTTGATTAGACTACCTCAGTGTAACTATTTCAAACCAATATTTTAGCTGGGGCTTAGCCTCCTCAGCCAGAGAGGGCTCTCTCAACGGTTAATGATATAAGTTATATATATATGGCTAACACTGTGGTTTGTGATTTTGTATGTTTATAAGTTGAAAGACGAAGACTTGCTACCATTGGGCTATGGAGTCAACAAGTCAGTAGATTCAGTGGCAAGGTTTCTAGACATGGAAGCTAAGGAAAATGGGGTTTTCAAACAAAGATAATTCACTCAAGAAAATATGTCAACAAAATAATTCCATTACTAAAGGAAGTCAGAGCATAGCGTTATGAATTCTGAGTAATAGCAATGAAACTTACTGTTAGTGGTTCAAAGATAGTTTACTCACAAAATGCAGAAAAAACACAATCATCTCATTTCTAAAGGAAGTCAGAGCACATGGTTGTGAATTCTGAGTAATAGCAATGAGATCTAATGCAAATGATTCAAGGTAACATATAAATCAAGAAAACATTAAACCCTATGAGAAACTCAGATCTGTTCAGAAAAAACCTCTTTGTATTACTAATTGTAGTTCATAGCATAAAGTAGCAACTAGGCCAAAAAGTCTTCCACCCCTTCTAATTCGACCTCTTGCTTCATATATATCTTTTAAAATATTGGATTCTATGATCCATCATCAAGAGAATTCAAATTTATATTATTGACACCTATTCTAACCATAAAACAGGCTTATTAATTACAAAATGACAGCTTGACTATCTTTGAAGAGTCCTAATTCAAGTAGGACTAAAACTCATAGATATATGTATAACAACCTTATCTAGTATTCAATTCATTCTTTGCCACCTGCAACCTCATGAGGTCTAATTTTGTGATGCCTCCAGCCTTGTTATGAACCATGTTGTTCCATGACCTAACTGCCCTAGAAACTAGGAAACAGAGTTTGATGAAATTTAGCCCTTACCTCCATGCTTGTCTTCTAACATCTTTGCTAGCCTTGATGAATATCTTGTATATGTAACATGTGTTAACATCTCATAAAATCTTCAATCCTTCCACCTGTGCAAAAATAAGCCTTCGAAAAAATGAAAAGGAGAGGGAATATGATTGCGCTTCAAAAACAACCTGTTTTCATAGCGTAGCTTTTATACCACTGTAAAAACCTTTCTTTGACCATTATTTCCCTTTAATTTCAACCTGGAACTTCATTTATGACCTTGCTATTTCCATTCACAATGCTAAACTCTGAAGAATAGTAGTCCTTACCTCCAAATTTCATGCAAAAATGCCAAAACATCACCTTCAGCAGTTTCGTAGCACGCTACAAAACTGTTGTGTACTCCTTTAACACAGTTTTTTCAAAAATCTATATTTTTGGAGATATTTAAGATATTTTTAATGATTTATATCAAAAATAAAAAGCTTTAATGGAGATTTTCTTCTTCAAAAAGATCTTAATCTTCATACCAAAACTGATTCAAGGATTTACCATTTTTTGCACTTTTTCATTTGAACAATAGATCTTGAGACAGAGCTTTTATCTCCTTATCCAAAATTTATTTTGAGAAACTGAAGGAGTATTTTGGAAAACATGTTTTATTGAACAAAAAAATCTCCTTTTTGTTTTCAATACCTCTCCTACTGCTCAGAAACTGTCTTTGAACATCATGTGTGAAACTGGAAAATTCTGATTTCTGAAAATATGGCTTCAAAGAAAGCCTTGTTTCTCCCAAATGGTAACACTTATGAAAATAGTGGGATAGGTTATTGTAGCTGGATATTATATGAAGAGAAGCCTCCTTCATAATGCAAAAATAATTTTTCATGTGGCCAGAAACGGATCTTGAAAAAGACTGCTAAAAGTAGAAAACAAAGTTTTTCTCTCAATGATTTTCAACAGTTTCATAGCGCATGTTAAACCATCAATGTATCCCACCTCATATTTAATTTGAAGAAACTAAAAAAAAAATTTGTAGTTCAGTATGTTAGGAAGAAAAACCTCTTTCAATTTTCAAAAATGAGTTTTCCGTTGCTCAGGAACCCCTCTGGAAGTAGACTACCTAAAGCAGAAAAACAAAGTTTTTTGCAGAAAAAGGCTATTTCAGCCATTTCGTAGCACAGATCATCTTTTTTGAAATAGGTGCGCTACGGAAATGTGGATTCCTATCATGATTGAAAAATTTGACCCTAAACCTAATGGAATGGCTTCTAAATGGATGATGGGACTTTTAAACCATGGAATAAGGTTGCTAAACTTTGTTTGGAAATGAAAATGAGACACTCTAACCCTGTCAACTACCCTTTAAAGCATGAAATGACCTAACACCTATCTAATACCATGACTAAAACAAGGTAAACTTTTAGAGTTTATTGATCATGGAGTGGACCTAGAAGACTTCACTTGAACTTGTAATATGACCTATCCTTTACCAATGACTTAAAATGACTTCTAAACCTCCTTGAAATCATGACCAAAAGTAGAGTTGACACAATGATGCTTTGAGAATTTTTGGGTGATAACATCTTAGAAATATAAAAGAGATATTCTAGATATTCTAGAATATTATTGAATTATATGTGTTCTAATCTTATCCATACACCTCATTTTTTAGATAAGGTGGTTGCTAAGATTAAGGACATTAGTTACTAAGATATGGGAATTAGTTTCTAGGATTGAGGAGATTAGTTATCTGTCTAAAAGCACAAACATGAAAAAATGGGAGAATTTGGAACACACGTGAAAACACTTGAGAGAGGTGGAAACCAAGAGAAGAATGAGAATGCATTTGAGAGGAGAAAGGGAAAATTCATTGTAGCAAATAGCAAGAAGGAATCAATATAGTAGCAACAACGTGAAATTATACAATACTAGTTGTTTCCTTCTTTCTTCAACATGCCCATACTTCTATTTTAGCAGGTTATACTTATATGTTCTATAGTATTTTTTTTTACCATAAAACTGCTAAGTTACAATAAACTATGGAGGTACCTTGTAAGCTTTGATCATTGGAATGATAGGTTGTTTTGAAGGGAAAAATCATTGTGCATGTGCGTTATTCATTTATTGTTTATGTTATTAATTTTTCAGCCACATGTGTGATTGTTTCATGTTTTTAAATATTCATTTATTTGATTAAATAAGTTCATACCCGATTTATTTGATTAAGAGAAACACAGGGTAACAATCATCTAGAGCGTAAAAATTTACAACAATTTCCATAGGGCGTTAAAGGTGGGTTATTATTCCAACAACAACTAAAAGGATTGAAAATATACAATTATTTTTGTATGCTTCCCTTTATGAAATCCCCATGAATCATCCACATCTTCCAATTCATGAGTCTTTACAAATTACTTGGTTGTGTCAATTCCACTTGTCCCTAGCATAATTTTCCTTTTGGAAATTATTGGGAAATTTTTCTCTCCAACTATTCCAACATATATTTTAGTTCATCATATTGGGTTATTATTTTTCTATCACTCTCTCACATTTTTCATCCCACACTTCAAATATTCAAGCTCATGTAGCACATAATAATCTTGTATGTAATGGTAGCATGTCATTGCAAGAACATTGGTTAATAAACATTGGTATGATGGAGCACCCAACAAAGTAACAACCCAAATTGTAATTCACAAATTCTTTTATTGTTGGCAAGGGAAATCAAAGCCTCACATAATTTAGGAATCATGAATGTGAACACATGGATTAGGTGCCAAATAGAAATTACAACTGGAAACCAATCCATTAAACTAGAGACCAAATACATCTATTTTAATCTTCTATATACATGCATGCATTCAAGAAGAGACTATATTGTAACAAGCACATCAACAACACACACAAAATACTTGATTGAGACATTTTTGGGAAGTTAAACTGGTCAAGTTCTTATTCCATTGTCAAGAATATTTATATAATAGAGAGATAGTTGGAGCAATTTTACCCACTCCAACTAATAATTTTCTAGGTTTTTTGTATACATTTATCCTTTAATTGATTTACAATATACATTATTATATTGAGGCTAATATATTAATATAATGTATGATGATTTTGACAAGGGATTAAGAGGCCTCCCAACTCTCTCCCACCCTCAAATCTTTTTGCTTCATCACGAAACAACTATGCAACAACATCTTACGTATATGCTCCTAGTGAAGTATCCTTATTGTGCATAAACCATGCATACTAGTCGACAAAGGTAAATGAATCCAAAAAACCACCCACTATATAGGAAGATACATGTATAGAAGGTTCTAGCATGACTTATTAATCTCTATCCTTCACCTTCAATTTGGTAGGTGCTTGTGCAGTTAGTGAGTATTCAACACTTAGATTTTGCCCAAAAAATGGTTCTTCTTATTCTTACACCATGGTGACTATGGGATGATTCATTTCCCCAAATGTGCTTAAAATTCACCCTACATAGCACCTTATGGTGGAGTAACATGCTTCGACCAATCTACCATTTCTCTACTTTCTATCTTCTAAGGTCGTAGCCTTGGGATCCTTATTACGACTCTTATATAAAGAGGCTAAATAGATTCAATAGTTTTTGTGTTGTTATCTTGTACTTTAAGTTATTTGTGTGTATGTAATTTGATGTCTCTTTCTTGAATGCCTTCTTTTCTTGTTATGTAATTGTATTGAAAATCCTAGAATCAATAACCCTAGCAAGTTCTCTAATAAAATGTTCAATCAACCACTGCAAAAATTTATTAATTAATGCTCAATTCCAATGCTTGTATGCTCACCACTCCTCTAAAATTTTCTTTGCTACTTAATCAGTCTCCTTTTTCTAATTCTCAATCTAGATCATTTTTTCCACTAGGTCAACCTTGATACCCTCGGTAGATGCTCTGAACCAATTTTTCAAAATTTGTCAAACTTTTTCTTCTATTACTTTGTTTCATCGATCGTGTATTCTTTATACTTTAATATATATAGTAATAAATTGGAGTTTTCAATTTATATTTACATGAAGGATGAATCTGACAAGGAATCAATTCTAGGAAAATATTGCATATGCATGACTCAACTAATTTATGTAAGTATGACCCTCTAAGACATTAAACTTTAGTATAATAAAATACTCTTTTGCTAGGACCAAGAATTTATAGACTCAACTAAATGTTGTTGATTGAATATTAACTAGTGTCTGTAGGGAAATGATCTTGTAGGCTATAAATAGACTTACAATGAAACTTTACTTACTCAACTATACACTTAATTAATACCCTCAACACACCATTTTTTTTTCCAACCATTGATTTAACTATATCCTTCATGTAAATATTTTATACATAAGACTCCATGGGAAATTAGACCCTCAATATAATGATGGATAACTTTACTTGAATAGATTCTCTATCCTATAGACCCACTAAAATATTCTTTAGTGGCTTTATAAAAACAAAAAATAATGGCTCTAGATGGCCAATATCCATAATTACAACTTTTTATTTGTGATTAAAAGTGTAGCTTTGAACATTATTTAACCTATAAAATTTCAAATGTCAATAAATTAAGTCAACATCAAACTTTTTTGCAATTTGAAATTTCTTCTAGGGAATGAAACTTGGAAAATTACCATCTCTAAGTGGAATGAATCCTTGAATCAAATCGATTGTGCAAGACATTTTATTTTCAATCGATGGTATAAAACTTAAACATTGATGATTTTGATGGCAATGAGCATTTAGCTCCTTGTCTTTGTTGGAAATGTTGTCATTGATGGCAAAGGGAGATGGCAAAGGAAGAACACACAGGCGACGAAGCAAGGCAAAGGCAATGTACTTAAAGGAAGAACACTGAGGCGACAGAAGAGACAAAGAAAGCGACATTAGAGCAAAAGGTGTAGAGAGGGTCAGCGGACGGAGTCATTTAAAGAAACGAGAGGCGACAAAGGAGAATTAAGGAGTAGCATCGATCTAGGAAGCGGATGAAAAGGGGCACTAAGGCAGAGTAGAGGCATACAGAAGAAGCAACGAGCGGCGAAGTCGGATGAGGTCTTTGTCCTAGTGAGGACAGGAGAAGAGGGCCATTTAATAGCTGAGGAATGAGACAGAGTGATGAGGAACAATTATTCAAGTGGGAAGATTGTGTAGACAATCTAGTAGAAGCTAATTTGTGTTTTTCACAATTATTCAATTGAAGGCATAGAAGATCGGAGCCTCATAGGATTTGCTACAAGTATAACAGGTGGAGTGGATTCTATAGATGCAACAGAGGAAGGAGCACAAAGAAACTAAGACAGCAGATATAGCAGAAAGGAAGAGACAAAGAAGTAACAAAGGCAGCAAAGGAGGCAGCACTCAGGCAAAGAAGGCAGCGCTGAAACAAAGATAGAAAAAGGAAGCAGTGAATACAATGGAGGCAGCAAATGAAGGCAGAGGAAGCGAATATAATAGAGGCAGAGTCGTTATCACTGCAGCAGAGGCAGAGGCAGAGGCAAAGCGACAGGAGCAGCAGAGACAGAGGCAGAGGTAGAGCTGTTATAATTCCGAGAATCGCCCAACCCGGAGGACAAATATAAAATTCCGAGAATCGCCCAAGCCGGCAAATAGAGTCGTATGTATAATTCCGAGAATCATTACCCGATGGGTGTTACATATAACATATAAACCATATTCCACGAATCATTTAACCCTTTGGCAAAGTATACATATGTGTCTGTTATATTATGGAGTGCACAAAACGAATTTTTAGATGGTGGGACCTCTCCCCAATCGCAATCGGAGATCGCAAGGGCAGCGGAACATTGCAACAGAAAGTTGCGATTGCGATCGAAGGCCGGACCCGATCGAGTTATATACCACAGTTAATTGCTAATCGCATCCGAGTTCCCAATCGCATGTCTTTTGTAAAACGCTGCGATTGAAATGCCGGACCCGATCGAGTTATATACCACAGTTAATTGCTAATCGCATCCGAGTTCCCAATCGCATGTCTTTTGTAAAACGTTGCGATTGAAATGGCGGACCCGATCCTGTTATAAGCAGGAGTTAATAGATGCAAATCACATCCGTGTTCTGATCGCAATCGGAACTTTTCTATTATGCGCCCCGATTGCATTTGTTTGAAGTTCCGGACCCGATGGGTGTATAAACGGTGGTTAATACATATTTGAGTTACGGTCAAATCGCATCGGCACTGGTCAATCGAAACATATGTTAAAGACTTGCGATTGCGATTGAAGCCCGGACCCGATGGGCTTATAAATTATGACTAACAAATGTTTTAGTTCCATGGTCAATCGCATCGGAGGTAAAGTGGAGGCGATTGTTTATATAAAATAATTGCTATTACATTAATAAATCTGTTTGATAGTAATACTTGTTGCTCACAGATTAAGATTGCTCACATATTAAGTTGACCATGAAATGAAGGTGTAAATAAGATTTAAAAGAAAAGTATTAAAAGTCCATGTATGTGTTAAACTGATTCACCCCCCCCTCTCAGTTTAACTAAGGGTTCAACAATTGGTATCAGAGCCAGTTCCTTTGGTGTAAGCTTAATAGCTTGAAGGAGATCTGGTTGAGTCATGGACTATCAAAATGTACTTGTGCTAAATACAACTAACTTTCCTGAATGGAGAGATAAGGTTAAGACAGGATTTATGGCTGATGATCCAGAGGTATGGAAGCTTGTTTGTGATGGTTACTGCACAGACTCACCCACAATGAAAGAACAACAGAGGAATGCTAAGGCAAAATGTGTGATATATGACAATCTTCTTAACAAGGACCTTGAGTTGATAATGGATTTAACCTCTGCAAAAGAAATCTGGGATAGACTGCACTTCATACATGGAGTAGACACTAAGGACTGCACTGACAAGAAGGATAAGAGAATTAAGAAAAAGAGAAATTCATGTCAAAAAGAAGATTCTCAATCAAATGAAGTACTTGCTAGTGTGAATGGTAGTAAGAACCATGAAGAAATTGCAGCTGAAGAAAGGGCCAAACTTGACACTGCTTTGACTGAAATAGAAAGATTGAAGAATGAAAACAAAGACCTTAAGACAGTGATGCAAATATGTGATGAGAGAGAATTTGAAGATAAGAAATAAATTGTTGGCCTGAAGACACACCTTGAAGAAGCAAGGAAGATAGAAGACACTCTGCTTCAACAAATGAGAAAGAAAAGTCAGGAATGTGAAAGATTGGAAGAAGAAGTGATGAGCCTAAGAAAGAACTTAGAAAAAGCCCAAAGAGAACTACTAATGAATACACCTCTAATGAAAAGCTCTAGACAGTTAGACCAAATTATCAATGCTCAAAGACCACCTCACATAAAGGCTGGGATAGGATATGAAGGGGAAACCAGCAAGTCCAAGGTTGAAGATAACAAGAAAATCATTTTTGTAAAAGCTGTAAAGAACTGTGAAACAGCTCAGCAAATTCCTACAGAAGCAAAAACCAGCAGGAACATGAGTTGTAAAGAAACAAACATAATCAAGCAACAACATGAAAGATCAGAGAATGAGAGGATGAAACAATCAACTACTAAAGGCTCATATGCTCCTAGGGATGAATTGAACAAATTCGGAAGATGTCAAAGGAGGTTCCTCCCTCCTATGAAAATTAGCACATGTTTATCTTGTCATAAACCAGGACATAATACAACATATTGTAAGACAAAGCCAATCCAGTCCAACCAGAAAAGGATGCAACAAAAGAGAAGAACCCCTCAAGCAAGCAAAGGAAAAAGACAATCTTCCACCAGGTACACAAATCATTTCCATGGCTACTGTTATGCATGCAATGAATTTGGACATAAATATGTTGATTGTAAATTATGTTCAAAAAGGGGAATGAAATATTATACATCAGCTCAAATGCACCTTGGTCAAATAAGATGTTATGTATGCCTCAAGCGTGGTCACAAAGCTAAAGACTGTAATCTGCCATATACATTGAAGAACTCTAGACAAATGATGGGATCAAAGCAAATCAAACAAAACTATGAATTTAAAAGAAGTGCAGACATTATGAAGAACCTCAATAAAGTTTGGAAGGAAAAGAGAAAGGGGGAGCCTACTATCTCCATAACATAATGAATCTAGCATAGTCTCAGGGGGAGCTTCTCTACGAAACAAAGCAAATATCTAACCAGTTATAGATATGAAGCAGCATCCCAGGGGGAGAGCAGTTCATATATAGACCCCATGAAAGTAGTCTAAGAAGAGCTCCTTGGAATGATAACAGCTATGAGATCAGTAAGGGAAAGGAAGTTCCTCTAATAGAGATCTATGGAGGAAGAAGACCATATAAAACTCAAAATAGCCAGCAAAATTGTTAGAAGGAGAACAAAGGCAGCAAAGGCATTTGACTAGTTAAATCCTGTGTGAACACATGAGTTCTTGATGAATGATCCTATGTAATTGAGCCGAGTCCAATAAGCAGGGTATGGAAATTAGAGTGATTGTGTGGAAATTCTGTGGTGAAGAACCTTGTAGCATCGGTTTGTGCGAATTTCCTGTTCCACTCAGAAGACTAATGAACCATACTCTCTGTGAATGAGTGTCTGTGTGTGCACTCTGCAGAAGAAGCAGAAGAATTGAAGCAGAATAGGTTTATTCATGAATTAGGGGTGTAATGCAGTTTATAGATGAATTATTGAGCAATTATTCATTAATTGAGTGGCATAGGCTTTGATTGAAGACTAAAACCCTGTGAAGTCGAACCCAGTAAATCAAGCTAAGAATCTGCCTGTATATTCAGAAAGAAGAATGTTTGATAATGTGGAACTCTGCAAAGGTTATGTAAGGTGAAAAGGTTTTGAATGGTGGAGCGGAACCATAGTCAAATGCGCAATGTCAATAGTGGAGCGAAACCATTTGTGAGCGGGTTCGAATCATTATAATATACTGAAAAACGACTATTTAATAAAGAAGACCGAAACCTTGGTGAAACACTGTAGCAAAACCACTTATGGTTTCCGGATTATTTCGCACCACTTTTGGTACGGAGGCGGTATTATCTAGAGGGCTAGCGATTCCATAAGATTGTTGACACGTGGCATAGATGGTATTGGAAGCCACCGTTTAACCTGCGATTTCGCAAGTTAACGTCGGTACTGGGACACCGAGCGGAATTTCTCAGGACCGTTGATTTGAAAAGGGGACATCCGGCGGTGACTATTCGATGAAGATACGCGAAGTTTAATAAAAGTGCGCGGAAGATAGAGGAGGTACGGTGCAGAGGTGGGCCAGTCCGAAAGTCTTATTATAAAGTTTGTTTTTCAAAGCATGGAGTATTAATACAAGGTCGGGCGGCGAACTATAAAGCGAGTGGTATATTCAAATCTTCAAAGGTTTGTTATGAGGTCTGGTTGCGATTATTAAAAAGGCATCAAGAAGCCATGATAACAGTTGAATTGGCATATAAAGCAGTGTATAAAGCAGTAGTGATTCTGGAACTGTCATAGAAAATAAAATGTTGTGACATTCTTTCAAATCAGGATGACAGAATAAGTAGCAGGTTAATGATGCCAAGATCAGATTCAGTATATTGATGATTGTTGGTGTGAACAGTGGAAATATCAATAGTGGAAACTATGGGTTCATGTGCAAGCTAAAATGAAATCTCTGCATGGTTTATCAAGGTAATATCAATTGGTACTAGGTACAGGTAGCATATCTATCAATAGAATATCATTCCAGGGGGAGATCAGCCAGCTAGGTAAGGATAAAACAGGTCCTCAGGATCAAAAGTATTATGGCAAACGTACATCAAGGTAGTATTCCTAGCATTATCTGGATTCTGCATTCAGTTTGAGAAGGTTAGTAGCAGAGCTAAAGGATCAGTATTATGTTTACACTTGAATCAAAGTATCTGAAGAATAAAGGACTAGCAGTGATTACCATCTGAAGCCCAAAAGTTTTAAAATCATCTAAATCCTACTTCAGCACAAAGGATTTACTGGTAATCCACCTTTAAAGAGATATTGATCATTGACATACATACCCCCTTATGTCATAAAGAAAAGTGCATGGTTGATAAGTGAGATCGACCAATACATTGAATGCATCCTACCTCAAGGTTTTGTTTTGAAAGTTCATTATGCAAGCAGTAAAGGCATTTGATCTCTTAGATCAAATTCTGGTTAATTCATTGATCACATCTGTAACAAGAACTTTCAGCTATTAAGGATAATGTCAACATCCTAGCTCATATCATCACCAACAGGTAGGAAAGGTGTACCACAGGAATAAAAGATATATTGGCTTCATCATAATTGAACAAATGCTAGACTGCAGATGAGTATTGTAGAAGAAGACATATTCCATCTACAATATTCCTCAACAGAAATGTATTGGCACACTACATCAGAAAGAGACTGTATGTTTATTCAAGTTCAATATTCTCAAAAGTGTTCTCTCAACAAATATTGTACACCAGTATAGAGCAGCATGGTACAAAGTCAGAAGAAGAATGCCTAAACACATCTCAGAGAGAGAAAAATGAAAAGATAGAATCTACACTAAGAAATGTGCAACCCTTTGCCATTGATGTCAAAGGGGGAGGAAAAGTAGGTAATAGAAGAAAGGGTCTTCTAAAAGAAGCTAGACAGAGGAAGACTTGGAGGAAGAATTAGATTATTGGTGGATGTGTTGCCATCAATGCCAAAGGGGGAGACTGTTGGAAATGTTGTCATTGATGGCAAAGGAGATGGCAAAGGAAGAACACCTGAGGCAACAACAAGGCAAAGGAGATGGCAAAGGAAGAACACCTGAGGCAGCAACAAGGCAAAGGAGATGGCAAAGGAAGAACACCTGAGGCAGCAACAAGACAAAGAGAGCAGCATAGCAGCAAGATGTAGAGAGGGTCAAGCAGCAGAGACAGGGTCATTTAAAGAAGAAGAGGCAGCAAAAGGAGAATTAAGGAGTAGCATCAGTCTAGGAGCAGATGAAACAAAGAGAGCATAAGACAAGTAGAGCATAGAAGAAACAAAGGCAGCAGGAGTCAGATGAGGTGCTGCAAAGTAGTGAGGATAGTAGAAGAGGGCCATTTAATAGCTGAGGAATGAGACAGAGTGATGAGGAACAATTATTCAAGTGGGAAGATTGTGTAGACAATCTAGTAGAAGCTAATTTGTGTTTTTTCACAATTATTCAATTGAAGGCATAGAAGATCGGAGCCTCATAGGATTTGCTACAAGTATAACAGGTGGAGTGGATTCTATAGATGCAACAGAGGAAGGAGCACAAAGAAACTAAGACAGCAGATATAGCAGAAAGGAAGAGACAAAGAACTAACGGAGGCAGCAAAGGAGGCAGCACTCAGGCAAAGAAGGCAGCGCTGAATCACAGACAGGCAAAGGAGGCAGCGCTGAAACAAAGACAGAAAAAGGAAGAAGTGAATACAATGGAGGCAGCAAATGAAGACAGAGGAAGCGAACATAACAGAGGCAGAGTCATTATCACTGCAGCAGAGGCAGAGGCAGAGGCAAAGTGACAGGAGCAGCAGAGACAGAGGCAGAGGTAGAGCTGTTATAATTCCGAGAATTTCCCAACCCGGAGGACAGATATAAAATTCCGAGAATCGCCCAAGCCGGCAGATACAGTCATATGTATAATTCCGAGAATCATTACCCGATGGGCGTTACATATAACATATAAACCATATTCCGGGAATCGCTTAACCCTTTGGCAAAGTATACATATATGTCTGTTATATTATGGAGCACACAAAACGAAGTTTTAGATGGTGGGACCTCTCCCCAATCGCAATCGGAGATCGCAAGGGCAGCGGAACATCGCAACAGAAAGTTGCGATTGCGATTGAAATGGGACCCAAATGGAGTAATTGTACAGGATTTAATTTCTAATGCGAGTTCCCAATGTGTATCTTTGTAAAAAGCATTTGCGATTGAACTTTCAGGACCGATCGAGTTATATACCAGGTTAATTGCTAATTGCATCCCGAGTTCCCAATCGCATGTCTTTTGTAAAGCAGCTGCGATTGAAATGGTGGAACCAATCTGTTATAGCGAGGAGTTAATAGATGCAAATGTATCAGGTGTTGATAATGTTGATCGCAATCGAAACTTTCGTATGTGCGATTGCATTTGTTTGATTAGGACCGATGGGTGTATAAGCGGTGGTTAATAATACATATTTGAGTTGAGGTCAAATCGCCGGCGGTCAGTAGAACATATGTTAAAGACTTTGCGATTAGATTGAAGCTTGGAGCAGATAGGCTTATAAATTATAGTAACAAATGTTTAGGTGTCATGGTGATCGCAGCCGAGGAGGTAAAGTGGAGGGCGATTGTTTATATAAAATAATTGCTGTTACATTAACAAATCTGTTTGATACTTGCTTCTCACTAATAAAGATTGCTCACATATTAAAGTTGATCTTGAAGTGAAGGTGTAAATAAGTTTTAAGAGAAAAGTTTTAAAAGTCCATGTATGTGTTAAGCTGATTCACCCCCCCCTCTTAGTTTAAATAAGGGTTCTTTATATGTATCTATGACAATGAGAACTTCAACATCTATACTACATTGCAGTTGAAACTATTTATTGACCTAGCTCTTCATTTTATATGGTTGGCCTTCATCACTTTGGTCCCTTGCATGGCCATATAATAGTAGGCTTATTTTTATACTTGACCAACAAAAACACTTGTTTTTGGCTTCCTCCACATATATTTTATTGTACCAATGATAGCCAATAGTTGGAGTAATGGGATAAGTGGTTGGAATTGGAATACAAGATGGAAGAATACAAGGAAGAAATGAAAAAATTATTAGTGTCCAACCCTAACCCCTTTATTTATGTAATAATACCAAGGGGCCTAGTTAGAGTCACATTTAGTTAGTTGAGACAATAAATCCCATAAGCAGTTATCCACATTAATAATAATTGTGTGGTTGACCTGCATTATAGAAAAGGGACCACAATTAGTTAAATTGGCCATCATTAATAAATAAAGTGGTTAACCCATATTAGGTAAGGGACCACCACTATTTAGGGTTTTGGAGGTCATAAATCTATAAATAATATTAGATATAAAGGGAAGAATCATCATTTTTTATTGTAATTGATATTTTCTCTGTTGGAGGTTTCTCCCTCGAAGAGGAAAGTGAACATTGTATTCTTCTTCTAAATAATAAAATATCTTTGTAGCTTGTCTCAATTCATGTGATATTTATGTGTTTCGGGCTATATTTTTTTGTATTTCTAGCATTCTGGTTTTCTCGTAGTTAAGTGCATAAAAAGTGGTATAAGAGCACTTTCCAGGGCCAGTCACTACCTCTAATTTTTGCAAAAAAAATTTAGGCTAGAGACATGTTCCAATGTATTTAAACCATGGGATATGTCGTTGAGCGCATAAACCTGCGAATTTGGGGAGGCATACACATAGGAACAATAATGGTGGTCATAATTGTTGGACTCCCTTGTAACCCTTATGGGTGCCCCTTCGAGTAGTAGCACATTAGAAAAATCCATACATGGATTGCACTTCCACGTACCCTTGGGTATATCGGAAGCCCCCCCAAGGGTTACCTGAATCCTAACCTTAGATAAGCCTTCATTCATATTTATGCTACAGTACACTGAGAACACCACTTGGGGAGATTACTGGCATGTACAATAGGGTAGTCGGGTAGTACGACTAAGGGTATGGTCAATCCTCCTTAGTTATTGTTATGAAATATTGGGCTAAGTACTATTGTTGGGCCCTTGCGTATATCATGATCTGTAACAACTGACACTCCTTTGCGACCATAATTCCCTTAGATATCTGGATATTTTTCCCTACCTTTTCTTCCAGTTCAATTCCAGCAGTTGGCGTTTGGCTGCCGTTGTCCAAATCAGATCTAACAGTTGGGGTTCTTCCACCGCCATATAGATCAAATTCAACAGTTGGGGTTTTCACATTGTAGATTAGAATCTTTGTGTAGTGAGAGTTTTGGATTCCATAGTCCAAATCAAATTGTTGCAAAAAATTCTATAGTGCTAAATACCTTTAGCTTTTTGTTACTACAATATAGCCTAATTTTGTCAAGATATTTGGAAGTATCAAGAATTTTGGATTTTGGTTACCATAGTATTGATTAACTGGGAGTAAAAATCCTTTCAGAGGGAAAAAAAGTCTAGGGGACATCACAGGATGCTTCCATGAGACTTAGCCCATAAGATTAAGGACAACGAGATAACTACAATGGTACCATTCACTTGTAAGCCTCCAATTTTCATGCAACCCCAAATTTTTTCCCGGCGTGGCTTCAAGAGGACCACATCACTAGACTCCTAAAATTCACCTATTTCCAACCATACTACTCTTAAGTAAGCTCAAAATTTGACGGGGGCTAGTGTATGTACCGTATTAGGTGTCAAGTTATGGCTGTGGAGAAGGCTACATATAAATTCGATGCCCTCAATAAAAAAAATCAATGACTTCCAAGCATACATTACCAACCAAATCACACATGTATTGGAAACGTTGAAGACGTCTCGTGAACCCATGAGGAACGAACACAATAATGCTGCACACATCGAAGGAGAATATATCCATCACATTCATTTCCATGGAGGTCACTAATATTCGAGTCACCAGACACCCAAGATGGATATGTACAAATTTTATGGCTCTAACCCGAAAATATGGGTGGCACAAATGGAACAATATTTTCTCCTTAATAAAATTTGGGATGATGAAACTAAATATTACAAATAATTTTGTCATTGTCTCTGAAATCACTGTTCCTGAATCTTGGAGGACCCTAACAGTGACCCCTGTGTACCTTTTTCATCATGAAAATATGCCATTACATTCCTTTGAGTCTGAAGAGAAAAATCTATGTTGATCATTCCTAGAGTAGCTCCTTAAAACCCATATTTTTGGAGCATCGGGACCTCTCTGTGTCTCACCAGCATTGACGACCCATCCTAAGCTTGTGAGTAGCATAGATCAGAACGAGTGTGGACATCACACCCGCGTCGATCCACTTATGGAAGATTTTAAAAAAAATAAGGAAACGAAGTTTCATGGCCTAGAAGCTTCAAGGCCGGAGACCTGGATGTTTGTTGGTCAGGATATGGCTGAGCTTCCTCCCTTGGGCCTCTTGTTCCTACAAAAAAGGAACCTCCCAAAGAGATAAGTCATTTTCCCATCATAAGTGGATCCATGTCCCCTCCTCCATCTCTATAAATTCATCATCCTCCAATGCCTTTACTGGTTAGAATAGAGATAGAAGAGCATAGCAGAGAGAGGTTTGAATATTACCATAAGTTTTGAAGGAGAGATTTGAGCCCTTAGCCTTCTCACACCAAGTTGAAAACGAGTGCTTTGGAGAGGTGCCTTGATTCGAACCCGCTGAAGGAGAGCTTCAACATCAAGGCGCAGTTTGTAACTCCTCTTATATTTATAATATGACACAACTGATATTTATTTTCCATTATTGTTCATGTTTATGATTAATAATTATGAAATTCCTTGATCAATTAGATAGGTTATATCTACATATGCATGTTGTATTTGTATGCTTCTTTTTGTTTCTTGGTCATGTGTGTAGGTAATTGAAGCTGGTAGCAGCAGATATCAAGCTCTGGAAAGTGAAGGATCAAGGAGCTTCGATGAAGAGAAACATTGCAACATCATATCGAGGTAGTCCATCTCTTTCGATCTATGTTTCATTTATGATCTAGGAAAGTAGGTGTTACCATGTTTGCCTTGTTGCCAGACCCAATCTAGGGCTAGAGGGATTGTCTTTGTCCACAGAGAGGATTTGAATATATAAAAAGTTGGCGACTTCACTGGGGAGTCATTGCCTTTAGTCTCTTTCCACTCGTTGATTTTTGGTTTTTTCGTCCATATTTTGTCGAATATCCACCTCTCCTTTGTTTCTGGCTATTTTGACTGCTTCTAGCCATCAATCCTTATTATGAAGTGATAAGTATGACTTGATTTAGACAAAACCTTTTGTTTCTAGTAATTTCCCTTTATCGGTGTTGTTCTTTCTCTGACAGATGCATTGATGAGCGCTTAATGTTTTAACACAGTCGTGCCTATTGCCTTCCAGCGTGAGGTGTAGCCTCAGAGGCACGCTGATTTCTGTGTGCTTGATTTTAGGGTTTCTCTTCATTAAGATTGAGTGTGTCTTACCCTTCTAGATTCTTTTCTCTGCTCAATTTTCTATTATTGTCTTCTGTTCTACGACTAGATTATCTCATTAAGTTATTTTTGGTCGTCCTTCTTTCAAACTGTGTGTCCTCTACATCCTACGATTTCTAGGTGTTTTGAGTCATTCGATTGGTTGCATGCTTCGTTGGGTTCTAGAATTGTTGTTGGGTCATTTTTTTCATCCATTTTTTAACCTTTTGGTTTGATTGTTTTTGTTTTTCAGTTGATTTCTGTGATTAGAGCCTTCAAGTGTCCGTCCCGTGTGCATTTTGTTAGCCACCTATGAAATTTTTGTCAAGCAAACAGGTGGCTAAATTGTTTTATGAGTCTTCAAGAAATACATTTCCCATTAATATCTCTCATCCTTGAAGCCTCTGTGTATCCATTTCCTTTAAGAAAACTCTCACTACCATTTCATAAGTCAATAAGCCTCTCTGTTGTGAAGAAGAATACCCAAAGGCCTTTTCTCCTTATTTCATCCTCTCATAGCCTCTGTTTTCCTCTCCTTTTCCCTCCCTTTATTCCTCTAAATCATCCCAAATCCCTCTTAAGCCTCACAAACACCCTTTGTTTGGCCAAATAACACCTTTTCCCCTCTATCGTTATCCCTTTTCGGCTTCAAATTGCACTAAAAATAGCCCAAAAAACCCATATTCCTCACCATCGGGCTTAGCCCCCTTCGGCCAGCCCCCTCAACCAATTGTCCACATGACCCAGGCGCTGAAACTAGGTGCTAGCCCATGACACACTTATCGTATCAGTGGTCAGGTACAATACCATCCATCGATCAACGCCAATCCGACGGTCCGCTTTTTTCCTACGGTGCACCCACATTCCTCGTTCATTCCCCGATCACATATCAACCATCAATCTGATCTGCAGATCGACGGCCTGCAAATCATTTGCCTCGGTGGTCCCCGCGTCAAATGCTGTTCCAAACTGGCGGTTTTCATCGCATCGCTTTTGGAAGGCGGGCTATATTTTTTGTTCGGCAGCGATGCCATTCACCAGCTGACACGTGGCTTTGGGCACTACTGAAAAACCACCCTCATCGCGCATTAAAGTTCAGATGTGGAGTGTGTGTGATATCAATGCGCACCATTCGATCTGAGGCTGGCCATCCAACAGTGATCACTCCCCAAAGATGCTCGGGGGATAGTCCAAAGAAAACATGACCCCGGGCCCACCATCCATCGCCCTCCGATGCATTCACAGCCGTCGATCTCCTCCTGAGATCGGATGGTTTGGATTAAATTCTCATCCCTGCCATTGACCGAGTCCCACTACCTAGGCTCTGTGTCACATTTTTCATCGCATTTTCCCATTTTCTAGGTATTTAGCCCGATTTCCAGAACCCTCCCATCGTTAATTTCCCACCGTCGATCATCGCCCTCGTGCATTTCTCCACTAAGCCTCCATCTGTCTAGTCTTCCACCATTTTTTGCATTTTCTGGTCTGTTTTCACCATTCCATTGCGCTTTTCACCATTTCTCCACAGTTCCATCACCATTCCGTAGGCCTTCAAAGCATCCATCCCCCTCCAACATGGATTTTTTAACATTTTTGTGTGTTTTGCAGGGTGCGAACAGTGGACGACTGCCATGGTTCATAGTCACTGTTGTAGTGGCACAGAACGCAGGGAAGACCATTTTCAAGGATTGAAATTATGAAGGAGATCCTAGGAAGGTGTTATGACATGATTTTCATTAAAGGAAACAGAGTTAAACTCTGTAAAACCTTTCCAGAGCCATTAAAATCAAATTTCACAGACACAAACAGTCACGAAACAGAAAAAAGTATCAGTACAGAGTTAAGGGGTTCTAATGCACATCATTGAAGATGATTAAGCCTTAATTCAGTATTTTAAGGGCAAAGTATTATATTGAAGACCTCATGGACCACACAGAAGGCCTAGCATGAAGAAAAATATATCATCAATGGTTTCACATTAACAGAAGTTTCCTCCCAAGAAAGGACACAGTACCCATAATGTCCTTGTTCTACGTTGAGTCCATGAGAAGATTTCCTCCCTGAAAAAAGTCCTAATGCTACCAGAAGTATTGGTTACACGGTATGGAAAAACCCAGAAATCATTGTTCTACCTTTTGTTGAATCCACCGGAGTACCACAAGTACTGCAGCCGAGGATACATCAAATACATACCTGGAGTAAATTTCAGCCTGTCAAAGACCACTCTTTCACCCAAAGAGTATAGAAGTTTGATGCATAGACATTAAAAAAGAATGGGTTTCGACCCACTGCTCCTACTCTATTTAATGTTTCATTTAGTGTTTCATATACCTCCTCGACCTCTCTTTCTGATATAAAAACTCATGAGAAAACATTGTAAAGGTCGTTGATCGGATATCTGTGAATTGTAAGCTGTCTCTCTTGGGACAGGTTCTCTGTGTAAAATTGTAAGACAGACTGAGGAAGATTTTTTTAGACTGAATATCAAGTTGTTGGCAATGTTGTACATGACTGGTGTTACTCTTTAATATGACAAGCACATTTCCTTGGATCCTGATCTAAAGCAGCGGTGATGTTTCTCTTACTTTGTCTTGTTTTTCTTTTGTAGTTCATTACATACTTCATTTCTTCTCGCATACATTCAAAATCTAGCATAGGATTTACCCGTGTTAGGCACCCTATGTTTCTGCTCTCCCTGCCTTCAATGTTTTCTGCTGTATGTGTTATCTGAGAATTGATTTTAAGCTTATTTAACCAGTGTAGTGGTCAAATATATACTACTAGCTAATGTATGAATCAATGAATCTGTTCTTAGATGTTCTTGTTAGGCTTCAATTGAATGAATTGAGATACCGGGAGTTTAGAACTTTGTATCTATCTCACTAGGGTCCTTTCAATTAATTGAAACTTCCTAAGTTCCCTTAAGCTATATGCCAAAGCATTTAGAGTTCAAAGTCTCTCTCTGGTCTCAGGTTTTCACCTTTGTGTTCAAACCTTTATGTTTCCTTGTCCAAAGAGTTAATCTTTTAGGTTTCGGATCACAGGTTGTCCAACGACATGTCCTGTCCCTGGATCTGATTCTTGAAGGGTCACCTTGGAGGTTTCCTTGCTTTCCACCTTCTTTCTTTCCATTTCATGCCACACTATCATCTTTAAGATCCAATGCTTTAGATGACTAGCCCAACTGAAAGCCTGCATATTGAATAGCAAGTAAACCCGTTCCTGACTCCATTGCCCAATGGTCTCGAGTGTTCTTTGAAATCATTCCTCTTTTGCCTAAAATCCTCTTTACACATCCTTGCCTCACGTTGAACCCTTCCTTTCCGATTCCCAACAACCAAACAAACAATCAATCATATAAACCCATGCTTATAACTAGCCTAATATATTAACACAGAGCTTAAAGGGCATTAAAATTTAGCCTATATAGAGAGATCCCTCTCTGGACCTAGGAGGGTTAGATCCTAAGGTCTGAAAGTGGTTCTGATGTTGTATCATCTTTTGGTATTACCAGACTTGCCAAAACATGGGAACCCCAACATAATGGCGACTCTGCTGGGGAACTTTGAGTAAACACACCTTTAAACACTTCACAGACTCAAAGAAGACCATAGTAGCCTTAGTTTTGTGGTTAATCATTGTGGTGGACAATATAACATGCTTGAAACATTCTAAACCTTCCACCTGGTGACTCCATTGTTCCTTAATGACTAAAGACTCCACTGGTGATCAATAGGCCTACTGATTATCTTGGTTCACATAAGACTCCACTAGAAGACCTGCCTCCATTACAAGATCAACCATAATAGAAGTAACAGGTAGGATTAAGCTGCTTTGTTTAAAGACAACATTCTGGCTCCAAGAACCATTCATACAAGAGCTTATCCTAACCCAAACCCACCTGAAATAGTTGACAACCCTGAGAGCATCCTCAATAAATCTCCCATACCTGAAGGACCAACTATTTCTAGTCATATCCATAGATCTAACTTTGCACCAAAACACCTTACGGCTCTATCAAACCCCTTTTATGACCTAGGCTCTCAAAACAGTTTACCTAGAACTAGGTCATTCAATGCTCTAGACTAGCCAGACCTTGAGCTTCCTGGTTCACCACCCCAAAATGGTAAACACATTAGGGATAGAGAGACCCCTCCATCTACACCCCCTGATATTCACTTAATTCAAAACTTGGGGCTCTGCCATCCTAGATCAGCTCAACAAAGTGCTGCTGGTCCTAATATCCCTGTCATCCACATACCAGCTGCTCAAGCTTATCCTTTTCCTCCTCAAAATACTATTATGGCCACCTGGTATGCACCTCTGGTTTTAACTCAGCCTCTAGTTCCTTTACCCAATGATTACCAATCAAAGATCCCACACTTCACTGTAAAATATTCTACCACAGCTCAGCACCATGTAGATAGGATGGAGGATTCTTTTGATTATATGGAAATAGACGATGAGACAGTCAAAATGAGAATCTTTGCCCAGAGTTTATGAGGTGATGTGAAGAAATGGTTTAAAGGCCTACCTCCTAACAACATCCATGATCTTCCCTCTCTTTACCAATCCTTCATAAACAAATGGGAAGTTAAGACCAACCCTCTCCAAATCTTAGCAGAATACAAGAACCTGAAAAGAAATGCAGGGGAGAGTGTCCATGAATATTCTACAAGGTTTAACAACATTTATAATGCACTACCTCCACATATGAAACCTCCTCAAGGTATGGCTTTAGTAAAATACCCTGAAGGCTTTGATGCTGACATGGCCCACCAGCTTAAGGAGAGAGATTACAAAACATTGGAAGACATGCAAAAAGGAGTAGTAAGTGTAGAGGCTAACCTAATTTAGAAGAAAGCAAGAATGAGGGCTGAGAAAAGGGTAACATATAGAGATGACACCATAGCTTCCACATCTGACCCCAATTATGACCGTCTATCTAAAAACATGGAAAAAATACAGCAAATGATGGAAAAAATGGTTGTCACAGTTAGTAATCAGAACAAAAACCAAAATCATAACCAGAACCAAAACTTTAGAAGGAACAATACCACTCCCAACAGACAAAGAGACTCAAATCAGCAAGTTATTCCCGCATTTCAAGAAAAATTCCTTGATGAGGATGAGGGGATTATAGAAGAGTCTGAGGAGAACACAATAAATATGTTTGAGACAGATAACTCAATCCAGAACTGTTCCACAGAGGAAGATCAACCCTCATCCTCATATTGGGATGAGGAAAGGTTAGAATCTAAGGATTACAGGCTTGGATTTGAAAATGCCATTATGCAGGTCAGAGAACAATATGAACTTAGAAGCCAAAAGAGCTTAGACAATTCCAAACCAAAGGCTTATGAGGTTATCATCAAGAAAATACCTGAGAAAACTTCTAAAGTGATTTCTGAAAGTAGCAAATCAGCAGCTAAAAGTTCTGGGAAGAACAAAGAAAAAGAAAACCAAAACACTGATACACAAGGTCAACCAAATAGCAGCACTAGCACTGTAGTTAGTGTTCCTGATAAAAAAGCTACATGCACTGTACATAGTGGGAATCAGCCCACTGATTCTACCACCAAGGTAGTGGCCAACAAAACAGAGTTGAGTATCACAAAGGGTCAGTTCACTTTCAATTTGGAGAGTGAAATTGCAAAAATTAAAAACTCTGTCCCACTCTCTGAGCTGGCCACCTAGGATGTATATAAAGGCCAAATTTTGAAAGCTTTAAATCTAGGGGAAAATAGTGACACTGTCAATCTGAGTGATGATCAACCAGCCCTTTTGTTTGGTCCAAAGATAGAAGGGAGGTTTCAGGAAGGGGTGGTACCTCATTTTTACATCAGTCTCAATATTCATGACAAAATCCTTCAGAACGCGATGCACGATTCTGGGGCATCGCACAACCTAATGCCTAAGGTAGTTATGGAAAAGCTAGGCCTAGAGATAACCCGTCCCTATAAAGATCTATATTCATTTGACTCTAGCAAGGTAAAATGATTGGGCCTAATCAAAGACCTATGTGTAAACCTTACCCAGATTCCTGCCAAATGTATGGTCATGGATGTTGCGACAGCAGATGTGCCACCTAAGTATGGCATGTTGCTATCAAGGTCATGATGGGGAGCCAAGCTGCAAGGTACAATGCAGATGGATGGGGCATATGCCACAATCCCTATCTTTAGCCAACTTAGAAGACTGTATAGAGAGGCAAAAATGAAATTCCTAGTCAGCAGCCCTAAAAAGCCTGAAAATTCTCCTCTGTACTCTGTACACATAGAATTGGAATCCTTTATCCTCTGCAACGATGAACCCTTAAAAGAGCTAGAGCTAGAAAGTAGAGATACAAACAATAGGGAAGAGCCCATAGATTTCAACATAATGGCCACTCTAGAGTCAGAAGGGAATGAAGATGAAAACTGTGGACAGTGCACTGAAAACGAAATTTCGAGTGAACCAAAAACAGGATGAAAACAACTAAGTATTCTGCTCTCTGAACTACATACGTATTAAGAAGAAAAACCCTCCACACCCCAAAATAGACCCTCCATTGTAGCATAACCATGAAACTAACGCTGGTAAAGAAATCAACGATAAACCCGAGCAAGAACCTTTGTGGGAAATGAATTTTGATGGGTCCTGTACAAGAAAAACTGCAGGAGTAGGAGTGTGGATACATAACACAGAGAGTGACTATGCAGAGAGTCATGCCTGCAATCCGAACTTCAAATGTACAAACAACATCGCAGAGTATGAGGCTCTCATCCTAGGCTTAAATCTGTTGAAAAAGTTAGGAGCCCGTAGGATAGCTGTGCGTGGAGACTCTGAGCTGATCATAAAACAAGTAAATGGTGAATACACAGCGAAACACCCTAGGCTGAGAGCGTACAGGAATGACGCTATGGATTTATTGAAGACCTTTGTGGAATATGAACTAGTGTATATCCCTAGGAGCCGGAATGTAATTGCAAATGGATTAGCTTGTATAGCTAGTTTATATCACAAGCCTCCCAGTGAGCAACAAATCATCATTTAGACGAAGTTCAGACCTACAGTACTTGATAATGAGAAATATTGGCAGGTTTTTGAAGGAGATAAGCAGATTGAGGACTTCTTGACAGGCAGGAAAGAGTTTGAATTCTCTGATTCAGACTCTAAATCTGAAGATAGCTTCCTGAGTGAGGAACCTCCTGACAAAGAAATATCGCCCCATAGCATTGAAATAAACGTGTTAACTGAAGGAATTGGAAATCAGACCGAAGAATATAAAAACACAGATAAAGGAGAAATAGAGGTGCTACAGGCAAAAGATAAGAACATACCCCGAGGTCTGGCACCTTTAGAGGACCTTTTTGACTTTGACGACGTAGCTAAGAAACCCACTATATAACACTCAGACTCTGATGTCGAGGAATGCAACATAGGCACAGAAGATAAGCCCAAGATGATAAAATGGGCTAAGTCCTTACCCGCAGACATGAAAAAGAAATACATCGAATTATTTAGAGAGTTCATTGATGTGTTTTCTTGGAGCTACGAGGACCTAAAGGCCTACGACACAAGCATTATACAGCACAAGATACGTTTGAAAGAGAACCAGAAACCCTTCAAATAGAAAATTCACAGAATAAACCCAAAACAATTGCCTGCAGTAGAAAAGGAAATAAAAAAGATGTATGAAGCAGGAATAATAGTTCCTGTGAGGTTCTCTGATTAGGTCTTGAACTTAGTAGCTGTGAGGAAAAAGACAGGTGAGATCAGACTGTGCATAGATTTCAGGAACCTTAACAGAGCCTCACTTAAAGACAATTACCCCTTACCAAAGATGGAACATATCCTGCAGAGGGTAGTTGGCTCAAAACGGATCTCCCTGCTAGATGATTTTTCAAGCTATAACCAAGTGTTAGTACTCCCAGAAGACCAACTCAATACCACTTTCACCACTCCATGGGGCACTTTTATGTATGTAAAAATTCCCTTTGGACTGATGAATGCTAGTGCCACCTTCCAACGAGCAATTGACATTGCCTTTTCAGATGAAACAGGTTTCATTGTCATCTATCTGGACGACATAACAGTCTATTCCAAGAATGATGAAGAGCACCTAAAACATCTGAGAAGAGTTTTTGAAAAATGTAGAAAGTTCAATCTGTCATTGAATCCCAAAAAGACTGTGTTTGGGCTACAAGAAGGTAAGCTTCCCGACCACCTTATATCTGAGAAGGGAATTAGGATAGACCCTCAAAGAGTTGAGGGAATACTACAAATCACACACCCGAGAAACATTAAAGAGTTACAGTCCTTTATTGGGAAAATTAACTTCTTAAGGAGGTTTATTCCCAACTTAGCTGAACACCTCAGGAATATGAATAACATGCTGAAAAAAGGTGTACGGGTTAAGTGGACTGTTGATTCTAAAAAATATTTTGAATTAGTTAGACTTGCGCTCACCCGAGCTCCTGTCCTAATCAGCCGCCTCTGAGCATATAGTGGCTATAGTTCTACTGCAGAAAAATCCTGAGGGAATGGTATAGCCTATTGCTTTCTTCAGCAAGGCTCTGAGGGATGCACCCTTGAAATATAACATAATGGAAAAAAAGGCCTATGCCTTGGTCAAGGCCTTGAAAGACTTTAGGGTGTACATATTGCATTCTCACACCATAGCCTACGTGCCAAACATAGTGGTTAAAGAAATTTTGTCCCAAGACCCAGATGGGAAGAGGGGCAAATGGATTGTTGTGATCTTAGAATATGACCTGGAAATAAAACCCAAAAAACTGATCAAGGGTCAGGGCTTAGCTCAACTAATGGTTGAATCAAATTTACAAGCCCTTGACATAAACATGGTAGATGCCTTGGATGAGCAGGAAGGATTGCCTGAACCTACTGTTGAGGAGAAATTTCGAAACTCTCCTTGGTATTCTGACATTTTGTATGTGCTCACAAACCTCAATGCCCCTCGTGAACTATCAAAAACTAAGGCCAGATTCCTAAAGCTAAAAGCCAGAAACTATTTCATATTGAATGAATGTTTATACTGGAAAAATACAAATGGCCTATTGCTTAAATGTTTGCCTAAAACTGAAGCAAAGAGGATTAAACAGGAATTCCATGTAGGAGAGTGTGGAGACCACCTGAACTGGAAAGCCACTACTAACAAAATACTCAGAGCTGTCTATTATTGGCCTACACTTTTTAATGACAGCCATAAGATGATAATTGCCTGCCATAAATTCCAGATTTTTGAAGGCAAAAGAAAGCTCCTCCCTCTACCTTTACAACCCATCATGGTTGAAGGTCCTTTTGTGCAATGGGGCCTATATTTCATAGGAGAAATACACCCTTCTTCTTCTGCACAACACAAGTGGATCCTAACAGCCACAGACTACTTCACCAAATGGATAGAGGCCATACCTGCTAGGAATTCCATAGATTCTGTCATCATTAGGTTCCTAGAAGACCACATCCTCTCTCAGTTCGGCTGCCTAAGAAAAATAATCACTGATAATGATGTTGCTTTTGGATCCAAGAGAATGATTGATTTTTTTCATAGGTATCAAATAGCACTCGGTCATTTAACTGCTTATTACCCCCAAGGTAATGGGTTAGTTGAATCATCAAACAAGAGCTTGGTGACCATTATCAAAAAGCTGCTTGAAGAGAAATCCATTGGCACATCACAATATCAGCTTGTTTTGGGACAGAGGCAGTGTTTCCTACTAGCCTTGGGGTACCAGTGATTAAACTTGTCCAAGAGATTCAGTCAGAAGAAGACAGCATGGTGAAGAGGATAAATCAGACAATTCATCTCCAACAAACAAGAGAAGAGGTCTACAAAAGAGCCCTAAAAGTTCAGGAAAATATTAAGAAGGCATTTGACAAGAGAACCAAGGCCTCAGATTTCAAGATAGGAGACAAAGTTTTGAAATGGGACTCCAAGAGAGAGGACAAGGAAAAGCACGACAAGTTTTATAGTTTGTGGCAGGGTCCATACATCATCCAGGCCATTGTTGGTCCAAATTCCTTTTTTCTGCAAGAGCTAGATGGTACAGATCTGTTTGGGGGCCCTGTCAATGGCAGGATGCTCAAACATTACTACTGCTGATTTTCCAATTGCTAGTTTCCATTTCCATTGTAAATACCATTGTTGCGTTATGTTTTCAAGAAAAATAGAAAATGTTTCTAAAAAGAGAAAAGAGAGGTTCAAACATGCTCAAAACATGGACCTCTGAAGTGCAAATATTGGCTCTAACATGATCAAAACATGAGCCAAAGGAACTAAAGAAAGCTGGTTCTAACATGCCCAAGATCTGAACCAGCAAAGAAAAAGTGAAGAATCAACTCTAACAAGCCCAAAACCAGAGCTGAAATGAAGGAGAAAGTGACTCTAACAAGCTCAAAACTTGAGTCACAAAGAAAAGAAGGATGCTTTAAAATTTCGGATTTCAAGCCTTCAAAATTTTGATTTCAAATTTCTGTAATTTCAGTCCATGTGCAACTGTCTTTATGCCTTGGATCCACAACAAACTAGACTATCTAATCCTAGTTTGCTTTTTAAAAATTTTGTTGTAGAATATAGAGAAAAAAATCTGCTGGACAGTTTAATCCCTGCAGATATTAGATTAGGTAGAGAAACATATGAGGCCAATAGTTTAATCTGGTCTCATGGAGTGATAAGGGTAGAATTAGATTAGAGTGTTTTTTGTTTTCAATAAGAAATGATGTAAAGGGTATGCAAGTCCAAATGCACCCAGAAGAAAAAATGTTAGGACTATAGTGTGGGTAGGTAGTTGTTTGAGGGAATTTTACTGCTGATATGATGTCTTCATGATTTGTGGTAGTTGGTCGAAGAAAAAAAATGGATGGTACAAGCAGCAGGCATTTGGCCTACACCAAAGATCATTTTCTGAATTCTTGACTCCTTCAAGACGAAGTCATCCCCATGTGGAGCCACTATTAGCCACCTATGAAATTTTTGTCAAGCAAACAGGTGGCTAAATTGTTTCATGAGTCTTCAAGAGATACATTTCCCATGAAAATCTCTCATCCTTGAAGCCTCTGTGTATCCATTGCCTTTAAGAAAATTCTCACTACCGTTCATAAGTCAATAAGCCTCTCTGTTGTGAAGAAGAATACCCAAAGGCCTTTTCTCCTTATTTCATCCTCTCATAGCCTCTGTTTTCCTCTCTTTTTCCCTCCCTTTATTCCTCTAAATCATCCCAAATCCCTATGAAGCCTCACAAACACCCTTTGTTTGGCCAAATAACCCCTTTTCCCCTCTATCATTATCCCTTTTCAGCTTCAAATTTCACTAAAAACAACCCAAAAAACCCATATTCCCTACCATCAGGCTTAGCCCCCTTTGGCTAGCCCCCTCAACCAATTCTCCACATGACCCAGGCGCTGAAACCAGGCGCTAGCCTGTGACGCACTTATCGTATTAGTGGTCAAGTGTAATACCAACCGTCGATCAATGCCAATCTAATGGTCCATGTTTTTCCTACGATGCACCCGCATTCCCTGATTGCATATCAACCATCGATCTGATCTGCAGATCGACGGCCTGCAAATCATCTGCCCCGGTGGTCCCCGCGTCAAAAACTGTTCCAAACCGGCGGTTTTCATCGCACTGCTTTTGGAAGGTGGGCTGTATTTTTCGTTCGGTAGCGATGCCATTCACCGGTTGACACGTGGCTTTGGGCACTATTGAAAAACCGCCCTCATCGCGCATTAAAGTTCGGATGTGGAGTGTATGCGATATCGATGCGCGCCGTCCAATCTGAAGCTGGCCATTCAATGGTGATCGCTCCCCAAAGATTCTCAGGGGATAGTCCAAAGCAAACATGACCCCAGGCCCACCATCCATCTCCCTTCGATGCATTCACAGCCGTCGATCTCCTCCTAAGATCGGACAGTCCGGATTAAATTCTCGTCCCTGCCATTGACCAAGTCCCATTGCCTAGGCTCCGTGTCACATTTTTCATCACATTTTCCCATTTTCTAGGTATTTCGACCAATTTCCAAAACCCTCCCATCGTTCATTTCCCGCCGTCGATCATTGCCCCCATGCACGATCGAACGACCCCCGTGCATTTCTCCACTAAGCCTCCATCTATCTATTCTTCCACCATTTTTGCATTGTCTGGTCTATTTTTACCATTCCACTGCACTTTTCACCATTCCTCCATAGTTCCATCACCATTCCGTAGGCCTTCAAAGCATCCATCCCCCTCCAAAATGGATATTTTAACAATTTTGTGTGTTTTGCAGGGTACGGGTGGTGGACGACCGCCATAGTTCACAGTCATTGTTGCAGTGGCACATAACGCAGGGAAGACCATTTTCAAGGATTGAAATTATGAAGGAGAGCCTAGGAAGGTGTTATGACATGATTTTCATTAAAGGAAACAGAGTTAAACTCTGTAAAACCTTTCCGAAGCCATTAAAGATCAGATTTCACAGACACAAATAGTCACGAAACGGAAAAAAATATCAGTACAGAGTTAACGGGTTCTAATGCACATCATTGAAGATGATTAAGCCTTAATTCAGTATTTTAAGGGCAAAGTATTAGATTGAAGACCTCATGGACCACACAGAAGGCCTAGCACGAAGAAAAATATATCATCAATGGTTTCACATCAGCAGAAGTTTCCTCCAGAGAAAGGACACAGTACCCATACTGTCCTTGTTCTACGTTGAGTCCATGAGAAGATTTCCTCCTTGAAAACAGTCCTAATGCTACTAGAAGTATTGGTTACACGGTATGGAAAAACCCAGAAATAATTGTTCTACCTTTTGTTTAATCCACCAGAGTACTGCAAGTACTGCAGTTGAGGATACATCAAAGACATTCCTGGAGTAAATTTCAGCCTGTCAAAGACCACTCTTTCACCCAAAGAGTACAGAAGTTCGATGCATAGAAATTAAAACGGAATGGGTTTCAATCCACTTCTCCTACTCTATTTAATGTTTCATTTAGTGTTTCATCTACCTCCTCGACCTCTCTTTCTAATATAAAAACTCATGAGGAAACATTGTAAAGGTTGTTGATCGGATATCTGTGAATTGTAAGATGTCTCTCTTGGGACAGGTTCTCTGTGTAAAATTGTAAGATAGGCTGAGGAAGATGTTTTCAGATTGAATATCAAGTTGTTGGAAATGTTGTACATGACTGGTGTTGCTCTTTAATATGACAAGCACATTTCTTTGGATCCTGATTTAAAGCAGCGGTGATGTTTCTCTTACTTTGTCTTGTTTTTCCTTTGTAGTTCATTACATACTTCATTTCTTATGTAATGCATCAGAAATTTGGCATAGGATTTACTCGTGTTAGGTACCCTATGTTTCTTCTCTCCCTGCCTTCAATGTTTTCTACTGTATGTGTTATCTGAGAATTTATTTCAATATTATTTAACCAGTATAGTGGTCAAATATATACTACTAGTTGATGTATGAATCATTGAATCTGTTCTTAGATGTTCTTGTTAGGCTTCAATTGAATGAATTGAGATACCAGGAGGTTAGAACTCTGTCTCTATATCACTAGGGTCCTTTCAATTAATTGAACCTTCCTAAGTTCCCTTAAGCTGGATGCCAAAGCATTGAGAGTTCAAAGTCTCTCTCTGATCTCAAGTTTTCACCTTTGTGTTTAAACCTTTATGTTTCCTTGTCCGAAGAGTTAATATTTTAGGTTTCGGATCACAGGTTGTCCAACAGCATGTCCTGTCCCTAGATCTGATTCCCAAAGGGTCACCTTGGAGGTTTCCTTGCTTTCCACGTTCTTTCTTGCCATTTCATGCCACACTATCATCTTTAAGATCCAATGCTTTAGATGAATAGCCCAACTGAAAGCCTACATATTGAATAGCAAGTAAACCCTTTCCTGACTCCATTGCCCAATGGTCTCGAGTTTTCTTTGAAATCATTCCTATTTTGCCTAAAATCCTCTTTACACATCCTTGCCTCACGTTGAACCCTTCCTTTCCGATTCCCAACAACCAAACAAACAATCAATCATATAAACCCATGCTTATACCTATCCTAATATCTTAACACAGAGCTTAAAGGACATAAAACTTTAGCCTATATAGAGAGATCCCTCTCTAGACCTAGGAGGGCTAGATCCTAAGGTATGAAAGTGGTTCTGATGTTGTCTCATCATTTGGTATTACCAGACTTGCCAAAACATGGGAACCCCAACACATTTGATTCTCTTTTCAATCAAAAAACATAGATTACATTGCTTTTCTTCAGCTGAAATATCTCTCTTTTTGTGTGTTGATCGGTGTGAAAAGTGTGACGAATGTCTTGTTTGGAGAAAAGGATTTGAGATTTCTCTCTGGTGTGTTGGTTGTTACATTTTGTAACATTGTGAGGAATTTCATTGGATAAATACTCAAATCAATTTGTTACATTCAAATTGATTATTGAATATTTTTGCGTTGTGTTTACATTTAAAAGAACAAAAAAAAATTGCATTTTTTTTTCATCTTAAGGGAAAACTTCATTTAAATTGCTTTCAATGCATTCGATGAAAACTAGGAGAATGAAAGAAATTTTCATTTTTCTTTAGATCATGCACTTGAAGAAATAGTGAAATTTTTCATTTCATGCATTTGCTTGATTGATGCATTGGTTGTGTGAACTTATTCTCCCAATTAGCATAGCTTTCATCGAAATGAATAGTTTCCTTTCTCTCATATAGTTGCATTCTGGGAATTTAGGTGACATAGATAACGCCTTGAAACTGAAACCTAATTTAAGATAAGATCTAAAATTTATTCAATCAACCTAAGGAGAATTTGGAACCTAACGAAACAAATTTATAGGTCTAGGCTAGAGACGTGTTCCAGCGTCATAAAATGTAGGAGTTGTCGCTAAAATTCTGCGTTACAATCCATGGGCGATATCCCGTCCCACGTACGAAAGTATATTGAAATATGATAAGTATATTTGGGACACTATCATAGAACGGTTACGCATCAGACAACACTATTACAGACTTAGACTCCCACGTACCGTTGAATTTATTTTTGCAGACACCATTAGGCTACAAACCTACCATAGGTAACTGAGTTGACTGCCTTGTAGATGTGATAAACTGAACACAACATTTGGGGAGATTAGCTGTCATACATTAAGTCCTTGATAAATTTATTTTCTAAGGTGTATATAACAGTTCACGGATACCTCGTAATCCTTTATGCCTAGTTCACCCTTTTTGATTTATTTCATTTTTTAGTTCTAAAATCAATTACCAATGATCACATGGCTTATACGTTAAGATATTTCTTGGACACATCATGAGTAACTCCTTATGAATATATTTTAAAAGCCTTGAATTAATCACCTCTTTTCCTCTTTTTCTTTTGAGTCAAAGTCATCGTGGTTGAACCATCAAGTTCAACTTCCCCTTCCTCATCCTTTTCTAAAGGGACATCATCGCAATTCTCTTCTGACGCTTCACCATCGGCTGGAGCCCAAAATGTTGAGCTTGCTATCCTTCCAAGTGTTCAACCTCTTGCTACTTGGTCTCCCCCTAATGAGTCAGTTAGCTATATCACATTTCCTCAGAATCCATTATTCGATTCCATAGAAGTCTCCCCTCAACGACAGTACAGTCTGTTTCATACACCTGGTGTACCTTTTCCACCCTCGCCATCCACACATCATGCTGCCACTCATTATCTATTTCCACCAATGGCTTTTAAAGGAGAGGTTTCATCTCCCCTTGAGGTTTCGAGCACCATTTGTGGTATGGATGAGTCTTTATATGAGGGGCATCAATTCCCTCCTGAACACTTTCCCTTTGGGGGGCAGGCCTCTCAACCTTCGACCCAACCATATTTTCCACAAGGTTACACATCCTTGGGATATCTAGTTTTAGGTGTTTCAAGTTCCATGTCTTTATATCACAACACCATTTGAAAAACTACCACGATACCTACATTTGGTCTGTTTGTCTCTGGTGCATCTGATACCATCCCTGATAAAACAACAGTTACGTTTATTTCCATGCATCCAACTATTTTCATTATTGTTTCGGCACCTCCCATCAGTGTTCCCATATCGATTATGTTGATTCCAATTGCTGGTGGAGGGCCATCCCTATCGAATGTCTCTCAATCTTTAGCTAGGCCATCTGTGAGTGGATTAAAAACTCACATCCCATAATCTTATCAACATTTTGGTAGTATCCCTATGCCCCCCGGATCATCTATTCTAGTAGGGTTAACCTATGATCAATATCAATAAGCTTTGCAGAACCAGATACTCAACCAAAAACCCTATGTCCTGTTTGGTTCTCAGCAATGAAAGACTCTGTTTGTGAATCCAAAAGGATTTCAAGGTCAGTCTGGGATTCAGTTAGGGGCTTATGCATATCAGCAGGGGCATGTTTTTGATCAAAAACAACCCTATGTGCGACAAGGTCAACCCTATGTACAACAAGCACCACCTTATGTACAATCCAACCAACATTTTTCCCATTAGGGTAAGTTTTGTTACTCTCAATAGGGAGAACCTTTTGGTCAACAAGGCCAACCTTAGTTTGAGCAAGGCCAACCTTTTTTCCAACAAAGACAACCCTCATCTCAAAAAAGTCAGATATTTGTTCAGTCGTGTCAACCTGGGCCTCAGGGGCCCAACCCTCAACAGCCTCAAGGTCAACCTTTGGGCTCACAAGGTTACCTTTTGGGATCACAAGGTCAAACCCAAGGCAATGCGTTCCAAAACGTTCAATAACAACAAAATCCATATGCTGCAAATTATGCTTAGGTTGGAACCCAATGGTCTGTTGTAGGTCAAAATCAGTTTTTTGGTCAACAACCGAGATATGGGAAAATTCAACAAGTTTTCAATCCTTATGGGAAAAATCCTTCCGGCCATAACCCATGGGGGCGGAATTTCTCCCAACTTGGTTGGAATCCTCAAATGGGCCTTTATCAAAGGTATATTATGCCTTTCAATCCATAATTTCCTTTTCTTACGACATTGGAACTACCTAATGTGTTAAGATTAACTAATGGTCCGATCATCCATAATCCATATTGTATTCTGGTTCCTACCAAAATCCCAAGCGATTGCCCCAAATTTGAAGGAAATTTTGGAGAAGACCCCCAGGAGCACGTCATGACCTACCATCTTTGGAGTTCCTATAACTCCTAGGTTGATGACTCCGTCCACCTGCATATTTTCTAGAAAATGTTGACTGGTGCTGTTGCCAAGTGGTACATCGATTTTCCTTGCGAAACCTTCCAATATTTCAAATCTCTCGATATGGATTTTATCACACACTTCCAGCTACCTGTTCGCTATGAAACAAAAACTCACCTCGTCACATCCTTGAAGAAAGATACCCCTACGCACATCTCTGATCATATCCATGAATGGATACAGTGATGCCGTTTGATCAAGTTCAAAACTTCTAATCAAATCTTGACTAAATGGTTCACCAAATCCTTCATCAATGAGATTTCCAAGGATATTTCTATGGGGGCATGTGTCACAGAAGATAAAGCCATTTCCCGTGCAAAATATCTTGATCTGGTCTATTCTCAGTCTGGCACATTGTATGATCTCTTGCCTGACGCTCCGCGTGCTTCTATTAAACCTAAAACCTCGAAAGCTCTGAAGACACCACCTGTCGATGACATCATTGGGTTAGTTACCTTGAATTCTTGAAATTCTTCTTCTGGTAAGTAGAAATCCACTTCCTCCTCTGATTTTTTTTGGTAGAATGCCTCGAATCCTGGTAAAAGTGGAGGTTAATGCAATCCAGTCTACCGCGACAGACAAATCTTCCAAGGGTAAAAAGAAGGGCAAAAGAAAATCTAAATATGATGCCCCAAAATAGGATTCTCCCAAACCTCATACTAATGATGGAACCAAACGCAAGTCTAAGTACCCTTTCCTAATCTGTGACGACAAAGAGTACATTAAATACTATCCATGATGGGCTGAAGTTAGTCATTTAGTGAAAGGTACTCAAGGAACTCCGGTTGTACTCAAAGAAACATTTCCATCTCAGCAAACTAAGCTGCTAGAAAAACCTCCATATTCTTCCTGATTGGGTTCCCAAGTGTTTATGATGAATGGAACAACAACCATTTCTATGGCCACCAGGTCCAAAGATTATTCAACTCATCCATGCTAGTCAGCAGAGAAATAAATTTTCGATGCTTCTACTCCTTCTCCTCTGCCCTCTTCTTGTCCTCTTCATATCAAAAGACCTAATCCCGATCTCATTATCCAACCACCTTCTAAAGGTGTGCTCCGAAAATCCTCTTATAACCCAAATGCCTAAGCTGGTCAACATTACAAAATCGTTGAGGATTTGGTTCAGGCACCTTCTGTTATGTCTGCATTAGAGGTTCTTCACGGCTGTCCTTCACAACGAAAATCACTACTATCTGCAATTGGAGGAATTGACCTAACTGATTCAAGTCTCATTACTTTCGATCTGGAAAACCACATCCCACATCTCCCCCATAAGCTTGCTTTCCTCAATCAAGTCATTATTAAAGGAAATACAATCCATCGGTCATTCGTGGATGAGGGTGCCTCCACTTGCATCATGTCCGTGTCTTGTTGGAAAGCCATCGACTCTTTGACTCTTAACCAGTCTCTGAACACCTTGGAGGCTTTCAATGGAATATATTCTCATTCTTTTGGTATTCTCCCTAACTTGCCTATCATTTTGGAAGGAAAAATGGTCAACGTTAAAGTAGAATTTTCTTATGCTAAACTCAACTACAATTTTCTACATGGTTGAAGTTGGACTCATGCTATTCTTTGTGTGTTGTCCAATTTGTTTCGTGTTCTTCATTTCCCACATCAGGGGAAGATCATCACTGTCGACCATTTGTCCTTTTTTTCTTCTACTTCCTCAGAAAGCAATGTGCCATATGTGGTGCATACCACCACACCATATGAAAGTGTGGGGGCAGGACTTTTTAAAGATTCTGCCTTAATGGGTTTTTTTTCTCTCTCACTGCCAAACACTGCACAGGTAACTCTGATCTCTACTTTGTCTGATCCTTGGATCATTCCTTCTCCTAATCAGAGATATTCCTTCGGTGATGTTATGTCTTTAAGCCTCGTTGAAGTCAATTATTGTGAAATTGTTTCAGCTTCAGCTCCTAATCATGATCATACTATTCCTAGTATGCTTTTTGGCGCATACTCACAATATCTTTGGCTTGGTTCCTCAGATTCTTATGATCCTTTGAAAGAGACTTTTCCTTCTGACGAAATTATCATGGAAACCATGTCTCTCGAAGAAACACCTTGGGCTGATACTCATCATCATTTTTCGTTTCTTCCAAACCCTGGAGTAATTCCTTCGTGTCTCGAAAAATTTTCTTCCCATGCTCCAAATTTTCCACTTCAAGCACCCATCTTGATGCATGAGGTATTTTCTAAAGGAAACATGGGAAGTATCACTACGACGATGCCTATTGACATTTATTTCAAACCAGGAAGCGTTAGGAACATCCATATCGGGGTAACTTTCTCTCCGGATGAGATCAAGCTTTACACCAATCTTTTTGAAGAGTTTTAGGATGTATTTTCATGGTCATATGAGGAAATTCCCGGCATTGGTCCTAGTATCGTGGTGCATGAGATACCAACTTATCCTAACGCTAATCCTGTTCTTCAGTGAATTTGTCCCATGCATTCTAGAAAGGCAGCTGCTATAAAGGGAGAAGTTGAAGAGCTTCTCAAATCTAGGTTCATATATCTGATCCCTTTGATAGATTAGGTTTCTAATATATTCCATGTTAATAAAAAGCAGGGTACTACCCACGTATGTGTTGATTATCATGACATCAATCATGCTTGCCTAAAAGATAACTATCCCACTCCTTTCATTGACAAAATCATTGATGAGTGTGTTCGGAGTGAGATTGTTTCTTTTATGGATGGTTTTTCTGGGTATAAACAGATTAACATCCTACCATCCAATCAGCACATGACTGCTTTCATCTTTCCCTAGGGAAATTTTGCTTACAAGAAACTCCCTTTTAGCCTGAAAAATTCTGGTGCTAATTTTCAACGAACAATGTCATATGGCTTTCATGATATTAAGCACATCATTCAACCTTATCCGGATGACTTACATGGTCATTCAGCGAAGCGCCATGACCATCCTGCTCACCTTCAAGAAATTTTTATCCACTGTAGACACTATAATATCCATATTAATTTGCATAAATGTGTCTTTTGCATTGAATCTAGAAGACTCCTTGGGTTTGTCATCTCCAAGGAAGGCATCTGTCTCGATCCTCTGAAAGTTGAGGCTATTGTTAACTTACCCCCTCCTTCATATTTACATCAGCTATAGAGCTTACAAGGGAAAGCTAATTTCCTTTGTCATTTTGTGCTGAATTACGTTGAGCTAGCTAAAGGTTTTACACGATTTCTTAAGAAGGGCATCCCATTCCTATCAGATGAAATTTCTCAAAAGTCCTTCAATGCCTTAAAGGCAATTCTTGTTAATGCTCCTTTACTAAATCCCCCTACTTACCATCGTGATTATTTCCTTTATCTAGCATCTCGTTCCAGTACTATTGGTATGGTACTGGTCCAAGATGATGATCATGGCAATGAAAATTTTGTTTTCTACCTCAGTCGTAATCTCATGGATACTGAGACTCGATATGCCCATGTTTAGAAATTAGCTTTAGCTGAGATTCAGTATGTTGAATGTTTTTTGGCATTACATCTTACTTCACATGACTACAATGATATTCGATTGCAACCAAATGACCTACATTTTGACACATCAGTTACTGAAGGGCGAGTATTATAAATGGATTCTCATCCTACAGGAATTCAATTTTTAATTTATTGTTGCCGAATCGAAAAAATCACTAGTCTTTGCCAAATTAATATGCTCCCTTCCCTCTGCATCTATCTCTTCTAGCTTTGATGAGAAGATTCTGGAAGATACTCTCTTTCTTATCAGCAGTATCGACCCTTGGTATGGTGATATCATCATGTATCTCCAAACCCAAACTTTCCGATCTGAGTTGACCAAAGATGATCGTTGACGCATTCGACATCACTCTCAACCTTATCGCATCATCATAGATACTTTATACTGCGTCAGCATCGAATTGAGTCTTCGTTGGTGTTTAACCTTTGAAGAGGTTGAGAGAGCACTCTATGACTGCCACTCTAGGGCATGTGGTGGTCATATGTCTGGATATGCCACTGCTCAGAAGATTCTTCATGCTGGGTATTTATAGCCTTTCATCTTCAAGGATTGCATTCTTTCTGTCCGAAAATGTCACACTTGCCCGATTTATCAACGGAAAATGCACACCCCGCCCACACCATTACACTCAGTTGTTATTGTCATCCCTTTCACTAAATGAGGCATTGATTTCATGACATGTAATCCTCGCTCGGCTGGGGGACATGCTTATATTATCTTCATCGTCGACTATTTTACCAACCGGGTCGAGGCGATACCTACATATGCCGCTGAAGGTAAAAATACTGCTCAATTTCTATTAAATCATGGTATTTCCCGGTTTGGATTTCCTCAAGCCATCGTCACCGACCATGGCTCCCATTTTCGCCATTACATGATGGTTGAGATGACTACTCAGTTGGGTCTATGACACGACAGCTCGACTCCATATTACCCTCAGGCCAACGACCAAGTTGAAGCAGTCAACAAAGTCCTAGTTACTATGCTTCAGCCCACCATTGGGGCACAAGTCAAATTTGCATCTCATGCTATTGTCATCTCTTTAGGCTTACCGAACTTCGACAAAGAGTGCTACTAGATTTACTCCTTTCCATCTAGTTTATGTTCTGGAAGAACCTCTACTGATTGAATGTGAGATCCCTTCACTCAAATTAGCTATCGAATTAATCCCCAATACCTCACCAGAAGAAGAACATATTCTACTTCTATAAAGGCTTGACAAAACTCATCGCTTTACCGCTTTAGTCACTGAAGCTCAGAAGAAATGGGTCAAATCCCATTTTGATCAGACTGTTTCTCCGCATGCCTTCTCTGAAGGAGACTTGGTTCTTTTGGATGAACAAGCTCAGGATAAGCTGGGGGCAGGTAAATTCGAACCGATGTGGCATGGGCCATATATTGTTAAGCATGTTTTGAAAAAAGGGACCTATGAGTTAATTGATTATGAATGAAACCCTTTAGATAAACCCAGAAATGGCCTTTATATTAAAAAGTATTATGCATAATTTCTGTCGTATAATTACTTTTGTACATTATTGTGTTTTCGTTTCTATACAATTTGGTTTTGGTGTGATTTTTGTGAGCAGATTTCCTGCTTATCTTATTTTACTTCATTTTCATATGTCTTTAACTCCTTATGTCGGTTTCGTTGATGGTGCTTGTCATAGTACTAAAAAATTATCCTCTGCGGCATGGGTAATATATGACCCTAATGGTGAGTTAGTGGATATACAAGGTAGTTGTTTAGGTCGTAAAACCAACAATATTTCTGAGTACAACAGTCATTGAAATGATGTCAGAAGCAATTTCTCTTGGCATTAGAGAATTGGTTGTAAATATTGATTCACAGCTTGTTGTTCTTCAACTCAATGGGAAATATTCCGTCAGACATCCTCATATTTTTAGAATGTATCTGTGTGTTCATCTTTTAGAAATACATTTTGAATACATTACATATCAACATATTCCAAGGCACATGAATACATTAACAGATGCATTGCTTAATTATGTTTTAGATAGACATATGTGAAATCTGTAGAACTATGATCATCATTGCATCATGCATTAAAAAAGAAATAGATATATATATATATTGGTTTTGTTTGCAAACATTTGGTACATCAGAATCCAAAAATATATCTGTTTTGATACATAAAGAGACTCGAAGGTCCCAAAAACTACAATTGTAGAAATCAAAGCTAGACTGAACTAATCAACATGATTCTCATGGTAGCAATTCATTGCTTGAATGACTTGATTCAGTAATCCATGAATGAAATCTGACACCCCTAGCGTATGCCTCTGGTAGCGACGAGGAATATCATGAACACGAGCATATTCTGGAATCCTAGTGGTCAAAGCATCTAGGTTTCAGGAAATATCCTCTTCAACATATGCTCCCTCCTCATATGGAGTAGCCTTGAATTCCCTCGCCACTCTTCTAACTATAGGGGACATTCCAGTTGGTCTTTGTGGTCTGAAATTTGCAACACACAAGTTTAAACATTAGAACACATATACCACAAAAATATAAACGTGAAAAATGTTAACAAAAAACATGTTTTACCTCTATCATCCCACTTCTCTCTCTCTGGAAGTGGAAGGTTTGGGTCACCTCTGAAATCAGTCCCAGAATACGGATAGTCCTCCATGACAATGAGCTGACGCCTCAACCACACAAAGAAAGCAAACTTGTACGACATGTGTTGTCTACCTCCTATTCGAGGCATTAGCTAGCTCCATCTGATCATGCGTGGATCCTGTGGTGTGGGCACGACCACTTTCGCCCACTGAAATTGGAACAATGACACTCGTTCTAGAAATAATGCTGCTAAGATTGAACCGTACCCAAATTTCTTAGGATGACAAATTTTTCATTTGGAAATTTATTTCTTTATATTTTCCAACATTGCTTATGCCCAGTTAAAGACAGTGGGTGCCATACAATCAATGGTTGTTTTGATTTGAGCCTTCGTAGCCTTGTGTGGTGCTTGTGCCCTAGCTAAACGTGTTATGGTGTACATGACTACCTTTAGAGGTAGGTTGTTTATGCTTCTTATAGCTTCCCACTGGAAGACTTGGCTGCCTCTAGACACTACCTCCCTATGATCATATCCATGTTCTCACCCATGATCTGGTTCCCTACCGGATGAGAATGTTCCCCTCTTCGTGATAGACCAGTGATAAATTAACTATCAGGAACCTCGATTTCCAACTCTCGGTCACCGATAATAACACTCTCCCACCCTGTGTCCCAAATACTCTCTAGGTACAGTAGCAACTCTGGCTGAGATCTGAGGCCAGGAATTAAGAAGAATTTAGGGAGCCTACAGTTCGTCAAAGCATTGAGATAGTCTTGATCCTCCATAGCTTCTCTACCCACATCTTCATGTTCCCTTTCTCTCCATTCAATCACCATGTTGTTTGATGTTTTCTCCCTATAACAACAGTTAAACAATATTTTGTCAAAAATTTGAGCATGAAAATAAACTTTAGATGGTGATTTTTGAAAAAAAATGTCGCATTTTTCCAATCTCGACGATCGACGCGTTCGTTTCAAAAATAGATATGTCGATCGGCACAGGGCCTATGCTAAAATTTTCAGATCAGCGTGATCTTGATAGGGCATTCCCGTGCCGATCCGCCGTGACAAAGAGTTTAAAACTCTTTCCCTAAAAATCAACACACATCATCAAAAATGCTGAAATGGGTATGAAAAAAAAGATTATGAGCATGTCTCTTACTTGGTACCAATGGTTCGTCGATCAGATTCTTGGATCACCCACAATCAGCTCCTAAAGGATCAAGGTAAAATGGGTAAAAAAGCTCTCCCAAGACTTGTGAAAGTAAAAAGTGAAAATGTTTTTACTTTTCTCATTTTTATAAATGTTCAAGTCACTTTTAGGGCTTTTTCCCATATATTTAATTATTGTTTCCTTGAGAACATATAATGGGTTCATTCTTATGCAGAAACAGGGTTAAAATTTTGATGGATGATATGAAATGAGTTCTAGTTTATTAATTTTTCAGACTCAGTAAAAATAAATGAAAAATTCACCCCCTTGGAGTCATCTTTTAGCTCTTTTCTGACTCTTGAAAAATGAAAAGAGTGTCGAGTATTTTTTGTTTTGCACTCGTTAAAATAAACAAAATCTCGTTTACCTAGTATATGTTACCCCTTTTTCGGGTTGGGATAAACTACTTACGAAAAAGGAATACCCTAGTCAATCATGACTAAGAGGTTCTCTCAAATTTTGCTTTTTACCTTTTCGAATTTGAGATACTATCTATGGAAAGGGCCCTATGGAGTTTTATTTTTAGCTTCTTTTCAAACTCTCTAAAATGAAAAGGTGTCTAGTTTCACCTTTTTCAGACTCATTAAAATTTAACAACATAAGAATTGTCACCATGACGATACTGAGTTCCTCTTTCCTAGGGCTCGTAAAATGTACTAGGATGGATTTGTCCGAAGGAAAAAATTATATGACAAGCATATGCTATCCCCTTCAAGCTTGTTTTTAAAAATATTTGGGGTACTTGCTAGAAATGGTGGGGTAAAAATGCAAGTATTTATCAGTTGCGTCAGCAGTATGTCACTCTTGAGCATGACACTTGCCTACAGTTCGTGTCAGGTTGGGGACATCCTACATTCATCACTTTGCCTCCATGGGTTTGGGAAATTTGTTTGCCTCTTATTCAATTACCAATTTTTTCAACATGACCTTTGATTCCATTTGAGTCAAATACTGCCAAACTCTAGAGTCATGTCGCTGATATGTTCAAGAGCAGTTCCTTCTGCAGTTTTTCATCCCCTGATTCTCTATTCAGTCTTGATTCACGACCATTTTTTTCCTCTGTTTCGTGTCGATGATGTGGGATAAATCATGGCCCTCCTTCGATGGATCACATCCTGTTGACTTCAACTCATTATCTGGGAAGTTGATCTAGAGATTCCTTTCAGTACCTTAGAGCCTGCATGCCTTAATGGTAGGTTTTTCGCATTCAATAATAGGTTCACCTCATTGGCCTTCAAACGGGTGATTTCATGAGTGTTCAACTTCAGTTCCTTATTCGTATCTCATGGATTGTACTACTAGTACCTTGAGGGCCATCGTCACTATTGGTGGTCTCTTTTGCACTTGTTAACACTTTACATCATTAATTTCTAATCACGCGATTTTCTTGCATGCTCGACTTCAGCTCACTCATTCACATTCCTGAAATTGTAATTGATCAGGTCGTGATAGAGCACGAGATCGTGGATTTTTTCTGATAAATTCTGGGCTACGAGGCATATGAGTCATTCATGATTGTATACATGACTCTTCTTGTTGGCCCGGCTGCGACCATACCTGAGTCCATATTTGTGATCCTTCTTATTTTTGGATGGTTGTATCCATACCATGGATCCTATTTACATGATCTCTTTTATGGATGACTGTGTCCATGCCTTATATTCATGTATTTATCTCAGAGATTTAGTTGTATTTATGTACTTGATTCACAAGTTTTCCGATGGAGGTGTCTTGGTCTTGGCACGTTCTCGTAAAGCATTTCGCCCCTCACTCTCGTTCTGCCTACATGATTTAGGGGGCATATATTACACAAAAATTTGTCACTATCTCTGAATTCCCTGTTCCTAAATCCTGGAGGACCCTAACAGTGATCCCTGTGTACCTTTTACATCATTAAAATATGCCAATGCATCCTTTTCAGTCTAAAGAAAAAACTCTATGTTGATCATTACTGGAGTAACTCCTCAAGAACCCATATTTTTGGAGCAATTCAACCTCTTTGTGTCTCACCAGCGGTGATGAACCATCCTAAGCTTGTGAGTAGCACCGATCGGCGCTAGTATGGACATCACACCCATGTTGATCTACTTCTAGAAGATTTAAAAAAAAAGGAAACGAAGCTTCATGGCCTAGAAGCTTCGAGGGCAGAGAGATGGATGTTTGTTGGTCAGGATATGGCCGAGCTTCCTCCCTTGGGCCTCTTGTTCCTACAAAAAAGGAACCTCCCAAAGAGATAAGCCATTTTCCCATCATAAGTGGATCCATGTCCCCTCCTCCATCTCTATAAATTTATCATCCTCCAATGCCTTTGCTGGTTAGAACATAGATAGAAGAGCATAGTAGAGAGAGGTTTGAAGATTGCCATAAGCTTTGAAGGAGAGATTTGATCCCTTAGCTTTCTCACACCAAGTTGAAAATGAGTGATTTGGAGATGTGCCCAGATTCAGACCTGCAGAAGGAGAGCTTCGACATCAAGGCATAGCTTGTAACTCCTCTTCTATTTATAATATGAAATGAATGATATTTATTTTCCATTGTTGTTCGTGTTTATGATTAAGAATTATGAAATTAGTTTATCAGTTAGATAGGTTATATCTATATATGCATGTTGTATTTGTATGCTTCTTGTTGTTTCTTGGTCACTTGTGCAGGTAATTGAACGCTGGTAGTAGTAGAGATCAAGCTCTGGAAAGAGAAGGATCAAGGAGCTTTGACGAAGAGCAACATCGCAACATCAGATTGAGGTAAGCCATCTCTTTTGATCTATGTTTCATTTATGATATAGGAAAGTAGGTGTTAGCATGTTTTCCTTGTTGATAGACCCACTCTAGGGCTAGAGGGATCGTCTCTGACCATAGAGAGGATTTACCTATACAACACTAAAATACATGTGGGAGCTCATTACTTGGACCAATAGTGATGGAAGTGGTGGCAGTGGAATCAAATATGTTATCCATGGAGGCCAACATGGAACATGTCATCAAAAGCTATTTGTGCCCACTTTGATCATGTATCTCACTTCCTGGGTCCTCTCACTAAGCTCAAGAAAATGGGTGCAGTATGAGACTACATTGCAGCCTTTGAACAATTGGCCACCTGGAATGAAGGAATAGGAGATTATTTTTACCTGTAATGTTTCATCAATGGCATTAAGGAATCCGTCCAAGCCCTTGTCTGAATTCATCACCCAACTTCTTGGTTGGAAGAATGCAACAAGGCCTTATAGGTATAAGTCTCTTTAAATGCCCAATACAATCATCCAAATTTCATGGCACAAGCATGACTCACCCTGGCTACAATTCCTACCCAAACACTTAAGGTTCAAAAGTTTTCACCGACATAAATGGCTGAAAGAAGGAAAAAAGGACTCTTCTACTACCGTGATAACCAATACTCCTCGAGAGATAAGTACAAGGAACCAAAATTATTTCAAATTTAAGCTATGGAAAACAGATTCGCCAATGAATCTCTATCTAGTGAAGTTTCTGAGGAGGAATAAGTTGAACCCCTAACAACCCCAGACACTGATACTATCACTAGGCTAGATGATCCAGTTATCTCACTCCATGTCCTAGATGACATTTTGTCTCCTGAAACTCTCGAAATATGAGTTTTTCTTAAACATCGACTAGTATTGGTATTGATTGATAGTGGTAGCATGTATAACTTTGTCTAAAATAGAGTAGAAAAAGTCATTCATTGTTTTTTTCTGGGTGGTATCTAACTTCTAAGTCCTTATCGCTAATGGGGGAACCATGAAATGTGAAGGACATTATGAAAATAATAAGCTTCAAATGGGGTATTATCACCTCAAATCCAACATGTTTTCCATTGAAATGGGTGGTTGTGATATTTTCCTTGGTTCTGAATGGATCCACAAATTAGGCCATATCGCAATGGAATTCCAGGAGTTATATATGAGATTTAAGTAGAATGATCACACTCATACACTTTGGGGACTGCAGGCAGGTGTTTCTACAATCATCATCTCACATCGAATGGAGAATATTTTAAAAAAGGGCCATCATGGGATAGTAGAAAAATTTAATGCTATCCATGCCATTGAATCCACTCCTCCTCACATTCATCCCGATATGAAACAGATAGTAGATCGCCACCAGCGAGTCTTTGAAAAACCTAAGGATCTCCCACACTTTAGGGGGGAACATGATTAGAGCATCCCTTTGCTCCCAGGTACCCAATTGCCAAATTTCCACTCGTATCAATATATTTTAGCACAAAAGAATGAAATTGAAAAAATCATCAAGGAAATCCTCAAAGTTGGTGTTATTCATCCCAACACCAACCCTTATTCATCTCTAGTGGTCATAATTCTAAATAAATATAATGAATGGCACATGTGTCCCAAATTTAGGGCCCTTAACAATATCATTATCAAGGAAAAAATTCCCATCACAGTAGTTGATGATTTGCTTGATGAATTGCATGGTGCCAAATTTTTCACCAAGCTAGACCTCCGCTCGGGGTATCGCCAAATACAGATGAAGAAATTTGGAATTCCCAAGATAACCTTCCGAACTCATGAACCACCTTCTAAAACCATATCTCAGAAAATTTGTCCGGGTATTTTTTGATGACATTCTCATCTACAACATAACATTCAACACTTAGCTTTAGCATGTTGACCAGGTATTGCAACTACTCCAAGATCATAAATTATTTTTCGAAATATACTAGTGTTCCTTTTGCATGGAAGAAGTAGAGTATTTGGGACACATTGTGGGCCATGAAAGAGTGAGGGTTTATCCGAAAAATATTCAGGCAATGCAAGATTGGTCCAAACCAAAAACCCTGAAGAGTTTGAGGGGATTCTTTAGTCTCATAGGCTACTAGCATAAATTTTCCGCAATTATGGATGGACTTCTAAACACCTCCCTAATATTCTCAAGAAAAAATCATTTCTCTGGATTGACGTAGCTAAACATGCCTTATTGGATCTCAAACAGGCTATGTGCTCCACTCCAGTATTGGCCCTACCAGACTTTTAAAAACCATTTTTGATTAAGTGTGATGCTTTCAGTACAATAATTGGCACAATATTAATGCAGGAAGGTATACCATTGGATTTCATGAGTCAACAACTCAGTGGAAAGAATCTAGGTTAGTCTACATATGAATAAGAAATGATGACCATCTTACATGCAGTAGACACTCAATGAACATACTTATTGGGGTGTTGTTTCCAAATCCACATTGACCATAAGAGTCTAAAATATTTCCTTGAGTAGCATCTATCGTCGCCAAAAAAAAATAAATGGAGCACAAAAATGTTGGGATATTATTATGAGATAGATTACAAGAAGGGGCATGAAAATGTAGTGTTTTATGCCTTATCGTGCAAATTTGAGGATGAGGGAACCCTTTTATCCCTCTCTCTACCCATACCATATTGGATTGAAGAATCCTGTCATGAATGGTTCTCCGACCCTTCTTTGTCCCAACTCATTAATAGATTACAAGAAAACCCTAATTCCTCAGAGGAATACTCTTGGAAGGATGAGGTTATTCACTATAACAACCATATAGTGTTATCTATGACCTCAACCCTCAAAACCCGCATCTTGGAAGAGATGCAATCCTCTCCGGTCACTAACATTGTTACTTTTGTAAATGAATTCGATGTATTCCAGCGCAACAACAGGGAAACAATCAAGCTACAAGGAACTTTACAACCATTTCCACTCCATTCTTTTGTCTAGATAGTTGTTTCCATGGTGTTGGACACCTAATCCTCCTAGGGTTAGTGTGGGAGGAAAATGATCAAAGGGATTCTAGGAGACCACTTGGTATGTGAATACCAAGGGTAATAAGGAAGTGTATAAATGTACATCTATGTTAATAGTAAATGCAGTGAATTGTCTTATCATTCACATTTTGTCTTCGCCATGCTTATATTTGACATGGTATCAGAGCCATGATGTGTGGCCTTCTGAGAATTTATTAGAATATAGGTTGTTAATATTTTTCCATTCCTCTGTTGTGAGAAGACCAACCGTTGCTACTGCAAAGAGGAATATTAAGTGGAAAACACCTAATATTCATATACTGAGAATACTAACCATTGTATTTGACACATGGATTTCATTACAGGTATCCCAAAGTTAGGAAAAAAATAAGTCATCATGGTGGTTGTTGACATACTTTCCAAATATTCTCATTTTTTCACTCTTCCACACCCATTTACCCCAACAATGGTGGATCAATTTTTCATGGACCAAATCTTCAAACTGCATGGCATGTCGACTTCCATTGTGTCTGATTGAGGCCCCACTTTCACCAACTAATTTTGGAAGGAACTTTTCAAGCTATAGGGTGTGCAACTCCAATTGAGTACAACTTATCATCCCCAAACCAATGGTCAAACAAAATAAGTCAACATGTTTTTGGAGACATATCTATGGTGATTCACTTGAGACAAGCAACATTAATGGGTACAGTGGTTGCCTTTAGTTGAATGGTAGTATAACACTAAATTTCATGAAGCTCTTATGGCATCATATTGGTGGCTTCATTAAATTTAGTGTTATACCACCATCCAACTAAAGGCAACCACTATACCCATTGATGATGCTTGTCTGAAGTGAAGCACCATATATATTTCTCCAAACATTTTTTGACTACTTATTTTTTACAGGAAGTTGATTAACTCTTGTAGAACTGTGATTCCATGATTGCTCATCTCAAATATAATCTACACCAATATTAGAATAGAATGAGTCAATGGGATGCCCAACGCAGTTCAGAGAGGTAATTTCAAGTAGGTGACCAGGTGTTCCTATGACTCCAACTTTATAAGTAGACCTCTCTCAAAGACAAGGGTTGCCAAAAAATAGCACCAAAATTGTATGGGCCTTATCAAGTACTTCAACATATAGGAGCAGTAACATACAAATTGGCCCTGCTAACTACTTCAAAAATCCACCTAGTCTTCTATGTATCCTTCCTCAAGAAAGTTGTGGGGAACAATTGCAGGATTAAAAGAAGTCTACCAAAATTGGATGAGGAAGGTTCACTTTGGCTTTGGCCCAATAGGTACTTGATCCTCACGAAAGACATCTCCATGGCCACACGATCAAGGAAGTTCTCATTGAGTGGAAAAAAACATCTCCAGAAGATGCAACTTTGGAACCAACCACTATTCTTCAACATTTTCCACAGGTTCAACCTTGAAAAAAAGGCTATTTTTGATGGATGAGGGCATGTTAGGGTCCAACCCTAACCCCTGTATTTATCCAATAAACCCAATATAGAAATTCCTTGTAGATTCAAACTACTAATTGTAATTTTTAAAACAATAGACTTGAATCTACTTTACCAATTGCGGAAACAATAAATGATCGTGAAATCATGAAGCATACAAGAGAAATAATTCAATCAACACATTGCATAATGATTTCTTGGGGAAATCCACAACTAAAAAACTCCCTATATGTATATTCCATTAGTCAGAAAATATGATAAGATTACAATTCTTTTCTCAAGCATGATAAACCTCTGCACTATCTCTATTTGTCTCACTGCTTCCTTGTTAGCTCAGGGGGTCCTGACCCAAGTTCGGAGGTTAAGGTTTGCCAAAAAAACCCTATACTACTGGCCCTTTCGACAGTGACCTTCTTGCGCAGGCCAAAGTCTCACCCGAAGCAGTATGGGTGGGTGTTGGAACCAGGTTTCTGCACCCTGAGAGAGAGAGTAGGTAAGTCGAACCGTTCGGAAACTATCATACCTATGTAGTTAGAGGTCGTTCGTAAGACTTTCAATGATTAGCTAGAGTAATATCTTAATAGACTAAATAACAGGTTCGCATCCACGTGCAGACAACCAAGTATAAGCATAAAACAATATATTTGCAGCAGACTCAATCAGATTGCAGATACAATTATCATTACAAAGATAATTCGCAACTCATAAACATATATCATTCGTAGCTCATAACATAAGAACATATCATTTGAGTCCACAATAACTATAACCAGATAGATCAAACAGCATCAGACATCCACAATACTTCTCATATATTACTTATCAAAATGTCTCTTACATACCCCAAAACCCACCTGTGCACACAGCCAGTAGGGTCCACACACAGCCGGACAGAGGATCTCCATGCACACAGCCAGCAAGAGTCCTAATCCAATAACCCAATACCAGATCTAACAATTTTTACTTAGCATCAATCTCTATTCATTCCTACCTATTGACTAAAAAAGGTTCAACTATTTATCGTACTTTAGCCTATGCATCCAATGGTCCACAAACCATGGTTTGCGGACTCTTGGGCTACCCTTGGCCCGCTTACAATGTATTAGGGGCTTTGACCTACCCCAAAACCCCTGCGCTAGAATAAATATAATAAAAAATATACAAAATGGACCAGATTCACAGCTTGCAAGAGACCCTGTTCCAAAATTCCTAGACAATCCTAGGCCAATACTTCAATTTTTTTCTTGCCCAAGTCCCTATTTCCTTGCATTTTTTAATTTGGTAATTAGCCCATATTAATTAGGTAAATCCCCATTCACAAGTACAAAATTCATCAAGGGAATTCATATGACTTCATGCACCACCCGTACAATTTGGATGATTATACAACTGATAGTACACTTCCCTTGAACTCCAATCTCAATTGGGTAACTCTTAGATCTGACATGCATGAGTTATTTATGAGTGAATCACCAGTTAACTGATATCACTAAGTGTGGTTCAAGTTCAAGTTACACACTTTGACCTCTCACTAGTTCCTCCAATAGTTGGAACTATTTAAAATGACTTTAACTCAGATAAATTGAAATAATTAATTACAACTCAAAATAAACTCAACCAGGGCTCCTATAAAGGAGGAGACACTCTACATGATTCAATTTAGACCCTCAACTCGAATTAACTGAACCAAATAACTCAAACTAACTTAGTTAACTCATACAAGTTGTCATGTGATGTGGAATTACAATTTTCATCAAATTTAATTCAAGGGAAAACTAAATTAGAATATTTCTTGGTGCAATTTTAAACATTCCCTCTTAGCAAGAAAGGGATTATCACATACCCCAATCATACCTCTATGGAACTCAAATTTTCCTCTTGACAGTGCCTTCGTAAATATGTCTACATCTTGTTCCTCTATAGGAATGTACTCTAAAATCATGATCCTCCTCTACATGCAATCTCTGAGATGGTGATACTGGATGTCGATATGCTTCGAACGATCATGAAAAATCTGGATTTTTAGAGAGTTTTATACAAATTTTATTGTCACAGTACATCACTATATGATACATCTGTTGACCAAATAATACAACAAGGATCTTCCTTATTTAGATAACCTCACAAGTTGCTTGACTAACAACCATGTACTCTGCTTCTACGAAACTAAGTGCAACTTATATCTGCATCCTACTGTACCAAGAAATTGCTGCTGACCCAATACTGAAGATGCCCCCTGATGTGATATTATTTTTAGATGGATTCCCTTCCCAATCTGCATCTATGAATCCTTGAAGCTTCACTCCCTCTATTTGTTTGTACCAAATACCAAACTGGGTAGTGTATCTGCGGTATCTCAACACATGTTTGGATGCCTTCCAATATATTTTGGTTGGCTTAACCATTTCTGGACTAATATGGTTAACAAAATAACACATGTTTGGTCATGTGTTCACCAAGTACATAAGCGAACCCACAAGATGCATGTAAATGGTAGCATCTACCACTTCACCTGAAGTGGCATCTTCCTTCTTCCATTTCCCTGCTAAAGGAATCTCCATGGGTTTGTCGCTCTCCATGTGAAACTTCTTCAATATCTCGTTGGCATACTCACCCTGAGAGACAAACAATTCCACACCTCCTTTCCAAATTTCCAAACCAAATAAATTGTTTTACCTATCAGATAATTCTTGGTTAATTAATTATGCGAGAGCATCTAGAATATTTTGTTGTTTCAAATTTTTTGGATGACCAATGTTTTGCACTTATAAAAGCGGGTATTTAAACCTTAATAAAACTTAGATATCGAGAAAGGGCTGATATTTACCTATTGACATTAAATTATGTATTTTTTTTTAAAATGGGTGTAAGTTGGAATTGTAAGAGATTATGATTATCTGAATATTCAAATAGAATATCTACTTAATCATACAAAAATATGCAAGTAAACAATGTTTACATCGCAACAAAATGTATTTAATTTCATGAAGAAGTGACAATTTACTCATGTATAGGATTTATGAAGACATACACTCTAATAAAATAATCTCTGTAATAATTTATAACTTCACATAGGATACAAAAGAAGTTTATATTCAACCTATCTTACACAATTTACTCACAAAAACTTAAACACATGAAGAAACAACAAAATTAAAATGTATAACTTAAGGAGAACTCACAATATGACAAATTGTTTTGAAGAAAATCCATAAACCTTTCATACAATAGAAGCCAGTTAAGATTGATTACAATTCCTCTTTAGAAGATCACCCAAAGGGTTCAACCCTTTGCAATTTGAATTTTGAAGTATTTATACAATTTCTTTACAAATATCTATATCTATTTTGAAAATATATAGAACTGCTTTTAGAAACAAAAATGCAAAAATATAGTAAATCAAAACTGATGAGGCATTGGCTCTGGTTTTGAGGATTTCTGGTATTGACTGGACCTTGAAAATAACATTCTTTGTTATTGAATTTTCTCTGGATACTTGTTGACATGTCATTCTGGTAACTCACATAATGTTTCCCATTTATTTTCTTTTGGTAGTGAAAATCCAATTAACTTTCAATAGACTTAAGATACTTCTGTGTACCTTTCGAAACTAGATTTGGAAAAAAACAGGTGAATTATTTCATGTATGATGAATAAATCATGGATGATTCCTTCCATGAATTATTTCCCTGTGATTGTTCCTATGATATTTGCAAAATTTGACCTATCTCTAGAAATATCACATAATTTCTGTTGATAATCTTCAAGCTTGACTAATTCATCTCCCATCCTTGTAGCCTAGGAAGACCTATCTGATAGAAATTACTAAACTTTTTATGTAACCTTTGAACCATATTTTTTAGTCTATCACGTTTATTTTCTAATTGCATCTTAAGATTTTTCTTGGTCAAGACTTTTATTACTTCCAAAATGTTGTATGTTCTGTCTTCTATCTCCAATTCTTCCAATTCCTCTCTATATTTTGAATTGAGGAATTTTATTATGACCACTCCATCCCTTGGTTTGGTGTCAAGTTCATTTTTGACATCCTAAATCAGATATTTTTATTTCATTACTAGTTTACCTTACTTGAAGATAATCTCTATGGATGGCCATATCTTGGTCATTTCTTCATTTATTTCTACCCAAACATTTTCTTTAGCCTGTGCAATAGTGTCTGCCATAACATTTTGATTCTCTTGGTATTGTATCCTTTGTGTAAGCTTGTGGTTTTTTTGTAACTCTGTCAGATAAGTATTATCTACTTAAATATTTTTCTCTTGTAGATTATTAAAAAATTTAGTTAACTTCTCATTCTCTTTATGTTTAATAAATAAATCATTCATTTCTTTAGCCGTATCTGATGGTGTAGAGATAGATTGTGTTTCCACTGTTGAAATTGTTGTTGAAGTTTATGCTTCCCCTGCTGCTGTACCTATTGTTGCAATTACAATCAATGGAATTGATTGTACTGGGGAAGTCTGTTGTTCTTTCTCTTTCAGTATTTTTTCAATTTCCTTTTCCATTTTAGAAATTTGGTCATTTTGTTCAATGATTAATTTGAAAAAAAATTCCTTTTCTTTCTCCAATTCCCCAAATTCCTGGTCCTGTGGATCTTCAGTTGAAGGTAGCTTTAATTGTTTCCTTAATGATGATATGTCTACATTTTTAGTATTGATTATCTATTCAGCTTCTTTGACATTTTTGCGATCATATCCCATTTTGATTACCTATTCTTCTAAAGACTTGATCTTTGTGTCTTTATCTAGAGAAAAAATATATTCTAATTTTAATTGTGTCTGGATACTAACCACAGAAGTTTGAAGCTTGTTAGTTGTCATAGCTAAATTAGTTAAAGTATTGAAAATCATCTCACCATATTGTTTGTGGAAACCCATCTGGTCTATGGGATGAATTATATTTGTATCAAAGGATAAAATTGATCGCTTGTAATCATTCGTTGATTGAGGTTGAGCTACCTTGGGCTCCAAGAGAGAAATATGCATTCTTCCCTTTTCTGAATCAAAATTTTGAAAGGAGCCTGTGTTGGGAAGTACTTGTCTACTTCCAAATATGTGTGAATGTAGTGGCTTTAAGTGCCATATTTCTCCCTTTTATCTCTTGGTAGAAAGAAAATATAGTAGGCTCCTTTTGACTACTCTGTCCCAAATCTCTTGCTGGTAATGAAATTGGTGTGGATGTTGTCATTGTAGTTATTGGAGTTGTTGGAGATGGTGGAATGGTATATTCTCTCCCTAAGAATGAAGGAGTGCATGTTCCTATAAGGGAAATTGGATGTAAATGTTATGTACTTTCCTATCGTCCCTCCTCTAGTATCCTCTATTTTTTATTATAAACAATAAAATCCTTAGCTAATATCTCTTCTACTAAAGGGGAAATGGATTCCCTTAGAAATTTTTCTATTTTCGTGAGCTGATGGAGTTTCTAAAGTAGACAATATATTCTCTTCAGCCTCTTGCAGAGTATTCTCCTGCCACTCTTCCTAGTTCATAAACTGTTGAATCATTAGTCTGGGAGTATGAGTGTAGGAAGAATACTTCTTTTCGGTTGTAATTTTGGAGATTATACCAAAAGGGTCATAAGACAGAGTGAAAATGTGTTTGAAGTTCACCTATTTCAAGATAGAATCTGCTTCTTGTCCTATTGTCCTTGCATTCCATGTAAAAAGACCCACCTGTGTTATTATTTTAAACTGATTTTTTTTCTTGGCTACCTGGAATTATACTTGATCCATATTGATCATTTCCTGATAAACTCTAAAGCAAATTTTTGAGATTCAACAAGAAGATCCTATTGAAAATTAAGCACTTAGACTAGGATGGAGCCTCGGGCTATTTTTAGGTGGATGTCTATTTATAGATGCATGAGAAAATTCTATTTATAGATGTATGCGCAAGTTCTATTTATATATTGCATGTCTATTTATATATGCATGTCGACTATTAGTATCCCTTAATAATATATGGACAACAAAAAATAATCTATTCTCAATGAGCACTTGGAAATAGTTAACTGAAGTGGAAAATCAGTTAGCTAAAGGAATTTCGAGTTAAGTGTTTCGTTGGTGGGACATTCAAGTTGAATTAGTTGTAACTGAGTGATTCCAAGTTGTAACAAAGTTGGAAATATAGTTATGAAAGTTGTAAAGTAGTTTAACTTAGTTAAGTGAGTTAAACTCAGTTGTGCTAGTTGTAACTGAAGATACACTAGTGAGAGATAAAGCGAATTAATTATTAATTAATTCATAATCAATGGTCTCACATGAAACTAAATATTTACTACTATTAACTGCATGCATGTCAAATCCAATGGAGACCCAGTTGAGTTCTAGCTGAAAGGGAAGATAACTATCAGTTGTGACATTCACTACAAGAAAAAAGGAAATTGGTGAGGGGTGAAAAATGTCACCATAAGCTAATTGGTGAGGGTCAAAAGAGCCTTCATCACCAAAGGTGGCGTCGTCGAAAGTATAGGTGTTGTGGTGACATTCAAGATCTGTCACCAATAATGATTTATAATGATGGACAGTGACCGTCATCATTTCATATGAGTAATGGTGATGGACAATAGACTATGTCACCAAAAAACTGAACGTCACCAAAGGTGGCGTCGCTGAAAGTATGTGTTGTGGTGACATTCAAGGTTTGTCACAAATATTGATTATAATGATGAATAATGACCATCACCATTTCATATGAATAACAAAAAAAATTTGTGATGGACTTTTCATGGTCGTCACTATTGGTGCATATATATGGCGACGTTCATTGATCGTCATCAGTTCATATTTGGTGAGGGTCAAAAAATGTCATCATAAGCTCATTGGTGACATCAAGGTCTGTAACGAATAGTGACTATAATAAAAAACAATGACCCTCACCATTTCATATCAACAACAAAAATTTGTGATGACAGACATTTCTTGGTCATCACTATTGATGTGTATATATGGTGGCGTTCGTTGACCGTCACCATTTCATATTTTTGTGAGGGTCAAAAAATGTCACCATAAGCTCATTGGTGATGGTCAAAAGAGCCTCTGTCACCAAAAATTGATCGTCGTCATTCCATATAAATATCAGGGCACGACGGAATTGAACCACCAACCTCTTGCTTGTAAAGCAGGTGCTCTTCCATTGAGCTAGCACCCTTTAAAGAATTAGAATTTTAAAAATTATATCTTAAAAATTTATAGATTTTCAATTTTACAACCTTCAATAAATTAAAGTCTCAACAACCTTTTACTAAACAAACAAAACATCATCAAAGTTGAAGCTCTCTAGCTAATGTTTATGAAAGTTACGAAAAGTGGGTGGAGGGAAAAATAGTTACGTATAAGAGACTCAATATGTTTAGTTGAATACTCAATTATAATTGAAACTCTGAAGACATTTATAGCCTATAAATGACCTATAACTCGCAAATGCACCAAATATTGCAAAGGAAATGTAATAAGTGGATAGCATATGGAAGAAGAGCATTGATGAAGAGAGATGCAATATGTTACAGGTTGAATGAAAGAAAAATCTCAATGTTGTTTTGTTGGATAAATTTTTATAATTGGGACCTTTGTCTTTCCTTTATCACATAAATATTCAAATTAAAAACTATAAATTTTAGATATCTGAATGATATATAAACTTTTGTGAAAATGTGACACAGATCTCCAGGGAACCAGAGGGAGAAAAATTAAATTAATAATATATATATATATCCCCTTGACATAAAGCGACATGCGATTTGGAATTTCACAAGCCCGCACTCAAAACATGACAACAACCAACAAATAAAAAAAAGAATTGAAACTTATCACAGTAAGAGTATCTCTTTTCAGCAGTGAACACCAAACAATAATATAGTAATTAGTTCACTTTAAGAGTACAATACATTGGAAAAAACAATGTGTTCAATTATCCACCAGTACAAAATGGAATTAATTCTAATGAAGCAAAATAGTTGATACTAAATCGCAAATAAAAATGACCAACAACAATGTAAATTTTTTTATTTTCAAGATCTTTCCAACAATCGAGACAAAAAATGCCCCCCATCAGTGTTTGTAAGTGAATTTATGACCTGGAGAATTCAAGATTCTAGTTTTAACCCCTAGATTATAAAATGCTAAATCATGTATTATTTGCAATACAGTGATTTATGAGAATTGTGTCAATCCAAGAGGGTTGAATTGTAATGACCCGATACTGTAGAATGTGGACATGATTTGCAAATTTTTTTAGCTCAAATCCCAAGGAAAAAGCCCCACTATTGAATGGTCATGAGTCCAAATGGCAGGCAGGCTAGGTTTTGATGTTATTATTAACTATTATAAAACCAAAGTATACTAAGTAATATAATAACCTCCAAAAAAATTGCTTGAGGAGCAACACAAGAGCTTAATCCAAGAGTGGTAGAGTAAAAAGTGTCCTTGGGAAGGTAAGATAGGTTACTTAATGTCCAAAAAATGACCAAAATTACATCAACAAGACTGTTAAATTTATAAGTGGTAGTACAAAGTGGGATTTCAAAGGCCACCCCTATAAAATCAAGAACTGATCCTACTTAAAAATTATCTAAGCATGACTATCACAATGCTAAGAAGAAGAGATACAAAGCTCTGGAGCCAAGTACATGATAAGCCTCAATGCATCAAATTCCCACTATCAAATAGAGGGTATTCCTCTAAATTCAAAAGGGAAGTTATCCTACCATCTCTTTGGATAGAAAGCTGGGTAAAAGAGATGGATTTGGTCTAGGTGATGTCCCTCTATATGGAAAATATGGACCTCTACATGGAGCTGGTTGAAGGGAGTTTCCTACAAATCTAGCATGAGTTATCTTGAAACCTCATACGACAACATCACATGGGATTTCCTATCAAGGGTTGGGGTGCCTCTTATAACCCAATATATCATTGATGCCCTATGTCGCTTGGAGAAGTTCTATATTTTAACCATGTTATATTAAAATCTCTTTCACCTACCCTGTTGATCATATGTTCCAAGTCCAAACTAAAAATGTTATATGGAAGACACATGATCCTCATGCATGGGAGACATAACATATAATTTTTCTTGGAGAGGTTATTTCCTTATCATTCTAAAATTCTTCCTTATTTTGAGAGAACACATGCCTTCATAGCTGAGATTCCATATAACAAAACCAAGAAGCCAGTGATCTTGAAAGATGTGTGTTTGTGCGAAGCTATAGGGGTTGTGGCAAAAGTGGAAGGAAGGCATTGTGTTTGAAGAGAGAGTTGTAGAGTAAGGAACATGGAATCTCATTACTCACTTGTTTAAATCAATGTTAACTGGAAATGAGCTAAGGTATCTTTGAAATCACATTACTCACTTGTCTGATTCATCACTGCAATGAGCCAAGGTATATGAATTTCAAGGATTCCCAAAGAGAAACCAGTAGCTCAAATTCTTTATGCCAACATTGTGGAACTAGAGGGAATGGATTCAATGGAGATCATGACATTGTGTTGTGGTTTGCTAAGCGGAAGAGGTTTGTCACTATTTGAATGTTTGGTGAGATACCTAAATGAGCTTTCAATGAGGGAAAGAATTTTTGGTGTCTCGTTGTGGCTATTATTTTAAGTATGTGGGTTGGGATGAATGAGAAATAAATCCAACAACCATCCTTCATCCCTGTGGTCTCTTAACCCAATATGGGGATGGTATTTATAGAATACTCCTTTGGTTGGGCATTTGATCACTCATTTGTCACCAATTTGATGGATATATTCATGGCAAAGTTGAGGTATTATCATCATTCTCATGCCAGTTTGTCAGGAAATAATACCACCAAACCTCCATGGGGATATTTTTTTTTTTAGCATCATTGCCAAACACACCCATCACTTTGATTTTAAAAAATTTACCTGCAACCTTAATGAAGTAAAATAATAAGTGGTGTCACTAGATGGTCTAAAAAGAAAAAATTTGGAAACAATTGTAGAACCATATGACATTATATTGGTCATTGGTTCAATTATATGTTATCCTTGAAGACTTGTGTTTGTATTTGCTAAAAAACTATATACCTCCTCACACAAAATTATAAAAATTATATGCACTCTACATGCATATGTCCTAGATCCACCTGATCTCACACTATTTAACTTTATGCAAGATACTGAATCTATTCCACTTGTTAATCTTTTGTGGAAAATTTAATTTCACACACATGTAAAGCATCAATAAAAATTATTGCACATAACACAGTTTTTATTCGGAAAGCTTGAAGCTGAAAACCCCAACTATATATTATGTAACACAGAGATCATATGAAAATCTCATACAAAGCTTATCACAAGCTCTCAGTACAGTACAATCATCATACACTAATCAGGACCAATCTTGAAAATCCATGCACCGATATTTGCCTCCTACTAGCCTGCCTCCACTGCACAATCCCTGCTGAAGAATAGCTCTGAATGAATTCGAATTACTCCATCCTTGACTGCGCAATCCTCATTGGCAACTCCAATGTGTGTGTGATGCAATCAATGCATCACTATAGTCACAACAGATAATGCATCTTGCCCTTTCACCTATCTCTCCAACGGGTCTCCACTAAAGCTGTACGTACCAACGCAGTTAAGCTGTTGTGTTGTTTTGCGTTGATTAATAAGGTTATTATTTGTGAATTTATTAACTAATTAATTCACTCCACTCTCACTAATTAATATCAATCGATTAAAGACTAGATACAACTAGCTCAAATGAGTCTAACTGAGTTAAACTAAATACAACTCCATAACTACTTCTTCCAACTGTGTCATAACTCTGCCACTTGAGTTCTAATTGAGTCCTTCATGCATTAGCTCCAGTAAACCCTTGGGAATTGCGTAATTCCCTCAGTAAACTGATGTGCCACATCTATGCACTGAACAGAAGTGCTCCAAGAGAATAAGTTGTTGTTTAGAGTATGATTATTATTAAGAGCTAATAATAATCGACATGCATCTAATTTAGATTGACGATCTATAAATAGACTTCGCCCAATATTCTAAAAATAGAATTTCATCTATTTTTCCAACTTTATCGACCATCAAAAATAGCATCCTGCAACAGAAATATGATCATCATTTATAAAAATAGACATAATACAAAATGAACTTACGCAAAAATAGCCTGTGACCCACTTGAAGTAGAATGTGACTCTTTTCTTAAGCTCATCATCTTTTGAATCTTAACACTCCCTCTCGACGAGATATGGATTATCCTTCACCCCAATCTTGCCTCTATGGTATTCGAATTTATACGGTGGCGCCTTCGTCAGAATATCTGCATCCTGATCCTTCGTAGGAATGTACTGAAGCAACATGATCTTCCACTGCACACAATCTCTGATATGATGATACCAGATATCAATATGTTTAGATCTATCATGAAACACAGGATTAACCGAGAGTTTAATGTAACTCTAATTATCACAATGTATCACTGTGGGATCTAAATGTGAACTGAACAAACCAAATAGGATCTTCCTCATCTAGATAGCCTCACATGCAGCATGAATTTATGCCATGTATTTCACTTCCACTGAACTGAGTGCCATAGATCTTTGTTTCCTGTTGTACCAAGAAACTAGTGTAGATCCTATACTGAAAATCCCTCCTGATGTGCTCTTTCTGTCTGTTGGGCTTCCTGCCCAATCTGCATCCATGAAGCCATTGAACTTCACCTCATCTGTCTGTCTGTACCATAAACCATACTCAGATGTGCCCCTGAGATATCTCAGGACATGCTTTCTTGCCTTCCAAAAGAGCTTGGTAGGCTTAACCATCGCTTAAACAGTGGCATCCACTACCTCTGGCGATGTAGCATCCTCTTTCTTCCAACTTCCTCGAAGAGGAGTATCGATAGGCTTGCAGCCTTGCATGTGAAACTTCTCCAGTATCTCTTGGACATACTTGCCTTGAGACACAAACAGTTCACCTTCCTGCTGCCATATTTCCAATCCAAGTAAATAATGAAGGAGGCCCAAATCCTTCATCTCAAACTCCTTTGCAAGATCTACCTTGCATGAGTGTATCAACTACTCATCACCTGGGTATTAAATCATCAACATAAAGTACAATGATTAAAAGCTTACCCTCCACCACAATCTGGTACAGGTTTTCATCTGCCTCACTCTTAGTGAATTCAAATCCAGTGAAATAGCTGTCGATCCGAGTGTACCAAGCACGGGGTGCTTGTTTCATCCCATACAACGCTCTTTTGAGCCTGCACACATGTGAGTCACTGCTGAAGATATAAAATCCTTCAGGATGCTCAATGTACATCTCTTCCTCAATGATCCCATTAAGGAACACAGTCTTCACATCCATCTGATGAATGTGCCAACCCATCTACACTGAGAGAGAAAGAATGGTCTGTATGGAAGAATACCGTGTGACAGGTGCAAAGGTTTCTTCATAGTCAATCCCCTCCATCTATGAGAAGCCTCGGGAAAAAAATCTTGTATTATACTTCTCAACGCTCCCATCAGCAGCTTGCTTTACCTTGTAGATCCATCTTGATACAACAACTAATTTTTCCACTGGCCTTGGAACAATTTCCCAAGCACTATTTTTGAGAATGGAGTCATACTCCTCCACCATGGCATCTACCCATGTGGGCTCCTGCACTGCTTCTTCAAAATAAGATGGCTCTGTCATGACACACTTTCTCATAAGAGCCATGTATCCAGTAAATCAGTCAGGTGACTGTCTCTATCTGCGTTGTGATGTATGAACTCCTACATTCTGTGTCGCATCAAGCTTCAGTCTCTCAACTTCTGTGGTACGCTTTCTGCCTTGTCTAATGTTTGGTTCTGCATGAGTGGATTCCTCCACTCCATGAATCTCCTCTTGTGGCTGATCCACATCCAGAGGCTCATCTTTGGGATCAAGAAGTTCCTCCTCCACATGCAAGTGTAGCTCCCTCTCAAGACAACTTCATGCTTTCACCTCATTGAATTTAATATCCCATCCCACAACAGTCATCTGACTGTCTGGAAAATACACACGATAATTATGGGGTGTTTCTGTGTACCCCACAAATATCCCAACTTCTACAGTCGGTCTCAGCTTCTTCCTGGCGTCCTTCATCACATGAATGTAAATAGGTGATCCAAAAATCTTCAAATGAGAAATATCAGGCTTCTTACCATTAAAAGCTTCTTCGGGTGTACTCATGCCAGGTACTCTATGAGGAAAACAGTTTTGCACACAAACCGCAGTGTTGCATGCTTCTGCCCACAAGTGCATCGGTAGGCCCTGGTCATGCAGCATCACTCGTGCATCACCCATGATTGTTCTGTTCTTCCTCTCCATAACCCCATTCTGCTGTGGGTTATGAGGACCTATGAGTTCTCTTCGAATTCCTTCTTTTCTACAGAAGTCTTTGAATTTTCCCGAGATGTATTCACCACCATTATCGCTTCTTAGAGCGCTTTCAATTACTTCCTCGACTCCTTCTCCACCAATGCCTTGAACTCACAGAAAATTGAGAACATTTCACTCTTATTCTGCATGAAAAATATCCAGCATCTACTAGAATAATCATAAAAAAATATCACATAATACCTGTGTTTTTTTGTTGAAGCAACCGAGAATGTTCCACACATGTATGTGTGAATTCTCTCCAGGATCACCAAAGCACAGTTCTCCTTCTCATGAAAGGTGGTCTTCACAAACTTACCCATATTACATCCCTTGCACTGATCTGACTACACAAGAGTACCCTTGGGAAGTCCAGTAGAAATTTTCTGCAAAATTTTCAAAGCACCATGGTGAAGATGGCCCAATCTCCTGTGCCATAATTCGCCCTCATCCCGGCTCACCACTTCTTCTACTTTGCCCACCATTGCAGTGCTGACATCTACCTCAAGCTTGTAAATATTCTTAATTTGAATACCTATCTTCTTGGTTTGACCCGTTGTTTTATGTCGAAGGAAGGATTTTCCCTCACTGAAAACAACATCATAACCCTTGTCTTCTAGCATTGCCACTGAGACCAAGTTCTTATTTAGACCTGGAACATGCATAACATTCTTCAACAAGAATGGATTACTATACTCCCTCTCAAAGGTAATGGTCCCAATTCTAGTTGCACTGTACTGACCATCATCACCCATATCTATATGCATCTGGAGATCCTTCTCCACCAAGTCACTAAACAACTCTTTGTTTCCCGTCATATGGAAAGATGCACCACTATCAAGATACCACATCGATCCCATACTGCTTGAAACCAAGCATGAGATCAAAGAGAAATCAAGTTCAAATTACGAGGCTAAGGCCTCTCCAGCTGCAGATCCAGCATCCTGCTTGTTCTTCTTCTTCTGTGGATAGTTAGTGGCGAAATATCCATGCTCGTGACAGTGAAAACACTTCACTTTGGAAAAATCCTGCTTCTTGCCTTTAGCACCAGATTTTGAAGGATGTTTCTTCCCCTTACCTTTCCTTGCTTTGGCAGCCAAAGAAAAATTCTCTTCATCTTCATTCTTCGATGAAGATCCATCCCTAGTACCCCGCCTTATCTCCTCTTGCACAAGATACAACCAAAGTCGCTCCCATCTCGGCAATTTCTCCTGTCCATTGATAGAGTCTTCGTAGCTATGAAAACTCTTTAGAAGCCCAAGGAGAGCCAAGCTCACCAAGTCTTCATCATCAATAGTAACCCCCACACTTCCCAGTTCATCCTTATAGTGGACAAACTTCGTGAGGTATTTTGGAATATTGTCGCCCTTCTCCATTTTTATTTTTCTGAGCTTGTCTTTAAGCGCCAACTTCCTCTGCTCACTTCTGCTTTGGAAAAAAATTGTCAAATCCTTCCACATTAATAATGGAGTGGCTTTCCCGTGAAGGCTGGACACAATATGGTCCTTCGCACCTTCCAATAGAATCCTTCTCATCTTTGTTGTCTTCTTTTGCCATGCGTTAAGTAATGCAACATCGCTAGATCCAAGCTTAGGAACATCATTATCATTGAACTCCTTCAGTCCATTATCCTCCAGAACTCCCTCCATACTGTCCTTCCAGGTTATGTAATTCAAGCTCCCATCAAGGGCATACTCCAATCGCAAGCCATTGAAAGCCATTTCAATGTATACTCAACTTCTGCACCAAAAATCTTCTGTAGTAAATTCGAATTGTCCACCAACACAAACTCACTTTAAAATTGCAATCTTCAATCAACAATGCTCGATACCATGTAAAAATTATATGCACTCAGCATGCATATGTCCTAGATCCACCTGATCTCACACTATTTAACTTTATGAAAGATACTGAATCTATTCCACTTGTTAATCTTTTGCGGAAAATTTAATTGCACACACATGTGAAGCATAAACAAAAATTATCAATCGCACATAACACAATTTTTTAACCATGAAAGCCTGAAGCTAAAAACCCCAAATATATATTATGTAACATGGAGATCATATGAAAATCTCATACAAAGCTAATCACAAGCTCTCAGTAAAGTACAATCATCATACATTAATCAGGACCAATCTTGCAAATCCATGCACCGATCTTTACCTCCTGCTAGCCTGCCTCCACTACACATCCCTGCTGAAGAATAGCTCTTAATGAATTTGAATTACTCCATCCTTGACTGTGCAATCCTCATTGGCAACTCCAATGTGTGTGTGATGCAATCAGTGCATCACTATAGTCACAACAGATAGTCTATCTTGCCCTTTCACCTATCTCTCCACTAGGTCTCCACTAAAACTGCCATGCACTGTATTTAACTGTTATATTGTTCAATTGATTAATGAGTTATTATTTGTGAATTAATTAACTAATTAATTCACTCCACTCTCACTAGTGTATCAATTAGTTAGACTAGATACATCTAGCTCAACTGAGTCTAGCTGAGTTAAACTGAATATAACTCCATAACTACTTCTTCCAACTGTGTCATATTTCTGCCACTTGAGTTCTGATTGAGTCCTCCATGCATTAGCTCCAGTAAACCCTTGGGAATTATGTAATTCCCTCATTCCACTGATGTGCCACATATGTTCACTCAACTGAAGTGCTCCAAGATAATAAGTTGTTGTTTAGAGTTTGATTATTATTAAGAGCTAATAATAATCGACATGCATCTATTTTTAGATCAACGATCTATAAATAGAATTTTCCCAATATTCTAAAAATAGAATTTCATCTATTTTTCCAACTTGATCAACCATCCACAAATAGCATCCTGCAACTTCTAAAATATGATCATCATGTCTAAAAATAGACATAGTCTAAAAATAGACTTGTGCCAAAAATAGCCTGCAGGCCCACTTAGTGAAGGCGACTCTTTTCACTAAGCTAATAATCTTGTTGAATCTCAAAAAAATACTATGAATATTTAACGAAAACCCAAGCCACTTGGAGATGGAATGAGCCCTATTATGGCCAATTTATCGATTCTCTACTGTCCCAGAAATATACTATTTTAAGGGGTGACCACCCATGAACCACCAACTATCTCAAAACGTGACATACAATTTGGCTTGAAATATTATTTTTCTTGTGGAATTATGATATCATTGTTTTGGGAAACTAATGAACTAGTTTAGATCTGCATGTTATCTCTTTCTAAGATTAATTTAAAGCTATAAACAAGTTACTTAAGTAAATATTCAAGACAATGCACGAAATCAAGGATTTGTAAATCCATGGCTTCAAATGACCTCATCAACATCAGATCCAAGTTTTATGAAGTCAATCTTGAGCTCAAGGCTCAAATTCTAGCCAATCTTGCATTTGAATACACTGAGCACACACATCAATGGGTCAAAGAAGTCATTGTCATCATGCCTACAATAACAAACCCTAGATAATGAACATGACAGCAAAAGGGGTCACATTAATGGGTCAAGAAACCATTGTAATCATGTGTACAATAAAAAACCCTAGATAAATAAACATGACAACAAAAGGGGTCAATGACCACACCAAGGCCACATTAGGGCTAGTATTTACAAATGTAACCATAAAGAGAATACCGTTACTGGATATATCTGGCATTTCAGGCCAAATGAGGTGCCACAATAGCTTATGAAGAGTCTTCACTTGCCAAACACTAAGGGAGAAAGCCTCTCAGATCTAGTATGGTATTTTTATAACTACTATAATTGTGATACTATCTAACATGAATCTTCAAACAAGGAGGAGCCATAGAAAATCTTCATGTCTTTACAAGGTCCCTTTCAGAGGAATCACTCCATATTATCCATGGATTTTGTTTATATATTAAATTCATGTAAATAATAAAGGGAAGGGATCCCTCCAAGCCATTAAACAATGTTCTACACAAATTTTATGGTAACATTGTTTTTTCAAACTAATTAACTAGTTTAGATTTGCATGTTGTCTCTTTTTTGGGATTAATATAAGCAACTAAGGAGTTAAGAAAATATTCAAGACAGTTCATGAAATCAAATATTTTTAAATCTATTGCTTCAAATTCCAGTGTCAACGTGAGATTCAAGTTTGACAAAGTCTATATTGAGATCAAAGCTAGAATTATGGAAGATCTTTCATTTTATACATTAAAAACACTCATCAATGGTTCAATAAGACATTGAATGAGTGCTCTGTCAACACGCTTGCAATAGTTAACACTAATTAAATGAACCTGACAATAAAAGGATTCAATGGATGCCACATTAGTATTGGCAATTAAACTATAACTATAGAAAGCATGTGGTCACCGGCTATATCCATGGCATTTCAAGTCAAACGAGGTGCCACCATCGCTTTTTAAGAGTCGCAACTTACACAAACACTAAATAAGACTTTCAGCTCCAATATGGTATTCATTCGATTAATACCATTGCACTCTAATCTAACATGAATCTTAAAAAACAAGGGGGAGTCACTGCAAATCTTTAAGTCTTTATGAGGTCCCATTTAGGGGAATCACTCTATTTTCATATGAAATCCTTGGATTTTGTCTCTATATTGAATTCATGGATACAACAAAGAGAGGTTTCCCTCCAAGCCATTAGAAACAACTCTATGCAAGAAGGAAACTCCTTGATGGTTTCTTTCTGGTGGATTTTGGCATAAGAAATGATGCTATTGTGCTTTTGGTTTCAGGCCTTCTTGGCGGATCCCTATGAAAAAATATTCCCTCCTCCTCCGAATCCCATCAATTCAAGGATGAGGTGAAACCTAAGCTTTATATTCCCTCAAAGACAAAGAGGTCCCTCAATCCTGCCTTCATAGTGGAGAAATCAAAGGACAATCCAGTGTTGGAACTTGAAGTGTTAGATTCACAAGTATATGCCCACAACTTTTTGTTTTGAAGGTATACCACTTTTTGTTGTTTTAATGGGATTTGGCCATACAAAAATGCTTCATGGGTGGAAAATAAAACCTAGATTACGAACAATGAGCTCTTCCTCCATTCCAAGTGTTACTTTTGTTATCACCCTATTAATTTCTAAATATTGTGGGCTTTTGGATTTTTTTGAGTTTTAAGAAAACTAGGGGTAACCACAAACCTACTTTGGAAATTTAGGATCTAGCCTTCCTAAATTTCAGAGAGGGCTCTCTCTTTATGATTTAACTTTGTTTTAGATTGATATTTTAGGCCATCTATGATTGAACACTTGGTTTTTGTTTGAAATTTTTGGTGGGAAATAAGATTACTTGAAGACAAATTAAAGAGGGATCTACTGGTCCATTGGGCTATGGAGTCAAGATGTAGCAGGTAAGACTGGAAGGCAATGCCAAAAGGATGCTAATGTACTTAGGGCAAGGTAGATAACCCTTAGAGATTTGAATAGTTTGTTTTGATGAAATGGCTTGCTTTCGAGATAAAGGGCAATAAAGGATCCTTTGATCCGGAAAAAGAGGAAGGAGGCAGGGTTCAAACGGGACTGGGACAAATTAAGAATTCCTAAGTCCAGAAATCAGTAGAAAACATTTAAATGATCAGGTAGTTAAGACAGGGAGTTTTTACACTAATACTGAAATAATATTCCTAATTAATCATTTGGATTGAACAACATATATGAAATTGAATGAAACTTCAGAAAAGGACACAATGACAATAATAAATCACTTTACTCATTGGCTTATCGTATGAATCTTGAGTTATGAAGTCCAATTGGTTATTGTACAGACTGCTGCTATGAAATCAACACATGAGCCTCCAAAGTACCAGAAAAATTATCTATAATAATCTCAGCAATTTTATTCCACTCTAAACACTTCACAAACTGAAGTATTTATACAAATGTTTATTACAAAATATCCTAGAGATATCTAGGAATAACTCTATGAAAATAAAATATCTTAACACACTAAGAGGGACAGTTGCTTAACAACTCAGCAAGCTGTCCTTTTATTTAGAAAAAATAGGACTAACATTAGCTAATCAAAACAATTTGTTGACTAGGTGTACAGGCTTGTTGGCACATTTGGAAGATATATGTTTGAAGATTTCTTGATTGATACTTTTCTAATTCTTACATCCTTTAACACTACCTTCTTCATACTTTTTTCACGCGTTCAATTTATCACTTTAATGTCAGAATAAATAGAGAAATTTATTGGTTTGCTTTTATGATACTCTTTGACCTTGTTTCTTTGACCTGATATACTTTCCACTGCTATATTTACTTCTTGACAGCTGTAAAATGAAATTTTCACTGTGGTAGAAAAAATTAATTCACTGTCATGTCATTTCTCTGTCATGCTTGGATTTCTGGGAGGCCTGCATTGTGTATTTTGTCAAAACTTTGTTATTGATAGGTTTATGTCCTCTCCAAATTATTCATTATGTTCCTTTTATTTAGGACTTTCTTGATTTGTTTCAGTCCTATCTTGTATTTTCAATTCTTCAAGCTCCTCTCTGTTTTTGTTATTCCTTATCTTATATTTTCAATTCTTCAAGCTCCTCTCTGTTTTTTTTGTTCCCTATCTTGTATTTTCAATTCTTCAAGCTCCTCTCTATTTTTGCTGTTCCCTATCTTGTATTTTCAATTCTTCAAGCTCCTCTCTGTTTTTGTTGTTCCCTATCTTGTATTTTCAATTTTTCAAGCTCCTCTCTATTTTTTTTGTTCCCTATCTTGTATTTTCAATTCTTCAAGCTCCTCTCTATTTTTTCTTTTCCCTATCTTGTATTTTCAACTCTTCCAATTCTATTCTGCTCTTACTATATCTGTTGCTTCACCTGCTTGATGTACCTGTGTGGTGGATGATTCTGTGGGGAAGTAGTATTTGATTGCATTAATATTGCAGTTACCAATGACCCTTTAGGTGCCAACTTTTCTCCCAATGTAGAAGGAACAACAGTGCTAATAGTAGGTATAACTGTAGGAATATTTTCACAAATAAAGGGAAATTGAGAAATTGTTGGGAAAGGGTTATCTTCAAAAGATGCTTATTTTTTAATTTGGGCTTATCAAAGATAAATTGGATTAAAACAGGGTTTACTAAATGGTACAAGTGTGGAAAAGAAGTCTTTTAATCAATTTGTAGGCCTTTACACTTCCTATGTGTTTGAAATTCGTCTTCAAAGGTTAAAAGAGGTTGCAGATTGAGGTTTTTGGTTTAAAAAAGTCTTTTGAGACAATAACATCTTCTGGGGAAATTTTGACAAGGTTTGCCCTAATTTTGAGTGTTTTAGGAAAAAATTATACAGTCAATTTCTCTTTTTCAGGTGTATTTTAGTGACAAGGACTTCAATTTCGGATTTGCAGGCTTGAATAGTCGAGGAATACCTGAACTGTAGGTATTTCGACAGTTGGATGGGTTTTAGAGATGCGTCCGCTTGAATTTGGACTTCTGCACATAGGATGGCTTCAACCAGCTTCAAAATATAAAAGAACAGTGGGCAATTCAACTTCGGGCCAAGAAATGGTTTAAACAGAGGCTCAAAATTCTTTAAAACAGTTAGGGCGGGTTCTCTTACCAGTCGAGAATGCAACTAACATATATAGAAATGATATATTAAAGTTTAACCTCAATAAAAATCATCATATTTGGCATTTATTACAGGTTCATTCAATGGCAGGAGGTGGACTTGTTTTCGAATGCGAAAACAACCAATGCTTTTGAAGTTGGATTTACATGGTAAGTTGTTTTTTGCAAAATGAACACGATTGTATTAAAATGCGACACATCGCATTAGGAAGTTTGACAATACAACCCATTTCGCGTGGATTTGATCAAAAATCGAATGATCAGTTTCGGAGAACGAAACTGAACGCGCACAGTTGGATTTGTTTTGATGATGTGAACGGTCAAGATTTTTTAAAGAGTTGCGGTGAAAGATGGGTGGGACCCGAGGTGGATATATGTGATGGCATGTTTCATATATAACAAAAAATTTGTAAAATATGTTATTATAACCAAAGTTTTAATTATATATGGAAATTTTTATATGCACGGGGGTAATCGTTAAAAAGGGGTTAAAGGGTGGTTTATGTATATAAAAGATTTGTAACAATGTTTATATATATGCGGGGTAAATGTATCAAAGGTTTATATGCAAAGTAGAATGTGCATGAGGTTGGTTAATAAGGTTTAATCGGGGTTAATTTTTATATAAAACTTGAGGTTTTATACAACGGGAAAAATGGGAAAGGTCATGTTTAGCTAGGGTTAAGTCTTATGCGGGGAAAATAACGATGTATTTACAAAGGTTTTGGGGGAATAAAGTTTAGTTTGAATTAAACTTTATAATAAGCATGGAATTATTTTATTTTATTATATAGTTTATTAAACCATGAGGGCTTAATAACTATAGCGGGGCAAGATATTTAAATATGGTTAGTTTTAAACCAACAGGGGGTGTTTTTTGGGTTTTTAATTTAACATGTAGGTAATAATTTTGGCCTAAAATCTTATAGTAGTGGATTTAAAAGGGTATTTAATATAAAAGGGAATTCGATTAATAGGAAAAGGTCATTTTAGGGATTTAATACATAGCTTAGAAGTTAATATGACAAGGGACAGTGTGATACATCAAAATACAATTATATAACTAAGTAAAGTGAAAAATTTAAAAGCGGCTTTTATCATTTTATAATTTCACCACCTTTACTTAGGATATAATGCTTTTTGAGGGTTTTTATAATTTATGAAATGGAGGGAGTTAATAAAATGGGATATTTCATACTTCATCAAGTAAAAAGGAGTCTTTACTTATGATTTTGAATAATGATGATTGCATGAAGGGTAAATGATGAAAATTAGGGATTATTATAGGAATTCACACATTTTTAACTTAACATTCATTGAGCCTTGGGTCCGATCCCAACAAAAGTCATAGAAATGCTCTGAGCCTCTTTGAATGAAAGTCTAGAATGCATAATAACTATAGGGGAGGGAAATTAGTTATTGTAGCCTGGCGAAAGATATTTACAATGATTTTCCCACCTTCTTCTACCTACCCAATCTTTAATCTAACATTTTTTCTTCCATTTGTGCAGGTGCATTTAAGCTAGCAACCTTGAACATTTTATTCTTTTGAAAGCAGTAAAAAATATCTAATTCTACCTTAATTCATCCAAGGATCCAGATTAAACTGTTGGGTTCCTTTTTAATCTATACCTATCTACTAAATTTTCAGGATTAAACTGTCTGACAACTCTTTATTCTCTATCTAAAACAAGTAAATTGACACATGACAAGTCAAGATTAAGCAGTTCAACTCATCATGGATTATGGCATTTATTGACACTCTGCCATAATTAACTGCAAAAAGTAAAAGGTAGTGGCATTTAGACTTGCACACTTTCATGTTTTATTCATCTTTTTTCTTTTGGGGTATATCATTTTTTCTAAGTCCTTTGATTTTTCTTTTAGGACTTTTTACCCTCTTTTTGATATATATTTTTATTTTTTCTTTTATTTTTACAAAATATGGGAGAACAAATTGCAGAAGGAAAAGTATGTACATATTTAAAAGACTATCATAAGTCAATTCCAAATTATGAATCCTATATTTATAGGACCCTAACAGCGGCTGCACATGGGGATGACATTTCTTGGTGAAATGTCAAGAACTCTAAGATTAGTAGCCTTGAATTTTTAACCTTGATGATCCTGTAACTGTCTTATGATTTCTACAACAACTCATACTTATGATATTTTACTCTTCAAAGCTTAGGGCCTTCACTTCGGGCTTCAAATTTTGAAAAGAAAACATCCAATCCAATCTACTCACTTGCAATGAATATTTATAATGATGTAAAAAAAGGAATCAATATGGAACTAGCTGTTAGTTAACTCAGAAGAATAGTAGTGTTTAAGCATCCTACCATTCACTCGTCCTTCTGGAATGTATGTTCCATCCAAATTTCAGATAAAAAATGCATTATTACCTCTGTACCCATAAATTTCATAAGGTCCCTTCCATAAAAAGTCAAATTTTCCATGTTTTCCCTTTTCCTCTCTCCTGGAATCCCATTTTAACACTTTATCTCCTATGTAAAAATCATCCTCTTTACTCCTTTTATCAAAAATATTTGTAATCTTATCATGAATTACTTGAGATTTCTCATATACTTCCTCCCTTGTCTGTTTTAAATGAATGGTTTGATTTATTCTCCGTTGAATGTCATTAATCTCAACTTGTGATTCCTGAATAATCTTCATTACTGGAATTCCCAATGATGAAGGAAAAAATGCATCCATTCCATAAACTATCTGGTAAGGTGAAGTACCAATTGAATTCTTGGGGGTAAGTCTATCTGCCCATAGGGCATAGACCAACTTTTTGTTCCAAGTCTTTTTGTTTTCTTGAAGTAATTTTTTGATGATGTTTACCAGGCTTTTGTTAGAGGATTCTGCAAAGCCATTACCTTGAGGGTAATAAGCAGTAGAGTGGCCTAGGGTAATGTGATACTGGTGGCAAAAGGCAATCATTTTCTTGGATTTAAATGCAGCTTCATTATCAGTAATAATTTTGTGTGGCCATCCAAATCTAGATAAAATATTGTTTTCAATGAAAGAGATTATGACTGAGTCTATGGCTTGCCTAGTAGGAATGGCTTCTATCCACTAGGTAAAATAATCCGTGGCAATCAAAATCCATTTATGTTGTCTGGAAGATGGGGGATGAATTTATCCAATGAAGTCTAAACCCCATTGTTGAAAAGGCATCTTAGTAGAAATAGGTTTGAGTGGTAAAGGTAAGAACTTATTTTTCCCTTAAAAAATCTGACATTGGTGACAGGAGGTAACATATTTTTTGACATCAGCGAACAATGCTGGTCAGTAGAAACTAGCTCTAATAATTTTATCTACAATACTCTTCCAATATAAGTGGCTTCCACGGTCATCTGCATGAAATTACTCAAGAATCTTGTCAACTTCTGATTTTAGTAAACAATTAAGTAAAATTCCACTATGTTCTTTCCAAAAAAACACATTATCCAAGATACAACATCTCATTACTTTAAGTTTGACAAATCTAGCTTTAGTTCTAGTTAAAACAGGAGGATCTTGTAAATGTTTGAGTACAAAGATAACATCAGAGTACCATGGTGAGTCTAGAAAGGCTTCACTGATCAATGGAGTTGCCATCTCTTCTTGGTCAACAATTTTTTCAATGAAATTTATATCTAAGGCATTACAGTTGGATTTAGCCATTAATCTGGCTAACCCTTGTCCTTTTATGAGCTTATTTGGTTTGATTTCTATATCATACTCAAGGATAGTGGCAATCCACTTTCCTTTTCTACCATCTGGCCCATCCTGTGTAAGAATATCTTTGACTACATAATTAGGGACATATGCAATAATGTGAGAGTAAAGAATGTAAACTATAAAATATTTTATGGCTTTAACCAAGGCTAAAGCTTGTTTTTCCATTATCTTGTAGAGTTGCATCCATAAGTGTTTTATTGAAAAATGCTATAGGCTGTTCAAAACCTTGGTCATTTTTATGCAAAAGAACTGCAGCTATAGTATGTTCAGAGGCAAATGAAAAGATAATAAAATATTTTTTGAAGTCTGGGATAATTAAGACTGGTGTTTTGGTCAAAGCATGTTTTATAGATTCAAAATATTGTTTTGCTTCAAGTATCCATTTTAATACCGAGTCTTTTTTCAGCATGTTCTTAAGTTCCTTTATGATTTCAGCTAGATTAGAAATAAATCTTAAAAAAATTATTTTACCTAAAAATGCTTGTAACTCTTTGATGTTCCTAGGTGGGTGAATGTTTAGTATGGCTTCAATTCTTGCTGGATCTATCCTAATACCTTCCTTGGAAATTATGTGTCTTAATAATTTACCTTCTTCAAGTCCAAAAAGACTCTTTTTGGGATTTAAGGATATACCATATTTCCTACATTTAATGAATACCTGTCTCAAGTGATCCAAATGTTCATTATCAGATTTAGAAAACACAGTAATATCATCTAAGTAAATAACGAAAAAGTCATGGATTTATTTAGCAAAGGCTATGTCCATAGCCCTTTGAAAAGTAGCTCCAGCATTCATTAATCCAAAAGGCATTTTCACATACATGAAAGTGCCCCAAGGAGTAGTAAAGATTGTCTTGGGTTGGTCTTCTTTCTAAACAAGTATCTGGTTATAACCTGAGAAACCATCCAATAAAGAAATTCTTGAAGATCCGACTGCTCTCTGCAAGATGTGATCCATCTTTGGCAAAGGGTAATTATCTTTCAAAGACACTTTACTGAGATTTCTGAAATCTACACATAATATTATTTCTCCAGTTTTCTTCCTAGTAGGTACTAAGTTAGAAACCCAATCAGAATATCTGATTGGTGCAATTATTTGGGCATCATACATTTTTTTGACTTCTTTCTCTATCAAAGGTAACAAGACAGGATTAATCCTTCTTAATTTTTGTCTAAAAGGCTTCTGGTCATATTTTACAGGAATCTTATGTTGAATTATATTTGTGTCATAAGCCTTTAAATCTTCATAACTCCATGCAAATACATCTTGATATTCTTTCAACATATCAATGTATTTGAATTTTTCTTCTTGTGGTAAAGATTTATACAATTTTACCATTTTAGTATGTAATTTTGTTCCTATATTGCACTCCTTAATATCAGATTTGACTGGTCCCATTTTAGGCTTTTTGGGCACATCATTGGAATCGAACAAGTCTTCTAAAGGAGTTAAACCTTTAGGTAAAAGATTATCTTTCAATTCTAGCATGTCTATTTCTTCTTCAATTATTTCCTCTATGTCTAATTTTTCTAAGTTATCTATATATGATTGAGTAAATACAGTTGGATTTTTATATTTATGTACATCTACATTATTTATTTCACAGTTAAAATGATCATCTACATTACATTCTGAATATAAATTATCATCAGTGTCTATCTTACAGTTTTGGAATTCTTCCTTGTTGTTCAAAAAATTGAAAATATGTTCATCTTTAGAGAAAATCTGCCAGTATTTAACATTGTCAGGAACAATGGGTCTGTATTTTACATCAGCAGTATATCTATGTGTTGGTTGAAAAGGTAAATTACATGTGCTAGAAAATTTTTCTAAGCAATGTGCTTGCAAATTTTTATTTCTGGGAATAATAGCAAACTTAAACTCTAGTAAATCATCAACCAAGTCAATTGCTGCATCTCTATATCTAGCTAATCTAGGATTATGAACAGAATATTCAATTTTTATTTGCTTAACGACTAATTCTGAATCACCCATGATTAAAATTCTTTTACCTCCTAAGTTTCTGATGATTTGGAGGCCTAAGATCAATGCTTCATACTCTGCCATGTTATTTGTGCATTTAAAGTTGAGTCTAAAGGCATGTCCTTTCGAATGATTGGTTTCCATGTTGGTGATCCATACTCCAGCTCTTGCCCCTGTCTTGTTCACTGAGCCATCAAAATCTAAGTGCCAAAGGGCTTGATGAAAAATGTTATCATTGTTTGGTTTAGGCTTTATGTCAATTAATTCAGTTTGGATTTCATTACTATCAGAGTTGCATAAAATGAAAGAGTCAAGGTCAGTTGGAGTTGAATAGATGGGATAATTTATGGACCTTTCTGCATTATTGACCATGTATTTCATTAATGATTCTCTATATAATTTTTTGGGCTATCCAAATACTGTGATAGTAGCAAAACTCATGTATAGTTGTAGAGAGCCCTACAACTTAGCTCCCCATGAGCGAGAAAGAAGCATACCATACTTTGGTGGGATGTCAGTTACTACAATATCCATGATCATGCTTTTACCTGGGTATTGAACTAAATTGACACACAAATCTTTAGAGGAATCAAATGAGAACAAGTCTTTATATGGCCTAGTTATTTCTAGATTCAGAGTTTCCATAATAGCTTTTGGCATTAAGTTGTGGGAAGATCCTAATTCTAACATTGCATTGTGTAATATCTGATCGTGAATAGTAAGACTAATGTAAAAAGGAGGGATTGATCCTTTAGCATGTTTACCATTTACATCAGGACCAAAAAATAATTCAGGTTGATCATCATTTAGATTAATTGAATCCTCACCATCATTCATGTTTAAAGTTTCATTGATTATTGATTTATACAAGTCATTCTTTACCAATTTTGTTAAAGGAATTGGTATTTTTAACTTGGATATTTCAACTTGAATTTTGAATGGTGGTTTAGATTTACTAATCTGTAGAAGTTCATCTTTTGTGATTGTTAACTGAGTGGGTTTTTCTTGAGGCTCAACAATTTTACTTTTAGCTTGAGTTGTTCTTTTATCTTCTGATTGAGTTTCTTGATTTTTGCTATCTTTAGTTATTTTTTCATGAACAGTTTGAGTGGCAGCAGAGGTTTTGTCAGATCTAGAATTTTCAGCAGAAGATTTAAGATTTGATGGTTTAGAGTCAGCTGGATTCTTCTTTGGATCAGAAACTATTGTTTTTGCTGAATTAGTGGTCTTTGTAGTATTAGCCTTTTGGGCTTCTTTGGAGGATTGAGCCACTTCATCAACGATATCAACAATATTTTGACTAGACTGTTTTTTAGGACTAGGTGGTTTTGAATTTTGCTTGTTTTCTCTTGGAAGAATTTGTAAAATTTTTGTTTTGGGAGCCTCTACATTATTTTTGTTTTGATTTTGTTGGGTCGGAGCATTGATTTTTGTATAAGGCTCATTTGTTTTCTTGCTCCTAAGGTTATATTGGCTGTGAATCTCATTGATTGCGAAGTCATAACCTTGCTTATAGTCAAAGGATTCACTAGATTCTACTTTGAGCTGTTGAAGCTCAAAGAGTTCTTGATCCTCCTGAGTGAGGAAAATTGTATTGCTTTCATCTATCCCCATCACTATGTTGATGTATTCTCATCCTCAACATTGTTTTGAGAACTTTCAACATAGTTCTCTTGAAAATGGGGCCTAATATTTTGGTCTGGAGTAGCTTCCTTAGCTTTTATAGGGTTATTTGTTTTTCTAAAGTTGGGATTTCTTATTTGGGGCTGATTATCCCAAGAAGGTTTTCTCTCCATGTTATCTAATCTATCAACCACCGTATCTAAATTTTTAACAAGGAAATCCAATTTTGCATCATAACTTGATGTTTCTTCTTTAATGGTGACTCTTCTTTCATTTCTCAATCTGGCTTTTTTAGCAAGAATGTGAATCTCTACACTAACAGCGTCTAACTGCATTTGTTCAAGAGTTTCTGCATCCCTTTCCCTTAACTGATATGCCATATCTGCATCAAATCCATCAGGGAATTTGAGCAGTACAGAGTAAGGAGTGGGTTTAAGGGTTGCAGGAATAGAATTATAGACATTGTTGTATCTAGTACAGTAATCCTGAACAGACTCATTAGGTGCTCTTTTTAAGTTATCAAATTCTGATAAAATCTGAAGGGGGTTTTTCTTTCTTTCCCATTTATAAAGAAATGCTCTATGAAATGCTGCTAAATATGCTATGCTACCATCAGCTAAATTTCTAAACCATGTTTTTACTTCTCCAGTTAAACTTTGAGCAAACAACCTCATTCAGACATCAGATTCATCTATCTCATAAATTTCACAAAAATCAGTCATTTTGGTGACATGTTGTTGTGCAGTATATTGTGAAACATTATCAAACAATGGGATATCATTTTGGTAATTTTGGGGCATATCATGGAGGTTTTGGGGTAAAACAAGAGGGGCATATCTTGAAGCCATGATTTGAAGTTTTCTTGAACTAGGAGGTATAACAGTGACTATAGGAGTAGTGCTGCATATGATAGCTGATGAAATAATGCTTATAAAACTAGTGGATGTTGTGGATTGAGGGTATGATGAAAATATAATCCTAGGCTGCACAGGCAACTCAGGAATAAAAGGTTTTGTGGATGGACTGATAGTGGAGCCTAAAAATGAAGTGACAACATACAGAGTTGAATCTACTGCTGGAAATATTGTAGTGTGTAATTGAGAAACTAAAGGCTTAAATTGAGACAAAAAATGGGCTAATTCAATAGCTTCATCAACGTCTTTAATTTGTGTAACATTAATCCTTTCTACTTGACTTTGAGTTTCAGATTTATCTGATTTTATTGATGCTGAAATAATTTTCTGTTTTTCATTCACAAAAGAAGTAAAAACATGATCTATGATAGTTTCTTTTAAATCAGTTTCAGATTTATTTCTAAACAATGAATTTTCAAACTTGAAATCAAAATCAATATCAGATAAGCTCACTAATTCTTTAGGTAAGGAATTAGCTTTTCTCAAGGGCACTTCATCTTCTAAACTAACAATTTGTTTTTTCTTTTTGTGTTTTCCAATCTGTTATGGGTTATCTACTATAACTGCAGGCTTAGGATCTGGGTTAGACCTGGTATAGTAGGTTTTCCTAGAAGCCAGAATGTCTATTTATGAAATACCCACAACCTTTAAAGTCAATCTTAAAGTAGAAAAGATAAATTTAAAAATCTTCCTTCAAGATTAAATTTAAAACTGGAGAGTGGTTAGTCCCCAGTATGGTCGCCAGTATGTTATCACCCTAGTAATTTCTAAATATTGTGGGCTTTTGGATTTTTTCAATTTTAAGAAAACTAGGGGTAACCACAAACCTAATTTGAAAATTTAGGATCTAGCCTTCCTAAATTTTAGAGAGGGCTCTCTCTTTATGATTTAACTTTGTTTTAGATTGATATTTTAAGCTAGCTATGATTGAACACTTGGTTTTTGTTTGAAATGTTTGGTGGGAAATAAGATTACTTGAAGACAAATTAAAAAGGGATCTATTAGTCCATTGGGCTATGGAGTCAAGATGTAGCAGGCAAGACTGGAAGGCAATGCCAAAAGGATGCTAATGTACTCAGGGCAAGGTAGATAACCCTTAGAGATTTGAATAGTTTGTTTTGATGAAATGGCTTACTTTCGGGATAGGTAGTAAAGGATCCTTTGATCCGGAAAAAGAGGAAGGAGGTAGGGTTCAAACTTGACTAGGAGCAATTAAGAATTCCCAAGTCTGGAAATCAGCAGAAAACATTTAAATGATCAAGTAGTTAAGACAGGGAGTTTTTACACTAATACTGAAATAATATTCCTAATTAATCATTTGGATTGAACAACATATATGAAATTGAATGAAACTTCAAAAAATGACACAATGACAGTAAGAAATCACTTTACTCATTGGCTTATCGCATGAATCCTGAGTTATGAAGTCCAATTGGTTATTGTCCAGATTGCTTCTCTGAAATCAACACATGAGCCTCCAAAGTACCAGAAAAATTATCTATAATAATCTCAGCAATTTTATTCCACCCTAAACACTTCACAAACTAAAGTATTTATACAAATTTTTATTGCAAAATATTCTAGAGATATCTAGGAATGACTCTAGGAAAATAAAATATCTTAACACACTAAGAGAGCCAGCTGCTTAACAACTTAAGCAAGCTGTCCTCTTATCTAGAAAATAAAGAACTAACTTATCTAATCAAAACAGTTTGTTGACTAGGTGTACATGCTTGCTGGCATATTTGGAAAACATTTGTTTGAAGATTGCTTGATTGATACTCTTTTCACTTTACATCCTTTAACATTGCCTTTCTTCCTAATACTCTTTCACGTTTTTCAATTTATCACTTTACTGCTGTAACAAATAGAGAAATTACAGTAGTAAAAATTTGTTGGTTGTTGCTTTTTTGATACTCTTTGACCCTGTTTCTTTGGCCTGATACACTTTCCATTACTATATTTACCTCTTAACAGCTGTAAAATGAAATTTTCACTGTGGTAGAAAAAATTAATTCACTATCATGTCATTTATCTGTCATGCTTGGATTTCTGGGAGGCCTGCATTGTGTATTTTGTCAAAACTTTGTTATTGATAGGTTTATGTCCTCTCCAAATTATTCATTATGTTCCTTTTATTTAGGACTTTCTTGATTTGTTTCAGTCCTATCTTGTATTTTCAATTTTTCAAGCTCCTCTCTATTTTTGTTGTTCCCTATCTTGTATTTTCAATTCTTCAAGTTCCTCTTTGTTTTTGTTGTTCCCTATCTTGTATTTTCAATCCTTCAAGCTCCTCTCTGTTTTCTATGTTCCCTATCTTTTATTTTCAATTTTTCAAGCTCCTCTCTGTTTTTTCTATTCCTTATCTTGTATTTTAAATTCTTCAAGATCCTCTCTATTTTTGTTGTTCCCTATCTTGTATTTTCAACTCTTCCAATCCTATTCTACTCTTACTATTTCTACTACTTCACCTACTTGATGTACCTATGAGGTGGATGATTCTATGGGGAAGTAGTATTTGATTGCATTGATACTGCAATTACCAATGAGCCTTTAGGTGCCAACTTGTCTCCCAATGTAGGAGGAACAACAGTGCTCACAGTAGGTATAACTGTAGGAATATTTTCAAAAATAAAGGGAAATTGAGCAATTGTTGGGAAAGGGTTATCTTCAAAAGGTGCATATTGTTCAATTTGGGCTTATCAGAGATAAACTAGATTAACACAGGGTTTATTGAATGGTACAAGTGTGGAAAAGAAGTCTTTTAATCAATTTGTAGGCCTTTACACGTCCTCTATGTTTGAAATTCATCTTCAAAGGTTAAAAGACACTGCAAATTGAGGTTTTTGGTTTAAAAAAGGCTTTTGAGACAATAACAGCTTCTGGGAAATTTTGACAGGGTTTGCCCTGATTTTGAGCATTTTGGGGCAAATTTATATAGTCAATTTCTCTTTTTTTAGATGTATTTCAGTGACAAGGACTTCAATTTCGGATTTGCAGGCCTGAATAGTCGAGGAATACCTGAACTGTAGGTATTTCGACAGTTGGATGGGTTTCGGAGATGCTTCTGCTTGAATTTGGACTTCTACGCATAGGATGACTTCAACCAGCTTCAAAATATAAAAGAACAGTGGGAAATTTAGCTTCAGGGCAAGAAATGGTTTAAACAGAGGCTTGAAATTCTTTAAAATAGTCGAGGCGGGTTCTCTTACCAGTCGAGAATGCAACTAACAAATATAAAAATGATATATTAAAGTTTAACCTTAATAAAAATCATCATATTCAGCATTTATTACAGGTCCATTCAACGGCGGGAGGTGGACTTGTTTTCGAATGCAAAAACAACCAATGGTTTTCGTGTTGGATTTACATGGTAACTTGTTTTTTGCAAAATGAACATGTTCGTATTAAAATGTGACACGTCCCATCAGGCGGTTTGACAATACAACCTATTTCGCGTGGATTTGATCAAACATCGAACGATCAGTTTTAGAGCGTGAAACTAAACGCGCACCGTTGGATTTGTTTTGATGATGCGAACGGTCAAGATTTTTTAAAGAGTTGCGGTGAAAGATGGGTGTGACCCAGGGTGGATATATGTTATGGCGCGTTTGATATATAACAAAACCTTTGTAAAATATGTGATTATAACCAAATATTTAATTATACATGGAAATGTTTATAGGCGCGGGGGTAATCGTTAAAAAGGGGTTAAAGGGTAGTTTATGTATATAAAACATTTGTAAGAATGTTTATATATATGCGGGGTAAATGTATCAAAGGTTTATATGCAAAGTAGAATGTGCATGAGGCGGGTTAACAAGGGTTAACCGGGGTTAATTTTTAAATAAAACTTGAGGTTTTATACAACGGGAAAAAGGGGAAAGGTCATGCTTAGCTAGGGTTAAGTCTTATGCGGGGAAAATAATGATGTATTTACAAAGGTTTTGGGGGAATAAAGTTTAGTTTGAATTAAAATTTATAATAAACGTGGAAGTATTTTATTTTATTATATAGTTTATTAAACCATGAGGGCTTAATAGCTATAGCGGGGTGGGATATTTAAATGTGGTTAGTTTTAGACCAGAAGGGGTGGTTTTTGGGTTTTTAATTTAACATGTTCGTAATAATTTTGGCCTAAAATCTTATACTAGTGGATTTAAAAGGGTATTTAATATAAAAGGGAATTAGATTAATAGGAAAAGGTCATTTTAGGGATTTAATACATAGATTAGAAGTTAATATGACAAGGGACAATGTGATACATCAAAATACAATTATATAACTAAGTAAAGTGAAAAATTTAAAGCGAAGCTTTTATCATTTATATTTTCATCACTTTTAACTTAGGATATAATGTTTTTGAGGGTTTTTATGATTTTATGAATTAAGGGAGTTTGTCAAATGGGGAATTTCATACTCATTAAGTAACAAAAGTGCTTACTTATGAAATTGAATAATAATGAGTGTATGAAGGTTAAATGATGATAATTAGGGATTATTATAGGAATTCAAACATTTTTAACTTAACAGTCATTGAGCCTTGGGTCCAATCCAAATAGAAGTCAGAGAAATGCTCTGAGCCTCTTTGAATGAAAGTATAGAATGCAGAATAACTATAGGGGAGAGAAATTAGTTATGGTAGCTTGGTGAAAGATATTTACAATGATTTTTGCACCTTCTTCTACCTACCCAATATTTAATCTAACATTTTTTATTCCATTTGTGCAGGTGCATTTGAGCTAGCAACCTTGAACATTTTATTCTTTTGAAAGTAGTAAAAACTATCTAATTCTACCTTATTTCATCCAAGGATCCAGATTGAACTGTTGGGTTCCTTTTTACTCTATACTTATCTACTGAATTTTTAGGATTAAACTGTCTGACAACTCTTTATTCTCTATCTAAAACAAGTAAATTGACACATGACAAGTCAAGATTAAGCAGTTCAACTCATCATGGATTATGGCATTTTTTCTAAGTCCTTTGATTTTTCTTTTAGGACTTTTTACCCTCTTTTGATATATATTTTTATTTTTTCTTTTATTTTTACAAAATATGGGAAAACAACTTACAGAAGGCAAAGTATGTACATATTTGCAAGACTATCATAATTCAATTCCAAATTATGAATCCGATATTTATAGGACCCTAACAACTTCATTGTAATTTTTAAGGCCATGGTGGATAGAAAAAATGTTTTCAACCTAGGACCCTATTGCTAGGGGGAAATGCAACTCTCCTTTCATCCCTAGTTCTCAAAGTTTGATCCAAACACCATTATTATTACAACAACTTCGGTCTAGGTAAGAGTTCCAAACCTCCTTTTCATTTATGGTATCCTAATTTTATTGCAACTATTAGGAACTCCCTGGGTCATTTTATTAAATTTAACGGAGCTCGTATTGTCATGTACTCAACATATTTACCCATGTCTGTGTAGTGCCCAATCTAAGTTGTGAGTTTCCCAACTAGATGCTTATATAATGGGTTTATCTCGCTTTTACCGAAATGTTAGAGATTGAAAGCACAACATTTAGATGTAGATCATGCCAACAAATTGTACACCTCCAAGAAACCTATTCATCTTCACCAACGTCTTCTACATCCAATGGACATAGGAAAAATCCCAAAGGATGGTAAGTAATAAAGGGAAATATATGTGCTCCAACAAAGAAAATGGCTCATGTGAAAGCAAAGAGACCTATGAAATTTCCCCTTGGTAGTGGTGGGGAGACACACTCAACTTTGGTGCCATCAAATCTCTTTTGAGGTTTAAAGAACCTTCGTGAATCGAAAAAGGAAAAGCTTAGTCCTAATCACCTTGTTTTCATGATTCCCTTTCACAAATCAATATATCACAATGTCACTAACCCATGTCAACAGAACTGGGTGGATCAATATTAGAAATAAAAAAGAAACAAAGAAAAAGTGATCCTCATAAGACAAATCACAACACCTAGTGACGATGTAACTTCTTCAACTCTCTATAAATGAGTCAAGTTGCATTTCTTTATGTTCTTTTCATTTCTTTATATCTATTTCATAGATATGTTTCAATATTATGTTCATGGTTATGGGAGATTGGGCATGACAGAGGAAGAAGAAAATCCTATATCATCCACATTTGGCCAGTGTGAGTACCCCTTTCTTTGTATTCACTTTTCATCCTAAGAAGAAAAGAGCAATGCATAGGCCTCTCCTAGTTGGGTTCGTCCTATATTGGGTTTTCCTAGTGTATATCTTGTATTCAATATATAAATGGTGTGTAATTTTTTCTCAGTAATTTCTGTGTTAAAGCTAATGATATGAAATCCGCAATCTTGAGTAGAATATTGCATAGTAAAATATTGTAGAATATTATAAAAAAATTTATGAAGATCCGGTGGAACATCCACCACAATGCACAAATTAGAAATGGACTAATAACCCAATGGCATGCATTAACTCCATTCATTATTTATTCGACCACAATGCACAAATCATAAATGGACTAAGAACCCAACGACATGCATTAACTCCATTCATTCTTTATGCTTGCCACAGATAAATAAAATAAAAAATGAAACTGCATATCAAAATGCACACTTGCATTTCTAACCCAAATGACAAAAACCTACAAAGCCTTCATACTAAACAGAGTCAGCTTCACAAAAAATGAGATTACTTGCACTAATATCATGCTAGGTCCCTATATTACTAGTATGGTCCCTTATTGTTGTTACTGTAACCCCCTTATTGTTATTATTGTATCCTTGTAACCCCCATATTTTTATTATTGTGCCGTTAAATTATTATTGTTAGGTCGGCTGGGATTACATTGTGGTCCCACTAGGATTACATTGTAGCCCCATGGACTCCTATATATAGAAAGGAGGTTTTGTAATTTGAATCATCTAAGAATTGTTCATTCATTTAATGTATTGGAGGTTTCCCCCTCAAAGTGGCTTATTTCTAAGGTGTTGATATCTCTTTTCTTCTATTTTTGGAGCTGGTTTCACAACATTTGGTATCAGAGCTTTGAGATTCTAGGGTTTCGCTGCTCCAAACAGGTCATCATGGAATTTTCACTATAACGTTTTTTATACGAAGGTTTAGAATCTGAAAATTTTAGAGTGCGAAGCCAAAATCCTGAGGAATATTGTCGCAAAATTTCAGATCTTGGTTCAGAATATTTTCGGAGATATGATCTGTGCAAGTTATGTCATTTTGCAGGCTCCTGAATTTAACCTAAACAAGTCATTGTGGTATTTTCATAATAACAAAGGTTCAGAAGCTGAAATTTTTAGAGTATGAAGCTAAAATCTTGAGGAACATTGTTGCAAAATTTCAGATATTGGTTCACAATATTTTTAGAGATATGATCTGTGGAAGTTAGGGCTTTTTTAGGCTTCTGAATTTCATCTCAAAGAGGTGATCGTGGGAAAATATTCATAGCTCTCTCTCTGAGCATCAGATTGGAATGCTGTAAAAATTGGCCACAAGTACAAGGAATATAGTTTTCTTTCTATCAATTTCAGAGCCAAAGGAGGAAACAGTGACACGTGGTAAGTCGTACAAGTTCGCTCTACTAAACTAGTCCAAAATTGGGTCATTGTGGGAGATTGGACATAAATTTGCCTTGAAGAATCCAAATTAGATCAGACCTGTGGAATTTAAAATAATCTTTAGAGGGCTACTATAGGGCAGAATTTCAGATATTGAGAATACACAATTATATAGATAATTCAATTTCAATATAGAGCTCCTCAAAAGCAAGTAAAAGGTGTGTATTTGTTTCCGAATTGCATAAGTCTTGTTTGAAGAATCAAGTTGAATTGATTCCAAGGGAATATTGTAGAATAGATATCAGTATTGGATTCTAAAATGGCCCATAAAAAGAATTCAACACCCACTAAGCCTTTAGAAGGCTCTACTATGACTCATGAAGACGAAGAATGGTAACATGACATATCAAAATTACAAGAGCAAGTGCAACAAATTTCGCTCTCACAAAGAACAACAAAAAATGAACTGGAAGTTTTGAAGAAATGCATGGAAATTAAGATGGATGGTTTGAAGAAAGGCGTGGAAGCTAAGATGAATGGTTTGGAAGCTAATATGAATGGTTTGGAAGCTAAGATGGATGACATGGAAGCTAAGATCGATGAAAAAATGAAAGACAACATGGAAAACATGAAGAAGAATCTAAAAGTAGACATTGGAGGTTTGGCAAAGTTGATACAAGAAATGTTTCTTAAAGGTGAAAGATAATAGAGGAAACTCATGATGAGAACAAAATAAATGTTAATTGTGATTTCATAAATTCTACTGTTGGAGGGAAGAACCACCATATTCCAAAAATGGATATGAGGAAGTTTGATGGAAAGGATCTTGTAACATGGATACTACAGATGGAGCAATATTTTGATCTCAATAATGTGCAAAACACACAAAAGGTACACATTGCAACTTTACATTTAGAACAAAACACATTTGTATGCTATCGATGGCTTTTCTACCGTAAAAAAATTGTCACTTGATCAATTTTTACAGAGAAATGATAGCACATTATGAGGATACGAAGAGCAACACCTTCTTTAGCCAATTGATAAATCTCAAACAAAAGGGTTTAGTGGGGGAGCACATTGAGGACTTCCAAAAATTGAATATAATGGTAACTAATATTCCAGAGGAACATAGGATTGATCACTTCATAGGTACTTTAAAGGATAACATCCAACATGAAGTTCGCATTTTGGAACCTGATTCATTGGAGAAGGCATTCAGGTTGGCAAGAAAAATTGAATGTAAAATTATGGCGACAAGGAAGCCTACCACTCACTTCTATAAAGAGGGAAGTCTTGCTACTCCTAGATTTCAACAACCTACAATATTGACACCACAACAATTCGAAGAAAAAAGAACAAAAGGGCATTGCTACAATTGTGATAGAAAATACACTAAAGGTCATAAGTGTGCTGAGAAGAAATTATTTTACATAGATTGTGAAGAGGAAGAAGAAAATGAAAAGGAAGAGGATATACACCAGGAACCAACCCTAGAAGAGGAAGAAATGAGTCGAACCGTATCGTGTAATGCATTGGCAGGAATTACCACTCCTTAAACTCTCAAGATAGAAGGACATATCAAGAAGAAAAAGGTAATAGTGTTGATTGATTCAGGTAGTACCCATAATTTTATTCATTGTAATGTAGCCAAGGAATTGAATTGTTTCCTATACCCAGCACCAGAAGGTCAAGTGATGGTTGCAAATGGAGGAACTATAAATTTATCTGAAAATGCCATAATATCAAACTATCCATGGGGGATTATGTATTGAATATTCCAATGCTTTCCATCCCAATGGGAGGTGATGATGTCGTACTAGGAGTACAATGGTTACAATCTTTGGGGATGGTAGCTTTTAATTTTCAAGAACTTTTCTTGAAATTTTTTTCGGAAGGAAAGGAAATCAAATTACAGGGTATCACAGGGAAGCTAGGAAGGATAATAAGCTCTAATTCCATGAAAAATCTTCTGAAGAAAGAACAACGCGGCGTAATTGCACAATTATTCTCACTAGAAGTTCCAACATCAAAATCATCTATTTCTCCAGATCTCCAAAGAGTCTTGGACAATCATTCCAATGTGTTTGATACTCCCAAAGTACTCCCACCTATTCATAATCATGATCATGCTATTCATTTGATTCTAAGAAGTTTTCCTCCAAACATCTGACCTTACACATATCCTTATGTCCAAAAGAGTGAAATTGAACGAATGATTGCAGAAATGTTGGAAGCTGGTATAATTCAACCTAGTCAAAGTTCTTTTTCTGCTCCTGTAGTATTGGTACACAAGAAGGATGGATCATGGTGCATGTGTCCTGATTATAGGGAGCTCAATAATCTCACTGTTAAAGATAAATTTCCCATTCCTATGATTGATGAATTATTGGATGAATTACATGGAGCAATTTATTTTACCAAGTTGGATCTTCGTTGAGGATATCATCAAATTAGAATGAAGACTGAAGATATTCCAAAAACAACATTTTGAACTCATGAGTGTCATTATGAATTTTTGGTCATCCCTTTTGGCCTTACCAATGCAACTTCTACATTTCAAGGGTTGATGAATTCCATTTTCAAACCCTTAGAAAATTTGTGCTAGTATTTTTTGATGATATACTAATCTACAGCAGGTCTTGGAAGGATCATGTTCAACATGTTGAAAACGTGCTCAAATTATTGCAGGAGAAACAATTATATACAAAAACATCCAAATGTTTCTATCAATTTTCCAAAGCTCGAGGTTGAATATCTCAAATTTCAATATTCAATACATCTGTAATTTCTCCACCGCACAGGATTACATAGGGATAATGGTGGAACCTTTTACGTAGAAAGAGCTTTAATAACCTAACTCACTTGCTTCCTTTCAAATAAAATATCGCACTCTAAATTTTGAATGTGCTCCATAAAATTTCAATGCACGTTAATATTGCAGACAATTGCCATTGGATGCCACAGCTACCTATCAACCAACATGATTGTATAGTAAGTAGTTGTTACTCTTAGCTTCGGATTTGTTTATAAAAAATGGAGTAGAAACTCAGTGTTTCTATTGAGCCTTCTTAAAATTGTAAGGGGTATAATTCATATGCAATTCATTTCATGTTTAGCAATAAATATATTCATAGATTTAAAGCGATACATGAAAGATAATTATTTTGAAGGGAAGATGTATAGGTTTTAAATACATGACACACTAACAAGGTAAGAATAAAAGAAGGAACAGTGAAAAACATAATAATTTTTCTTGTGTTTATGCCTAGACTAGCTCCCATACCTGTATAGGATCAATGCCACCATCTAAAGAATTCGAGACTGTGCAAGTTTCTTCACTCTCATGCAGTAAGGCATCGTAAAGTTGTGGCACCAAAGTTTCATGATAGTCTGTAACTAGGCCTAACAGATTAGCAGGTTGCATAGTAATGTTAGCAAGCTGTTATTGGGTGGAATCCAATTGGGATTGCAACTCTTCCACTGTTTTTCGGAGATCATTAGTTACTCCTACACAACCATGGAAAAGATCTTTGAGTCTTTGACTTGCTTCGTAAACCATGCTGCTTACTGCATCACCTCTTTGCTGGGTCGGAATATCCTGTAACATCATAACCCATATCACATCATCAACATAAAGGATGAACACATTATCATCATAAAGGATGAACACACCATCATAAATAATAATTTCTCAAAAAAAAATATATTGTAACATCATAAAGGACGAACACATCATCAACATAGGGTACATGAGATATGGGTATAGAGATATTGGTACAGAGATATTGAAATCCTCTCGGGAACCAAATTTGAATTAGTGAAAATCCTGGTGACATGAATATTTTCAGCCCCCCTACTCTACTATATTGACTCGTCTTTGTCGACCATCCTTATACAGGGTTTCAATGTCTCCACTAAAATTAAGGCAAAAAAAATATGGAAGTTGAGAGATTGCAATCCATCACAGGCAGGTTTGTGGGGTAATTTTTATTGCAACAATCTACTAATGCCTATGGAATCATATTAGGTTTATTTACAACAGAAATGTGGTCATATTCTTTATCAAACAGGTAAACAAAGTGTTAGAGGTTATTGAATTTCAAGCCTCTATTTTGTTGGACCATATCTTTAGTAAGAATTCCATTTAAGGGAGTTTCTCCATGACAGGAAGGAGCCCACCATCCACAGACGAACCATACCGCCTTCCACATATACAAACAAATAGATCGGCGACCAAGAGATGACGAAGAGCCGAGGCTGAAGCCAGCCCGCACTAGCAGCAATGGTTTATGGAAAAATTGATTCCTTTAGCATGGATAATTGCAAACATGCGCTTGGTGGATCAATCCATCGGTAGTCAATATGTATAGTTTATGGCAACATTTAATGAATAATATTTAATGGGATATCTAATATTTTCAAAATAACTATGTTCCTCCGCTGGGTGATTGAAAAAACCGCAGGGAAATTCCATTGCTTCAGAATAATTAAAATACCTTTTCCTTTCTTTGACATCCAAATTTCCTCCAAAGGTGACTGGCATTGATTCTAAATTGGGTTTTCAATGACCTTTATTGAATTTCATAGAATATTTATCGATTAACACCTTTTGCTGAATCTTATGATCAAAATCTAAGGTTTCCATTAACAGAGAAACTTAGTTTGGGATTCTTATTTTTGCATAAAATGCAATGCTTAAATATATGATTATCTTAAATATTAGGGTATCTGAATACCTAAAATTTGTGAATATAGGTTGCAAGATCGATTAGCAAGGGCCGGAGCTTTCCTTTGCAAATATTTCTCCGCTCCACATTCTAAGGGATAGTCAAAGACTTGCCATGGAATCTTTGTCTCCAAATTAATTTCAACAGCATGTTCAAAGATTTTCGGCCTCCTGAACGCTGTGATAATTCCCAGGAAAATGTTCGGTGAATATTCCACGTGATTGAAGGACGAATTAGAGTTCGAATCTAGTAGAGGAATGAAATATTTGTAGTAGAAATGATTTCAGAAAAGCAGCGTGATAAGGCATGTGATAAGAATTACAGTGTTTGCAGTTCGTCTTGTAGCAAGGTGTAGCGACTATTGAGAGTGGGATTGTTTGCCCACCAATCCTCCATGACAATACCCTCTTAAAATTTAAATGGAGTGGGAAAATTATTTTGCGATGAGTCAAACCATTTTAATGGGAAGGGTGTAAATATATATATATATATATATATATATTTCCAATATAATAAATATTTTAAATTCTTAAAAGTTATTCAAATATTATTTAATATTTTTCAAAACAAAGTTGGAAACTATGTTGAGTTTGAGAATTACTTTATCTTTTTATGTTTTTTATTTTTTTCATTGTATATGATTAATCTAGATTCATCTTAATTTTGAATCTATCAAGTGTCTAGATGGATCAAATCTAAAGAGGTTTGCACTTTAAGATATTTGATTCCTCCCTCTCCCTTGGTAGATCTAGAGTTAAGATAGATCTAGATTGGTTTAATTATTAATTCAATGTTTTTAATTTTTATTTTATTTTAACGGACCTAAAATGTTAAAGAGGACATTACAACATCTTTACCATATGAGAAGAATTCAACATTGGAGAAACCTAGAGGTCCACAGAAAAATTGCAGGCGGAGAAAGGGTTGTGGAGTTTCAGGGTAGAATAGGGCATAGATTTGACAGAGTGAACAAGATCTGGACAATGTCAGGCTCTTGTATCCTTCTCAAAATGCAAAATAATATTAAATGGTAACCATGAGTTTTTATCACATGATATATATTTTGTACAGAGATGGTCACCATGATAAACCCTTTGAATACACACAACTACTAGTTAAATATGCTTTTTAGATGAGATGTCGATTGTTTACTATTGGACCCACATGGAGGAGGAGGGGTTGGTGGATTATGAACTAGAGGAGGGGGGTTTTCAACAAATTTGGTATAGTCGCAAGGATTTTATCCATTCACATTTAAAATTCAACTTACAAGGTCACAATACCGCGGTTTCTGGACCTACGAGAACTTTAGAAAGAAAAGTTAAGAATTCAATAGGAAAATATCTAGCGGTTCGAAGGCCCTAACCCCTTCTTTAGCCATGCACTATTCAGGCCCTTTATTTTTGGCTACCCAATGCCTGAGGAAATTTTTCAGGGGATAAATAAATCTTCTTGGGATCTTTGGTTCTAAGTTTAGTTTCCCTAGTGTCCCAGATATTGGAGGAAGTCATACAATGTGTTACTGCTTCCTAAGGGTTTTCATAATTTTTTGAACACAGCGGGGGTTTTTCACTCTCAGAAGCCTCTCCAGATTGTTTTCCCATATATTCTTCATCTCAAGTGCCATCAACCTCGCCCTCCTTCAGCCAACTAGTGAAGGAGAGCCTTGCCTAGGCAACAGAAGAAGGTCAAACTAACATCATGAATGGTCTTGGGGTTTTGAGGGAGACACACTCTTGTGAATAAGGAGTTATGATTCAAAAGGAGTCTGAGAAAGCAAGGAAGAGGAAAATCCATTGTAGTGTCAAGAAGAAGAACATAGTCCTCCTTTCTCTAGTTTTGGGAGTCAAAGTTGCCATTCAAAAGACTGAGGAAATGTCCCAAAAAGCCTTGGCGTGGAAAGTAAGGGGTTGAAAATTTAGGTCCTCAACCCTAAAAGTGTGGGTTGAAAAGGAAATATTTCCTATTTTCAAATTTCCTCCAAAGGTGTCGTTGTTAGCCCGAGGTTGGATTTATTTGTGCTTCAAAGATGTAGCAAACACCTAGAAGGTACAAAAAATGATATAGAAAATTGATTCAACTCCTATCTTTTTAAATTTCTAGACGCCCCTCTTCGATGAAAAGTAGGAGAGACTAGATATGGCCCAACCTAGGGTCATCTTCCAAGTCTCCCTCCTAACTATTGGGATGCCCTAATTTTCAAAGATATATGTAACTCATTGGGATCTTATTTAGCCCATGAATCTACATATTTAGAGATGAGGATTCAGACATACACCCATATTTTGGTTAATATGGACCTCAGAGAAGGGCTTATAGAAGGCATGGATATCGGGATTGGGGTGGAGTGTATTCAAATATTGGATTATGAAGGAATGCCTTTTAGGTGTAGGCAGGGCCATAGGTATGGGCACATTGCTAAAAATTATGAACTTCCCTTTTCTACGTATGACTATCCATCTAGAGGTAAGGACATACTAGGTTAGAAAATGGTTCTCGATTGGAGGTTTAGGGTGCCAAGGAAAAGCTATATGGTGCAACTCCTCTCTACAAAACATCCTCCAAGTCATTGGTGACAATTTTCAGGAGATGGTGTTTATAGTATCAGTTCTCTAGAATCTTTACTAAAGGGTTGGAATTTCATTTCCTTGGATGCTAATGGAAGGTTGGGGGGTTTAGCAGTTGGACGGAAAGCCATAAATACTTGGGTATCCAATTATTTTGGTTTGTATTTTGGTTTTTCCATTGAGGGCAGAGAGGGAGAAGTGGAGGGAGATATGGAGAGGCAGGTAGGGAGAAGTAAATAAAGGGAGAGAGCGAGTGAGCGAGAGGGAGAGAAAGGGAGAGCTAGAGACTAAGAATTATGCACACTATTTGTTTGTATTTATTAGAATGAAGGTTTGAGATTGTATTTTGTTGAGGAAAAGGAGAGAGGAAATCCTAATATTGGGGGATGAAATGGTTATGGTAGCAATGAATATTTTGAATGAAACATTTATTTTTAATGTTATAAAATGCCACCTGTGTAAGCAAACTACAAATGATGTTCAAACCAAGTTGTAAAAATCTATAATATTTATGAAATGTAAAATTATTTTATTGTTGAGAATTATCTAGGCTAGGAATGAAACTCCAACACATTCCATTGACTAATTTTCAGTACACACTTCATTAGAGGCCTCTTTTTTATAATCAAATTAATATCAATTTTATGCTTAAATGCCAGGACTACCACAAAACTTTCCTCATTCCATGCTTTACTAGATGCCTCATATATTCATAGCTTTTTTATCATGTAGGAACCTCTAGGACATATGAATCCAACACATGGCTTAACCCATAGAAAAATACATTTTATTCTTCCTCAAAATTGACCTTAACAAACTCAATGGATTCCTTTAGTGAAAGAATAAATTGGCACCAAAGTTCTATGGATTATATAAAATTCATAAGAATATTATCTGACATTATTTCACCTTGAATCTACTAGAGAGAATTCTAATTCATGATGCATTTCAAGTTTCATGCTTAAAGAAGAAAATGAGTGGCCATTGTCTAGTCTAGACTGAGTTATTTGTACTTCATGAAGAGGGCAAGTCTGTTCAAAATGCGGACTTGAACAAAATATTTACAGTCCAAACCAAGTGATATAGTACCTCAATTAGTGGAAGGACTTTCACACTGAAAATGGTTTTTGGTAAAATGAATCATTCATAAATAAACATCTCTCATTTCCCATGGTTTGAGTTTATCTTGCTTGAAAGTTGAGATGCACTATGAAAGATAGAGTTGGGGGAAGGTGTGGATTGGCTTTTAATGTTCTTATAAGTTGATTGTCAAATTTAGGTGAAAGAAAAGGAGATATCGATGTCATGGAGATCTCGATACTAACATAGTCAAGGGATGAATTGATGTAGGAAGTCTATAGTCTAAAAGTCTTGGTCATCTCATCTTAATTCTACTAAAGGAATAATTTTGGCTGGGTTTTCCCCAAAGAGTGGGGTTTTCCCCTGACATATGCCTACATATTGCGTCTTCTTCTATTTGTTCATTGGCATTACTCTTGATGATAAGAAAATATAAATTCACAGAACAAATAATAATAACAAAAGATCACAAGATAATTTCATGACAAGAGAAATTGTTTAACTTTTAATTTCTCTAACACATAACAACCTCCATCTCAAGGTGGATTCAATGTCATATAATCCATATCAAGTACTCATATAATCCATACTCTTTATTATATCAAAGAGCTATAAATTGATGCTTCTTTTCCCCAAGACCCTACCAACACTATATTCTCCTTGCAAACCTTAGCATCTATAACAAAAGCAACAATGTTCCTAAATAATTTATAACGTCATGAATTTGAGAATTCCTCCAATTTAGTGACACTCCAAACAAAGTTTTAGAAAAAAAATGCCTAGCTCAAAAGACTCCATGTGTGGCATTGATCACCATGGTGTTACTCTCTAGTAAATATTTTTTGGTGGACTCACCAATATAATTTATTTTGATCCCTCCCCACAGATTTCTCTAAAGACATTGATTATGTTGGGCTATATCTTACACAATATTTCAAGTGGCCCTATGGTTCCATTACACACCTACATCATGTCATCCATAAAGGACACAAATTAAATGGTTTAGTCCCTCTCATAGTACATTAACATTCTCACCCAGTCACTCATCACACCATAGACCAACATGCTTTCCCTCACTGTGCAAGTTGGCCTTTATTTTGAGAAGATTAGGAGTTGGAAGGTAAGCATGACGAGGGTGTCATTTTATCAAGATGATTCTCTCATAAGGATAAGCACTTTAAAGAGAAATAATATCACAATATTGACCACTCGCTTCTTACCATTATCACACCATAAAAAAAAACTTTAAAAATGTCATTATTAAAATCTCTTGTGTAGTTTCCTAATGTCATTCAAGTATAATCTCACAATTACTTAGATCAGTAATGGTGCGATCATTTTTTTATTCTCTTAAAGGAACTCTTTATATAAATTCACCCCATCAAACATAAATCATCGATTCGAAATGAATGGAAATGAATGAATAAGAGGGTGTGTCGGGGAGTGTCAGGCGTGCCAAGGGTGGAGTGAAAATGCATGTTGGGGAATGTTAGGGCATGTTAATAAGTGTCATGGTGTGCTAACATGTGCCAGATAGTGCCAAGGCATGCCAATGCATGCAAGGACATGCCATGTGTTAAAGCATGACAAAATGTGTCAGGTGTATGTGAACACATGTCAAGGAGTGCCAGATGACAAAAGGGAACACCAAGTTAAAATGAAAATAATTGAACACATATGAGGGTTAATAATTTATCACCTTACCTTTTCAAGAGGGGCATGCTAGGCATACCAACACGAGTAGTAATACATGCCAATGGCAAAGTTCTAGTGTGTCTTAAGTACCAAATTGTCCTTTATTACTTCTCTCTTAATTGTGATAATTGATCTCAAATAAATTTTATCTTACACCATGCCAAGGCATTCCAGGGCATCCAAACACATGCCAATAATTGTGAAGTGCCACCAAGTGCCAAGATCCAATACATGCCAAGGATTTATAGGGCATTCTATGGAGTTCCATTTTTTCTAAGGAGGGAGTGAAAAGATATGCTAGATAGTTCCAAGGCATGTTAGAGTGTTAGGGAAGCATACCAAGATGTGCCAAATGCCAATGTGTGTTGAGTGTTAGTGAGTTCTGAGGAAACACAAGGGAGCACTATGTCAAAATTCATGGAAATGAATGAATAAGTGTGTGTGACAGGGAGTTTTAGTGAATTCCAGGTGTGTTAAGGAGGGAGTGATATTGTATGCTAGGAAGCGCTAAGTCATGCTAGTGTGCCAAGTGGAATGAGTCCAAGATGTTCCAGGTGCCAAGATTAAGTGTTTTAGTAGAAGTTCAAAATAATAATTGAAATAGGGAAGCCTCTGGTTGTGATAAGGTGCGGAAAAAGTAATTTCAGATAAAGGGAGATTTTGGGTTGGGCACAACATTTTTTTTTCTAATGACTTGGTTGGGTTTCCAAGTTGCAAAAAAAGTAAGGCTATCTATGAGGGTATGCCAGCTAGGGAGTGCCAAGGTGTTCCAGGGAATGTAAGGTTCCCAAGTAAGGCTAGTTGTGAGGGCATGAGTGCCAAGGCGTGCTTGGGAATTCTAATATGTGACAGATAGTCTGAAGGAATGTCAAACATGCTAATATGTTCCAAGTGTTAAGGCATGCCAAGATGTGTAAGGGTGTGGCAATGCGTGTCGGGGACGATCAAGGAAACAAACATAGAAACAAGTTAAACTACAAGGAGATGAACACATAAGAGGGTTAATAATTCATCAATTTACCTTTTCCGTGAGGGACATGCTAGGCACACCAACACTAGGTGCGAATAGGTGCCAAGTGCCAAGTGTTAGTGCATTTTTCGTGCCAAATATTTCTCTATTGCTTCTCATCTACTTTCCAATAATTGATCTCAAATAAATTTAATATTAAACCATGCCAAATCATACCAGGTCATCTCAATGCATGTCAAACATGCTAAGAATTTCCAAGCGCTAACATGTTCCAAGTGCCAATGTGTGTCAAGGAGTGTTATGCATGCTATGAAGTGGCAGGGCATGTCGAAAAGTCCTAAGTAGAGAGTGCCAATGCATGGTGAGGAATGTTAGGGAGTACTAGGAAAACACAAGGGAGCACTAGGTCAAAATGCATGGAAGTGAATGAATATGAGGGTGTGTCAGGGAGTGGCAATGAGTGCTAGTTGTCATGCCAAGGAGGGAGTGAGAAGGTATTCTAAGAATTAACACACCATATTTACCACTCACTTCTTACCATTCCCACACCATAACAAAAAACCCTAAAAATGTCATTCTTAAAATATCTTGTGTAGTTTCCTAATTTCATTCAAGTAGAATATCACAATTAATTATGTCAGTAATGGTGCATTCATTTTTTTATTCTCTTAAAGGAACTCTTTCTATACATGCACCTCATCAAAAATAAATCATCGAGTGAAAATGAATGGAAATGAATGAATAAGAGGGTCTGTTGGGAGTGTCAGAAAGTGTCAAGCGTGCCAAGGGAGGAGTGACAAGGCATGCTAGGGAATGTTATGGAATTTCAACAAGTTCCAAGGTGTGCTAATATGTGCCAGGTAGTGTCCATGTGTAATATCCCTTTTTCGGGAATTTCTGCAAAATGGTCCAAGGGGACGATGTATAAGGAAGCCAATGCAAAAATAAGAAAAAAGGGGACTTGGATCCCTTTTTTTACCCTTCATACATTATAATTCCATAATATTAGCTCAAATAAATAACCCTAGGTGGGTTATTCAGATCTCCTACCCTTGGGTATCTCAAAGAAGTGGTCAAAGAGTAAGCTACAACAACATATGAACAAAATCATGAAAATCTGCAAATATGAACATGTCCATAGAGGAAATATGATGCAGCCAACATTATATTATGATATAAGAAGTAATATAGAAGAAAATCATGAGGGACAAACCGCTCAAGCTATTGGAACCGATCTCCAATGATTAATCTATGAAATACATGAGTTGCTGCAACTGCACAAAATGCTGGAAAGCAGTGACTGCACAGTCTCTATGAGAGTAGCAGCTGCTAAGTAAATACAAAATGATAATGAGGCTAAAGGATACAAATAAATTCCAAAGAATATAAAAATGGGCTCCAATACAAGATTTGTAGCCAATCTAGGAGAGAATGCTAGAAATGCCGGAGAATGTACAATGTGACAATTAACTTGTCACTGCAACTGAATCGAAATAGGAAATGAGGCTGTAGCAGATCTGATATGATGATTGCTTCCTCTGATGGTGAATCTAAGCAAAAGGCTTATCCCTTTTCTCAGAAACAACTCCTCCTGATGAGCTCTAATGACCCTCCCAGCAACTGCCTGCAAAATAACGCAAATCTAGCTGGAGACTGCGTTGTGAGGGAAGATGGATGGTTGGCCTGATGCCAATGATATGGAAATCTGCTCGGGAGTCCTCCTCACTAATATTCCAATGAATAGCCAAGCCCTCCACTGAAAAACAAGCCAAGGAACAACTCAAGAGATCCTCTGTTACTGCACCCTGCAACACAAAGTTATCTTGCTCCAGGAATAACGCTGTGACTGAAGGAGGTAGCTTTGGCTAAATTCCAAAATGAGGAAATGCAGCTATAGAACCTCTCCTTCCTCAAGGATGAGGTAGGGATTCCAGACCGGGAACACCCTAGTGCTATGCAGCACTGCACTCTTGCTAAACAGCAAGAGGAGCGTAGTCTCAACAGGCCAAGAAAATAATAATCAAGCATGTGAAACAATGGCTCTCGTCTTCTTCATATATAGCAAGTGCTCCTCTCCACCATTTGACCCATCCACATGTGCTTCCAAACTCATGCAATTTTTCCTCCACTAAAACTGCGATGTCCAAGAAGATTCAATGTATCTAGACAACTTAGTTGACTTTGTTCAAAATGACTAGATCAAGCATGATCCAATCCTGTTCACACCATGTGGTGCTCAAATCAGCTGCTTTATTCTTCCTCCTTTCACATGAGGAGTGTTTATTCTTCCTTTTCAAAGATTATGGGGCCTCCTTACCTATTTTATTTAACTAAATAAAATATTGCTAACTATAATGTTCCTTTTAGCTTGAGGCTAAAAATTGGGAACATTACACAATGAATGCCATGCATGCCAAGAAATGCCATGTGTTAAGGCATGAAAATATGTGTCAGGTGTTAGGGTATGTGAATGCATGTGAAGGAGTTTCAAGAAAAAAAATGGAACACCAAGTTAAAATTAAAATAATTAATTAGGTATGAGGGTTAATAATTCAAGACCTTACCTTTTCAAGAGGGGAATGCTAGGCATACCAACACTAGTGCCAATACATGCCAAGGGCCATGTTTTGGCTTGTCTTAAGTGCCAAATCATCCTCTATTACTTCTCTCTTAATTGTGAATAACTGATCTCAAATAAATTTTATCTTAAACCATGCCAAGGAATTCCAAGGCATCCAAACACATGCCAATAATTTTTAAGTGCCACTAAGTGCCAAGAGCCAATATGTGCCAGGGAGTTATAGGGAATTCTATGGAGTTCCAAGTTTGCTAAGGAGGGACTGAAAATATATGCTAGATATTTCCAAGGCATTCTAGAGTGTTAGGGAAGCATACCAGGATGTGCCAAGTGCCAATGTGTGTTGAGTGTTAGCGAGTTCCAGGGAAACACAAGGGAGCACTATGTAAAAATACATGGAAATGAATGAATAAGAGTGTGTCACATGGAGTGTCAGCAAGTTCCAGGTATGCTAAGGAGGGAGTGACATTGTATGCTAGGTAGTGTTAAGTCATGCTAGTGAGGGAGTGACATTGTATGCTAGGTAGTGTTAAGTCATGTTAGTGTGCCAGAGTGGCATGTCGACAATATGTGCCAGGTGCCATGGTGTGCCAACACATGCTAGGAAGTGTTAGGTAGTCCTAGGGACACACGAGGGAGCACTAGGTGAAAATAATGCATTGAAATGACAAATTAAGAATTTATGATAGGAAGTGTCAGTGAGTTCCAGGTGAGCTAAGGAGGGAGTGACAAGGTATGTTAGGTAGTGCTAAGGTATGCTAGAGGTTAGGGAAACATGCCAAGATGTGCCAAGTGCTAGGGTGTGCCAATGCATGTCAGGGAATGTTATGGAGTGCCAGGGAAAAACAATGGATCAATAGTTTCAAATGCATGGAAATGAATGAATAATAGTGTGTGACAGGGATTGTTAGAAAATTCTAGGTGTGTTAAGGATGGAGTGACAATGTATGTTAGGTAGTGCCAAGGAATGTTAGAGTGCCAGGGTGACATGCCAAGATGTGCCAAGTTCTAGGGTGTTCCAATGTGTTTCAGGAAGTGTTAGGGAGTGCCACAGAAACATAATGGAGAACTAGTTCAAAATGCATGTAAATGAACAAATATAGAGTGTGTGATAGGGAGTGTCAACGAGTTCCAATTGTGCTAAGGAGGGAATGACAAGGTTATTATATGATATTCAATTCCAAGGCATGCTAGAGCTCTAGGGCACGTCAGGGAATGGTAGGGTGTGTTATGGAGTTCCAAAGCATGTCAAGGAATGAAAGGGATGCTAACACGTGCCACATAGTTCCAAGGGATTGTTAGACGTTCCAGGTGTTATGGCATGTCAAGATGTAAACTATGTTGCTCAGTTGTTTTATGGCCACGATTGGACGTGAGCCTTGACTTGGTAACTTGTTAAGTGGTATGCGTTAATATTGTCAATGAGTTCTGGGTGTTTTAAGGAGGGAGTGACAAGGTTATATGCTAGGCAATGCTAAGGTTGGTTAAACTACCAAGGTGTGTCAAGAAGTTATAGGGTGTGTTAGGGATGTAAAATCATGTCAAGGAATGTAGGGGATTCTAACACATGCCACATAATGCCAAGACATTTAAGACACATTACATGTTATGGCATGTCAAGATGTAGACTATGTTGCTTATTTGTTTTACGACCACATTTGGATGTGATGAGCCTTGTCTTGATAATTTGTTAAGTGGGATTAGTTGAGATTGGACATGAGCAGTCTAAGATGAGTTACATGTATTTCTTAGGTGAACAAGGCATATGTTGAATTTCCATGACACATGATAATTTTGGTTTGGTCTTAGAATATTTGATGCAAACACACTCAATTTCCACAACACATCTACTTTGCAGAATGAAATTTACACACATCAAGGAATCAACTAGTGCACATGAAATTTTTTAGCTTTTTCAAACCGTTCTTTGTTATATTACAAACTATAATAGAATAGGATAGAGCTCTCATACCAGAGATGATGGACCTTTACAATCACATTGATATAAGGAATACAACTATGGCTTGGTGTTAGTCCTTTGACAACCAATATACCTTGAATAAGACAACAATTGACCTGCTTTTTTATGGTGGCGACACATATCCTTTTCAATCCACGTGTCTTGAAAACATATGGTAGGTCCTCTTGCATCCCATTATGAAACTCCTGATCAATATACCTCTATCAATGAGCTCAACTCCTTTATGTTACTAAACTCAGATCAAAAAAAATTTCCCTCTATCTACCCCTTTTTTCCTTTAAGGTCTGCAACACTTCAGGTTTTCAATCAGTTGTTGATCCAAGTATATATTGGTGGTCACCTGCCTATTCCACTTGGGGCTCCACCATTGTCTATTTCAGTTTTTCATTTTCGGCACAGTTTACTATTTTTAGCAGTTTTTCGGGTCCTAAACTTCCGGAGCCGTTTTGAGGCCCTAAACGACGTTTTTTGGGAAAATGGAGGGCAACATGGGTCCATGGACCAATTTTTCCCATTCCAAATTTGTAGTCCTCAGATAGATATTTCTAACAAGGTATGGTATGCGTCAAACGGAGATCGTATGCCAAAGTTACGCCCCTGGGAAGTTGAAACACCAATTTACCCAAACGGGGCCCATAGTTTTAGCGCTTCATCTCCTAGGGTTAGGGTTTTGGCTGTTTAGGATTTCCCATTGTTTCTAAATGATAAATAGGCCCTTGAGCCTCATTGTAACTCATTTTAGAGGCCTGTAGCCGCCACATCTCTTCTCAGAGATAGCTACCAGCGCCCTAGCTAGTTTTATTTCCATTCTGTCTGTAAGCAAATTTCAGTTCTTTGATATTAATGAAATTAAGTGTTATTTCCGCTGCATCTCTGTATTTATGTTTATATGTTTATTATGTTGCATTCCTGCATAAATCCGGATCAGTGGTATCAGAGGGGTCTATTTTTTCTCGATCCTTCTTTGCATGTCCCCAACGAGGTCGGGGTATAAGGAGCTAGGGCTCGATCTGGTGGAACCTTTGCAAGATCAGCCTCGCAAACCTCGACGGGCGCCCATGGGGGACGAAAAGAAAGATGAGGGAGCAGGAGATCCTATCAAAATATTGCTCGAGGAGGCCCTCGAAAGACAAAGGAACGTGATGATGGATAACTTTGCTCAAATCCTTCAACGGCTACCCACCGGCGGCGCATCTGCATCCAGCAACCACTCTGGAGGCGCGACTCCTTTTAAGGTACAAGTAAATTTTGACATTCCCATATTTGAGGGTCAAATAGATGCAGATGCTGTAGATAAATGGTTGAATCTGTTAGAAGGATATTTCTCGGTTCATGACTTTTCAGACCGGGAGAAGATTATTTTTGCACTCCTCAAAGCTACCCCCCATGTTAAGGACTGGTGGGAAACCTACTGTGAGAACAAAGACCAGACAGAACCCTCTCTGTTCTCGGGCGTACCAACTTGGAATTATTTCCGAGACACCGTTAAGGAATAGTACTATCCTATGGGGAGCTATGAGGACAAGTACATACAATGGACCACGCTGCGACAACAAAGGGATCAAGATGTGCATGAGCTGACGAATCTGTTCCATACCCTGTGCACAAAGTTGGGTATCAAAGATTCAGAGAAACATCTGGTGCTAAAGTATCGCAGCTGCCTGCACAAATACATTCAGGAGGAAATGGAGTTCCTTGACATCTCCTCGCTTGGTACGGCATACCAGTATGCTGCCAAGATAGAGCAGAAATTCAGGCAGAAGAAGTGAGACTTTGGATCTGCGAATCAAAAGCAAGGGAAAGGTGCTTCCAAACCGCAGAAAAAAGGACCAAGCCAAGGCATGGTGACTAAAGACAACTCATCGAAGCCACAAGAAAAGAACAGCACTGCAAAGCCAAAGAAGGACACGGGAAAGTGGTGTGAGTTCCATAAGAGCTCCACTCACAACACAAGTGAGTTTCGGGCCAAGCAGTCGCTAGTGGTCGAGATGAGGGCTTCTGAGTCAGATGCATGCTCTGACTCCGAATCAGAACCTGAAAAGGCGAATGAAAAAGGGAAACAGATTATTAATGCGGAGCCCAACGCCATTGTTGCCACTGCAAAGATCCAAAAGGAGGAACTGGAAGATCCAAAGGAGGAGGAACGTCTCTTCCACTCCCAGATGTGGGTAAAGGGCTCCCCGATACAGTTCATTGTCGCAATGGGAGCCAAAAGAACCTCATTTCAGCAGATGCCGTGACGCAGTTGGGCTTGCCGACCACAGCTCACCCACATCCATACACCATCGGGTGGCTTCACCAAGGACGAGATCTCCGCGTTAGCCGACAGTGTCGCCTTCCCTATAGCATCAAGCCCTTCACGAATGAGGTACCATGTGACATTGCTCCTATTGATGTTTCTGATGTATTATTAGGACAACCATACTTGTGGAAGCATCATGCTGTGTATGAGTCTCGGCCACGTGCTTTTATTGTTACTTTGGGAAATAAGTTGTACAGGATACCAGAGGTACCACCTCCTGCTGCTATCTCTTTGGTTACTGCAAAACAATGCAGTAAGCTCATTTCCCAAACCAGGAAATTCGTTTTCCTGATGATCCGCCCCCAGGGCAAGAAGAAGACTGTGGCCACGACCTCCAGACAGGGCTCCTCTGCACAGCAACAACAAATGGATAAGGTTGTGGAGGAGTACGGGGACATATTCACCTCACCCACAGGGGTTCCTCTGCACTGTCAGGTCAAGCACCCGATTGATCTGACCCCTGGTGCGCCACTACCTAATGGACCGATCTATCGGCGCTCTGTTCTAGAGAATGATGAAATCAAGAGGCAGATTCAGGAGCTGTTGCAGAAAGGTCACATCGGACCAAGTTCATCGCCCTGTGGGAGCCCGATCGTGTTGGTACAGAAGAAGGATGGGACGTGGAGACTCTGTATTGACTATCGGGCGCTGAACAAGATCACTGTCAGGAATAGGTACCCAATCCCACGGATTGATGACCTTTTGGACCAACTCAAAGGTGCAAAATATTTCAGCAAGATCGACCTGAAGTCTGGGTATCACCAGGTACCAATTGAACCCTCCGATGTGTGGAAGACTGCCTTGAAAGCCAAGGAAGGCCTTTTCGAATGGCTGGTCATGCCTTTCGGGTTGACGAATGCTCCCGCCACCTTCATGAGGATGATGGATGACATCTTGCGGCCATTCACCAACTCATTTGTAGTGGTGTACTTGGATGATATTCTGATCTTCAGCCAGACTTAGGAAGAGCACCTTCACCACATCCGACAAGTCCTCCAAACACTGCGGCAACACAAGTTGTGTGCCAATTTGGAGAAGTGCACTTTTGGCATGACCCAGGTTCAATATCTGGGATACATTATTGATGAAAGGGGGTGCATGTGGATCCAGCCAAGATCCAAGTCATTCGGGATTGGCCAGCCCCAACCACTATAACAGAGCTTCGCAGCTTTCTGGGTCTTGCTAATTTCTATCGGAGGTTCGTGTTGGGATTCCCTCATATCACTTGGCCCTTGAGTCAAGTCACCAAGGGAGGAGCAAGAGAAAAAAAATTTTGGTCGGAACCTCAACAGAAGGCGTTCACAGAACTGAAAAAATTGTCTCTGTTCTGCCCCAGTGCTCACTTTACCAGACTTGCAACAGCCATTTGAGATCGAGACAGATGCCTCTGACTATGCTATTGGGGCAGTTCTTACTCAACAGGGACATCCAGTGGCATTTCACAGTGAGACATTGTCTGACACAGTTCGCAAGTACCCCACATATGACAAAGAAATGTACTCCATTGTGCAAGATTGTCGACAATGGAAGCATTACATTTTGGGGAAGGAAACAATCATCCATACAGACCATAGGCCCCTGCAATTCATACAGACACAAGGGAAGTTGCAGAATGATTGCCATCAGAAGTGGTCTACATATCTGCAACAGTTTCATTTGAACATCAAGTATAAGAAGGGTAGCACCAATCATGTTGCAGACTGCCTCAGCTGACCACCGATAGTGCCGCTCACCACTGTACTCAACGCTTGTGGGCATGAGACTTCTTATTGGCCGCTTCTCTATGAGAGTGACCCAAAATTCGGCCAAACTTACAAGGCACTCCTGGGGGGTACGCAAGTTCCAAATTTTCACCTCCAAGATGCACTTTTATGTCACATGGGACACCTTTGTGTTCCTTCAAGCAAGCGTGCCAAGATGATATGGGAAGCACACTACAGTCGAGTCGCTGGGCATTTCGGGGTCGAGAAAACAGTAGCAATACTACAGAAGTATTTCTATTGGCCGAACCTTCGAAAGGATGTCGAGAAGCACATTAGATCCTGCACTGCTTGTGCCATTGCCAAACCGACCATCAAGAAGCAAGGCCTATATACTCCACTACCTACCCCTAGTCGACCTTGGGAATCCATCTCCATGGATTACATGTCGGGCCTGCCTTCTACTAAGAATGGAAATGACTGTGCTTTCGTGGTCGTTGACAGATTCTCGAAGATGGCCATTATGGCGGCCTATAAGAAGAATATCACAACAGAAGCCACTGCTAAACTCTTCTTTGAACGAGTGTGGGTGCACTTTGGGATCCCACAGTCTATCATATCAGATCGAGATAGCAGGTTCCTCGGCACATTTTGGTCCAGCCTCTGGTCAATGTTGGACACAAAGCTCACCAAGTCCACAGCTTTCCATCCCCAAACAGATGGCCAGACAGAGGTCGTCAACAGAATGATTGTACACATTCTGCGCATGTACAATTCAAAGCATCCATGCACATGGGACAAGAGCCTCCCTAATGTACAACATAGTTATAATCGGGCTCTCCACAGTTCAATCGGCCATAGCCCCTTTCAGGTGGGCTTAGGATTCCAGCCATTATGCCCCATTGACGTAGCCATGCCATTTGCAGCTGCTCAGGCCAATTCAGCTCATGTCGAGTCTAAAGTTGACAAAGCCAGTAGATTCATCGAGCGCATTCAACACATCCACCAACAGGTTCATGATATATTGGACAAATCCAATGCCAAGTACAAGCAACGCCATGATCAACACCGGGTGCCACACAAATTCCAGGTGGGTGACAAAGTATGGTTACATTTGCAGAAGGAGCGCCTCACTGGACCCCACCGCAAGCTTCACCCGCTCCAATACGGGCCGTACACCATCACCAAGGCTGTAGGGAACAATGCATTCAAGCTCAGTATTCCACCATTCCTTGGTCTGCACCCAGTCTTCAATGTGGATCGCCTTCGTCCTTACTTCCCACCTCTACTGGACACCTCGGACATTGCAGAAAAAATCACACCAACTGAGTTAAATCCAGACTGCATGGAATAGGCCACCACAGATTTCATCATGGACATGCAAATAAAGAACACTCGCCAGCAGAAGATCCAACTATATCGGGTTGTCAAAGCTGGCCAACTCCTGCACCAAGGAAAGTGGTTCACCAGGGACCAAGTTCAACAGAAATTTCCTCATGTCATGGAGGAACTTAACGCAATGGGGACAATTGCTTCCTAAGGGGGGAGGAATGATCCAGGTGGATATTGGTGGTCACCCACCTATTCCACTTGGGGCTCCACCATTTTCTATTTCAGTTTTTCAGTTTCGGCACAGTTTACTATTTTTAGCAGTTTTTCGGGTCCTAAACTTCCGGAGCCGTTTTGAGGCCCTAAACGACGTTTTTTGGGAAAACGGAGGGCAACATGGGTCCATGGACCAATTTTTCCCATTCCAAATTTGTATTTCTCAGATAGATCTTTCTAACGAGGTATGGTACGCGTCAAACGAAGATCGTATGCCAAAGTTACGCCCCTGGGAAGTTGAAACACCAATTTACCCAAACGGGGCCCATAGTTTTGGCGCTTCATCTCCTAGGGTTAGGGTTTTGGCTGTTTAGGATTTCACATTGTTTCTAAATTATAAATAGGCCCTCGAGCCTCATTGTAACACAGTTCAGAGGCCTGTAGCCGCCACATCTCTTCTCAGAGATAGCTACCAGCGCCCTAGCTAGTTTTATTTCCATTCTGTCTGTAAGCAAAATTCAGTTCGTTGATATTAATGAAATGAAGTGTTATTTCCGCTGCATCTCTGTATTTATGTTTATATGCTTATTCTGTTGCGTTCCTGCATAAATCCGGATTAGTTGTTCACAATTCCGATTTGAAAAATTATTTGGTCTGCCCACTTTTTCCATGTTGCTGCTCCAAGATGACACGTCTAGGGATATGGAGGTTTCCCTTCTTCTCAATGACACAATCCTCCACAATATAGTGAACTAGGGCTAGTTGGCTAGCCCACTTGACTACTACTTTAGTCCTTCAAAGTTTGCACATCCTTAGACCCAATACAACTACCCTTCTACCAATCCTTTTTTCCTTCACAAGTACAGGAGTTAGAGCTCGTATTTTATACGTCACTTAACAACCCTCCAATTGTACTTGGAATGCCATCAATTTTCCCAACCATAGTAAATTATTTTACTGATCTAGTGCCCACTACACTACCCTCATCTAAGGCTCTTCAAACATGCTACCTAATAGTGATTTGAGTCCTCTCAAAATCATTATTCTTGTGTACCAATTTATTTGTTGTCCAATCTATGAAAAAATCTGAACTATTCATCTTATCATCCTTCTAACAATTTGTAGATGACTGAACAAGGGTCACAAATCATCCATTAACAATCAATTGACTAAATATTTATAGGTTGCTTCAAATCTCTATCCAAAACTCTATGGACATTCCAAAAAAATCAACTCCTCTTCATGCCAATCCATTCCTCATGTTAGCACTATGCCAGATCTCTGAGGCTGATAAGAGACCAACAAAGGTAACTACAAACCAATATTTGCCAAGTAGCTAGCCCTACTAGGCATGAGAGGGCTCTCTCCAAGGACCACAGCTAAGAGGGTTGGAGAAATTAGGTTTTAGGCTAGGTATAGTAGCACAGGTGTAGGTTTAAGAGAATCAAGATACACGTTTTGTTGATGATTTAACCATAGAAGGCATGGAACCAAGAAAAATTCCCTCAAAACCCTAAGAGAGGGAAATGAGCTTTCCAAGCACAACTGAGAGACAAATATGGTAAACATAAATCCACTTACTTGGAAATGATAGTTTGGAACTTGAATTGTTGAAGCAACCTTCTGCAATGTTGATTTGGGTACCCTTGGGAAAATACAACTCCCTTTGGAAAAATCACAGCACAAGAGGAAAACTTGTCTTTTGATGGCATAAAATGGCCTTTATGAGAGTGGGAGTGATATTTATTTGTAGAGAGATGTCTCTTGAATGTGGAATGATAAAATGAACTTGCGTTTTAGTTTTTTTGTAGCTTTGAAAATCAATTTTCTCCTTTGGTGGTGCAGTGGACTCACCATGTACTTTCACATTCTGGTTTGAACTGGAGCCTTAGAACTTACTTGCATATAATCCTTTATAATTAAGATAGAAACATGTTTTTAAAACCTTTTTTGAAAACCTTTGACTATTACTGCTCCTTCAAAAGATGAATTTGATGGTGAAATGACCAGTTTTCATGATTTTGACCCTATGACCTAATGATGACACAACATGGAAGAATGAGTTGAATGATGACCATGATGACTATGGGAATATTACATCAATGAATGACCTGACCATGATGATTTCCATTGACCATGGAGGTGAAAGGAGTATTACTAATCTAAATACCCTAATCAATGACCATATTTTTGCATGATGACCTAATGGAATGACAAAAATTTCAAATGGGACCCTTAACATGACATGAAAGATTTTATTTGATCACTTGTGGAAGGATGAAAATACTGACACTAACACCTCATATGGCACATTTATTCTTCTCCATCTTCTACTAAAGTTCCACCTTCCTTTGGATTTTCCATCTTCGCACATACTTCTGCAAACCATCTTCCAAATTTGTGGTATATATTGCAGAGATAAACCTCTCTCTAAGGGTCACAACCCCTCTTCTTCTATGCAGATTTGTCATAGTCTTAATGGCATACAATATGAATTGAACATGATATGAAACCTCCCTAAATAGGGAATTAATTATATTATAATTGCTTTAGAACAAACCATATCCACCCATAGAAAAAACAACAACTCTTTCCTCCATAAGAGACTCGGCCTAGCTCATATGGATCCAATGATTTTGGTCATTTATTTGATTGAATATTGACCTGAACTTTAGATCTCTACAACCCTCAAACTATGGTTACCTCAGTCAATATTACACCTGCGACTACTTTTGTTCTGGCCCTAAATTATATTGCAGACCCTTCTCCATTTGTGTTGGTATTTATCATAGACCTTGCAACCTAGTAACCACCACAAGGTAGGGTCTCAACCCTCTCTAATATTTCAAAATTTGATGTGGCCTTCACACAGAAACACCACTGAAATCACATGCAAAAATTCTCATGAGTCGCCTCTCTTAAGCTTGATCTACCATAAGAGAACCAACAATATGCCATCCTACTTCCTATCTCAAACCCATGATTAAGGTATGTGACATTATTGTGAGCCCTCACATGATGATCTTACTCTTGGTGGATGATCATGGCCTCTCTTTAGCAATGATTACTCAGCTCTCTAATGCGACCTACTTTAGGACTCATTAGGAAAACTCTATTCGACTAGTCATTACTTGAGGGAAATGATACACATTAATTAGTTCTTAACAAATTGACTGAATCTAACCATTATGGCACTGCACATATTATGTAGAAATTTAAATAATACTGTGTGATGTATTACCAGGCTCTCTTGATCTAACAATTAAATCCACTGTTAAATACACAATCCTTCTACTTAATTCTTTGCGGAAATTAAATTGCCAATTGCAAACACATGAAGAAAAATCAATCGCACATAACACGATGTTTTTAACGGGAAAGCTTAAAGCTAAAAACCTCAACTATAATATATTATGTATATCAATGGATCATGAAACAATCTCATACAAATCTCAGCTCATAGAGCTCTCAGTACAATATACAATCATCTCACACTGTCATACAAAAATTGGCTTACACATGCACCAATTTACTGCCTCCTGACAGCCTGCCTCCACTGCGCAATCCCTACTAAAGAAGATCCCTGAATGAATTAGAGCTTGCCTTGCCTTGACTGTACAATCCTCATTGGCATCTCCAATGTCTGTTTGGTTGCATTGAATGCACCACTATAGTCACAACTGATAGTCAACCAAACCCTTTCACTTATCTCTCTACTAGGTCTCCACTGGAACTGACATGTAAGTAGTTAACTATTGTATTTCTTCAGTTGCATGTGAGAAAATACTTGTGAATTAATTAAATAATTAATTCATTGATCTCTTACTAGTGTACCACTGGCTATAACTAGCTATTAACTGAGTTTAACTCACTTAACTGAGTTAAACTAAATAACAACTCACATAACTACTCTTCCAACTCTATTACAACTGTGTCACACTTAGTTACAACGAAGTCCACCATGCATGAGTCACCAACGAACCTTGGAATGCGTAATTCCTTCAGCTAACTGGTTTTCCACATCAGTTAACTGAAATCAAGTGCTTCAAGAGAATAAGTTATTATTTATTGTCTGATTTTTATTAAGGGCTAATAATAATTGACAAACATTCTAATTTTAGATATGCCATATATAAATAGACTTTGCCCATATATCTAAAAATAGAAACTCATCTAAAAATAGAATTTTCTCAACCATCTAGAATCAGCCTCCTGCTAATTTTAGAATATGCTCACCATTCTAAAAATAGACATACACCTAAAATTATCCTGCGGGCCCCACCTAATGAAGGTGCTTAATTTTCACTAGGATCATCATCTTGTTGAATCTCAACACTCCTTCTCAACAAGAAAGGGATTATCCTTCACCCCGATCCTGCCTCTATGGTATTCGAATTTTCTCCTAGTGAGCGCCTTCATCAGAATATCTGCATCTTGATCTTCCGTAGGAATGTATTGAAGCAACACGATCTTCCGTTGCACACAATCTCTGATATGATGATACTAGATATCTATATGCTTAGATATATCATGAAACATAGGATTAATCAAGAGTTTAATGCAACTCTGATTATCACAATGAATCACTATAGGATCTAAATGAGAGCCAAACAACCTTCTACCTAATATCTTCATCCAAATAGTAGGCACATGTGCCTCTTTGACTTGACAAGGTATTCCGTCACCATGTATCTCTCTGTTTTCTACTGTATCAAGAAAACTATAGATATGATAATGAAGACCCTCCCGATGTGGTCTTTCTAGATCGTTAATGCCAACAAGAATTCGCATCCATGAAGCTATGTTTCAATTTCATCCAATAGCTTTGTTTGTACCATATTCCATACTCGGATGTGCTTCCTTGTATCTGCATATACGGTTCGTCTTCCAAAAGATCTTGGTAGGCTTAACCATCGTTGACTAAGTTGGTTGACCGCATAGCATATGTCCGGTCTTGTATTAACTAAATACATGAGAGAACCCACCAACTGTCGATAAACAGTGGCATCCACTACCTCTGCCGATGTAGCATCCTCTTTCCTCCAATTTCCTAGAAGAGGAGTATCCATGGGCTTGCAGTCCTCCATGTGAAACTTACCAAGTATCTCCCGAGCATACTTTCCTTGAGACACAAACAATTCACCTTCTCGCTGCCATATTTCCAATCCAAGGAAATAATGAAGGAGGCCCAAATCCTTCATCTCAAACTCCTTTGCAAGATCTGCCTTGCATGAGTGTATCAACTGCTCATCACCCATTATAATTAAATCATCAACATAAAGAAAAATGATTAAAATCTTACCCTCCACCAAAATTTGGTATAGGTTTGCATCCGCCTCACTCTTGGTGAAGCCAAGTCGAGAAATAGCTGGTTGATTCAGGTACCAAGCACTCAGTGCTTCGTTCAACCCATACAACGACCTTGATTCTACACACATGCGACTCATTGTCGAAGATCTCAAATCCTTCTTGCACTTCGCTTCACGACACTTTTCCTCAATGATCCATTATAGTCAGTCCAGATCCATTTGATGAGCACAACCCATCTTGGCAGCCGAGAGGAGCAAGGATGGTCCTTATGGAAGAATACCGTGCAATAGGTGAAAAGGTTTCTTCATAATCAATCCCCTCAATATGTGGGCAACAAATCTTTCCTTATACTTCTCGACGCTCCCATCAACAACTTGCTTTACCTTGTAGATCCATCTTGAACCTACCACTGATTTATCAACCAACCTTGGAACAATTTCCCAAGCACTATTTCTGACAATGGAGTCCGACTCCTCCACCATTGCATCTACCCATGTGGGATCCTACATTGCTTCCTGAAAGGAAGATGGCTCTGTCACGATACACTTGCTCATGAGAGCCATGTATTCAGTGAATTGGTCAGGAGACTGGCTCTGTCTGTCCCTGTGAAGTAGGGACTCCTACATTCTATGCTCAATCAAGCTTTAGCCTCTCAGATTCTATGGTATGCCATCTGCAAGTTTTGATGTTTGGCTCTGCGTGAGTGGACTTCTCCACTCCATGATCCTCCTCCTGTGGCTAATCCACATCTAGAGGCTCATCCTTGGGAACCAAAAGTTCCTCCTCTACATGCAAGTCGAGCTCCCTCTCAAGCGACAACTTCATGGCTTTCTCCTCATTGAATTTTATATCCCATCGCACCACAGTCATTCAACTATTTGGAAAACACGCATGATAATTATGGAGTTTTTCTATGTACCCCACAAATAACCCAACTTCAGTAGTCAGCTCTAGCTTCTTCCTGGCATTCTTGATCACATGCACATAAATAGATGAGCCAAAAATCTTAAAGTGAGAAACATCCGGTTTCTTACCAGTAAAAGCTTCTTCAAGTGTACTCATGCCAAGTACTCTATGAGGACAATGATATTGCACATAAACTGTAGTGTTGCATGCTTCCGCCCACAAGTGCATTGGTAGGCCCTGATCATGCAGCATAACTCGTGCAACACCTGTGATTGTTCTGTTCTTCCTCTCCGCAAACCCATTCTATTATGGGTTATGAGGTGCTATGAGTTCTCTCTGAATTCCTTCTTTGCTACAGAAGTCTTTGAATTCGTTCGAGATATACTCACCACCATTATCGCTCCATGGAGCCTTTACTTGCTTCCCCGAATCTGTCTCCACTAATGCTTTAAACTCTCAAAACTTTGAGAATGTTTGATCCTTCTTCTGCATGAAGAAGATCCAACATCTATGAGAATATTCATCAACAAAAATAACATAATACCTATGTTTTTTTGTAGAAGCAATTGAGAATGGCCCACACACGTCTATGTTAACTCTCTCTAGGATCACTGAAGCACGGTTCTCCTTTTCATGAAAGGTGGGCTTCACAAACTTACCCATAGTACATCCCTTGCACTTATCTAACTGTGCAAGTGTACCCTTGGGAAGTCCAGTAGAAATCTGCTACAAAATCTCCAGGGCGCCATGTTGAAGATGGCCCAATTTCCTGCGCCATAATTCGCTCTCATCTCAGCTCAACACTTCTTCTACTTTGAAAACTATTGTAGTGTAGCCATCTACCTCCAGCTTGTAGATATTCTTGACTCAAATCCCTATCCTCTTGGTTTGACCCATTTTTTTTATGTCACAGGAAATCTTTTCCATCGCTGAAAAAAATGTCATAACCTTTGTCCTTCAACATCGTGACGAAGACCAAGTTCTTCTTTAGACCTGGAACATGCACAACATCTTTCAACAGAGATGGTTTACCTAACTCCCTCTAAAAGGTAATTGTACCAATGCCAGTCGCACTGTATCGTCCATCGTCGCCCATATCTATATGCATTTGGAGATGTTTCTCCTCCAAGTCGCTGAAAAACTCCTTGTCTCCTGTCATGTGGAAGGAAGCACCACTATCAAGATTCCACACCGATCCCATTTTGATTGAAACTAAGCATGCAATCAAAGAGAAATCAATTTCAAAGTGCGAGGCAAGGGCCTCACTAGTTGTAGCTCCATCAACCTTCTTGTTCTTCTTTTTCTGTGGGCAGTTAGTGGCGAGATGCCCATGTTTGTGATAGCGAAAACACTTCACCTTGGACAAATCCAACTTCTTGCCTTTAGCCTCAGATTTTGAGTGGAATTTCTTCTTCTTCCCTTTCCTTGCTTTGGAAGCCAAAGCACAATCCTCTTCATCATCATGCTTTGATGAAGAGTCATCTTTGGTGTTCTGCCTTATCTCCTCCTGCACTAGATCCGACCAAATTCGCTCCCAATTCGGCAGTTTTTCCCGTCCGTTGATAGAGTCTTCATAACTGTGCCAACCCCTTGGAATTCCAAGAAGAGCCAAGCTCACCAAATCATCATCAACAAATGTTATTACCACACTCTGCAACTCATCCCGACATTGGACAAACTTCGTGAGATACTTTGGAATATTGTCGCCCTTCTCCATTTTGATTTTTCTGAGTTTATCTTTCAGCGCCAACTTCCTATGGTCGCTATTGCTTTGGAAAATATCTGTCAAATCCTTCCACATTGCAAATGGAGTGGCTTTCCCATGAAGGCTTGAGACAATATGTTCTGTCACACCTTCCAATAGAATCCTTCTCGTCTTTACTACTTTCTTTTTCCAGGCATCAAGTAATGCAGCATTCGTCGAAGTGGACTTAGGAACACAACTATCGATGAATTCCTTCAAGCCATTATCTTCAAGCACCACCTTCATCCTATCCTTCCATGTAATGTAGTTCAAGCTACCCTCGAGTGCATACTCCAACCACAGACCATTGAAATCCATTTTGATGTTTACTCAACTGTCGCACCAAGAAATTCTTGCAGCAAATTTGAATTGTTCCACCAATAAAACTCAGCACTGCTTCAATATTGCAATATATTATGCTCTGATACCATGTAGAAATTTAAACAATACTGAGTGATGTATTACTGGACTCTCCTGATCTAACAATTAAATCCATTTTTAAATACAGAATCCTTCTACTTAATTATTTGCGGAAATTAAATTGCCAATTGCAAACACATGAAGAAAAATAAATCACACATAACAAGATGTTTTTACCAGGAAATATTAAAGCTAAAAACCCCAACTATCATATATTATGTATATCAATGGATCATGAAAAAATATCATACAAAGCTCAGCTCATAGAGTTCTCAGTACAATATACAATCGTCTCACACTATCATACAAAAATTGGCTCACACATGCACCAATTTACTGCCTCCTGACAACCTGCCTCCACTGCGCAATCCCCACTGAAGAAGATCCCTGAATGAATTCGATCTTGCCTTGCCTTGACTGCACAATCCTCATTGGCATCTCCAATGTGTGTGTGGTCACATTGAATGCACCACTATAGTCACAACTGACAGTCAACCAGACCTTTTGACCTATCTCTCCACTAGGTCTCCACTAGATCTAACATGCAAGTAGTTAACTGTTGTATTTCTTTAGTTGCATGTGAGACACTGCTTGAGAATTAATTAAATACTTAATTCACTGATCTCTCACTAGTGTATCATCAGTTACAACTAGCACAACTAAGTTAAACTAAATAACAACTCACATAACTACTCTTCTAACTCTGTTACAACTGTTTCACACTCAGTTACAACGAAGTCCACCATGCATGAGTCACCAACCAACCTTGGAATGCATAATTCCTTCAACTAACTGGTTTTCCACATCAGTTAACTGAAATCAAGTGCTTCAATAGAATAAGTTATTATTTATTGTCTGATATTAAGGGCTAATAATAATCGAAATGCATTATAATTTTAGATATGCAATATATAAATAGACTTTGCCCATATATCTAAAAATAGAAAATTATCTAAAAATATAATTTTCTCAACCATTTAGAATCAGCCTCCTGCTAATTTTAGAATATTTTCACAATTCTAAAAATAGACATACACCTAAAAATAGCCTACGGGCCCCACCTAGTGAAGGTGCTTAATTTTAACTAGGATCATCATCTTGTTGAATCTCAACATATTATAAAAAAGACTCCAAAATAATGGTCTTAATTTGTTATATTTTGAAAAAAAATATATCAAAAAGCACATAGCGTCATCAAAAACGCATTGGAATGATCAATGATGATGAACATGTTTTGACCGTCACCAAAAGTAACAAAAAGAGCATTGGTGAGGGTCATTAAAAGTTCGTCTCTAGAAGTGTCACCAAAGAGAGAATTAGTGATGGGACTTTAACAACCCTCACCAAAAGTGTCATTGAAAATGGCTTTGGTGATGAACCTTAAAGGACCATCACTATATACACTTACAGCGATGCTTTTTTAAGGACCGTCACCATATGTGACATTGGTGACAGACCTTAATGGTCCATCACAAGCATGACCCTCACCAATGTCCTTTTTTCTTGTAGTGATTATCCGGTTGCACACATGAAACCACACACACATTGGATGTGCCCATGAGGATTGTGCACTCATGGCAAACAGGATTGCATTCATTCAGGGATTGCTATCAGCAAGGATTACGCAGTGGAGGAAAACTGTCTGGAGACAGTAAATTGGCTAAGGAACTTGCCAATTTTTATATGACAATGTGAGACAATTATCTCATGTACTGAGAGCTCCTAGATTAAATATTTGTATGTAATTGTTTCATGATCCATCATATAATACATAATAGAAGATAGTGGGGTTTTTAGCTATAAGCTTTCCCCGGCAAATTATCTGTGTTATGTGTGATTCATATTTCCTCATGATAGTGTAATTGGAAATTGTGTTTCAAATTCTGCAAAGATTTGTAGAAGAGATTCTCTATTTAATAGTAGCGTATTATTGTCAGATAAGGAGAATACAGGACATACATGTATTTTGTATTAAATTTATACATGGTATCAGAGCACAGGAAATTGAAATTTTGAAGTAGGAGTTGAGTTTGTTGGTGGAAAGAATTAGAATTTGCAGAAAGACTTTCTGGGCACTGCAGCTGATTGAATATCAAAATGGATTTCAATGGCTTGAGATTAGAGTATGCACTCGAGGGCATCTCAAACTACATTTCTTGGAAGGACGGGATGGAGGCGGTACTCGAAGACAATGACTTGAAGGAATTCATTGAAAAAGATGTTCCTAAGCCAAATGCTGCAGATGATGCTAATCTTGATGCATGGTGAAAGAAAGTGGCAAAGGCAAGGAGGATCCTATTGGAGGGAGTACGAGAACACATTGTCTCAAGCCTCCATGGGAAAGCTACACCATATGCTATGTGGAAAGATTTTATGGATCTATTCCAAAGCAACAATGACTATAGGAAATTGGCACTCAAAGATAAACTCAGAAAGATCAAGATGGAAAAAGGCAACACCATTCCAAAGTATCTCACAAAGTTTTCCAATGTAGGGATGAATTGGGGAGTGTGGGAATAATTGTTGCTGATGATGATTTGTTGATCTTGGCTCTCTTAGGACTTCCTAAGTTTTGGCACAGTTATGAAGACTCTATCAACATACAGGAAAAATTTCTGGATTGGGAACAACTATGGTTGGATTTGGTGCAGGAGGAGTTTAGGAAAAAAACCAGAGATGGCTCTTCATCAAAGCATGATGATGAAGTGGATTGTGCTTTGGCTACCGAGGCGAAGAAGGGGAAGGGTAAGAAACTCCATTCTAAATCCGATTCTATATGCAAGAAGCTGGATATGTCCAAGGTGAAGTGTTTTCGCTATCACGAACATGGGCATCTTGCTACTAACTGTCCACAAAAAAAGAAGAACAAGAAGGTTGCTGGAGCTAAAGCTGATGAGGCCCTTGCCTCGCAATTTGAGCTTTACTTCTCCTTGATCACATGCATGGTGTCAAGTGCATTGGGATCGGTATGGTATTTAAACAGTGGCACTTCCTTTCACATGACGAGAGCTAAGGAACTTTTTAGTGACTTGGAGGAGAAATATCTCTAGATGCATATAGAGATGGGAGACGACGGAAGATATATTTTGACAAGAATTGGTACCATTACCTTTTAGAGAGAGTCAGATAAACCATTTCAATTGAAATATGTTATGCATGTTCCAGGTCTGAAGAAAAATTTGGTCTTAGTCACTGTTAGCCACCTATAAAATTTGTTATAGCAAAAGGTGGCTAAAATTTTTTAGCCTTCAAGGAACAAATTTTATTACTAAAAAATGTTGACTCTTGAAGACTCTTGAAGGCCTCATGCCTCTGTCCATAATATTCACTACTTTGTTTGTTCTACATTCAGAAATCTTGCAGACTTCCAGACATATTACTGTTGCAAACACCATTTTCCTTTTTTCCCCTTCTTCCAAAACTAACCTCATCTTTGCCTTTCCTTCTCCCATTAAATCCTTCATTTTTATGCCTTTCCCCTTCCCCATTCATCAAAACCCCTTTAATAAGGTTTAAAGACTCCTTCTTTTGCCTTATCGAAACATTCAAAACCCATAAAATTCATATTTTTTATGTATTGTAGACTTAAGCCCCTTTGGGTTAAGTCTCTAACCACTTCCCCACCATACGCTTTGGTGCTGGAACCAAGCGCTAACCCCTACAGTGCTTACCGCGTCGCAAAATTCCAATGGGTTGATTGAAAAGCCCGAGCCCGAAGCTCTGATTGCGATAGGCCCTTTTCATTTATAAGCCCCGGTCATATATTTATCCATACAACCCACGGCCCCGCAGTTGGGCACCAAGCTGCATTATAAATTAATGTAAACCTTCGGTTATATTAATTTTTTCAATTTTTATTTTATTATAAACTTTCTGTCGGTGAAAAAACCCCAGTCAATCTCCACCGTCGATTTGATCTGCAGATCGACGGCGCGAAGTTTATCACCCCGGTGGTCCCCGCCATCCACTTACCGATTGCAAAACCGGGCGGTTTTCATCGCACCACCTCCGAGTGTGCGGTGGTTTCTTCCATTTCACAGCGATTCCATACGCTAGCCGACACGTGTCTTGGGTACTGTTCATGAAACCGCCATCCATCGCGCGTTAAAGTTCAGACGTGGACTCGATGCGATATGGACGTCCACCGTCCAATCTGAGACCGCCCATCGGATGGCAATCGCTCTCCGAAGATGCCCAACAGTTAACCAGGCTACGACGCAGTCATTAGAGCATCCCCACCATCGATCCGATCTACAGATCGACGACTCACAATTCATCACCCTGATTCTCTTGTTTTGACTTTTCATCTCCACTCCCGACCGTCGATCTCTGCGCCGACAGATCCAATTCATATTCCTTTTCCACCTTCCCTTTGAATTCCTTTGATCGATCTGACCATTGGATGATGCCATCCAACAGCCATGCTTTCCCCACATATCCTCCCACCTCCGATTCAGTAAAGAAAATCCTTCGCAGGATCTAAAATTCATGTTTCAATGGTGTTTCATCAGGCATTGATGCCATATGAGCCCTGCACATCCTACACATTAACAAGACATAGTGATTTCAAATCACAATTAAAATATTATCAGTGTTTAAGATGAAGAACAGAAGATTGAAGACATATTTTGGATTACGGCTAAGATTGATTATCAAAAGCCTAATCCCCCAAATTAAAACACAGTTAAAAGAAAATCATAAGTGTTTTATCAGACAGAAAGGCCTCCACCACCACATCAGGGGAAAATTGAATCCCACAGCTAACACAGAGCCACCTACAACCTCAAAGTAATCAAAAGGAGGCTGAGTTATGACCAGACCTGAAGAATTTGCATCAATGCGGCCGAACAGTTATTTCAACCAACGGAACTTATTGCAAACTGACAGCAGAAGTTATTATGAGGATAATGAAGAGCCTTAAAGCCAAAAAATTCTTTCCAGCAAGCTTGATAGTTAATACAAACCAATTAATACAGGAAAATATCATAATATTCTCCATTAAGCCCCTCAAAGGCCGAGAGATAGTAAATTGTATTAATTGAACTTAGCAGATATTTTATCCCATTCCACCTCCTCATTTCTTCTATAAATACTTCTGAAGAAGATGAGATAGGGGTTGGTTGTTGTTTTATCACCAGTTGTCATATTGAAAATCTTTGAAATAAATATGTAGTCTGTTGAAGTTGAAGAAGAAACTGAAGTCTTAAAAGCTTTGATGATGTTGTTGCATGCTTGTTCCTGAGAAGGCTCTATCATTGGATCCATGAGCTTGGCTGTTGGTGAAGTATTTTGAACTGTTTGATGTTTTCTCTTGTTTTCATTATGTTCCATAATTTCTTACTACAGTAGGTTGAAATTTTTAGGCTAAGAAATAACTCCTGGAATCACCTTAGACCTGTTCATCCTTCACTGTTTAAATGTTTTCTTCTTCTAAAGTATTTTAGAGTCTTTAATCTCTCTCTTTAGTCTTCATGCTCATTTATTTCCTTAATAGTTCGAATAGTTGGTTTCAACATGATTTATGGTTTTCCCTGCTTGTCTGCTGCCACTTAAAAACTGTTATTGAAGTCTCCCTTTGAATTTCTTGTTTATAGTGAATCAAGGAGGTCTGTTCCGATCTTGCCCTTTTTCCTTGCTTAAACAGTTGCCTTGAAGGTATTTATAGTTGTAATCATAGATGTGTTAAGTTTTCCCTCTTCTATGACTGCAATTATCAGTGAATCTTTTCTGTTTTCTAAGTCATTTGAAATAAAATCTTTGAGGAAATAGGGTGTTCCCCGAATCTTAGATTTCATTTTAAAATTTGTTTTGGAATCATTGTTTTATTTAAGGTGTGATTTGTAGAATTCATGGTTAGCCCTGTCTATCAGAAAGCTCTTTATTGTTCAAATTGTGTTTCCCAATTCCCTTTGTTGAGAATTAAACTTCTCTTTCCAAATCATTGATGTCCATCTCATTCCATAAACCAAAGGATCCTGTGGCTAAGTTAGATTTTCCCTCTGATATTCCATATCCATTGATGAGTATGTTATGACCTCTTCTTGAATCCATTACCCAATGAACCAGATGCTTCTCTATTCTATATATCTTTCCTAGACCTTTCATGTTCTTTTGTATCAATTCAACCAAACAAACAAACAAACACCTGCACTTAATAACTAGTCTAAAATCCATACTCTAAGCACACAAGATAAACCTTTGCAAACAAACATTTGAGAGATCCCTCTCTGAGAACAGGAGGACTAGATCCTATAACTCTAAATATTGGTTCTAATGTTTCCTTGTCTTTTGATTTTCCAAACTATCAAAACACGGGACACCAACATAATGGCGATCACAATGGGATGTACTGAGAATATAGTGGTTTGAAAAATTTTCTTCAAACTTTTTAGGCCTAGTATAACATAAGTAGCCTTCTTCAAGCACTACGTAACAAATGGTAATCATGATAAGACTTAATTGAATCAGTGACAAACTAAGTAACCCTTAGGATTCTTATAAAGCCTTATCAAACCTTGAAGGATTCAGTTACCAAGCCATAAGAGTGAAATATGTTTGTTTTGACACCCTAGCTAAGTGTTAAAGTCAAATTTAGAATACCCTCTTAACCTATAAGACCGAAATAACTCAGAAAAACCCAAAACATTTCAGTTTGGTTTCATAATAAACATGGTGATGGGACCATCCAACATTTTACCTTCATAAAAGCTAAAAAGTTGCCACCTGGCGACTCCACTATCCCCAGTAGGCCTATTATTCATCTAGGTTCCCAGATCTCTTTAAATTTGTGTTAACCAGCCTTGAAGAAGTTTAGAAGCCTAGTTCCTTACTAGATAAAACATTGTGAGAGGTAAAATTCCCAAAAAAAATCCCTAAAAAAAAAAAACCTCAACCTCTCTCATTTTTGAAAAGCAGTCTGGCTTCAAATAGGATCAACACTAGATCCCATCTAGACCCAAATCCTCCTTCAATCGTTGACAATCCAGAAAGAATTCTGTGGTAGACTTCCGACTCTAGAAAATAAGCTACTAATAGGAGCCTCTTAAGAACAATATCTTCCCCTCAAAACCTTGTTGTCTTGGAGGACTCACACTTTGATTTACATCATATAAAGAACATCTTTAGAACTATATCTCAAGGTGATTTAAACCAAACTGACCTTGATATTGCAGATTTGCAACCAAGCTTCAGTAGAGAAGCCTCACCTTCCACTCCTCCTGACTCCCAGCTTCTTCACAACTTTAGCCTTTTCCATAACAAGTCTGCTCAAAATTAGTTTGTTGGCCCAAGTATTTCTTCCACTCCAATTCATACTACCACTATTCAAAACACTCCATTTCAGCCCACTTTGAATTTTGTAAATCTACCTCTTGTAAATCCACCCTTATTTCCAGCCATGGCAACATGGTGTGCCCCATTAGTGTTACCACAACCTCTTCTTCCCCTACCGAAAGATTACCAGTCCAAAATCCCTCACTTCACTGGAAAAGAATCTACAACAGCTCAACATCGTGTAGATAGAATGGAAGATACATTTGATTACATGGAGATAGAAGAAGAAACTGTGAAGATGAGGATCTTTGCCCAGAGTTTAGGAGGAGATCTAAAGAAATGGTTCAGAAACTTACCTCCTAACAACATAAATGATCTCCCTACCTTGCATCAAAAATTTATCAACAAATGGGAACTCAAAAAGAATCCTCTCCAAATACTGGCAGAATATAGCAGCCTCAAGAGAAATCAAGGAGAGAGTATTCCTGACTACTCCACTAGGTTTAATAGCATTTACAATGCTCTTCCACCTCACATGAAATCTCCTCAAGGCATGGCCTTAGTAAGATATCCCGAAGGCCTTGATGTGGACATGATGTATCAGTTAAGGGAGAGGGATTACTTAACCTTAGAAGACATGCAGAAAGGAGCTGTGAGCGTAGAAGCAAACATAATTGAGAAAAGAAATAGGTTGAGATCAGAGAAGAGGGTAACTTATAAAGATGACACTACACCCTCCACATCTAGCTCAAAAACAGAACAGATGTTGGAAGAGATCATGAAAAGGATGAACATACTTGAGAGAACACAACCTCAAAACAATCAAAACAGAAATAGAAATCAGAATTATAGAAGAGACAACAATCAAGATAAGCAAAAAGAAAGTGACCAATAGATTAGACCTCCTTTTCAACAGAACTATGTAGATCAATATGAGGAAGATAGGGAGTTGGAAAGGATGGAAGAATCTCATGTAAACTTGATTGGATCAGACAGTGGGGATGATGTTTTCCTCACTGAGGAAGAACAAGATTTCTTCTCTTATGATCAAAATACAAATACCTATGAAGATTCTGATGACTATAGATTGGGTTTTGAAAATGCAATCATGGAGGTACACAAACAGTATGATCTTAGGAGCAAGGGAAGCATAGATAATTCAAAAGATAAGAACACTAGCACTGCTGTCAAGAAAAACGTAGAAAACCAACCCAAAAAGATAGCAGAGAAAACCAACATTTTGGCCAAGAAACCAGACTTAAACAAAGACAAAAGTGTCCAGCCAATTGTTGAACAGAGCACCCCTAGCACTTCAGCTAGTGGTCCTAATAAAACTCTCCCAATTACCAGTCCAAACAAGGTTCAACAAATCAAAGTTGTTGAAAAGAATTCAATTGAAAAGGTCGATGTAAATATCAACAAGTCTATTATTCCTTTCAGCCTTGAGGGAGAGATTTCTAAGATAAAAATTACCATCCCCCTAGCTGAACTAGTAACCCAAGAGGTGTACAAAAACCAAGTTTTGAAAGCTTTGAACTTAGGAAGTGATACTGACACCTTAAACTTGACAGATGACAAACCCGAGTTGTTGTTTGGTCCAGAAGTTGAAGGAAAATACCAAGAAGGGGCTGTCCCTCCCTTCTATGTTAGCTTGAACATACATGAGAAAATTTTACACAATGCTATGTTAGACTCAGGAGCTTCACACAATCTAATGCCCAAAGTAGTGATGGAAAGCTTAGGCTTAGAAATTACTAAGCCATACAAAGACTTGTATTCCTTTGACTCAAGCAGAGTCAAGTGTTTGGGTTTAATCAAAGATCTGTGTGTTAACTTAGCCCAAATCCCTGCTAAGAGTTTAGTCATGGACATAGTTGTAGCTGACATTCCCCCTAAGTATGGCATGCTCTTATCAAGATCTTGGGGAGCCAAACTTCAGGGGAGCCTTCAAATGGACATGTCTTATGCCACCATCCCTGTTTTTAACCAAAACAGAAGACTATACAGGGAATCTCACATGAATTACATGGTGAGCAACATAGACAAACCAAACAACTCTCCAATCTATTCTATTCAATCAAGTTTAGATTCCTTTATCTTATGTAACGAAGATGAAATTACTCAACAAGATAAAGAAAACATGGACCCAATCAGTTCACCAAAACAATCCAATCTTCCCCTCAATCAAATTCAAAACATTACCAATCAACAACAACAAGAAAATGAAAATAGGAATGACATACTTTGGACAATAAACTTTGATGGATCTTGTAATAAAACAAGTGTAGGAGCAGGTGTGTGGATTCAAAATACAAATCAGAGTTTTTCATATAAATTGGATTTCCCATGCACTAATAATATTGCTGAGTATGAAGCAATTCTCCTGGGCTTACAATTGCTTAAACAGTTAGAAGCCCAAAGGATATCAATCTTAGGAGATTCTGAACTTATCATGAGAAAAATCAAAGGAGAATACTCAGCTAGAAATCCAAAACTTAGGGAATACCGAAACACTGCCCTTGATCTATTGAAAACCTTTGAAAAGTATGAACTTATTTTCATTCCAAGAGAACTAAATCATCTAGAAAATGAACTCGCTTTCAATGCTAGCAATTTCCAAATACCTGAAATAAATGAACAACTCAGTGTGAAGGTAAAACACAGGCTTGCTGTGCCTAATAATGAAGTTCACTGGAAAGTGTTTGATTCTAACAAACACATAGATGATTTCTTGAAATCAGAAAATGATTTCAGCATACCAATATCAGAAACCAGCCATAAAGAAAATTGTTTGTATATTGAACAAATCCCAGAAGTTAAAATGACACATACTGCTGATATAAATCATTGTGAGAGTCCTTTTGAAGCAGAGATAACTGAAAATGCAGACCAAGAAGACTTGGAAGTTTTACAGTGCAAAAATGATAAAATTCCAAGAGGTCTAGCACCCTTAGAACACGTTTTTTATTTTAATGATGTAGCCAAAGAACCGAGAATAGAGCCTGTGGAAACAAATACAGAAGAGCATAACATAGGAAGACTAGCAGAACCCAAGATGATCAAACTGTCCAACACTCTCCCAGCTCACATAAAACTGTAGTACATAGAGCTGTTCAAAGAATTTAAAGATGTTTTTGCTTGGGGATACAAAGACCTAAAATCATATGATACCAGCATCATCTAGCATAAAATTCCTTTGAAGGAAAATCAAAATCCTTTCAAACAAAAACTAAGGAGAATAAATCCTCTCTTACTACCTCTAGTTAAGGCAGAGATTGAAAAAATGCATGATGCTGGAATCATAGTACCCATTAGATTTTCAGAGTGGGTATCAAACTTAGTTTCTGTTAGAAAGAAAACAGGGGAAATCAGGCTCTGTATTGACTTCAAAAATTTAAATAGAGCCTCTTTAAAGGACAACTACCCCTTGCCCAAGATGGACCATATACTTCAAAGGGTAGTTGGGTCAAGAAGGATATCCCTCTTAGATGGGTTCTCGGGTTACAACCAGGTGTTAGTTCTCCCAAGTGATCAAATCAAAACTGCTTTTACCACACCTTGGGGCACCTTTATGTATGTCAAAATGCCTTTCGGATTAATGAATGCAGGGGCCACCTTCCAAAGGGCCATGGACATAGCCTTTTCTGAATACATTGGCTATTTCATAATCATTTACCTTGATGACATAACCGTTTTCTCAAAAACTAATAAAGAACATTTGGTTCACCTGAGAATTTTTTTTGAGAAGTGTAGGAAATTTGGCTTATCATTGAATCCCAAGAAGACACTCTTTGGGCTCCAAGAAGGTAAACTTCTTGGCCTTATAATTTCAGAAGAGGGAATCAAAATATACCCTACAAGGATAGATGGAATATTGCAGATCACCCATCCAAGGAGCCTCAAGGAATTGCAATCTTTCATCGAAAAGATTAATTTTCTGAGGAGGTTTATTCCTAATATTGCTGAGCTATTAAAAAACATTACAAACATGCTTAAGAAAAATGTTGGTGTAAAATGGAATTTACCAGCTAAACAATCATTTGAACTGGTCAAACAAGCTCTTACTCAAACACCAGTCCTGATTAGTCCAGATTTTACCAAATATTTTTACATCTTTTCCTTTGCATCTGAACATACAATAGCTGCAGTTTTACTTCAAAAAAATGATTTGGGGCAAGAGCAACCAATATATTTCTTTATTAGGGCCTTAAGAGATGTTCCTCTCAAATATAACATCATGGAGAAGCAAGCTTTAGCATTAGCGAAAGCACTAAAAGACTTTAGGGTGTATATTTTACACTCTCACATAATTGCTTTTGTTCCACATACTGTTGTCAAGGACATTCTAAGTCAAGACCCTGATGTTAAAAGGGGAAAATGGATTGCAACTATTCTTGAATATGACTTAGAAATTAGGCCCACCAAACTAGTTAAAGGGCAAGGACTAGAAAAACTTATGGCTGAGTCTAACTTCCAAGCACTTGACATAAATATGGTAGATGTGTTGGAAGAAATAGAAGAATCCACTACTCCTTTTATTGAAGAAAATTTTATAAATTCTCCTTGGTATGCTGACATCGTTTATGTGCTTTTATATTTAAATGCCCCTCCTTCTCTGTCTAAAACTAAAGCTATATTTTTGAAGCAAAAAGATTTGAGTTTTTGCATATTAGATGGAGTATTATATTGGAAAAATGTTGTTGGAATTTTTCTTAAATGTTTACTTGAAGATGATGCAGGAAAAATCATGCATGAGTTGCATGACGGAGAATGTCGAGGACACCTCTACTGGAAGGCCACAACAAATAAAATTCTTATATTTGGTTACTATTCGCCTACCCTTTTCCCAGACACTCAAAATTTGGTCATTTCTTTCCATAAGTGTCAAATCTTTGATGGCAAAATAAAACTCCTTCCCTTACCCTTACATCCCATCAGAGTTGAGGAACCTTTTCAACAATGGGGTTTAGACTTCATTGGGGAAATTCACCCATCCTGCTCAGCGCAACACAAGTGGATCCTCACAGCCACTGACTTCTTTACCAAGTGGATAGAAGCTATACCCTCTAGAAATGCTAATGACTCTGTCATTATCAAGTTCCTTGAAACAAATATCATATCCAGATTTGGTTGTCCCAGAAAAATCATAACAGAAAATGTTGTTGCTTTTAAATCTAAGAAGATGGTTGATTTATGTTACAAATACCACATAACCTTGGGCCATTCCACTGCTTACTATCCCCAAGGAAATGGATTAGCTGAATATTCCAACAAGAGCCTCATCAATATCATTAAAAAACTGTTGGAACAAAATCAGAAATCATGGCACAGTAAGCTGGTTCATGCCTTGTGGGCTGATAGGTTAACTACAAAGAAATCAATAAATATGTCCCCCTATCAGTTAGTTTATGGCATGGATGCAGTTTTTCCTACCTCATTGGGAGTTCCAGTCATGAAACTCCTTCAAGAAGTGCATATTGAAGAGAATGATATGCAGAGAAGAATCAACCAAACAATCCATTTACAACAGATCAGAGAAGAAGTTTAAGAGAGAACACAGTTGGTCCAAGAAAATATAAAGAAGCTATTTGACAAAAGGCCTAAGGCAAACAATTTCCAAGTCGGAAATATTGTTCTTAAGTGGGATTCAAGGAGAGAAGAGAAGGGAAAACATGGCAAGTTTGAAAACTTGTGGAAGGGGCCCTATATTATTCATGCTGAGAGGGGTCACAATGCATTTTTTCTTAAGGAATTGAATGGAGACGATCTGTATGGAGGTCCTGTCAATGGCAGAATGCTCAAGCATTACTTCTGCCGAGAGTCATAAGTTTTAAAACATTTTATTCTACCATTGTAAACATCATAGTCTTAACATTGCATTCAAAGTTATGAAAATCAAAAATAAAAAAATAGAGAAAGAAAGAAAAGAAGGCAGATTGTAAAAAACAATAAAGGTATAGCCCCATACCAAAAAGAGAAACAAATTTGAAAGTGTGCAAGATTAAATGCCACTCCTGAAAAACACACTTCTAGTTAGTCAAACAGCTTAATCTTGACTAATTAGCTTTAAATTTTCTGCTGATAGGATAGTGAATTTGATTTGTCGAACTCTTTAATCTTGGCTTATCAGTAGATAGTTTAGGATAGAAATCAAAGGTTCAAATATGCTCAAAATCCGAACCTAAATATTCCAAGCAAAGAGTGTGACTCAAATCTGTTTCAAATCCTGAGTCAAAGAAGAGGTAAAACTGGTTCTAATTAGCTCAAAATCTGAACCAGGGGATAAGCAAAAAACAACTCAAAAAAATTCAAAAACAGAGTTGTAAAAAGAGGAATGAAGTTCTTTGAAAAATTAGATCTTAAGCCTCCATTTTTGTTTTAATTTTGTGCGAAATAATGTGTATGTGCAGCTTGTTTTTATGCCATAGATCAGCATCAAGTTAAACTGTTCAATCCTGACTTGTATGCTTTTAAATTTCTTCTTTAGCAATTAGAGAATAAAAATCTGTTAGACTGTTTAATCCTAACAGATTGGTAGATTAGGTAGAGAATCATATGGACTCAAATGTTTAAACTGGGTCCATGGAGAAATAAGGAGTAGAAATAGATTAGATTTCCTGCTTCTAAAAGAATAAAATGTTGTGAAATAGTTTGCCAATCCAAGTGCACTTTGATGAAGAAAATTTTTTAGATTAGTAGGATTGGGTAGGTAGAAGCTTGTAGATGAAAGATCCATTATGTTTATGGCTGCTAATATGTTTTTAGAGCAAGATCATCCCAGAAAAGGAAGGGCAACCCAATGGATGAGGCACAAGTCAGCCTCCCAGAGAATGCAAGTATGAAGTTCTTGATACCTTCAAGAAGGCACCATCCCCAAGTGGAGCCACCGTTAGCCACCTATAAAATTTGTTATAGCAAAAGGTGGCTAAAATTTTTGAGCCTTCAAGGAACAAATTTTATTACTAAAAAATGTTGACTCTTGAAGACTCTTGAAGGCCTCATGCCTCTATCCATAATCTTCACTACTGTGTTTGTTCTACATTCAGAAATCCTGTAGACTTCTGAGACAGATTACTGCTGCAAACACCATTTTCCTTTTTTCCCCTTCTTCCGAAACTAACCTCATCTTTGCCTTTCCTTCTCCCATTAAATCCTTCATTTTTATGCCTTTCCCTTTCCCCATTCATCAAAACCCCTTTGATAAGGTTTAAAGAGTCCTTCTTTTTCCTTATCGAAACATTCAAAACCCATAAAATTCATATTTTTTATGTATTGTAGACTTAAGCCCCTTTGGGCTAAGTCTCTAACCACATCCCCACCATATGCTTTGGTGTTGGAACCAAGCGCTAACCCCTACAGCGCTTACCGCATCGCAAAATTCCAATGGGTTGATTGAAAAGCCCGAGCCCGAAGCTCTGATTGCGATAGGCCCTTTTCATTTATAAGCCCCGGTCATATATTTCTCCATACAACCCACGGCCCCATAGTCGGGCGCCAAGCCACATTATAAATTAATGTAAACCTTCGGTTATATCAATTTTTTTTTTTTTTTATATTATAAACTTTCCGTCAGTGAAAAAACCCCAGTCAATCTCCACCTTCGATCTGATCTGCAAATCGACGGTACGGAGTTTATCACTCCGGTGGTCCCCGCCATCCACTTACCGATTGCAAAACCGGGCGGTTTTCATCGCACCACTTCCGAGCGTGGCGGTTTCTTCCATTTCGCAGCGATTCCATATGCTGTCCGACACGTGTCTTGGGCACTGTTCATGAAACCACCGTCCATTGCGCGTTAAAGTTCGGACGTGGACCTGGTGCGATATGGACGTCCATCGTCCGATCTGAGGCCGCCCATCGGACGACGATCGCTCTCCGAAGATGCCCGACAGTTAACCAGGCTACTGTGCGGTCATTAGAGCATCCCCACTGTCGATCTGATCTATAGATCGATGGCTCACAATTTATCACCCTGATTCTCCCGTTTTGACTTTTCATCTCCACTCCCGACCGTCAATCTCTGCGTGATCGACGACTCCAATTCATATTCCTTTTCTGCCTTCCCTTTGAATTCCTCTGATTGATCCCGACTGTTGGATGATGCCATCCAACGGCCATGCTTTCCCCACATATCCTCCTGCCTCCGATTCAGTAAAGAAAATCATTTGCAGGATCTAAAATTCACATTTCATCGGTGTTTCATCAAGCATTGATGCCATATGAGCCCTGTGCGGCCTGCACATTAACAAGACATAGTGATGTCAAATCACAATTAAAAGAGTATCAGTGTTGAAGACGGAGAAAAGAATATTGAAGACAGATTTGGGATTACGGCTAAGATTGATTATCAAAAGCCTAATCCCCCAAATTAAAACACAGTTAAAAGAAAATCATAAGTGTTTTATCAGATAGAAAGGCCTCCACTACCACATCAGGGGAAAATTGAATCCCACAGCTAACACAAAGCCACCTACAACCTCAAAGTAATCAAAAGGAGGCTGAGTTATGACCAGACCTAGAGAATTTGCATCAATGTGGCCGAACAGTTATTTCAACCAAAGGAACTTATTGCAAACTAACAGCAGAAGTTATTATGAGGATAACGAAAAGCCTTAAAGTCAACAAATTCTTTCCAGCAAGCTTGATAGTTAATACAAACCAATTAATACAGGAAAATATCAGAATATTCTCCATTAAGCCCCTCAAAGGCCGAGAGATAGTAAACTATATTAATTGAACTTAGAAGATATTTTATCCCATTCCACCTCCTCATTTCTTCTATAAATACTTATGAAGAAGATGAGATAGGGGTTGGTTGTTGTTTGATCACCAGTTGTAATATTGAAACTCTCTGAAATAAATACATAGTCTGTTGAAGTTGAAGAAGAAACTGAAGTCTTGGAAGCTTTGATGATGTTGTTGCATGCTTGTTCTTGAGAAGGCTCTATCATTGGATCCATGAGCTTGGTTGTTGGTGAAGTATTCTGAACTGTTTGATGTTTTCTCCTGTTTTCATTTTGTTACATAAATGCTCACTACAGTAGGATGAAAGTTTTAGGCTAAGAAATGACTCCTGGAAGCACCTTAGACCTGTTCATCCTTCAATGTTTAAATGTTTTCTTCTGCTGAAGTATTTTAGAGTATTTAATATCTCTCTTTAGTCTTCATGCTCGTTTATTTCCTTAATAGTTCAAATAGTTGGTTTCAACATGATTTATTGTTTTCCCTGCTTGTCTGCTGCCACTTAAAAACTGTTATTGAAGTCTCCCTTTGAAGTTTCTTGTTTATAGCGAATCAAGGAGGTCTGTTCCAATCTTGCCCTTTGTCCTTGCTTAAAAATTTGCCTTGAAGGTCTTTATAGTTGTAATCATAGATGTGTTAGGTGTTCCCTCTTCTATGACTGCAATTATCAGTGAATCTTTTATGTTTTCTAAGTCATTTGAAATAAAATCTTTGAGGAAATAGGGTGTTCCCCAAATCTTAGATTTCATTTTAAAATTTGGTTTGGAATCATTGTTTGCTTAAAGGTATGATTTGTAGAATTCATGGTTAGCCATGTCTATCAAAAAGCTCTTTATTGTTCAAATTGTGTTTCCCAATTCCATTTGTTGAGAATTAAACTTCTCTTTCCAAATCATTGATGTCCATCTCATTCCATAAACCAAAGGATCCTGGGGCTAAGTTAGATTTTCCCTCTAATATCTCATATCCATTGATGAGTATGTTATGACCTCTTCTTGACTCCATTGCCCAATGAACCAAATGCTTCTCTATTCTATATATCTTTCCTAGACCTTTCATGTTCTATTGTATCAATTCAACCAAACAAACAAACAAACACCTGCACTTAATAACTAGTCTAAAATCCATACTCTAAGCACACAAGATAAACCTTTGCAAACAAACATTTGAGAGATCCCTCTCTGAGAACAGGAGGACTAGATCCTGTAACTCTAAAGATTGGTTCTGATGTCGCCTTGTCTTTTGATTTGCTAAACTATCAAAACATGGGACACCAGCAGTCGCAATGTTGGAGGACAGAGACTATGCTGTTGTTTTTAGTGATGGAAAAAATTTCTTGCGACATAAAACAATGGGTCAAGCCAAGAGGATAGGGATTCGAGTTAAGAATATCTACAAGCTGGAGGTAGATGGTTGTGCTGCCATGATGGGCAAGGCGGAAAAGGTGGTGAGCTGGTATGAGGGTGAATTATGGCATAAGAAATTGGGGCATCTTCATCATGGAGCCTTGAAAGTCATGCAACAAATATCTACTGGACTTCCAATGGTAACACTTGCTCAATTAGATCAGTGTAAGGGTTGCACCATGGGGAAGTATGTAAAGTCCACCTTTCATGAGAAGGAGAACCATGCTTCGGGGATCCTTGAGAGAGTTCACATAGATGTGTATGAACCATTATTGGTTGCTTCAACAACAAAACATACGTACTATGTACTATTTGTTGATGAATTTTCTCGTAAATGTTGTATCTTCTTCATGTAGAAGAAGGATCAAACATTCTCAAAGTTTTGTGAGTTTAAGGAATTGGTGGAGAAAGAGTCAGGGAAGCAAGTGAACGCTCTGAGGAGTGATAATGGTGGATACATCTCTAACGAATTCAAGAACTTCTGCAACAAAGAAGGAATTCGAAGGGAACTCATAGCACCTCATAACCCACAGCAAAATGGGGTCGCGGAGAGGAAGAACAGAACGATCGTGGATAAACCATGAGCGATGTTGCATGATCAGGGCCTACCAATGCATTTGTGGGCGGAAGCATGCAACACTGTGGTTTATGTGCAAAACCATTCTCCTCATAGAGTACTTTGCATTAGTACACATGAAGAAGCTTTCACTGGTAAGAAATCGAATGTTTCACACTTTAAGATTTTTGGCTCATTTTTTTATGTGCATTTGACCAAGGATGCCAGGAAGAAGCTGGAGCCAAGTGCTGAAGTTGGGATTTTTGTGGGGTAAATAGAAACAACCCATAATTATCGTGTATATTTTCCAAATAGTCGAATGACTGTGGTGCGACAGGATATAAAATTCGATGAGGGGAAAGCCATGTGGTTGTCGCTTGAGAGGGAGCTAGACTTACATACGGAGGAGGAACTGTTGGTTCCCAAAGATGAGTCTCTAGACATGGATCAGCCATAGGAGGAGGTTCATGGAATGGAGGAGTCCACAAACGCAGAGTCATCCATCAGAAATGGCAGAAGGCATACCATAGAAGTTTATAGGTTGAGACTTGATGCTGCACAGAATGTAGGAGCCCCTACTTCACAATGCAGACAAAGTCTCCTGACTGATTTACCGGATACATGGCTCTCATGAGAAAATGTATTGTGAATGAACCATCTTCCTTTCAGGAAGAAGTGCAGGATCCCACATGGGTAGATGCAATTGTGGAGGAGTATGACTCCATTGTCAAAAACAGTGCTTGGGAAATTGGTCCAAGGCCGATTGATAAATTAGTTGTAGGTTTGAGATGGATCTACATCGTAAAGAAAGCTATTGATGGGAGTGTTGAGAAATAAAAGGCCAGATTTGTGGCCCGGGGCTTCTCACAGATCAAGGGGATAGATTATGAAGAGAACTTTGCACCTATCACAAGGTATTCTTCCATAAGGACCATCCTTTCTCTCTTAGTGCATATGGGTTGGTGCATTCATCAGATGAATGTGAAAACTATGTTTCTTAATGGGATCATTAAGGAAGAGGTGTACATAGAGCAGCCTAAAGGTTTTGATATCTTCAACAGAAATTCACATGTGTGCTGAATCAAAAGAGCGTTGTATGGGATGACGCAAGCACCACGTGCTTGGTACACTCGGATAAACATCTATTTCACTGGGCTGGGCTTCACCAAAAGTGAAGGAGATGCAAAACTATACCAAATTGTGGTGGAGGGTAACCTTTTAATCATTGTTTTTTGTGTTGATGATTTAATATTGACTGGTGATGAGAAGCTAATACACTCATGCAAGGAGGACCTTGCAAAAGAGTTTGAAATGAAGGATATGGGCCTCCTTCATTATTTCCTTGGATTGGAAATATGGCAGTGAGATGGTGAATTTTTTATGTCTCAAGGAAAGTATGCAAGGGAGATGCTGGGTAAGTTTCACATGGAGGGCTGCAAACCCATGGATGCTCCTCTTCCAGGAAACTACATAAAAGAGGATGCTACCTCTGGAGAGGTAGTGGATTCTACTGTCTATAGACAGTTAGTGGGTTCACTAATATATCTAGTGAACACGAGACTAGACATTTTCTATGCGGTTAACAAGCTGAGTCAAGCTATGGTTAAGCCTACCAAGCTCTTTTGGAAGGCGGGCAAGCATGTCCTAAGATACCTGAGGGGCACATCAGAGTATGGTTTATGGTATAGACAGACGGATGAGGTGAAGTTGCATGGCTTCATAGATGTATATTGGGTGGGCAACCCATTAGACAGGGGATCAGGGGGGATCTTTAGCATTGGATCTACAACTATTTCTTGGTACAACAGGAAGCAGAGATCTATGGCACTCGGTTCAGCAGAAGCGGAATACATGGTAGATAGTCAAGCTGCATGTGAGGATATCTGGATGAGAAATATCTTGGTTAGTTTGTTTGGTTCTCACTTAGATCCGACAATGATTCATTGTGATAATCAGAGTTGCATTAAACTCGTGATTAATCATGTGTTTCATGATCGATCTAAGCATATAGATATCTGGTACCATCATCTCATGTGCAGAGGAGAATCATGTTGCTTCAGTACATTCCTACGGAAGATCAGGATGTAGATATTCTGACGAAGGCACTCACCCAGAGAAAATTTGAATACCATAGAGACAAGATCGAGGTGAAGGATAATCCCTTTCTTGTTGAGAGGGAGTGTTGAGATTCAACAAGAAGATCCTAGTGAAAATTAAGCACCTACACTAGGATGGAGCCTCAGGATATTTTTAGGTGGATTTATATTTATAGATGCATGAGAAAATTTTATTTATAGATGCTTGTCTACTTATAGATGTATGTGCAATTTCTATTTATAGATTACATGTCTATTTATAGATGCATGTCGACTATTATTATCCCTTAATAATAGTTGGACAATAAACAATAATCTATTCTCAATGAGAACTTGGAAATAGTTAAATGAAGTGGAAAACCAGTTAGCTAAAGGAATTTCGAGTTAAGTGGTTGGTTATTGGGACATGTAGGTTGACTTAGTTGTAACTGAGTGATTCAAAGTTGTAACAGAGTTGGAAGTGCAGTTATGAAAGTTGTAAAGTAGTTTAACTCAGTTAAGTGAGTTAAACTTAGTTGTGCTAGTTGTAACTGAAGATACGCTAGTGAGTGATCAATTGAATAAATTATTAATTAATTCACAATCAGTGGTCTCAAATGCAACTGAAGATTTATTACTATTAACTGCATGCATGTCAGATCCAGTGGAGACCCAGTTGAGTTCTAGGTGAAAGGGAAGATAACTATCAGTTGTGACATTATCCAGTTGCACACATGCAACCACACACACATTGGATGTGCCCATGAGGATTGCGCAGTCAAGGCAGGAAGGATTGCATTCATTCAGGGATTGCTATCAGCAGGGATTGCGCAGTGGAGGCAGATTGTTTGGAGAAAGTAAATTGGCTAAGGAACTTGCCAATTTTTTTATGACAGTGTGAGACAGTTAGCTCATGTACTGAGAGCTCTTGGATTAGATATTTGTATGTAATTGTTTCATGATCCATGATACAATACATAATAGAAGATAGTGGGGTTTTTAGCTATAAGATTTCCCTGGTAAATTATCTGTGTTATCTGTGATTTACATTTCTTCATGATATTGTAATTGGTGATTGTGTTTCAAATTCTGCAAACATTTGTAGAAGAAATTCTGTATTTAACAGTAGCATACTATTGTTAGATCAGGAGAATCCAGGACATACATGTACTTTGTATTAAATTTCTACACAAATATTATAATTGGTACAACTTATGGATTTTATAAGGAGGCAATTCACGGCCATATATCCCGATTTATGTGTAAATTTGGTATAAATACGAGTCCCCTTTCTTCGTCTAATCACTTAGATGCCAAATTCTTTTAATTTCTAGATCTATCTTGGGTTTTGAATTTTTGTTCAACAGACTGGTTGCTACATGTAGAAATTGGTCCAAAAAATGGTTGAATGTGAATTCGATTGTGTTCTTCCTGACCAAGGAGTTCTAGTGGATGACTGATTGAGGGTTTCCCTGACTGTCCAACTTTCGTAGTTGCAAAATAAACCTTTCATACTGAAAATATATAAACAAGTATACCAAAACTAATGCATATCTGAAAACTCCTTCAGTGGAAACTTTCATGAATTTCTCATGAATCATTTATGCCAAGAACTCACTGTAACAGAAAATAGTTGGTGGTTTTTCACCATTTGAAAATATAAAAAGAAATGAAAAAATATGTTCATCTTCCCATTGGTCTGAGTAGTATCCCAATATACTAAAAATCATGGAAATAATATGTTTATCCATCTCAGGAAAAATAAAAGTTGGATAAGGAGGGTTTGTCTTCGGTAATTGAGCATTATGAGGTAGAAAAGTTTGAAAGACTTTGGTTCTCTGAGGGAAATCCAATTTTTTATAAATATCCATAAGAAAATCTAGATGAAAATGTTTCTCTGGGCTGGTATTCTTTATTTGAAGTATTTATGATATGGACTGAACATTAATGTAAAAGATAACTTCACCATTTGGACCACTACGGTCCTTTGACTGGGCATGTACCCGAATTGGAACCAGGTTATGAGTTTAGGAAAATAGTAAATCTGAGGAAATATATGTTGGGGTAGGATTGAGTCCCATAATCCTAATTCGTCACTATGGTCAATGTGTTTTTGTTTTAGCCAATTGTGAAGTTCGTATAGATCGAATTCACAATTGGTCTCTGTAAATTGATAAAGTTGGTCGAATAGGGGTTGATGGTCCAAGTATATGGTTGGAGGCAACATAGGGTTTTCCTGTGGAACAAAATTCTTCTTTGAAGACGTAATTATGAAGGAAAGGGGGGAATTTGACTGTAAATACCTGTTTGAATGTCTTTAAACAACTAGAGAAAAGGTTTGGTGAGCCTATGATCGAGTGGAATGTTACAACACTGTTGAGTACTGAGAGAAATCTACAAGGAAACTTCAATGTTTGTTTGAATCAAAATTTATAATTGAGGAGCAGTTATTCGTTTGAGAAAAATGTTTATTTTGGCATGGGGAAGGAAAAAATGTTTAACAGGAAACCATAATGGGGATGCGGAAATGGATAAGAAATAAAAAGTGACGTTTTGTGATTATAGTATGATATGATGTGGAGGATGATGGTGGCACAACGGGAGTAAATGGCACAATGGTCATATGGAAGTGAAAAGTGGTTTTACGGGAACCCTGAGGGGGGTTGAGATGGTAAATGGTTTTGAGAGGAGGGGGTATAGGTTTAATAAGAAGAAGCTATGTAATAGAAAGTGGAATTGTAGAAATCGTTGACCAACAATTACCCCCCCCCCCCCCCCCAAAAAAAGATATCTATTTGATGGCTATGTGGTAGCATCCGGTCCATATTGATCTGGGCAAGCTAGATCTAGTCTGTTTGATTTTTCTATCAGATTAATGCTAGATGATAAAATGTCACTTCAAGAAATTTATTACAAAAATTTTATTAATCATAATAAACCATATGATTACTCTTAATTACAACTTAATAACAATAATATAAACTAGCACCATTTAAACTAGCAATGCTAATAATTGATTATTTTTATTCTAAGTTACTCTTTGAACTTAAGTTCAATCTATATATATATATATATATATATATATATATATATATATATATATAAGACGGAGTCAATAATAATTTTATTGTGTCTAGAATTTTCTACTTCTTTGCTAAACATGATTGTGCATATATCTATGTAAGAGGAGGATGGGTCTGCGTAAAATCTGGTTTGATATGATTATGAATATGTTGGATCTGATTAGATCTATTTTAGTTGGAAAAAATGATGGACACAATCACGTGGAAAGTAAAACAAATATCCTCGCAAGGGTTTCCTTTGATTTCCTTCCCTTGGCTGAGAGAAACATGTGAGAAGTTTAGAATTCGAATTGTTGTATCATTGGGGGTTTCTTGAGGGAATTTGCATGGATGAAACCACAGATCGAATCCATTGAAATATATGAAATTAGTATATTCCCCATGGGTTCCTACATACTATCGTCCATTCGGCTGTAACTCACTAGCCATGACTACTGATGTTTGACGTTTTCTCAACAACTGGTTTTTTGTCTAGATCTACGGTCAATCGAGTGTCAACGGGGTGAAAGATATGAACTGAAAGAGAATACATTGCAGTTATGGAGGGGCACAATAGTCCCGTGAAATGCATAGATTCCACCATGAGTTTCAATGCAAATTCAGTTATCTCTTACAGTGGGAGTCTCAACGGATCAGTGAAGGTGTGAGCATTGCAGAAAATCTAGAGTCTGCAAGATATAGATCATGTTCCATCTGAGCTGCCTTCGTTTAAGATTGCGAGTTTGGAAAAGGATGAAAAAAGGCAAAACCAGGACATAGATTTGGGTTGTGATCAAGAAATTGATCAATGGGAAGAAGCACAATATTTCATTGAAACATATGATTAAAGAGCTAGATTGCTCTGATGTTCCCTCTTTGTTCATTTGCCCCATTACTCTTGAGCCTATGTAGGATCCTGTGACATTTTGTACGTGGATGGGTCGTATCATAACCACCATGGTTCTTGTTTAAAAAAACAGATGGACTTTGGCTGTTGTGAGAACCAGGGATGAAACCCGAAAGAGAAACAATGGTGAGGGTGTTGCTGGGATTTCAATCCCAGGAGCTCGAGGTAAAGAAAAAAAGGTCGTATGGTTGAGAAGTTGCCCCTGTAACTATGTTTGTAATTTTTTATGGAAAAAAAATAAAGATGGGATTCATGAGATCCAAGGTAGTAGCAATGTTTGGTGCTTAAGCCAAGGTGTACTTGGATGTTGGGATAAGAACACAACCATATTAGGCATGATTCATATGCCTATGATATTAACTTAAAAAAACATCCATATGCATCATTGGTTGATAATATTTGATGAGAGAGAATTTAAAGTGAGAGAGGATATGTGCACATGAATTAATTAATTGATGAACCATGTATCTGAAGAGAACTCCTAGAGGACTAGCAGTTACAGTGGCTGGTGACCCATGTAATTCGGTAGATGGGTTCTTTTTACTGCTGTAAGACCTGGTATGGCATGGTGACCTATGTAATCTAGTAGATGGTTTCTTTTTACTTTTGTAAGACTTGGTATGGCATATGGCATGGTGACCCATGTAATCCGGTAAATGGGTTTTTTTTACTGTTGTAAGACCTGGTATGGCATGGGTACCCTTGGGTAATCGCTGGTAAAGTCTGGGTTAGATCTAGGTGATAAGGGGATGTCAAATTAATGACTACCCTGGGTAAAAAATTGAGAGGGGGGAAGATCTAGAGTGAGCGGTGTTGTCTCACTTAGCAGTTTTGGATGGATCTAGTCAAGAAACCCCAAGTCAAGTTTAAGGGGGGAATTGTTAGGTAAACTTGACTCGAGATAGAGTCAATGTTGACTAGGGTAAATAGTAGTGGTTTTGGGGCACATGGTATTGCACACCCATGGTTTTTTGGCCCATGGTATTACATGTAATGGAGCTTATAAAAGGCTGGGAAGGCTTCATTGTAATGTAGACCTGGAGATGAGCGGTGGAGGCTCAATTAGCCAGATTGGCCATGGTTTTGGCCAATGCTAAATGAAATTTCATTGGTTGAGTTTTTCCTCGGATTTGGGTTTTTCCTGGATAAATATATGTGTTTATTTTTATGATTTTTTGTTGGCTTTTTATGTTTATTCCTCTCGGTAAAATTGTTTATTATTTCTCCGGTAAATTCTAACAATAAGGAGGGTGACCTTTTACCTTCTCCAATGAATCTTAGACTCCCTCATGACTTTTGAGATTATAAGTTACCTTTCATATTTTTTCTTGGTCTTGTCCATGAATTTGATATTTGTACTTGATGAAAAAATAATACTTTATAAAAAAATAATTGAAATTCAACGAGCTCTAACACAACATCTTGTAGGTAGACATTTGACTTTAGTAAAATTTGTAATGTCTTTGTGTTGGCAGTTCTATATACTGCCAACATACAAGGCATATCCTTGATGTCAAGTACTAATTATACCTCGCACTGTTTGGAGTAGGAGCCCTTCTGGAGTATTGGCCCGACCACCATAACATAAAGGTTCATCTTGGTTTCAATAGATAACTAAGAGATCATATACATGACCCTTGAACAAGAAAGTAAGTTGACATTGTGAAAAATTGATTGCAATGTGTAAAAGGATATCTTCACGATGGGGAAACAAAAAGTGAGCCTCTAGAAGGACATAATAGTACTAATCTAAGAGATACACATGAGAAAATGAAGATCCATTAGTTATCTATAGAAATATTTCACATAGACACAATGATTGTTAAACCATTTACAACAAACCTTCAACAAGATAAGTATTGAGGCCATAGAAATAGTTCAATTTTTGTAGTACATTTGAACAAAAAATATAAAGAAAACAACCAAACAATAGTCTTAATACATTCACAATACATGCATTAAAATGTGTTGGCTCATGAAGCTTCAATTATAAGGTGAAAGATCCAAGTACATAGTTACAATAGTATCTCAATAGTGAGACACTAGCTCCAATAGTGGAACACTAAGCCACTTCTTGCTTCTCCAAACAATAGTTTTCTCTCCTATGCCAAGTATATAATCAAAGATTAACTCTCTAAAGCTTAAGCCTCCAAAATCTCTCTCCTTATGTTATGAGGTTTCTTTTATAATAAAGGACATGACCTTTCATATTCCCATGACTCTTGAATTTCCCTTATGAATCTTGGACTTCTAATGTGTCCTTAGGACTTCTAAAAAACTCTTGAACTCCTAATGAATTTTGGACTTCTCCTAAGGACAATTTTTCCATATATGACCAAGTGATTTTTCATATTCCACATATGAATCTTGGAATTCTACTCATTATATTTTTTCCTTTTCCTTGAATATACATCATTACATTCCACATGATGATGTGGCATGCCACGTGGATACATATTTACCATTATGATGGCACTTGTACAAGTTAAAACTTGACAATGATGACATGGAATTCATGATGATGTGGCAATGCCAAGATGTCTTCCTTGCTACTCCATCTTGCATTCTTGATGATAGACCTGATCTATGCTTTGTCTTCATGGAATATCTTCTTTGTTTCTTATCTTCACCCTCCAAAGTCTCTTTTATCAATATCAGAATCCTCTTAGTCATCATGCAATGTATTCTTTCTATCTCGGTCCATGATTTTCTTCATGTCTTCATGATTGTTCTTATTTGTGCCTCTTCTCTGCAAGAATTCTTTGTTCATCCTCTGTACTATATTCCTTGAGAATGAACTTTTCATGCTGAGATAATACTCTCACTAATGAAGATCATTTATGACAAGGAAAAAGAATTCTTAAAACATTGATTCTATCATTGCCTAGCTCATGTCATGATCTTTTCATGATAAGCCTGTGAGAGGGTTAAAAGAACATGGCTTGATTAGGAGGGTGAAATAAAACTCATAAGTAGCGTAAGAAGGTTCCACTATTCATTTTTTACTATTCCATGCACTATGTCAAGGAAATCTCCTTGTTTTAGCATAGTTGGGGGGGAATCGAAGGGACAAGTTGGAAGGCTTCATGCTTCAAGGTTGCACCACACGCTCCAAAGAAAAGAGAGGAAATATTAAAAGAAAAGTTTGACTACTCAAGGGTGAGGGGAGACCTATTTTAGCCTTACTTACTGTGCCATGTTCTAGAAGGAATATTATAAGGAAGACTAGGGTGCATGAGCGTATTGGGAATGATGGAAGGTGAAAGGTTCAGAATTTAGGACTATGCTATGCACTCAAAAGGAAATGATAATTCTAGGAGAGCGTAGTTTGACTTGTAAAAGGTAGAGAGGAGTATCCCTTAATGTGCTAAAAGGAAGGGTCTAAGGAATAGTAGAGCACATGAGCACATTGAGAAGGAGGGAAGGTGAAAGGTTCAACCTTTAGGACTACACTATGCACTGAAAGGGAAAGGAGGCTTCTAGGGGAGCACGATTTGACATGTTAAAGGTAGAGAGGAGGATCTCTTCAACCTTATATACTACACTATGTTCTCTAGAGGAAGACTTTAAGCAAGGATTGGGCACAAAGCGCATTATGGAATGGGGTAGGGTGAGGCTTCAACATTTGGGAGTGTGCCATGCACTCAAAGGAAGAAAGGATTGAAAGAAGGAACAACGTTTCTCAACAAGGGATTATTTTTTCTTCAAAATGAAATTTTCATCCTAGGCTATCATATTTTGACCCAACAGTGGGTTCTTGAACTTTTGAAGTGTGATTTTCATTGAGGGAGGCCATAGGGATGCAACCACTTTGCCTATGAGAATTTTCACTACACTGGGAGGATAGGAGGATATTTGCATTGCATGTTTTTCCTTTGAAAAAGGGTGGAAATGGTCCATGCTATTAGCTAGGAATTATCTATGTTCCATGCAAGGCATAGGTAGCTAAAACTCAGTGTAGTGAGTTAGTATAAGAAAGGAGGGTCAAGTGACTGCCCTTGGGAGGATCATAATGTGAAATATATTTGGGGTAAACTTGAGAGGGACTTATTGCACCAATATTTGGGAGTAGGATTACATCACTAAGGCCCATGGACAGGTTGAGTTATGCACTTGATAATAGGGATGAATTATTCACAACTTGCATTAGGCTAAAGGACCAAGAAGGGCTCTGAAATGCCTAAGTGTGTGATCAACAAAGTAAAAGAGGAAAATGCATCCAAACATGACTCAATCTTGGATCACACACATAAAACCATCAATAAAATCCAAAAATATACATAGGACCCATGAATGACGATCACACCTTGAAATGACATCAAAGAGAAGCTTATTTTTAAGTGTGATAGTTGAAACGACACCTTACGACACTTAGAACACATGTTACGACAATTGTGATGATTGTGACCAAAAGGTTTGCTAAATTGTAGGAATATGTCTAACGCATACTTTAATGATATTTAAGGCCATATAATGTAGAAGAGTGTGCCAAAATTAACTTCGATGTTGTGAAAAGGTTTGAAAAATGTTGAAAATGGCACCAAGAAAGATTCTATTTTAATTTTCCCTTGAATTAAATTATAATAAAATTGTAATTCCAAATCACATGAAAACTTGTACGAGTTAGCTAAGTTAGTTTGTATTAGTTGGTTCAGTTAATTTTAGTTGAGGGTCTAACTTGAGTCATGTAGATTGGCTCCTACAAAATAGGATCCCTGGTTGGGTTTATTTTGAGTTGTAATTAATTAACTCAGTTTATCTGAGTTAAAGTCAAATTAACAAGTTCCAACTGATGGAGGAAATAGTGAGAGGTCAAATTATGGAACTTTAACTTGAACCACATGCAGTGATCAATAATATAATTGATAAATCAACCATAAATAACATATGCATATCATATTAGAGAAATAACTAGTTGAGATTGAAGTTCAAGGGCAATATACTATCAGTTGTATAATCATCCAAATTGTACATGTGGTGTATGAAGTGAGAGGAACGACCTAGATGTATTGCAAAATTCATATTTCAAATTTCCCTAATTAATAGGGGCTAATTACCCAAGGGAAGAACACAAGGAAATATGGATCCACGCATGCATAAAATTTGTTAAGTATTGACCTAGGTTGGTCTAGGAAGGAGTGATACAAATAGAGATAATGTAGAGGTTTCTCTGGTTCAAGAAAAACATTGTAATAATATCATATGTTATGGCTTATGTAATATAAAAATAGTGGGGTTTTTAGCCAATTATTTCCCCAAGAAATCATTGTGTAATGTGTGATTGAAATTCTTTCTCTTGTATGCTTTGTGATTCGCGATCGTAATTGGTTTCCTCAATTGGTAGAATAGATTCAAGTTTATTTCTTTAGCATATTACAATTAGCATTTTGAATCTATGTGGTTTTTCTACATGGTACTAGATCAGGAATCACTATAGAAGAGAAGAATATGAGTTGGTACTTGCATGAGGAAAAAGTTTTATACATTTATCCTCTAGAGCTAGTTTCAAGATCAGGATGTCGTTATATGGTCTGAGGCTTGATCAGTATTCCCTTAAGGGTAGATCGAATTATATTTCCTAGAGATACCATATGGAAATAGTGTTATAAGATAACAGATTGAAGGATTTCATTGACAATCACATCCTGAAACCAGCTCCAACTTATACACAAGATCTAGAAAAGTGGAAGAAGTGTGTTGCAAAGGTGCGAAGGATTCCACTAGAAGGTGTTCGAGATCATATTTTCTCGAACCTCCATGGAAAGGACTCAATTTATAATATGAAAGGCCTTAACGTATTTTTTCAAAACAACAGTGACCACAGGAAGCTCACACTGAAGGACAATCTTAGGAAAATAAAAATGGAGAAGGGTGACACAATACCAAAGTTCTTGACCAAGTTTACCCAATGTTGGGGTGAGTTTGGACGTGTTGGTATTATAGTTGTCAAAGATGATCTGGTGATCTTATCACTTCTAGAACTTCCCAAGAGCTGGCACAACTACCAAGATTCGGTAAATGGGATCTAGAAGCTACTAGAGTGGGAGCGTTTTTGGTCTGACTTGGTGCAAGAAGAGATTTTGCAGAACATGTTAGGTCCCTAGATTACTAGTGTAGTCCCTTATTGGTGGTATTGCAACCTCGTTATTATTATTTTTGTACACCTGTAACCCCCATATTGCTATTATCATGCCCTTACATTATTAATTTTAGGTCGGCCACGATTATATTATGACCCCATGGACTCCTATATATAGAAGGAGGTTTTGTACCTTTTTATCATCCAAGAATTGTTCATTTATGTAATGTAAATGAGCTTCCCCCTCGAAGTGGCTTATTTCTAGGGAATTGATCTATCCTCTCTTCTATTTTTGGATTTGGTTTCATAAAATTTGGTATCAGAGCTTTGGATTCTATGGTTTCACTGCTCCAAACATATCATTGTGGAATTTTCGATATAATTTTTTTCTACGAAGGTTCAACAGCTAAAATTTTTATCATGCGAAGCCGAAATCTTAAGGAACTCTGTGTAAAAAATTTAGGTCTTGGTTTGCAAAATTTTCAGAGATATGATATGTGGAAGTTAGGGTTTGTGCAGGCTCCTGAATTTCATCCAAAAGAGGTGACCCTGGGAAAATCGTCATAACTCTCTCTCTAAGCAACAGATTGGAATTACATAAAAACTGTCGGAAATTACAGAGACTTTAGTTTCCTGTGTATCAATTTCAAAGCCGAAGGAGGAAACAGTAACAAGTGGCATGCCGTACAACTTCACTCTACTAAACCAATACATAATTAGGACATTGTGGGAGGTTGGGCATAACTTTGTCTTGAAGCATCCAAATTAGGTTAGACCTGTGGAATTTGAAACAAGATTCAGATGGCTACTATAGGACCAAATTTCAGATATTGAAGATCCGATAATTCAGTTTCAATATCGAGCTCCTTAAAAGGAAGAAAAAGGTGTGTATTTTTTTTTCAACTTGCATAAGTATTGTTTCAAAAATCAGTTTGAAGTGATTTCAAGGGAATATTGAAGAATAGATATTTGTATTGGGTTCTAGAATTCCCCCTAAAAATAATTCAACACCCATCAAGCCCTCAGAATACTCTACTATGACTCATGAAGATGAAGAAGTGCAACATGATATATCAAAATTACAAGAGCAAGTGCACCAAATTTCTTTCTCTAAAAGAGCAACAAAAAAATGAAATGGAAGTTTTTAAGAAAGGTGTGGAAGCTAAGATGGATGGTTTGAAGAAAGGTGTGGAAGATAATATGGATGGTTTGAAAGGCATGGAAGCTAAGATGGATGGTATGTAAAAAAAAATGGAAGGTTTGAAGGAAGACATGGAAGGCTTGAAGGAAGGTTTGACAAAGTTGATAGAAGAAATAATTCCTAATGGTGAAAAGATAGTAGAGGAAGCTCATGATGAGAGAAAAATTAATGTTAATCATGATTTCATAAAATCAAATGTTGGATGGAAGACCCACCATATTCCAAAGATCTATATGAGGAATTTTGATGGCAAGGATGCCGTAACATGGATACTGCAGATGGAGAAATATTTTGATCTCAATAATGTGCAAAACACACAAAAGGTACGCATTGAAACTTTATATTTATAACAAAATACATTTGTATGGTATCGATGGTTTTTCTACCGTAAGAATATTGTCACTTGGTCAATTTTTATGGAGGAAATGATAGCACATTATGAGGATACAAAGAGCAACACATTTTTTATCCAATTGATAAATCTCAAACAAAAGGGTTTAGTGGTGGAGGACATTGAAGAATTCCAAAAATTGAATATAAGGGTAACTGATATTCAAGAGGAATGCATGATTGATGCATTCATAGGTACTTTAAAGGATAAAATTCAACTTAAGGTTCACGTTTGGGAAGATGATTCATTGGAGAAAGCATTCAGGTTGGAAAGAAAAATTGAATGTGAAATTATGGCGACAAGGAAGCCTACCACTCACATATATAAATATGGAAGTGTTGCTACTCCTAGACTTCCACAACCCACAAGGTTGACACCATAACAATTGGAAGAAAAAAGAGAAAAAGGGCTTTGCTATAGTTGTGATAGAAAATACACTAAAGGTCATAAGTGTGCAAAGAAGAAATTCTTTTACGTAGATTGTGAAGAGGAGGAAGAAAATGAACAAGAAACTTCATAAGGAGAGGATATGCACCAGGAACCAAACCTAGAGAAAGAAGAAATGAGTCTAACCATATCGTGTAATGAATTGGTAGGCATTACCACTCCTAAAACTCTCAATATTGAAGGACATATCAAAAAAAAAAATGTAATAGTTTTGATTGATTCAGGTAGTACCCATAATTTTATTCATTGTAAGGTAGCCAAGGAATTGAATTTCTTCCTATAACCAGCACCAGAATGTAAAGTGATGGTTGCAAATGGAAGAACTATAAATTTCTCTAGAAAATAACATAATATCAAGATAAGTACCATGGGTGAATATGTATTGAATAGTCCAATTCTTTCCATTCCAATGGGAGGTGTTGATGTTGTACTAGGAGTACAATGGTTATAATATTTGGGGGCAGTAGCTTTTAATTTTCAAGAAATTTTCTTGAATTTTTTAGTCGAGTTACAGGGTATTGTAGGGAATCTGAGAAAGATAATAAGGTCTAATTTCATGACAAAGCTTTTGAAGAAAGAACAATGAGGTGTAATTGCACAATTATGCTCACTAGAAGCTCCAACATAAAAATCATCTATTTTTGCAGATCTCAAAAAATTATTGGACAATCATTCTAAGGTATTTGAAACTCATAAAGGACTCCCACCTATTCATAATCATGATCATGCTATTCATTTGATTCCAGTAAGTGTTCCTCCAAACCTCAGGCCTTACAGATATGCTTATGTCCAAAAGAGTGAAATTGAACGTATGATTGCAGAAATGTTAGAGGTTGGTATAATTCAACCTAGTCAAATTTATTTCTCTTCTCCAGTAGTATTGGTGCACAAGAAGGATGGATCATGGCGCATGTGTCCGGATTATAAGGAGCTAAATAAACTCACTATTAAAGATAAATTTCCCATTCCTGTGATTGATGAGTTATTGGATGAATTACATGGAGCAATTTATTTTACCAAGTTGGATCTTCATCCAGGATATCATCATATTAGAATTAAGACTGAAGATATTCTGAAAACAACATTAAAAACTCGTGAGGGTCATTATGAATTTTTGGTCATGCCTTTTAGCCTTACCAATGCACCTTCTACATTTCAGGGTTGATGAATTCCATTTTCAAACCCTTCCTTAGAAAATCCGTGTTAGTATTTTTTGATGATAAACTAATCTATAGCAGGTCTTGGAAGGATCATGTTCAACATGTTGACAGGGTACTCAAAATATTGGAGGAGAAACAATTATATGAAAAAACCTCCAAACGTTTCTTTGGAGTACAAGACGTGGAATATCTAGGTCATATTGTATCTCACAAGGGTGTTAAGGTAGACCCTAACAAAATTAAAGACATTAAGGAATGGAAAGTCCACACAACCATAAATAAGTTGCGATTATTTCTCCGGTTAATAGGGTAGTATCACAAGTTTGTTAATAATTATGAAAGAATAGTGTTGAGTAGAATTATACACTTATAATTTTCCAATCATAAATTGTCAACCCAAGGTAGGTAAGCTTGAAAGATACTATGAAAAATATATGTAGGCTTATTACTACAAGTGTTCATAAATTAATTATTCATACACAAACCAACTAATGCCTATTTCCTACCTGAATACTTAGCAGAAAAGGCTATTGAGTTGACTACAACATCCCTCTACAACTCTCAGTATTGCTGATATTGACCATGAAAAGATAAAAGATCAAATTAAAACAATCAAGAGACCAACTTAGGAAATCATAAATCCAAGCTTTGATCAAATGAAATTAACACATTGACATAATAAACTTAATCATTTAATCAATTAACAATATTCTGCTGAAATTTTAGAAAGAATGCATTAGTTTTGTAAAAGAATTATTGTTGCATAAAAAAAAATTAAACACACACGCACTGCACTGCAGGAGTCGTGAGCAAAGGGGGCCCTCCATCACACAAAACCCCTTAAAAACTCGAAGAGGTTGCTCAGAAAAGTAGACCGAACATAAGATATTGTATTAATATGAAAATATACATCCAAGTACAATATGATATATTTCTTATCAGCAACAATCCCAACCCAAAAATCCTTTACAATATGAAGTAAATATGCTTTTATACAGTCTTTAAATCCCATATTTGGCTCGAATAAGGAAAATGACTAATCTAAGCTATTAGCCAACAATATAGGTTCAGATTATCAAAATTAGCTTTTGTTGAGTCTAATCCATGACTGAAAGCATGGATTAGATGATTTCTGTTACATAGTTGAAGTTGCCTCCTCATGTGGTCACGAGAAGAAATCTATAAGTTCAAGTTGTTTCAAAAGGAGGCTCGAAGCAGCCAAAAGGATAGCCTTCATGTGCAACGAATTCCCCAAAAAATCATGTTCTTGCTGGATCTGGAAACAAGTAGAACATAGTAAACTGTTGATGTCGTTGTAGGAAATCAACGACTACAGGAAATCAAGGCTTCTACAGGAAATACAGGAGCTGCTGTAGGAAATCCAGATCTTCTACAGGAAAATCGGAGCTGCTACAGGAAATATGGTTGCACGATCTCTCTTCAATATTTTGTGGAACTTTGTCAAATCAAAGAAAACCTACACATGAGTTCTAGATTAGTTGGAGTGGTAATTCAATAAAGATACATCTAGATCAAAGAATACTTCAAGTTTAAGGAAAAATGACACTTAATATATTAATTTGACATACCTTAAGCTTATAGTACCCTTTTAGCAAAAACTAAACAATATAGTTGAGCTAAGCATAATTAAGGGCAAAAGGAGTGAAAAATTAGGGGAGGTAAGGCTTGGGAAAGGTGTGAAAAATATACAAAATTGAGACTTAACATATCCCCCACACCAAAAATATTGCGTGCCCCTATGCAAGAAAAACTATAGTAGCCTTCAAAACCAAGAGTCAGTTGTTCACCTGGGCCGCAGTAACTGCGACCAGATGATCCAACTGGGCTTGTCGAGACTCCACCTGAATATGACCGCTGTACATTTCGTTATTATTCTTCAGATGGTCTATCTGAGCTTGTTTCTTTTTCATAATGTCAACCTCTTTCTCATGCCACTCCTCATTCTCTTTCTGAATTCTAAGGTTGTTATCCTTCAAGGCCGCGTTTTCCTTCCTTAAGGCCTGCTCTGAAATAGTGAGCTCTTTAATGGTCTCTTCTAGCGCCTGTCAAGACCTTTTCCTCTAGGGATTAACTTACGCCTCATGATGTCCTTGGGAAGATTGGGGCACACTAATGTCCCCCTGCCCTTGTTTCTCTTCCATGGTTTCATTTCTTCTTTCCTACAGCGAAGGAATCTTGAAGGACATAGTGTCCTTGTTAATGAATGTGGCCAATTCCACCTTCTCCTTTCCCTTGGCTAGACCATGGGAATTTCCTTTCTTTTTATCATAATTTTTGGGTAGTGTTCCCCGTTTTATGGTATCCTTAATAGCTAGCTTAGCAGCCTGGCTCCTCGTCAATCTTTTAGCAGGGGTAGAAGGTCCCTTTTGTTGGGAATCTTTGACAGTAGTTTCCCCAGTCACCATTAATTCTTCATCCCCTTCATCCTCTTTTACTTGTGGTCCATGAGTCTGCAACTCATTCTTAGGCTTCTCTGCTGGTTGTTCCTCCTCGAGCACTAGGGAGTCAGAGTCTCTGTCTTCCACAAAATGGTTCTCGGCTAGAAAGTCCTCCCATGTCTTTTTCTTCTTCTGCAGGACCTCCATCAGGATGATTTTCACTAGCCCATGGTGATAGAGGCTTTCCTCTATATGGGCGACTCTTTCTTTCACGATCGTGGAAATTTTGGCGAAAGGCATCTACAAATATTATGGAAAATTTAGGGGTTGATCTCGAAACAGTCTGACAAGCCAAATGTGAAATATAAATGTGAGGCCAAAGATACCTTCGCACATTATTTACTTCTACGGAAAGAATAGTAGGTGACGGTACTTACTTCTCAAAAAATATTGTGGAATCCCCTTTCTCTAGTCAAGGTTTGAATGATCCTTCCGAAGGAAAGATGCGCACATTCCCTTGTTGGAGCGTCAGTTCTTAAACCATCGTTCCCCATCTTGTGGAATTCCACATACCCATGCCACTAGGTCCTCTGTTATCCAAAATTGAACATTTCCAACCTGTGCTTTATCACCAATTAGTTTCAAGGCAACGACTTCGTCACTTCAGAGTTATGGCCACTGAAATTTTGAAAGAAGGGCAGCCATCCTAATTTTTCTATCCTCGCTTTGATGCGAGGGTCGGCATCCAACAGCGCGAGGCTCTGTGGCTCAAATCGAATAGGGAGTCATGGTTTGGACATGGTGAAGGAGGAAATGGAAAGAGCGGATGAGGAAGGAAGGGATAAACTGAATTCGTCTCACAAGAATGAAAACAGGAGAAAATAATGCACACAGTTTATAAGAATAGAGACCAAGACCTTTGTAATTCATTTCTTAACAAGGAAAAGGATTAAATGGGAAAGATCGAAAAGCACGGTGTTTTTCGAAATTCAGGTCATGATCATGATTTCCATCATGATCTGACCTATAGGACGGATATCGAAAGTACAACCACCGTGATGTCAAAATCATGATGACAGGTCGTGGGATTTACGCCGCAATAGCTTACAATTGCATTTTTCCACAAGTGTTACCATACCCTAAGTCATGCAAACTATTTAAAATTAAAGCGTCATTAAAATTTACTTCAAGCATCTTATCACTCGTTGTACCTTACCAATCTTACCTCCAACGGTCCAGTCCTTAATGATGTTTCTTGTCCTTGCAATGATAACTTACTAACATTACATCAGACACTTGATCACATAATTCATGACTTTGATCAATAATGACTGTTAGTACTATATCAAATGATTTAAAATAATTTTTGGTCTATACTTTTTTTCTTTCAGGAAATGGAACTATGCCTATCAAGTGTTCTGTAAGAATTAAAATGTGATTGTTGAACCTTCTGCAGGAATTGAAATTGTGTCTGTTGAACCTTTTGCATGAATTAAGACTCTATCTGTTAAACCTTCTGCAAGAATTGAAACTGTGTCTGTTGAACCTTCTGTAGGAATTTAGATTGTGTCTGTCAAACCTTTAGTAGGAATTGAAACTGTGTCAGTCGAACCTTCTGCAGGAATTGAGACTGTGTCTACAAGAATTGAAGTAATCATTGAATCTTCTACAGGAATTGAAACTGTGTCTGTGAACCTTTTGTAGGAAACCGATATCTCCACCGTTTATGTACAATCCATTGCACATGAATGAAGGTGTTGATGTCGAATGTGAAATTATCTCATTGGATTACCAACCATTGAGGTCAACTATTAAATAATGCGAGGGCCATCACCATTAATGAGAGTGAGGGCCAAGGTACCATGATGCATCCTATCAGGTGTGAATTTATGAGCTCTTGTCGAACCCCTTGTAGGATCCATAATGTTTCTCTATTATTGCTGGCGAGATAGACTGTCATTAGGGTATATAGGCTTCAAGACATCACAAGGCTCTAATCCTGCACCTAGATAAGTTTCTCATGTCGATGGGCCAAGATTGTTTGAAGGAGAGCCTTAAGAAATCTCACATTAATTCAACACAAGAAATCCATAGATTAACTGAAATTTTTTTTTTATTGAGGGGATCCCAAAGGATATACTAACCTGTGTTTTTAACGATCCCAGTGGCATTCCATGCTCACCAGATGTCAATTTTAGAGAGTATGGAATACTGAAAAAGAAGACTCTAGGGGGCTCCTTTTTCATAATTAGTCCATTGTGCCCAAAAAAAGGAATAAACCTATACCCAATATACATTCCTGTCATGGTTTATTGAGCACGAGGTAGAACAGAGTAAGCTCCTTGTATTAGTAGGAAAGTTAAGAATAGATAGTGGAAGGAACAATCCCTTCCCTTACTATCTCCTGTTGATCAACGATTTTCATTGATGTCAACCCAAGAAGCACTGGGGGCTACCCCAATATTGAATGGCAATTTTGTCCTACCAAATTAATATATTTTGGGTCAAGAATTATTTTTATGGTTTCTAATTTTCGATATTTTTCCATTGATATATGGCACGCCACGTAATTCTTCACGGTTTGAGGGATATTCATGTTTGAAGTTTGTACCCCCAGTTAGTGGGCTAAAATCCCATGGGGTTGTAGCATGGGTCATTGAAAAGTCACAATTAATATATTTTAAGTCATAAAATCCATCCCACATTCACTTGTTGAAGCTCCTCTCAACCCAAGCATTTATATAAATTGTGATTCTCATATCCTCCTTATGCAAGGGATTTTTCCATCTGAAACAGGTCATCGTGGCATTGTCGCTCTAACTTTATTTATAAGAAGGTTTAGAAGCTGAAATTTTTATGAGGCAAATCCAAAATCCTAAGGAAGCTCTTGTGAAAATTGTAGATCAAGGTGTACAATATTTGCTGAAATATGATCTGTGGAAGACAATGTTTTTGCAGGCTCCTAAAATTCATCTCAAAGAAGTGACCTTGGGAAAATCATCATAACTCTCTCTTTGAGTATCAGATTGGAATTCTATAAAAATTGGAAGATAGTGCACGGAATGTAATTTTTTCTCTATAAATTTAGAGCTGAATGAAGAAACAGTGACATGTGATACGTCGTACAAGTTCTCTCTACTTAAATAGTCCATAATTAGGGCATTGTGAGAGATTGGGCATAACTCTCCCTTGAAGAATCCAAATTAGGTCAGACCTATGGAATTGGAAAGATGACTCAAAGGAATACTACAAGACCGCAAATCAGATATTAGGGATTTGAAATAACATAGATACACCAAATTCAATATCGAGCTCCTAGAATGAAAGAAAAAGCTAAATCATGTGTTGTCAAGGGCTGCAAAGGACCAGATTTTCTAGGGCAGCAAAGAAAAGCAAGGTGCAACAGAGGGTTGCATGATAAGAGTAGCAACCAAGGTGCAGAACAACAACAAGAAGTTCATCACATGAAGTCTTCAAGTGGGCAGCACTGCATACAGTCACTGTAAATGTATCATTGTACTAAGTCATTGTAAATACATTATTGTAAAAAAATCTCAGCCATCTCGCCAAGAAGGAAGAGTTAATGTCTAGGAGGTCTAGGATCATCATTGTGTAAGCCAGTCATAGTTGGGGTTATGTTCTAGTGTGTCTTCTTCTTCTACATAATTCTATATCATTGTAAAGTGGACCATTTTCCTTTGTACGGGAGTCCATTTTTCTTTTATTCTTCTATATGGTGGTAGGGTGGTGCTAGGGTGAGTTGTAGCTCATTGGGTGTTGTGGAATCCATTCAGTTGAGTGCTAAAGAATCTCAGGCATTGGAGCATCCATCGAGTGGGAGCAGGAGAAGAATTCTTTTCTAGATTCTAGGAAGTTGGAGCTTTATTTTCAATTGGAGTTGAATATTAAATAATTATTAGAAAAGCATTAGGTGGTTTTTGTCCCAGAGTGGGTTTCCACCTTAAAACTGTGTGCATTTGTATTCCTCTTGTTTACTGCTATCATTGTACAAACACTGATAATAATTGAAGATTAACTAATGCTCTAATTGAAAGGAATATTGATTCACCCCCCCCCCCCCCCCCCACCCCCCTCTCATTATTTCCAACAATTGGAAGTCAATTGAATCGTGCCTTCAATAGCACAGCTTTTAACAAATGGAAGGAGGTCATGGAGCATACCAAGAATGGTGTACCTCCTGTTCAATGAAAATAATTATGCAATTTGTAGAAAGGAAGAATTGAGGTCTATCTCTTGGTGCAAAGTAATAGCATGGGACACCGTTCCTCCTATGGTTACAAAGGGACTCATAGATGAACAAGGTAAGAAAATTTGGCAATGATGAAAAAGCAAAGAATATTATTATTAGTCGACTTATCGAATCATTTCTATAAGGTGGTTATTGTAAAACCACCAAAAAATGGTAGGACAAGCTTGAGAATATATAATGGCATCAAATGTCAATGAAGCAAAGCTTCAAATCCATATAAATTCTGAGCAATCAATGAAATAAGATTGCAATATCATTGGTACTAAATACGCTGATGCAGAAATAACCAATACTCTGGAAAGATTGGGAGAGCCAGTTGATAAGAAGACTATTATACGAAATATTATTAGAACGTTACCAAGGAGATTCAACACAAAGGTATCGTCTTAGAATACAGTAAAAATCTGGACAAACTTAGCAAAGAGGAATTACATGGAGTTCTCATAGCATATGAAATGAGACTTGATGAAGAACATGGTACTTTGCATCTAGAAACTGCGTTCGTTTCATCTAAGAAAACCGATAAGGACAAACAACCTTCAATTGGAATGACATGCACCTACAAGTGTGAAGAAAAGGGAGATGATGGAGATGGTCTTTCAGATGAAGAATATGCTTACTTTACGAGAAAACTATAAATTTGTAAGGGAAAATTCAAAGGTAAACTTCCATTGATATGTTTCAGCTGTGGTGAGGTTGGGCATTTCACAGAAAAATGTCCGAAAAAAAGTGATGGAAACTCAAAAGGAAAGAAAGGCTTCAAGAAATTCAACAAGCAAGAAAAAAGGAAAGGATCCAAAAGGAGCTTTATCTCTAAAGAATATAGCTCGTCATCTGATGAAGACAATAATAGCGAAGAAGAAGCCAATGAGAGAGTATTGTTTATGGCCAAGCACTATAAACAAGAGGTATCAAACAATGAAGAAGAAGGGTTGACCATAGAAGAATTTTTTAAGGAGGCAATCAAGCTTATAAAATAGCTCAAGGCTGAGAAAATCTGTTCTGATACTCTTGAAGAACAAGTTCAAGGTCTCAAAATTGAAGTTGAAGAACACAAATGTATTGAAGAGTCACTTCAAAAGAAGTTGGAAGAAAGCAAACAAGAAAGGGAAGCATTAGAAGTCGAAGGAGTCTCGCTGTGTAAGGAAGTGAAGAAGGAAAAAACTATCCAAAACTGTGCTAACAACTCAAGGGCATTGGAAGAAATCATCAACAATCAATGATATTACAATGGCAGAACTGGCCTCGGTTACAAAGAAGAAGAAGCAGTACCTTCTACAACAAAATACAATTAACCTATCAGATCTGACATGCATGTACACTTCATTAGACAAAATTCGCAAGCACATCCTTGGAAGATGATTCCTCGAGGAAGGTTTCCACCCAGGTACCAACATATTTTTCATGGCTATTGTTATTCATGTGGAAAATTTGGTCATAAAGCTATAGAATGTCGCACGTACCCTAGGAACCAATACAATTCCAGGAGATCCCTCAAATATGAACCTCCCAGGGCTCAACTAAACATCAATAGATTTTAACATTTAAGAAATAATATGGAATGTTACAAATTCCAGAACTTTGGACACATAGCCAGATATTGCAAGCTTGAAAATCCTCTAGAAAATTTTTCGAAGCCACAGAATGAACGAAAATGGAAGAAGAAGAAGACTGATAATTGTGCTCTTGCTCTCAAGGCTCAAAACAACAAATATGTGTTGTATGTTGACAGTGGTTGCTCAATGCATATGACTAGAGATAGAAGGAAGTTTTTATCTCTGAAAGAGAAGAAGGATGGAATCGTATCCTTTGGAAATGATGGATCTTTAAATGTTATAGGATTAGGTACTGTCACTCTCAGAAGAAAAGATGTTATAGCCAAGAATGTTCTATTGTTTGAAAACATGAATCACAATCTACTCGGTGTTGGACAAATTTGTGATCAAGGATACACAATGCTATTCAACTCCACAAAATGTGAAATCAAGAAAGGCAAGTATGGTAAAATTGTGGCTATAGCAAGTCGAGCTCCAAATGACATATATGGTCTGGATGAAGCAACTAAAGCATGTCTACTAGGTAAAGAAGATGAAAGATGGTTATGGCACAAACGAATGGGTCACATAAACTTTGACAATCTTGTCAGGATAAGAAAAAAGGAAGTAGTACGAGAAATGTCGAAAATCTCAAAGCCTTCCAACACACTATGTGAGGCCTGTCGGCACGGCAAGCGGACAAAAGTCCAATTTAAAACAAAAGAACACTTTGCATCACATCCATTGAAATTTATACATACTGATCTATGTGGTCCTAAGAGAACAAAAGGCTTAGATGGAGAATTATATTTCATGTTAATGATAGATGACTATACCAGGATGATAGCCGTAAGTTTCCTAAAGAAAAAATCTAAAGCATTTGAGTGCTTTAAGATCTACAAGGAGTTGGTAAAAAATGGAACTGATTTGAAAATAGAGTGTCTAAGATCAGATAATGGCGAAGAATTCACTTCCAAATTATTTCAGCAATACTGTGACGAAAATGGAATAAAAAGACAATTTTCAACAACATGAACACCTCAGCAAAATGGAGTTGTTGAAAGAAAGAACAAAATCATACAGGAAATGGGTAGAACAATGTTGAAGGACTCAAAATTGGATGAAAATTTTTGGGTTCAAGCAATTGATACGACAGTCTTCATTATCAACTGAAGTCTTCTTAGAAATAATTGCAACAAGACCCCATATGAATTATGGAAAGGAAATCTAGCTAATGTAAAATATTTTAGAATCTTCATAAGAAAATGTTATATCAAAAGAGAAGATCAAAATTTGGGTAATTTTTAATCATGTGTTGATGAAGGTATCTTTGTTGGTTACCCACGCAAAATAAAGGCCTATAACTGCTATAATCTAAGACAAAAATAGATAGTGGAGAGAATAAATGTTACATTTGACGAAGGTGGTGTTCTAACAAATAATGATGAGGATCTAGAACCTTTGAAACTTGAGACAGAGGCTGAAAAAGACATAGAGAAAATTCTAGAACAAGAAGAAACTATCAACCAGGAAGAAGTAAATAATGATCATCAAGATATACAAGAACAACAACAAGAAGCTCCTCCAAAGATAACAAAATAATCGATTCAAAAGAACCATCCATAAAATAAAATCATTGGTGACATAAATGAAGGTCAACAGCTTCGTTCATCACAACAAGCTCACATTGTTTTTCTAGCAACCTTTGAGCCTAGTATTTTTGAGGAAGCCAGCCAGAATGAGCATTGGGTAGTAGCTATGATTGAAGAATTGGATCAAATCAAGAAGAATAAAACCTGGGAATTAGTTCGATGACCAAAAGATAAAAATGTCATTGGGACAAAATGGGTGTTCAGGAACAAATTTAATGAAGATGGAAAGGTTACCAGAAACAAATCAAGATTGGTTTGCAAAGGCTATGCACAAGTGGAAGGAATTTATTTCGATGAAAAATTTTCACCAGTTGCCAGAATGGAAGCCATACAAATGTTTCTCACCTATGCATGTTAAATAAAAATCAAAGTCTACCAAATGGATGTGAAGTCAGCATTTCTGAATGGTGAGAAATTAGATGTTAATGTCAACAAAAACTCAAGGTTTTCTACTATCAAAAAAGAATACTATGTTTTCAAGTTTAAGAATACTATGATTTTAGGTGTTTTTAAGTATTTGAATGATTCCCTGGGATACCTCACCCAAAAATGTCCCTCGGTTAGCTGAATTCAAGGTGAAATTGTAGGACTAGTCCTGATTTTGGGGAATTTGTGGTGTGGTTAGCAGCAAAACTAGGGAGGCTCATAACTTCTTCAGTTTTTGACCAATTTTGGAGCAAAAAGAGGCTATACATGTTTTTTTGGGTATGTTGAAGCTGATGGAACATGTTTTGAAGCTATTTGAGCACTGTAAATGTATGTAATAACCATTTTGAGCATAATTAAAGAGGGCTAAGCCATTGGAACCTGGAACAAAGAGACGTAGCCCAAGAGGGGTGAACTCCTTCATCATTTTCTATGTTGTGATTAGTTTTATGGTGTATTTGTCCATTGTTTCTGCATATTTCAGAGTTTATTTTCATGCTTTATCTGTTTCAAAATTAACATAAAAGCTCACAAAAACTCATTTGTAACACTTGCAATTTACAAATCCTCAAGTACATTTTCATCAAGATCTCATACAAATCAATTGCGCATATACAAAGTCTTCACATATACGAAGGTTGCACTTATATAGTGGCTAAAGTTGTGCATAAATTATTTATATGAAAATTTTACGTATATGCCTAGCTTCTGTATATGTGCATCTACCGTATATGCGCAACTTCCATATATGTTCATATACAGAAGCTACGCATATACAACTTCATATGGAAGTTGTGCAAATCTTCACTCTTTGTATAGGCACAAATTCCATATGCGTGCATCTTCTGTATATGCGCATATCTTTCGTATTTGCGCAAACATATATGCACATATACAAAAATTGCGCATGTACAAAAATTGCGCATATACGAAGGTTGCTCATATACAGAGGCTAAAGTTTCACATATACATAGGCTGGAGTTGCACATCAATTATGTATATGCGCATCTTCCATATGCGTGGATTCTTTATATGTGCATCTACTTTATATGCACAACTTCCATATATGTGCATATACAGAAGCTATATACAGAAGTTGTATATGCGTAGTGTCCGTATATGCACATATATGGAAGTTGTATATAGCTTTCATATATAAAAATATATGGAAGTTACGCATATACGGTATATTCATATATTATACCGTAATAAAGGGGTTGGATCCAATACATTAATACATTAAAGATCGATCCACGGTATTATTATACCGTAATAAAGGGGTTGGATCCAGCTTGCTGAAATTGCTGAGTTTGTTATATACGCAAATAAAAATAGCAAAACTCACCCTTCCTTACCACACCCTATTTTGCTCATCTTTCCTTATCTCATTCAAGGGTTTATCCTACTGCCAAACTCACCTGAGATTCCTTCTTCATCCTCAACTTTGAATTTTTCCTTGCACTTCTTCTTCATCTCTCTGCATCACTTGTGACTTTCGAGTTATGTCCTTCATCATAAGCTCTCTTGTATATTTATATGACCTCCACTTGGTTCTCTTGAGCTTATAACCCTTCACCTTCAGTTAGCTTGGCTCATCTACTCAAGCATTTATCTTCGTATGTTATGTGACTTCGATTTGGGCTATCTAGCTCTACAACACTCGACTCATTCCACTTGGACCACCCTCTCTTAGTCCAACCGCATTTGGTCCTTCCAGACTTGGTTCATCCAAACTCATGTCGAATCATTCCAACATGGTTTTTTGGTGTGATTCTTGGTCATGTTGTGCCCTTACGACACCCATGCAACCAAGCTGTTGTGATCTCTCCATAAGAGACCCCAAATCTCAATTTTGTGACACTTGAATTGGTATGCATTCACCCAACTCCTCTTTCTTTGCATTGTTTATGATAACATTGTCACAAAAAGTGAAATGACAGTGTCTCTCTTTAAATTTTATGTCAAAGAGGTATATTCCATGCACGCCTGTCACGTTGATGAGACATAGGTGCACCCTGGCCACTCGGGACCTTATATCCTTCCCCCACCATGAGTTATTTCCACCCTCGTAAACCCTAGGATTTCCAATTGATGCTTCCTCTCAAAATCCCTTAACTCCTTCACCCATATCAAAAGTGACTCACAGGTCTCCCATCCATTCTCTTCTTTTGAAGCATTACTTCATTTGATGAATTACTCTCTCTTCTTCTTGTTGTTAACGCTTGAATTCCAATAGCTCAGTATGTCCTCCAATTCTAGTTCCAAGTGGGTCCACTCTACTTGGGTAACCTATATACATCATGCCCTTATTTAACCAAATAATATGAAGGACTAAATGATGTGTAGGTTTTAACCCTATACAGAAATAATATGCAAACGAATTCTTAAAACATAAAATAAATAATGGCGAGAGCATAAAACAAATATACACAAATATTTTCCCTTGGATCCCAAAAATGGTGAGTCTACTAGATTGATTTTTCATTATATTCCTTTCAATGTTACAACACATATATACATGTTGAATCATTCATAAACCCCAATCTATTAACCCTGGATTAGAACATAGCCACAGTTCCCTTGACTAGATCTATAAAATACCATGGACATAAAACCATCATGCCCAAAACCATGTGCAAAACCCATGCACAAAACCATAGGTAGGTCTGCCCACCTAATATAGTGTCTGAGTATTTTGAAAATGCACAAGAGATTTAACATGAATGCACTGTGTTATACAAATCAAACATAGATATTTGGAATAGGTTACAACATATTTCCAAGCTTAAGGAAATCAATACCAAGATTCAAATTGCGAAGCAAAAATGTGAGTCTATACATGGTAATTTCATCACTCTACTAACACCATAATGCCAAGCTACAAAGGTAGAAATTGTAGCATTGGGAAGGAAAATTAACCAATAGGGAGTATAATAGTATTAGCTTTCTCAGAAAGTTGTACTATTGTAGGATGAAAAAATGAAATCAGTGATGACATTGCTGCAAAATCAACCACAACATTCACCAAGTAATTATAGACAAATAACAATAGTCTTGGCTCTTCTTATACATATCAAAGTTACAAAAACCATTTTACGCTGGGTAGAGGAAGTAAATCCCACCATGTTGACATCCAAACAAACATTTGAGCAATTTTTGAAGAAAACTACAGAGGTCTTCCCTTTTCTTGGTGTAGAAACATGCTAGAGTGATGGAAATTGCACATATATGGAGGTTGCACTTATACAGTGGCTAAAGTTGCGCATAAATTTTGTATATTCACATCTTCCATATATGCATAGCTTCTGTATATGCGCATTTACCATATACGTGCAACTTCCAAATATGTGCACATACAGAAGCTACACATATACAACTTCATATGGAAGTTGTGCAAAACTTCATTCATTGTATAGGCACAATTTCCGTATATGCACATATTTTTTATATGTGTATATATTCTTTATATGCATATATACAAAATATGAGCATATAAGAAAAGTTTGCATATATAGAAATTGTGCATATATGGAGGTTGCAGATAAACAAAAGCTGAAGTTGCACATAAATTATGTATATGAACATCTTCCATATATGCACAAATTATGTATATATGAATATAAACATAGTTACCCATCAAATAGGCAACTAAACCTGTACCATTTTTTTATATGTAAAAAAACACTCGATTTTGAAAAGTGGTGATGCTGAATCACCCCTTTTTTTTGGAGTATGTTTTTAGCACTTTAATTATTTTTATTTTTTATTTTTTATTTTTTTTATGTGATGATTTTCATGTCAATTTTGAATAGTCGTAGTGTATCATCACCCAATTTTTTTTAGAGGGTTGATTTTGACACTATACATTTTCTAATGTCTTCTTCTTCCCTGAGATGTTTATTTTTAAGTGCATTTATGTACTTGTGTTTTAAAAGAAAATTATTTTTTTTTAAATAAAAATTTGTAATTAAATATTCATTTTTTCACAGAGATAAAAAATTTAAAAAAGGGTCAGTATTATAAAAGTTTATTTTCTATATGTTTATGTATTGTTAATTAATATTTCAATGCACATCAAATAATTGTTGCTAAAAACCCAATATTTTGAACCATATGACAAAAAAATACATATTTTCAATATAAATAGAATGCAAAAAATACAATTTTAGAGTCTTTTTGTTAAAAAAATTGTTAAATAAACTAATTTTTTGGGAAAATATTAGCAAAAAACTTAAGAAAATATCATTTTTTTATGAATTTTATGTCAAAAAATAATAGTAATCACAGGGTTTTTGCAAAAAATAAGGATTATTCTCATACAATATCAAAGTCTAAACATTACAAGTATAACTGATTAAGAGATCTCAAAGCTGTGTTTTATTTGCAAACATAACTTAAATATCATCAAGAATATCAACTAATCCATGTTCAACATCTTCTAGGGCATCATTAATGTCTTCTTCCGCTACTTCATTTTGTTCATTGTCATCTTCTAACGGATCTTTCATGTCTGCAAATCTTCCATAGTGTCCTTTTCCTATCATTCCATATAATGGTGGTTGAGGTTCCTTTGTTCTTTTTGCCACACATGATTCATTAAAATCCCCCTTCTTCAAACCAACTTCTTGCTTCGGATCTGGAAGAAATTCAAGAGCGTTAATTCTTTGTTGAATAAATTTGCATTGCACTGGGTCTTTCTCAATGGCAATGCAATTTCTTCCTTTTTTTAGGGAACATGCTATTGTTGTACCTAATCATCAAGCAGAAAAAAATAATTAAGAAAATTAGTATGAACACATAAAAAATAAAAAATAAAATATTTAAATTCAAATTTGTATAATAAAACTTACCTGAACCTGAGAATAAATCCAAAACCCAATCTCCTTCATTTGAACATAGATCTATAAGATAATTAATCAATGCTTGTGGTTTCTGATAAATGTTAACTATATCTCCTTTTGCATCTTTATCCTCATATGTTAATTTTCTTACAACTGCATCATGAACCAATACTTGACTATGATTCTTCCCATCTACTCAATTCATAAGAATACGCTTATAGCTATCCTCTTTTGTCCAACATTCAACATGGATGAACTCACAATCATTTATAATAGGTTGATCTCCAGAAGAAGCAATATTTGACTTCTGCCTGTAACATAACATAGTAAAAGTTCAATTAAATTGTACATAAATAAAAAAATTTAACAGTAATCGAACATACAATTTCAAAGTCTTACTATGTAAGTTGCATCCTTGAGTTTTCTTTTCCCTTGAAGCTTGTTAATAACATTGCAAATTGTGTGTCTGAATGAAATGTCAGAAATCTCCAAAGTGGTGATGTTGTGACTTCTTGAAAACCCGTAACCACTTTACTAAAAGCTTGATAAGTATATGGTTCACTATCATATTCAATGTCTGGGAAATTGAAACCATGAGGAATATCTGCAATAACTAGGGCATATTCCCTTTTAGGTATTATTTTTGCAATGTCTTCACAATCACCTTGTATTATTTGATATTGGATACTGTCGAGCCCATTCCAAATGAAATGATTAAGAGTAGGATCAAGTTCAACATTCATTAGACGATTCTTTATCATCTTTTCCAACTTAATTTTTTCAATAAAGCTTTTGAAAGTATCTGGTACTCCATTTCCATCCTTCTTCGACATCTTTAATGACATAAAAAATATATATGTATAAGTAATAAAATAAAAATAGTTTAAATATGAATAAAATGAATGTATAATTCAACATACCTTATTGAATGCAATATAAAAATCTTGAAGTGTTGTTGTAGAACTTGATTTTGGGTAGTGCCGCACAACATCATCCCAACTGTCTTCATTTAACATTTTAACCATATGTTCTTGTATTTTCATATAAATCTTCTCACTGAATAAATAAAGTTAAAAATGTTAATATAGTGACATGTATAACAAATTCTATCAACAACATTATGTTTTATTTAAAAGAAAATTATAATGAAAGGAAAAAAAGGAATAATTCAAGAAACTTACTTTTGAAATTCTGCGCACATTTCATCCATTGATAATTCACCCAACTTCACACTGGATAGTACTGATTTGACTAGTTTTTCATCCTTTACTCCTTGCATTGTTCTCCAAGGTGTGATAGTCATATCCTCTGGAAGTTGTTTCATTTCCGGACTTGTCTTACTGTTGGTACATATTATGGGTTTACTCTTTTTAACCTCTTGATTTTTTATGGAAATATTCTCCCACCGCTCAAAAATCTCATCAATCAAATCCCATATCTCCCCAGTTTTAAATGCGAGATGAAAAATGTTATCCATGCTTCTGAATATATTTGAATGCATTTTTCCATATTGTCCTTTGATTTTTTCATCAATTTGATAACCTGTTTCCAATAAACATTCCTTCCAAAATGTTAGACTAACTTCTACCTTATCCCCGCTACATTTTTCTGTGAATTCATTATGAATAAATCTAACCCTTTGGATGAAAGTCAGTTTCATTTTGTACTCATTATCTACATTATGATCTCAAGCCAATAACTTTGATTCTATTTCCGTTAAATCAACGTAAATGATGCATTTCACTGTTTTGAAAAGATAGTTATTAGGATATTCCTCAATCAATTGTATTTTAGCCTCTACTGAATGGTTCCCTCCAATTACATAATATTTATAATCAAAACATTTTGTCTTGTCAAATTCTTGTTTGTTGGGAACCTGACGTGGATCAACAAGAACCACATAATCCACCACATGCGCATATGGATTGAACCTGAACAATGTTTTCAGATTATGTACATGTAGGTGATGGGCCTTTCTAATTTGATATTGAGATTGTCCTTCATCTGGCCTATAAAATTGGCTGACATTAAGCTCAAATGTTTGGCCACCATATATTAATTTATTCTTCCTCAACTCATATCGAATGGCATTTTGTTTTGTTTTAATAATGCCATCCTCTAGCTCAGCACCTGGTGTTATGATTTCTCTGCTTCCTTTAGAGCTTCAGTTTGTTCTTCACTACTACTCATGACTTTTACAGGTTGACCAAGAGTTGATTTCTTCTTCTTATTGGTTAACATATCAGTGTTTTTATAAACAAGCTCTTCATCATCAGGTAAAAGAGAGACATCTTTGGCCATTTTTCTTTTTGGTGTCTGATTTGTTTTCTCCTTTTGCAAAGTATTTCTAATCTCCTCCTCACTAATTCTATCATAATTTTCACTTTCATGTTCCACATCTTCAAAAGAAACATGTTTAGGTTTACTAGATTGACCCACCTTAGTGACTCTGGGTTGATCCCCTCTTTGTACTATTGCAATGTCACGAGCTATTGATCTTTGCTTCATTCTCCTTTCCTCTTCTTTGTCTTTGTGGAAAGTGTTGATAACAGTCATAACATTTGGTTCCATATAATAAATACCTTCAAACATTTCTGAAAGATCCGCAACAAACTCCTATGAAACAAAATAAAACATGTCAATGATCAATAATTTATAAAAAATTGAATGAACCTTACAATAATGCATAGTAGAAATATAAATAAGTATACTTACAATGTTATTTGCAATGTTGTTTGAGATTTCTGCAGATAACTTGGTAGATGTTTCATTTGTGTCATACTTGACTTTTGATAGACGAAATCTAACCTTCTCACGTTTATTAGGCATCCTTACAAGAACATAAATAGTGTTTGTATTTGGCACCATACATATGTCTCGTACTCTGCCCATCACTTGATATGATTCATGTAAGTCAATCATACCACAAATCAGATAGATATGTATATCAGTCTCTGTTTCATTTTCTTCAAGATACCATGAAAAATCAGTTTTATTTATTTCCTCTGCATTCTTCCATTCAGAAATCAGCTTTAATGAACCTGGTGGGCCACTTGCTTGACTTTTATTACGTCTTTCAATTTTTGATTCTTCAACAGTATGCATAGTATGTGCAACAATGTCCTTATTGCGTCCAGCAGTATCCATAGTGCGTCCCGCTGCAACTTTAGATTTGGGAGTTGCTGCCCTAGGTCTAGAAACATTCACAGAAATCTTTCTTGATGCCATTTTCATGGTAAAAAGATATATATATATATATATATATATATATATAGTTAATGATAAAACACACAACTTAATTAATTCATTTACAAAACAAAATTTATTTGTAAAACTATATAAATTGAAAATAAACAAATAAAACTAACCATATAATTTTTTCATTTAAAAACAAAAAATATTCTATCATATTTACATAAATTTAATACATTTTATAAATAAAATAAAATTTGTTTTAAATTTTATAAAACAATTTAAAAAACAAATAGTTTGAAAGTTAACTTTAATTTTTATATTTAAAAAAGAAAGAAAGAAAAAAAAGTAATGTTTAACCAATTTTAAAATTAAGTTTTTTTTTAAGTTAAAAAAATTTAAAAAAAAAAAATTAATTTGAAAAACTTTATCTTTTATATTAAAAAAGAAAACCACAAAAAAATAATTTAATGTTTAACCAAGGTTAAAATTAAGTGTTTTTTTTTTTGCTTTTCACAATTTAAAAAAAAAAAAAAATTATAAACTTAACTTTATTTGTTTATATTAAAAAAAAAACAAAAAAAAATTAATGTTTAACTAATGTTAAAATTAAAAAAATAAACAAAAAAAAAATTAATGTTTAACTAATGTTAAAATTAAGTTTTTTTAAGTTGAAAAGAAAATTTAAAAAAAAAAATTTAAATTAAAGAAATAAAAATTAATTTGAAACCTAACTTTATTTTTTATATTAAAAAAAAAACCAAAAAAAAATTTAATGTTTAAGGAATCTTAAAATTAAGTTTTTTTAAAAAGTTAAAAAGAAAATTAAAAAATTAAAATTAAAGAAATAATTAAACATAACTTTATTTTTTATATTTAAAAAAAAAAACACAACAAAAAAATTAATATTAAAAAAATAAAAATAAAAATAAAAAAATTTAAAAAATAAACATTAATTTGAAATTTAACTTTATTTTTTCTATTAAAAAAAAAAAAATACAAAAGATAAAATTTAATGTTAAAAATGTGAAAATTAACCATTTTTTAAGTTAAAAAGAATTTAAAAAATTAATGTTATTTTTTTTGTTAATATTAATTGTTTTGGTGTTTTAAATACAAAACCTAATCAATTTAAATTTAAAATTAAAAATTAAAAATATGAATAATATAATTTTAAAACATAATATTTTATATTATATTTGAAAATTTCAAACTATTTAAATATAAAATATTTTTAAAATTTGAAATATAAAATATTTTTAAAATTTTAACAATTTTAAATATTAAATAATTTTAAACTTTTAAAATTATATTATATTATATTTTATAATTAACAATATATAAAATAATTTTTTAAATTTCAATTTATATTAAATTTATTTCAAAATTTTATATTATTAATTGTTTTAAAAATTAAAAATTAAATGTTGGCGTGCGTCCGTCAGTTTTGTTGGCGCGCAGTTTCGTTTGGTGTCCACTTTGGCCGGGCGGCGCCGTCGAGGCTGCCCAGCTGGCCTTCGGCCCCCGGCTGGGCCCGGCCTCCACAGCGCCGCACGTTGCCAGCCGAGGGCCGAAGGCCGGCTAGGCAGCCCTCCACAGCGCCGCCCGGCCTGGCCAACGTGGACACCAAACAGAAAGGTATATTCAAGCTGCAGGGTGAAAGAGTATGAGGCGCCGGGGTTTGGGTCCCTTAATCGGCGGTAAATCCGGGGCAGTGTTTCTAAACATGCGACGCCGTGGACGCTGCCGACCCGGTGGCCAAACTGGCCCTGGCTGGGCGGAAGGTCGATTCTCGGAATCGACCTTCCGCCCGAAGAACCAAGACCGGCTGGAGCAGCCTCCACGACCGCCATGCAACGTGGACACCAAACAGCAAAGTAGATCCAAGCTGCAGGGTGATATGTGAGGCGCCGAGGTCTTCAGTCCCTTAATCGGCGGTAATCTGGGGCGGTGTTTCAAACATGCGCCGCGGGAGGCTGTCCAGCCGGTCTTGCCCCCGGCTGGGCGGAAGGTCGATTCCGAGAATCGACCTTCCACCCAGCCGGGGGCCGTAAAGACCGGCTCGAAGCCTCCACGGCGCCGCCCGGCCAACGTGGACACCAAACAGAAAGGTAGACCCAAGCTGCAGGGTGAAGAGTGAGGCGCCGAGGTTCTAGTCCCTTAATCGGCGGTAACTGTGGGCAGCGAATAGCAGGCGCAACAGCTGGCTGGCGGAAGGTCGATTCCGAGAATCGACCTTCCGCCAGCCGCCAAAGACCGGCTGGACAGCTCCTGCACGGCGCCGCCCGGCCAACGTGGACACCAAACAGAAAAGGTAGATCCAAGCTGCAGGGTGAAGATTGTGAATCGATCTTCCACCAGCCGGGGGCCACATGGCACTGGGCAGCCTCCACGGCGCCGCCCGGCCAATGTGGACACCAAACAAAAAGGTAGATCCAAGCTACAGGGTGAAGATTGTGAGGCACCAAGGTTCGATTCCCTTAATCAGCGGTAATCCGGGGTGGTGTTTCTCAACATGCCTAGATATCCTTTAAATGAGTCCATGCTTTCTGGGTTTTTCGATGTGCGAAAATTCTCTCCTTCGCCGCCTGAGATTTGGCTGGGGGAAGCACCTAATGTGGATTCCTCGGTGCGGCAGATCACTGCCGGTAAATGTATCTCGTTTTATTGCGGCAAGCACAAGGCCGCCTGTAAGCCAACGTCTCAGTTTCAAGGATCAGCTTTAGTTCTTGACTAATATTATGATCCGCCTAGACCAGAAGTTTTGATATCATTTTTGACGCTTAAAACTTATCTCTGGACATATTTCTCTTGGATGGAGATAAATTTTTAGCTGTGTGTACACTAGCGATTTCTTTTCCTTTGGATAAAGATAACGCACGAAGTTTTAGGGTTTCATCCTATAATTCATCAATATAACGGCAATTCCATTTCAAATTTGGGTTTTTATAAACTGTTTGAATTCTCCTCGAAGCTCTAAATTCTTTGGTTAGATAATTCTGAGTTAATTTTCTTTACTGAGATATCTCTCTAGAACACGAGATTTGTTGTCATCCTTCATGATTCAAAGCAGAGCTTTGCTCTTGGGTTGAGAGGAATGCTTCTGGAGTTTAAACTATATTTGAAATTTTTAATTTGTTTGCTAAGATAATCCAAAGATAATTTTGTTTACTGACATGATCGTACTGGAACAGAAGATTTAATCCCGTTCTTTTAATTTCATTGCTATGATAATACTAAAACAATTTAAACAATAGATCACATAAACTAAGATTCCAAAAAGAATTATAACAAATGGAATTTTAATATAAATTGAAATTTAAAAAATTATTTCATATATTGTTAATTATAAAATATCATATAATATAATTTTAAAAATTTTAAATTATTTAATATTTAAAATTGTTAAAATTTTAAAAATATTTCATTTAAATAATATTTTATTTTTAAAATTTTTATTTTATTTTTTTTTTTCTTTTTAACTTAAAAAACTTAATTTTAGCATTGTTTAAACATTAAAAGCACCCATTTAAAAAATTAAAATGTTTAAATTTAATTTAATTTATTAAATGTTAAACAAAACAAAATACTAGATAACCATTAAATTGTTTTTAATTTACAAATACATTTATAATAATAATAATAAATAGTTTAATATAAACTAAAACAAATATGTATTTGCTCTTCAAAACAAAAAATACATTCAATGATATTTTTAAAAATAAAATTTCTGCTTAAAATAAATAAAAATAATTTTATTTTTTATTTGTTCCGTAATTAACTGCTTTTTAAAATAAAAATAATAAAAATAAGAAAAAATAAAAATAGAATAAATATAACTGTTTTTTGATGTGCATAGTTGTTTTTGGTTTTTTCTTTCATGGAGGAACCTAGAAGCCCTAAAAAAGAAAAAAAAAATCTAAATTTTTGTCCTAAAAACCCTAAAAAATTGAGTTATTTTTCCATTTTCTTAGCTAAAAAAATATTAAAAAATTAGGGTTATCGAACCTAAAAACCACAAAAAAATAGTTGTAGGACATAAAAGCCATAAAAAAGGAACTGATTTTCCCCAAACTCGCCTTGAAATGGAAAAAATAGAAGGGAAACTAACCTTTGAAATGTGAAGAACTCCTATTACCAATGCGAACACAATGCCTCCACAAAATTACCAATGCCAACCCAACACCTCCAGAAAATTGCTCTAACAAAACCCAGAAGAATTGATCTGATGTGAGGAATAGAAGTAATGATTGTTATCTCCACAAAATTACCAATGCCAAACACAACACCTCCACAAAATTGCTCCAACAAAATTGATATGATGTGAGGAATAGAAGCAATGATTGTTATCTCCACAAAATTACCAATGCCAACCCAACACCTCTACAAAATTGCTCCAACAAAACCCAGAATTGATGTGATGTGAGGAAAGAAGCAATGATTGTTATTATATAGGGAAGATTGTGTGATTAAAATTAAAAATTAAAAATATTTACATGTAGTTAATTATAGATTATATTTAGTTAATATTTACATGTAGTTAATTATAGTTAATATTTAGTTAATACTTACATGTAGTTAATTATAGTTAATTTTAGTTAATATTTACATGTAGTCAAAGTTAAATCATTCAAATAAGAAAATTATTTTAGTTTGGAAGACATGCATGAATGTAATATTTTGTGTGGGATTAAAATTTAAAATTTAAAATATTTACATGTAGTTAATTATAGTTAATTTTAGTTAATATTTACATGTAGTCAAAGTTAAATCATTCAAATAAGAAAATTATTTTAGTTTGGAAGACATGCATGAATGTAATATTTTGTGTGGGATTAAAATTTAAAATTTAAAATATTTACATGTAGTTAATTATAGTTAATATTTACATGTAGTTAATTAGATTTAATATTTACAGGTAGTCAATGTTAAATATATTTACATGTAGTTAAAAATATTTACATGTACTTAATTATAGTTAATTTTAGTTAATATTTACATGTAGTCAATGTTAAATCATTCAAATAAGAAAATTAATGTAGTTAATTATAGTTAATATTATAGTGAAAATAGTTAATAATTGCATGTTGTTATTATAGTTAATATTTATGAAATCATCAAGTAAATCATTCAAATAAGAAATTTATTTTAGTTTCAAGACATGCATGAAAGGAATATTTTCAGGATATTTTGAATAAAGCTAATGATGAAATATTTCAATACAATAGTTTATTAAAATGTTTTGAACAGCATTTTGTACTCTAATATTTTATATGAAATATTTGAAATGTACTTTGGAGGGAAAACTTTTAGCGATAATTTTGGGGGGGGATTTGGCGGGAAAAAATTTAGCGATAATTTTTGAGGGGGAATTTTGGATGGAAAATTTCAGTCTTTAAGCTATATATTGTAATTGGGAGAGAGTGCATTTGTATCATTCAACATCTTCTTGTTGAAAGCCATGGGTTCTTTTGATAGCAAAGTTTTTATTTCTACAACATCAACATCTTCATCACACAACAACTCTATTCAGATTGTTGAATATAACAAGAGTCCGGTCACCATGAATAGAGAGTCAAAAATTCGACTTGGTCGTAATCCTATGAATGATGAGAACATAATTGATGAGGCGCATCAAAAAGAAATTTTTGTAAATCGAGAGTCAGTTATTCCACTTATTCTTAATCCTAAGGATTATGAAAGTGCCAGTGATGAAGGGCATGATGAAGAATTTCCAAAGTCAAAATTTTCACTTCATCCTAATCCTAAGGATTATGAAGGCACCACTGATGAAGGGGGGGATGAAGAGTATCTACTTCGTCCTAATCCTAAGGATTATGCGAGCACCACAGATGAAGAGAGAAATGAAGAATTTGCAGAGTCAAAATATCCACTTCATCCAAATCCTAAGGATTCTGCGAGCACCACTGATGAAGAGGGGAATGAAAAATTTATAGAGTCAAAATATCCATTCCATCCTAATCCTAAGGATTATGCCAGCACCACTGATGAAGAGGGGAATGAAAAATTTCCAGAGTCAAAATATCCACTTCGTCCTGATCCTAAGGATTATGCCAACACCACTGATGAAGAAGGGAATGAAAAATTTCCAGAGTCAAAATATCCTTTTCGTCCTAATCCTAAGGATTATGCCAACACCACTGATGAAGAGGGGAATGAAAAATTTCTAGAGTCAAAATATCCACTTCGTCCTAATCCTAAGGATTATGCTAGCACCACTGATGAAGAGGGGAATGAAGAATTTCCAATAAATATAGATTCAAGGCATCAGCTTATTCCTAATCCTAAGGATTATGAGAGCACTAGTGAGGAGGGGGAGGGACGGGACGAAGAAATTCTAGTGAATACAGATTCAAAGCTTCCACTTAGGCCTAATACCAAGGATTATGAGAGCACCACTGAGGAAGGGGAGGATGAAGAGTTTATTGCAAATGATAATTTTAGAGGCACATATTTGAATAATGCATTTTCTCTAAGTGGTTGTTTCAAAGACACTCATGGTGATGAAGAATTGAATCCTCCAAGGGAAGAATTTGAAAGCATGGATCAAGATGGTGAAGAATTTTGTCTGAGTGAGGGTTACAAAATCGCAAATGATTCTTGTGAAATTTTTTCTTCAAGTGAGGACAGTAATGCATATTTTACAGGAAATGATGCTAATGAATTTCTTAACTATGTTGAGAATGATGATAGAGGGGATAATATTCATCCTAATGGTGATGAAACTGCTTCTACAAAGGATAATGGAATGATGAAGTTGTTGCAAGAAAATATTGTAACCAGGAGTAGGAGTAGACCTTTTCATATCAATCCAAAAAATTCCAGTTATACAAGGGTGAGGACTACATATCTCACAAAAAGAATTTCTATAGTTCATTTGATTTCAAGTGAATGTTGTCGAAGGGATTACTTGAAACATATGAATTTCAACTTTGCTTTGGAGAAAAGGAAAATATATTTTTCAATGAATAAAAGCATGAAAAATTCATATTTAGTGGGTTGCATGCAATCTACGCTAGTAGGTTATGATTATCATATTGGGAATGTCTTGCTCTTCAGAAAGGGTTTCAAAATGTTGCATTCAAGTAATTGTCGTTTGTCAAGAATCCAAGAAAAACTGGAAAAGGATCCCACATATTATTCATAAGTACGTTATAAACGGGAGGTTGGGCCATTAGCAAATACTGCTATGTCTTGGATGAAAGACTTCTTTTCAAAGCATGGAGAGTGTATGCCAAATAAAGACACAATACATATTCCAGATAATTTCTCTAGACGATAAATCTTCAACTTATACAAAGATTATGCAGAAGCTTCTGAAGGAGTTGGTAATTTTATTACATATTCATATTTTACAAGGGTATGGAAGAAAAAATTCAACAATGTTCGTATTCCTAGGAAGACAAGGATAGGGGTTTGCAGCACATGTGCTTCTCTTAAAGCAAAAAGAGATAAATGTCAAGGGGCAGAAAGAGGTATGCGTTCAAAAAATTATTTTTAAAAATTGGATAGTTATCAACTATGAAAATATATTTATTCATATGTTTCTTTTATTTTATGTACAGATTCTCTTGTCAGAGAACTTCAAGAGCATCGCAATCATCAAACAAGTGAAAAGGAAAAATTGTATAAACATCGAAAAAAGTGCTATGATAATCCAAATAAATATTTGGGTTTGATAATTGATGGTATGGACCAAAATAAAACACTTCTGCCACGTTTTGTCCGCACGCCAAAAAAATTACAGGAGGAAAATTTTATTCAGTTTCACTTGGTTGTTTGTATGGTCTTTAATAAGAAGATGTTTCCAAGGGTTTTCTTCACAGCTCCAAATATTCATAATGATGCAAATCTGACCATAACCATAATCCATGATGTGGTTACTCATTGGCCTGGTACTCTTCCTGAAGTTTTGTATGTACAATTAGACAACACAAGCCGTGAAAAAAAAAATCAAGTTCTTTTTGGGTATCTAAACATGCTCATTGAATTGAACATTTTTAAAAAGATAAAGGTTGTTTTCCTTCTTCGTGGGCATACTCATGACCATATTGATCAAATGTTCAGTCGTTTTTCAGTAACATTGAGGAGGAAAGGTGTTGGGAGCTTGCCATCATTAATTGAATGTATTAAGAAATCCTACATTCCAGAGCCTGTTTTTCATGTGTTGGAAGAAACTATTGACATGAGAAGGTTTATTTTGGGATCACATGGTGAGGAGAAATGCATTGAACAACTTAATGACATTAGCTTCCAGCATCAATTTCGTATCAAAAAAATTGAAGGGATAACACTTATATGGGGCAAGAAGTATTCAACTGTTGCAGAATGGGGGCCATCATCAGGTTTAGCATTTTTAAATTTCATTCCAGAGCGTCCAATATTTTCATCAAAGATATTGTTATTACAGTCAGTTGTTGAACTCCATAATGCACGAAGGCATAAGAGAGACATAAATTATTCTAAATGTCTGGAGGAAATTAAAAGATGTATTAGAGATACATATGAATACTTTTATGTTGCTGATTTAGTTTGGTGGGAGTCTTTTTTCAATAATCAAAGTGATATGATTTCAAGTTCAATAAATGAGGATACGCTTTTGAAGACTCCATTTTTTTGGCCACAAAATATGCCAAATGAACATGAGGAAATAGACATTGTTGAACAACAACAGTCTCAAGCTATTATTAATCCTCCACAGCTAGAGGAAAGAGAGATATATATTGGTTCTAGAAGATCACGTGCACAACGTGAAGCCATGGAAGACCTTTACAGGGGTTCTGTGCAGGATGTTAAGGAGGGTTGCATGATAGCAGTGTTAGCAGATGAAGATCCACTTGGCTATCCAGTCTGGATTTCCAAGGTTATAAAGGTCATTAATGAAAATGAAGATATTACAGCTATTGATGTACATTGGTATGCCACAAGTACTCACCCTTTCAATGGTGTGTACAAGCCAGAGATGCTAGTTGAAAAAAAAATTGGCAGAAAGAGAAAAAGAAAGGGCACAAATATAAATCGTCATCGCACAGATGTCTTAAAATTGGAGGATGTTGACATACTTGTGTATGACTTCAATTTGAAAAATAGAGGAACTCTTCGGTTGAAGACGATAAATATTTTGAATAAATTGCTACCAGAACAAATATTGTTGAGATGGGACTCTGTTGAATGTAGTTGTAGATCTACAAGACTTTTGAACTATGAAATGGTGGGCATGCATGTTGACTCAGATGGAGCACTAGTTGATGAAAGAGAAGAATATGGATCATCTTCCTCTGCATCGAGTCATTCATCTGAAGATGTAGGTTCTGATGGTGTGCCAGAACCTATGGTTGATTTTGAATAACTGTGTAAGACATTTTTATATGTTTTAATTATGAAGAATTCATCTCTTTAGAATATCCACAGCACAACAATGAATTACAAAAATCATTTATGTTATATTCAATATACCAATGTTGATATTTTGATTAAAAGTAAAAAAGAAAATAGAAATTAATGTTGAAATTTTAGATTATGTAGTGATATTGCCAGGATATTATGTATTGTTACCATTTGGTATAAGATACTTTAAAAATTATATGCCTCATTGAAAGGGGACACTTTGTTTTGATGGTTGATTTTTAGGTTTTGGTTGCAATTAGATTTAAATTTGTCTTAGACTAAGATTTGAAAAGAGATATATTTTTATCCTTTAAAAGAAAAAGAACTCTTGTAACATCAAATAATTGTTGATAAAAACCCAATGCACATCAATGCACATCAAATATTTTTTTGAGAAATTCTTAACAACAATGACTCAGATGGAGCACTAGTTGATGAAAGAGAAGAATATGGATCATCTTAAGATTTAAAAACTTAAGATTTACAACTTTTCAATAAGGTTTTTATGCGCTATGATATTTTATCTTTAATGTTATGGTTGAAAACAATAACAATTTTAGGGTTTTTTATAGTCAAGTTATTTTATCTTTAACAACATGGATGAAAATTGTTGGAAATGATAAGGCCTTCACACATGATATTTTTATCTTTAACATCATGTATCAAAATTTTTAGAATGTTACAATTTTTCAATGTCCTAATATGTTGTCTTTAATCCATTGTTACAGTGTGTCAAAATTGTGACACAACATTTTTGTTTTGTTATTCCAGCATCAACTCGTTTTGTTTTGAGGATGTTTTTTCAATCCTTTTTTCAACAAACAATTTCATTTTTAGCATAATTTTAAAAAAATTTGAAATTTTACCTTGAGAAAAAAAAATGCGTTTTGGAATACTCACTTTTTGTTTTTGGGGCATTTTTCATGCTTTCAGCCTGGGCTGAGTTCCCTCAAGCTTCATGGTAATAGTCTCGTTTGATCGTAACTATGTTTATACCGTATATGCGTAACTTCCATATATTTTTATATATGAAAGCTATATACAACTTCCATATATGTGCATATACGGACACTACGCATATACAACTTCTGTATATAGCTTCTGTATATGCACATATATGGAAGTTGTGCATATAAAGTAGATGCACATATAAAGAATCCACGCATATGGAAGATGCGCATATACATAATTGATGTGCAACTCCAGCCTATGTATATGTGAAACTTTAGCCTCTGTATATGAGCAACCTTCGTATATGCGCAATTTTTGTACATGCGCAATTTTTGTATATGTGCATATATGTTTGCGCAAATACGAAAGATATGCGCATATACAGAAGATGCACGCATATGGAATTTGTGCCTATACAAAGAGTGAAGATTTGCACAACTTCCATATGAAGTTGTATATGCGTAGCTTCTGTATATTAACATATATGGAAGTTGCACATATACGGTAGATGCACATATATAGAAGCTAGGCATATACGTAAAATTTTCATATAAATAATTTATGCACAACTATAGCCACTATATAAGTGCAACCTTCATATATGTGAAGACTTTGTATATGCGCAATTGATTTGTATGAGATCTTGATGAAAATGTACTTGAGGATTTGTAAATTGCAAGTGTTACAAATGAGTTTTTGTGAGCTTTTATGTTAATTTTGAAACAGATAAAGCATGAAAATAAACTCTGAAATATGCAGAAACAATGGACAAATACACCATAAAACTAATCACAACATAGAAAATGATGAAGGAGTTCACCCCTCTTGGGCTACGTCTCTTTGTTCCAGGTTCCAATGGCTTAGCCCTCTTTAATTATGCTCAAAATGGTTATTACATACATTTACAGTGCTCAAATAGCTTCAAAACATGTTCCATCAGCTTCAACATACCCAAAAAAACATGTATAGCCTCTTTTTGCTCCAAAATTGGTCAAAAACTGAAGAAGTTATGAGCCTCCCTAGTTTTGCTGCTAACCACACCACAAATTCCCCAAAATCAGGACTAGTCCTACAATTTCACCTTGAATTCAGCTAACCGAGGGACATTTTCGAGAGTTTTTCGGGTGAAATTGTCAGATCATTAAAATGCCCAAAAACACCTAAAATCCACATTTTTAAACCATAATAATATGGTCGATTAGAAATTTTTTTAATAAAAAATTTTGTGGTTACCCTAACCATTGATGGTCAGCGTGGTAACAGTCACATGGGTTACGATGGCGATTTGGGCGGGCGGTTAGGGCCTAGCCCTTGGCTCCGATGCAAAGGTCGTATGGAATGTAATATGTGGGTGGGGGGGCGTCGGGGCTAAGCCCTGACCCCTTACCCTTGAACTCTGCCAATGCCAACTTTAAATACGTTTCCGAATGCATAGTTTAATAAGAAGTATTGTAGCCCGAGTCGTTAAGTGGTGCACTGTTTGGGAAGTGGTCACTGTTTCAAATCCCATGGGGTGCAGTTTAGCCTTCAAGCATAGTTTTGATGGCACTCGCATTGCCACGTGGCGGCCTTTGACTGGGCCACGTGGCAACATGTGGTTGGCCACCAACCAACCAACCAAATTCGACCAAAGCAGAACCAATCAGGTTCAGAAAAGTGTTGAGGCTACATTTCCCTTTAAAAAATAACTTTCGACCAACCAGAAAAGGCCACGTGGCATCCTGCCACTGGCCCAAAATACACAGCTGGTTGTCATTTTTTTATGTGAAACTTCAACCATCGTATATGCACAATTTCTGTATATACGCAACTTTTGTATATGTGCATATGTGTTTGCACATATAAGAAAGATATGCACATATATAGAAGATTCACATGTATCGAATTTGTGCCTGTACAAAGAATTAATTTTTGCACAACTTCCATTTGAAGCTGTATATGCATAGCTTTCGTATACACACATATATGGAAGTTGTGCATATACGGTAGATGCATATATACAAAAGCTACACATAAATGTAATATGTGCGTATACACAATTTATGCACAACTTTAGCCACTGTATAAGCGCAACCTCCGTATATCTGTAATTTTAGTATATGCTCAAATTTCGGTATATGCGCAACTTCCATATATGCGCATATATATTTGCACATATACAGAAGATATGTGCAACTTATGTATATGCGCATATCTGTTTGCATATATATCGAATATATGCGCATATACAAAATATGTGCCTGTAGAAAGGCTGAAATGCTACACAACTTCCATATATACGCATATCTTCCATATATGCACACATCTTCCGTATAATATGTGAAACTTTTGTATATGTGCATATATTATGTGTATGGGCATATAAAGCTGAAAAGAGAGAGGGAATAATGGGATAGATTGTGGAGGAAGTAAACAAAAAAAAATTGGATGTTCCAATGGAGATCAATGCTCTTGCATAGGAGGCGATGTTACAGATCAACAAAAAAATGTAGGGGATGAAGAGATTATAATATGTTACAAATTATAATATGCTACAATCTCCCATAGGTAACCTTTCCTCCTCTACCTATTATATCAGTCTTCTTGCATTACTCAATATGCGAAACATAAATGATACCAAAGAATTCAACCCACTCTTCTTTCAATCTAGAATATAATGCAAAGAGTTATTGTTAGGATTAGGATTTATAATTCTCCTTAGAATCCTTTAGAAATAGACACAATTCCAATATGTGGTTTGACATGGTGTCGAAATGGATAAACAATAAATTTATTATGAAATAAATTTCATATACATTTCATTAACACCCCTAAAAATATCATATCATAATACTTCATGCTACATTAAAAATAACATAAAATATAATAAAAAAAAATATCAAAGTCGTTACTTTCACCCTAATTTCCAACACTAATATGCACTACTATGTTACATATTATGTCAAGAAAAAAAAAGAAGGTTACCTTAGGAATAGCCTGTCTAAAAAAAACTAAAGAACAACATCAACTAACCTTCTTAAATGTGTTGTAAATATATTATTATGTTTTTTTTTTTTAGTTTTATTAATCATCTCTCGTGTTGCCCATTATTATTTTAGCATTAAACAATTTAGCTTATAATTTTTATGAATATTTATTTTTCAATAAATTATTAAAAAATATAATTTTCAAACATTTGATTGAACAATAGCTTGAAAGTCTCATTGCAACCTTTACACAATATAATGTCAAATGCATAACTAGCTCATGTAATTTACGCCATAATTTATGGATATTGTTGCAATATTCATGCATTGATTTTAGATATTTTTGTAGTGATTTCTTAAACCTTCTATGAAAATCATCCAAAAATATTTTTAAAAAAAAAATGTAGTATAACTAATATAATCCAACAACACAATTTAAAAAAATGTGATTTTTTGTTTTTAAAAATGCAATTTTGAATACATATATAGATTCAATACCTGAAAAACCTATGGGCACTTCAATTTCGCAAATTAAATAACTAAAATTATGATTCTTATAAATATTTACCAAATTTTGGACAAAATTGACCAAAAATTTTTGTTGAGAGTATAATATTCTATCTATTAGTTACACTAAATGAAAATAGCTCATACTTAAATAACATATTTACTATCAGTTACTTCTTTGCATAGAAATTCGATAGGAATAAGATGCAAATAAATATACTTACTAGGAGTTACTTCCAACCATTATTTATGTTTTTCGTAGTACTTATGTAGAAGCAAAACTATAAATGCTTAGAATTATTAGTGGTTAGTACCCACTAAAATTTATGAGCAAGAATTATTAGGCGTATCTATTTTAGAATAGGGTTTCAAGAATTTTAATTTAATTATCAATATTTATTAGATGATGGTAGGAATTTAAATCCATAGAATATTCTAGAATACTCTTAGTGGTTATAGAAATCAAAGAATTTTTTTTTGTTAGAAGAAAAAAACTAACTAGTGTATAGTAGTTATATTTTTTTTCCATTTTAATTAAATTACATATTAAAAAAAAAAATCATTAGCAATTTTTATATGAAATGAGTTATTGTTATTCTGGGTATGTGGTATTGATAAGTCGTGGTATTGACTTTGTTATTGTAACAAATTTTATTTAGAGATCATGGTTAATTTTTATTTTTTTTAACTATATATGTTTTAATATATATTAATTATTTTTATCATTAATAATAATAATTATTATTTTAAACAAAGTTATAGTTTAGTTAACTTTTATGATTCTTTTTTAACTATACCAATTTGATATATACGATCAAGCAAGTTGTTTTAAGTGCGACTTTTTGAAAAGTTTTCCACTTTATTTTCTGATCTATTTTGTCTAGAATTGGCATGGATTCATTGAAATGGCCAGTTTGATGGGTGAACTCTACTAAATCAAAATTCTCCAGGGGTTTTTCATGGTGTTAAATCCATATATACAATAAAAAAACCAATATAAAAGACAACACCATGGTGAAGTAAGCCTTTTTGTTGTTTAGTATGAACTAATGCTTTTCAATATTACTAGTAATTTAATTTATATGGCTACCCTAACTATTTAAGAAACCAAGTTTTATATACACAAGCTACTCTAATTTTTTTTTTCCAATTTGAAATAAAGCAATTAAAAATTTTATAATTTTATTTTCTCATTACTTCTCAATTTATTAAACTAAAATAATAAACATAAAATATTATGTAGTTATAAAAATATTATAAAAGCACAAATCATAACATAAGTATCTCTAATGCTTTGACACTTTTTGCACTCAATTTTTTTTGTCTTTTAATTATACAATTTTTAAATCATTTTAATTTACATATTTTAATTATTTTTTGTTTGCTAAGTTGTGTGAGTGCTCAGATGATTGCTTGCTTAACTTTTGACTTGAGAAATAGTGATCCAACTACATCTAAGCTATCAAAATCAGTTAGGGATTGCACCCAGCCTTGGTCACACCATCCCTAAACATGATTGGATTTTTCTATACATTGTCTATATCTCATAAACTTAATTTACATATTTTAAATTAAAAATAAATCTTTTATATATATTAAAATTCATACCAAATATATTAAAATGTAAACTAAAATTAAAAAAACTCTTTTGCTAGAAAAAATGTTATGATATATTTTTTTATATTTTCCATAATATTTTTTGTTACATTAAGTATTCGTATAAAAAATTTGCCTCTTGATACAATATTGATTGATTTATTATATAAATATAAATAAAAAGATAATAATTTTTTATTATAAATTTATTTTACATATTTAGATATAGATATTAATTAAATTTTATTATATAATAAAAATAAATTTAATTGTTCAACCTATATAATTTTAAAAAAATTAGAAATTGAAAAAAAAAATTAGAAATTCATCTTTATATAAAACCTAAAAAACTTGTAATTATAAATACTTTATCTCATTTATCTGCCCTTTAAAATTTAAGTTTTAGAATTTAAGTTTTTAGCTGAGATATGCATACAAGCTTTGCCCTATGAAATTAACAAGCTAAGAACATCTCCTCGAGTACCATTTCACAATTCTATTTATCGTTAAACCCTATACCATCTTAAATAATGAGTGAACGTTTTCAGAAAATTAAAAAAAACAATTTATATAATAAAAAATCTTTGTTCTCAATTTTACAACATACCATAACTGGCCTGGTTGTTCCCAAACCAGCCATACCGAATATTTCTCTCCAATCTAAGAACATCTCCTCCACTGAAATTTCACAATTCTATTTATCGTTAAACCCTATACCATTTTAGATAATTTGAGCTAACGTTTTGGAGAATTTGAGAGAACAATTTATATAATAAAAAATATTTGTTCTCAATTTTCCAACTTACCATAACTGGCCTGGTCGTTCCCAAACCAGGCATACCAAGATTTTTCTCCAAAAATTGGTATCTGTATATTTGAAAAGATGATACCAGAGAATATATATAATTAATAGGATGAATAAATGGCACAAGTTCGAATCTCGACTCAGTCCATATTGATTTTCACTTGGGTGAATAAAAGGCACATGTTCGAATCTCTACGCAGTCCATATTGATTTTTACTATGGTGAATAAAGGCCACAAGTTCTAATCTCGATGCAGTCTGATATCTGTTTCACCCAGCCGACCAAACAAGGATAAGACAATTTTGTAAAAATTTAGGAAAAGAAAATATACTATGTTGTATTTTCCTCTATCTAAAAGTGAAAGCGATAACTAAAGTTCATTAAATAATCCTGGAAATATGGAGATATAGATGGAATAAACAAAGTCTGTAGGAACAGAGCATTACTAAATAGATGAAGATCTGCAGAAAATTAAAACTTGAAAATCTTTGAAATCCAAAGAAACAATGCAGGCTTAAAGGTACAATGAACTACAACACAAAAAAAGGTGAGAGATGTGAACTCAGTCTCTGTTTGTCCCATTTAAATACTATTTTTTCTAAACATCTTAAAAAATTCACAAATCCCATAAAAATAATTTTCATCATGTTAAGGAAAATCCAAATGTTGGTTGTTTGAGGAGTCTCGCTCTGTGCGCACTCTATTATTACGGTTGACAGACGTGGGATATCCGTCGATGCTGTTAGGCCAAGGGATGATCAGAATTTGTTCTTTGGGATACATTGTTTGCTGATATATGATGTCTAAGATTTTTGGCTCAACAATGATGCCTTTGTCTTCTTCCACCTAAATATCCCTCAATTTGGTGGTGTAGAATTCATCTAAAACCCTGGTTTGGCAGCTTCCAATGTGTATGTTTTGCAGTTCCACGTTGGGAGCCTAAGAGCAAGAAAAGCTTCAACTGCACCTCTTGCGCGAGGATGCTCAATAGGCCCCCGATGGGCTGGGCGAAGTCGTCTTGGGCTAAAGCTTCAACTTTAGTGAATGAAAATGTACCACCTGATTCTTCAAGATAGCGCGCCGTTTCAATTTCAAATTTCAAACTAGGTTGGAATATAGGAATGGCAGGCTTCAAGTTCGAGTTTTGGTGGGTTTCTAAATTCAAATGGGCGTACGGTCTGGTGGTGGCGTGCCTGGAGGTGGTGAAGGCGGAGGTAGCCGACCGACCGGAAATACCTCGAGAAGAGCTGCCGAGTCATGGGCTATGTGTGATTGCGTGCAGGGAGTCAGCGCTGTGATGAGCCGTGTGTGGAGGAGGCGCTCATCGTCGCTGATAGCCTCCGTTTCACAAGCCACGCTCTCTAGAGGGTTGGGGTTCTCTTCTGCCTTCAAATCACTAAACCGAGACATATTCTAAGCCTCTCATTCTCATCAATGCACAATCACTTATCATTATAGCCAGATGGATAACGTTTGCCCAATAGAGGGACCTCTAAAAATTATTTCAATGGTTGCCTGCTGGACCCATAGTTCCACCTTCTCAGTATGAACGGACAAGGTGGAACTGTCCTTTCTTGAAGAGGCTTAAAGAGAGCATTAATGAATTTCTTTACACCTTCTTGATTGACCGCAGGTCTCCTTAATTTTAATTTTTATTCAATCGCTGTCGAGTCATAAAATTATGACCAAGTACGGTATGCGAGAACCGTGTTCTGGCATAGATATTCTTTTCCAGCTTTAATATATCATTGACAAGGACATCTCTATTATTATTATTAATCCAATTAAAATCGCTTTGGCCGAAAACCTCATGTTTTATATATATATATAGATGTAGTGAAATTATATAAAATAAGAGTAGATGAAATGGTTTTTTTGGTTTAAATTTAGTTAGGGAGATTGTGATTTTTTGTTATTTAAAATAAAATTTTAAATATATAAATAGATTTTGTTTTTTGAAAAATCTTGAGGTTTTTGATCTTTCTAAATTAAACAACTTAATTTTGTGATTTCTAAAAAATTTTACTTTATTTTGAGCAAAATTAACTAGAAAAAAAATGCTCAAAAAAGAGGTCATTTCCTCTATTAGTTAAACTATATGAAAGTAAAAAAATGAAACAAGAAATAAACATGAAAAAATAAAATAAAATAAACTCTTGATCTACCAAGTCTCAAAAGATTAAATCTCTTGAGTTACAAAACCTCTTTTAGAATGAAAAAATATTTAATCTCTCTTAGTATTTTGGTAAATCAAAAGTTAAAGTGGATCTATGTTAATTTTGTAAATTATGAAGTTGAAATTTCTTAAATATAAAACCATAAATAATTAAATTTTATTATTAAATTTGATAAAATATTATTTATTATCAAATAAAATATGAAAGATAAAAATATATGTTACTACTTATGGACTCTTATCTATTCATTTTTGCTTCAAATCAATTGGTCTTTGCAATTATTCAAATTTGGTGGTGATGTTTTTTTTAACTTCTATTTTATTTCTAATCAAAATTAGCTATTCACTTTTATAACCAAAAGCCAATCAAACCTATAATTAAATTAATCTCACTGACGAAGCAAACTCAACTCAGCCTATAATTACGGTAATCTCACTTACAAAGCAAACAAACTCACATAGCAGATAAAAGAATACATCTTCTTATTTTCCATGGTTTGAAAGTTCTATTACTCAATAATGGACGAGGCTAGTTGCTATAGTTGGGAATAACCAAGGGTACGATCAAGATGGAAGCGGGGACTCCATGGTAGATTACATCTTACTTTCTATGGTTTGAAAGTTATATTACTCAATAATAGACGGGGTTAGTTGTTATGCTTGGGAATAAGCAAGGGTACGATCAAGATGGAGGGGGAGACTCCATCGTTGGTTGAGAACAAAATTTGGATGATGTTGGAATTTAAAATATAGAGAGGTGTTCATTTGTTTGTTTTTATATCAAAATTTAAAATAATTTGAATTACTTTTGTCACATTTTTTTAAACACAAATTTATATTTAAATTAACATAAAAAAATTCATAACGTAAGTATAGATAATAGCAATTTATGAAATTATATTTAAATTAATATAAAAAAATTCATAACATATGCATAGATAATAGCAATTTATGAAGAAGATTGTATACTAAATATTAAACACAATTGATGTGGAATATGAATATTATCATTAATATTCTCACTTGATAGTCATTTTCACATTTAGTTCAAGAGTCAGTAACTTTTGAAATCGATACATGCCTTACACTTTGGCACACTTAACTTTTTTTCTTAAAATAGATCTATGATCCTCTAATTCACTGCAACTAATTTCATCTGACTGCTGTCACGTTTCAGGCTCATTTGGCTCTTGCACTAAGAGGTTTTTGCTCTATAGCGTATTAGGGTTTCATGTTTATCACAGAGAAGGTGCTTGGTCATTTTCACGAGAGTTTTCCCACCGCAACCATGAGGGTTCCTCCAAGACGAGTTACATAAATCTCTGTTTGTGCCCATATCGTACAAGCGTTTAATCAATCACATGCATAGTTTAATGGTATTAGTCTCCTGTAACAGGAACATGGATTCCACAGTGTTAACATGACTCCTGGTCTATTGTTAGGCTTAAGATAAATTCTTAGAACGATTTTGCTACCTTTTAGGTATAATATTCCTATCATCTTGTTCTTGCCATACTTTTGTTTCATTTGGTTTCTTATTATTGTTAAATGTTTGTTTGCAGGTAACCATTTTGATTTGTTTTTTTCACCTTCAGACAACTCAGGACTCAGAGGTTACACTCTAAAGGTTATGTTACTTCGTTCTTCCAAGTATGGTTACGGTCTTTCGAGTATGCCAAAAGAACATGTGCTCCCTTCTGAAAACAATGTTGGCCCTTTGAGGGTTTGTAGCCGCAAATACTTAATTTCCGAAACTGGTGGTTCTTTAAGTTAGTTCCTGGTTGAATAAAAAAATGGTTAAGAAGATTTTTCCAATGTTGTGGGTTTAGTTTTATTTTTTATACAACGAGCATGTTGCATGGAACAATCCCTTTGAAAGTTGTCTAATTTAAGTTAAATGTATGTACTTATTGAACATTTTCCAATGGGAGGTGGCAGTTAGATTCTCCAGTCTTTTTTGAAAATATCTTCACATTCAAGTTCAAATGATTCTCAGTCTTCAGATTGCATCGATATTTTGAGTTTTTCACATAATCTCTCAGTTCTGGTAGATTTAGTCATGTGAAACTTTACAATGATCATATTTAAATATTTCAAGGGGAAGCATAAACTTTACGTTTGATGGTTAATGCCATAGTTATATTTTTCGGTTGCATCATTATTTTGTTAAGTTCATGTAGAATTTTTTATTCTTGTGAGTTCAATTAATTGTATTCTATAGAAACTTAACAATGTTCATTCAATTATATGGTTATTTGGAGGATATAGGGATTGTAGGCTTAGCTAGGAGACTAACCCCAAGTACCTTTCAAATGAAGAAAGTTTAATAACGTTGTTAACATGTTTCCAAATGTTATTTCTATCTTGCTGATTATTATTCTTTATATACAAAATCAAATATTGTCACTAAGTTGGTCATTTAGGCAAACTAGTTATTTCAACAAAGTTTTGTCCAGCAAGCATTGCTTCTTTTAGACATTATTGTTTCCCATACTGTTTACTCTATTCAAAATTACCAGTGAACTTCAAAACTAATTTAGGGAAATAGTAAGAAAAAGAACTAGTACAATGCAGTACTTATCTGTTGCTTCAGTTGCTTCCACAAAGAAAATCACACAACCACACAAAAAGTAATGTCTTTCCTCCCAACCAACGAGATTGGGTCTCAACACTGCATCTCCCCCTAATTTTTCCTCACAAGTAGGGTATTTTATGGTAAAAAATACTGCAAAGAGGAATAAATCGACGACTATCTGGTCTCAACCAAACTTAGTCGTGAATATTTCTAGTATTACATGAATCCACTTAGCCAACTAACATGGAAACCTGACTTGGTATTCTTTCCTTCCACTATTCTTCGCAATCCTCTCCCTTGGTCACCTTAGGTTCCTCATACCCTTTTGGTTCCCTTTTCTCAGAGTTGTTATTTCTCAAAGAGAAGTTATGGGTAGGTAATCGCATGGCCCATAACTGTCTAATTTCCCAGACATGTGAGGTTCATTTGACATTAGTTTACATTGTGACTTTTGCATAAACTTGTGTAAGCATTTATATATCTTGGAAATAAAATTAATAATTCCTCATTACTGTCAAAATATCATAATGTCTTTCACTGCAATAACTTTAAATATTTACAAGTTACCAAGGGATGTGACATCTTTACCCCCTTGACCAAAACACCATCCCAGTGTTTTCATATCCTCAAAAAATGCTTGTATAAGCTTTTATCATGAATTCTACATCCTCCCAGGTTGCTTCATCTAGGCTAAAGTGCCTCCACTTCACTTTAACATGGGTGATAACTCTCCTCCACAACATTACTTCTCTCTGATCGAGTATACATATGGGTTCAACCAAGAATTTGCTGTCTGGTCCGAACTACAATCGCAATCATGAAATTAAATGTTAAAAAATTTTATCCATCAACAAATCACAATACATGTATATATATACTACTTACCAATTGAGTTACTTGTATATCCTACCAATTGATAACATGCTTAGGATCACGTACATACTTCTTTAACTCGGAAACATGACAAACGTTATGTACATGTATGTGCTTGGGTAAGGCTAATTGATAATCCACAGGCCCAATCTGAACTAGAATCTGAAAAGGACCGCAATACCGAGGGGCTAGTTTGGTGCACCCTCTCCAACGCAAGGTAATTTTCTTTGGTTTTACTCGTACGTATACATGGTCCCCAACTTGAAATTCCCGATAAATTCTATTTTTATCAAAATAAGTTTTATTTCTGTCTTGAGAAGCCTTCAAATTCATCCTTACTTTTCTCACTGCTCCCTCCATTTCTTCCAACATATCAGGTCCTAACATTAGTTTGTCTTGAGGGCCACCCAAATTTATAGGCATCCTCGATTTGTGTATGTATAACACCTCAAAAAAACTCATCTTTAAGGAAGTGTGATAACTGTTATTGTAAGCAAATTCCAACAAGTGTATGTAGTCCTAAGACTTAGTTGGTTGTTGCATCACGTACATTATCAACATATCTTTGATCAAATGATTCACTCACTCAGTTTTCCCATCGGTACTAAACTATACTTGAGTACCGAGTCCTTCAAATAAATCCCTCCAAAATGCAAATGTAAATTTTACATCTCTATCTGAAATTACCACTTTTGGTATTCCATACAATATTAAAATCTCTTTCATAATATATTACCAATTTGAACAGTCTTAAAGGTAGATTGTACTGGGATGAAATGAGCATAATTACTTAATTTATCGACTACTACCATTATAGAGTTGTTTTGTTTGTTGGTCTTAAGTAGGCTAGTAATAAAATACACTGTAATGATCTCCTACTTCCATTCAGGGATGTGTAGTGGGTGGAGCAGTCTGGCTAGCTATTGATGTTCAGTCCTCACCTATTGACATTCTACACACCTCGCTAAAGATTCAACCACTTATTTTTTCATATCCGGCCACAAATACTCCTTTCTCAAGGAAGTAATCATCTTTTGGTAGTCGGGATGAGTTGCATAAGGGCTTTTATGATACTCATCTAGAGTTAACTTCTTGATGCTTATTTGATTGGGAATACATTATATTTCGATAAATTAACATATTCTCTTTCTTTACCACATACCCCAATTATTGTTCGTTGTTGTTTGGATTTTGTGCTTACTGCCACAAAAATCGGTATTAATGGTCTCTTTGAGCAACCTCCTTAATTTGTTCCTTAAAAGTAGTTTTTACTTCATTAAATGAGATTTCATAAACAAAATTTAACTTCCTACTTAAGGCGTTTCCTACTCGATTCTCCTTTCCTTTTAAATTTTTAATTTCAAACTTAAAATCGCTTAGAAAAGAAATCCACCATGTTTGTCGAGTGTTTAAAGTAGGCTACTTAAAATAATTAGTTAAATTGTTGTGGATTTTCAGTAGTATGAGTTGCTTGCCAAGTAAATATTATTGTCACATTTTTAAGGCGTGGATCACTCTTGTTAATTCCAGGTCGTAAGCAGAGTACTTTTTTTCACATTCCTTCAGTTTTCAAGACTCATAGGCCACAACCTTGCCCTCTTGCATCAGTGCTCCCCCTACTCCCTCCTTATAGGCATCCGTACAGACAATACATTCTTTATCTGGGTCAACAATTCATAAAATGAGGTTAGTAGTAAGTAAGTGTTTTAACTGATCAAAATTGTTTTGACACTCAGTTGTCCATTTAAAAATCCTTCCTTTCTTTTGTAAGGTGGTAATCGGATAATCTACATTTGAGAATCCTTCAATAAATTGGCTATAGTACCCAACAAGTCACATAAAAGATCTTATATAAGCCATGTTCTTAGAGATAGGCCATTCCATTATGGTTTTTATTTTTTTGGGTCTACAACAATTCCCTCTTTAGTGATGGCATGTCCTAAGTATTTTATTTTCTCTTTTTAAAATTCACAGTTACTATATTTTGCATACACTTGGTACTCCCTTAAGATTTTCAAAACAATTTAAAAATGCTTTTTGTGCTCGTCCATATTTTGTGAATAAACAAGTATGTTGTCTATAAATATTAGCACAAATTTATCCAAATGTTGATGAAAAATAATGTTCAAAAGACACATAAATGTAGTTAGAACGTTAGTTAGTCCAAAAGGGAAAACTACAAATTTGAAATTCACATTGCGGGTTCTAAAAGTTCTTTTATATATGTCTTCTTCCTTAATCCTTATTTGATGATACCCTAAATGTGGATCAATCTTAGAGAACATTGTAGCCCCTTTTACCTGATCAAATAAATCGTCAATGCGGGGTAATGCATATTTATTTTTACCGTTAGTTTATTTATTGTTTGTAGTTAATACACAACCGCAGGGTACCATTTTTTTTTTTCTCTTAAATGGTATTGGAGCCCCCCAAGGTGACACACTTGGAAGAATGTATTTTTTATCGAGTAACTCTTGTAACTGCATTTTAAGTTCAGTCAATTCAGGAAAACTCATACGATAAGGTGTTCTTGATACATGAGCAGCTCCTGGAACTAGTTCTATGGTAAAATCTATGTCCCTTTTTGGAAGCAGTCCGAGAATATTCTCCATAAAAATGTCAGAAAAATCTTGTACAATAGGCATTTTTTCTAATGTGGCAGTCTTTTCCTTATAGTTTGTATACCCCACATGTACTGCATAAATTTGACATCCCTTCCTAATACAATTCACCAACTAAGAAGTTGTGACTGGTCTCAATTTCACGGGTCTTCTCACCCTTTGCACTTCTTAACTCATGCCTTCATCATTAAGGTAACTAATTGTTTTATCTTTACAATTTAAAAGAGACCAATGCCTTTCTAGCTAGTCCATACCAATTAAAATTGTCATATGATCCTAGGGGTAAAACATTTAAGTTTTCAATTATTGGTTGTCCTGCTAGCTCTATAGGACAATTGTTAACCTTAGCCAACACCCTTCTTTTAACCCCTGTAGCTAGTTGTACCAACCACAGATTTTTAAATTGGTTGGTTTGCAAAAGACATTTTTCTACTATCTTAGGACTTATGTAACTTAAACTAGCTATTGGATCAATTAAAATAGACACAGTTTGGCTAAAATTGTTACCTTCAAACTCCACCATGGTTAGTTGGTACCTAGCCTGGTGATCTTCCATGCAACATTGATTCCGAGAAAACTCCTTAGCCTGGTGATCTTCCATGCAACATTGATTCTGGGAAAAATCCTTGCAACTTCCCCTACTATGGATGCTTCTTGTATATGTGCTACTTATTTCGTTCCTTTTTGGTGACGGAAGTTTTTAAAATAATGTGGTCCTCCACATCCCCAACACTACAACGAGGGTCTAGCTGTTGGTTCTAACTCAAATTTACTAGGTTGGTCGGGGGATTTAAACTCACTTTGCAACTTAATATTTTGTTGAGTTCGTCCATAATGCTTTTTCTAGTGATTCTTGTAACAACCTTTAAAACTAGAAGATCTCCCTCCTTTAAAACTCTAAGAAAGGTTAAGCCCTTTCTTTTCAATCATTTTTTTGCTTCCATCCCCATTCCGCTTCATTTGTTGGTAACATATTCATGTTTTTCTAATAACTTCATCCATAGATTTTCGGTTATCGAGCTCCAAGCGTTCCTTCATGAGTATAGGTAAGATATTGATAAATCGCTAAATATTTTGCTTTTTCCTAGTGGATATAGGGAACATATTGCAATAAGGATATAAATTTAGTTATAAATCCATCCATAGAAAGTTACCCCAACTAAATATCGTGAAATTCCTTTGATTCTTCATTATAGAATCGCTTGGTTAAGCATTTATCCTTAAAATGCTTCTAGAAATTTTCCCAGGTTACTTCTTTCTCATCAATTCCACGTACCGTTTTCACTTCTTCCCAACATAAGGTGGCTTTTCCTTGTAGCTGATAAATTGCTAGGAGAGCCTTCATATTTTTGTCGTATTCATAAATTTGAAAGTAATTGTTCATATTAATGGGTCAGGCCTCAACAACCTCTTCTTGTTCACCATCAAAAGCCGAAGGTTTAATTTTCTTGAATTCTCCCTGCAATTCAATATTTTGTCTCGTAAGTTCTTTATGATTTGACACATTATCAAATTCCTCTGCTTGATTCCCTTGATCTCCTTCTGATCCAGGTTTATCACCCTCTCGTCCATGTGTCCCAGTTCCATGATCTCATCTAGGAGCAGGATGTTGATGGTTTTTTCTGTCTAAAAGACTTTTCATAATTTTCTCTTGTTCTTGCCTTAGCCTTTCATTATCAGCTCTCAACCTAGCCATTTCGTTCTTTAATTCCCCCAATTCCACCCACATCTCTGGGTTAGTTTCCGTAAATGGTACTGGTCCATCTCCTATAGTTGGTCTTACTGGTGTAGGCCTAACTTTCCTCATTATGTCTCTTTTCATTCACTATGTTAACAAAAAAACTTTTGTTATTCCCTCATCTACCCAAATAGGCCACAAAATGTAAACTTGGATCTAATACCACTTGTCACATCTCATTTAACACAAAATTATATTTAGGCTAACATAACGATACTAGAAAAAAACAAATTAAAAAAATAAATAATAAATAAATTAAAAAAATAAAATTAAAAATAAATAAATAAAATCATAACATAAGCATCAATAATAACAACTTATGAACAAGGTTGTACACCAAATATTCAACTCAGTTTATGTAGCATATGAATATTATCATTAATATTCCCACTTGACAATCATTTTCACGTCTTTAGATGCATTCACTATTATTATATACCTAATGTTACAACTAGCATTTAACCCAGAGATATGCCACTTAACTTTGGTTTACATGTGGCTCAGTTCAAGAGCTTGTAACTTCTAGAAATGGATCCATACCCTACACCTGGCACACTAACTCCCGGGAACCGAAACAGATTTTTAATCCTCTATTCACCATGAGAGATCGACGATGAGGATTGAAAGTTAAGGTTTTATGGTAACTACCTACCCTAATCATGCCATCTGAGGCTCATTTGGCTCTTGCACTGAGAGGGTTTCACCCTGCAGTGGATTAGGGTTTCATGTTTATCACAGAGAAGGTTTTTGGTCACTTACAGAAGATTTTTCTTGCCACAGCCACAAGGGTTCCAACAGATTTTTGCGTAGGTAAATCCTTGGTTCTGTTCCTGTATCAGATTTTTCCAGGATCAATCAGCTGCATAGTTTAATGGTATTAGTCTCCTGTAACAGGAATCTGGATTCTTGTTGAATTACAGTGTTACTACATGGGTCGACATGAAGTCTGAGTTAGAGAGTGATTTAAGTGAGTTGATCAAGTTGATTTATGTGAGAGTGTGTGCATGTCAATTTAGGTTAAATACCCTTCACCGAGTTCATTGTATTCAGAAATTATGATTTAGAGTGATTGAGATTAATTGAAGAGTCGCAGCTCATTGTTTCATGTGTGAAATATTTGTGTTAATTGTGTGATTGAATCCTCTGCATATCCAACAAATTGGTATCAGAACTAAGGAAGGATTAGAAGATCCGTGGGTGAGCAGAGCCAGTGAAGAAGGCCAAGAGCAAAAGGCCGTAATTTTTTTTTTTTTACTAAAAAAAAGAGATTTACCTACGGAGGTCCGCACATTTGCAGTGAAGGAACAACGGAGGTCCACAACTTCTCCTAAAAAAACCTACGGATATTTTGGCAACCTTACGATTACAAAAAATTCGGGTTTAGTCCGCAGGTTACCTTCATCGAGGGTGCGGAAACAAGTTTAAAAAATAAATTGGGCCGACAGCTGTGAACCAGCCGTGACCCAACCGCACTGTCAAAACATTAAAGGGACTGTCGAAAAGTCAAAAGAGGTACTTTCATTCAAGGTTTTCCAAATCGCTTTTGAAAGTCACGTGGGAGGTTTAAAATTTTCTAAACAAAAGAAAAGGCTTTAATATACGAATATTTTTTTGACAAAGGAGTTTATAAAAGGGCTTTTATAAAGAAATATTATTATAATATTTTTTTAAAAGGTTCTTAAAATATTTTTTAACAAAGGGGAAGGTTATTATAAAAGTTTTTTTATATATATAATTTTTTTTTTGTAAAAGATTTATTATATATAACCAAAATTTAAAGGTTTATTGAAAGGGGCCTTTTTTAAAGGAGCTTAGCAAAGCTTTTACAAAAAGGAAGAGAAATTTAGGGTTTTTGTTAGAGACAATCTTTTTTGAGGCAAGATGGCCACATCCAGTTTTTAGCCACAACTTCCTTCTTTCACTAGGAAAGATTACGATGTGTGGGCTATTAAAATGGAGACTATGCTAAAAGTGCATGATGTATGGGATAATGTCAAGTTCGGGTTTGCAGAACCTCAAGATGATGCAGAGGAACAAGCCTTCAATAATGCAGAGAGGGAACAATGGAAGAAAAACAAGCGAAAGAATGCACAAGCGTTGCTTCTTATCCAGCAGGGAGTGGGCCGAGCAGTGTTCTAGAAGATCATGATAACCTCTTCAGCAAAGGAACATGGGAAACTTTGGCGACAAGCTATCAAGGTATAGCCAAAATTAATATTGTTAAATTGCAGAATACTAGGAGAGACTTTGAAAGTCTGTAGATGAAGGAGACATAGGACATTGATTCCTTCATGAATAGGGTCATGTTTGTCATCAATCAGTTAAAAATCTATGGTGAAGATGTTAAATATCAAACAGTAATTGAGAAGGTTATTCGATCTTTGTCTACCAAGTTTGATGTTGTGGTAGCAGCCATAGAAGAAGTGAAAGATTTCGAAAAATTGACATTTGATGAGCTGATGGGATCCCTTCTATTGCATGAGGCAAGGATAGACAGAAATAAGGATTCCACTTTAGAAACTGCCTTCAAAATTCAAGTTTATATTTCAAGAGGTTGAGGCAGAGGTCGATCAAGAGGTAGAGGATAAGGCAACAGCTATGGTGGTCACAGAGATGGCCGAGAAGAGAATGAGCATCAAAGTGGAAGTAGCATCAACAAAAGCTTTCATAATAATCAAAGGTCTGACAAATCAAAGGTAAAGTGCTATTACTACAATAGATTTGGTCATTATGTTCGTGATTGTAGGAATAATATTGCTGATCAAGACAATCAGAGAGCTAATGTTAGTACAGAGAATACTAACTCTATGTTTCTAGCATGCAACACCATGCATGCACCGTCTAATAAGGTCTGGCTATTAGACAATGGTTGCAGTAACCACATGACAGACAACAAGAATTTGGTTGCCAATTTGGATGTCTCAGTGAAGACAAAGGTAAAGTTGGGGACTGACAAGACTGTGGATGTAGATGGCAAAGGAGTGGTCAACATTGTGACCAAGCAAGGGGATCCAAAGGCCATATCAGAGGTATATTATGTCCCTGGACTCAAACACAATTTGATTATTGTTGGTCAATTGACGCAGAAAGGATACAAAATTATCTTTCAGGGGCAACAGTGTGTTATTTATGACAAATCCCCAAGCAAGCAGCTGATTGTAAAGGTGCAGATGACAAGGAAAAAATTCTTTCCTCTAATTATGAACTACAATGATCAGGTTAGTTATTTTACAACTTCATGTTCTGATGATTACTGGTTATGGCACTTTCGGTTTGGACACTTGGATTTTTCTGGTTTAAGATTGTTGCAGCAGAAACAGATGGTCAGAGGTTTACCTCCCATCGAAGAACCTGCTAGCACTTGTGAGTGTTTCATCTTGGCAAAGCAACATCGTGAAATTTTTCCGAAAGGAGCTTCGTATAGAGCAAATAAACCACTTGAATTGGTGCATAACGACTTGTGTGGACCTATGAGGACACTGTCGATTGGTGGAAGTTGTTACTTCCTCACCTTTATTAATGACTATAGCAGGAAGCCTTGGGTTTACTTTTTGAAGTAGAAGTCTGAAACTTTTGTAAAGTTCAAAGAGTTCAAAGCCTTAGTGGAGAGCCCAAGTGATCGACAGATCAAGGTATTGAGATCAGATCGTGGTGGAGAATACAATTTGAAGGAATTCCATGAGTACTGCAAACAACATGGAATCAAAAGACAGTTTACGACCAGATACACACTGCAGCAAAATGGTGTAGCAGAGAGAAAGAACTGAACAATCATGAACATGACAAGGAGCATGTTGAAAGCAAGACACTTGTCTAATGAGTATTAGGCAGAAGTAGTTGCATGTGATGTTTATGTGAGAAACAAATCTCCTACAAAGAGCGTGATGAACAGAGTTCCAGAAGAAGCATGGTCAGGTATGTCATGCAGTGTATCTCATTTCAGAGTTTTTGGATGTGTATCCTATGCACATGTGCCTAAGAAAATAAGAGGAAAATTAGATGATGAAAGTGAAAAATGCATTTTTACTGGTTATAGTGAGCAATCAAAAACTTACAAATTGTATAACCCTGTCACCAAGAAGACAATCATTAGCAAAGATGTTGTGTTCAAAGAACAAGAGTCATGGAATGGGACTATAGACACACTAACCGATGCTCAAACACCATTGATGGAGGATGATGATGTAGAAGAAGAGGAGCGGAAAGAATGAACAGAGTAGACAACAAACAGAGTCACACCAGCAAGGACTCCAATATTTTTAGAGTAGCATGGATCTTCAAGCAGATCCACAGACCAGAATTTTCCAAGCAGTGAATCAGGTAATGAATCAAGCAATGGTAAGAAAAAGATGAGAAGTCTGAAAGATATTTAATTTAAGGATTCAGATTAGTCACAATTTTAAATACAGACCTAAACCTCTTCATTTGAAGAAGCAAATCGTAGGATATACCCAAAAAGCTAATAAAGAGACAATCTTAATTGTAAAATAATGAGACATGGATTTTAAGGATTTACCAAAAGATAAAACTTGACACAGGAAGTGGTAATAAGACAAGCCAAGAATGAGAAAGTAGACATTACAAATGCTAAAGAAGACTGTGATAAACAAAAGATTCTGCACATCCTGAATATCTAGAAACATTTTCTCCGATAGCCATTTGACATCAAGAGCCTGCTCTATGACAATAGCTCTAACAAGGAAAGGTATATCGATGTGATGTCAACCTAGGTCTTCCTTGAATTAAATTTGTGTGATGGCATCAGAAGGCCAATAGCCTCCAAGTTATGAAGTTAATAAAGATAAAGTTTACAGATTTAACAGTGCTCATGGACCTATAAGGACCTATATACATGGTATAGAATCAGATAGCCAAATGATCACAATGGTTTACAAGTACAATGATTGAGCCTACCTTATACACAAAGGTAAATGAGCATGACATATTTTGATAGCCTATTACATGTTGATGGACATGATTTACAAAGGATCTTGAGATAGAGAATTTGGGGGCAGAAATAGATGAAAGAATTTGAGACAGATCTAGGTCTGTACAAAGTATTTTCTACTAGTTGAGAAATCCAAAAGCAGAATTTTTATTTTGGTTGTGTGGTAAGTATGCAAAAGTTTTGTTGAAAAGATTCAGGATGGATAATTCCAAACCTGTACCTACACCAGTTGCAATAGGTACAAAGTTAGGCAAGGATGATAAAGGAGCAGATGTCAATCCAACTCTATTCAAAATATTGGTTTGTAGCCTCATGTATCTCATAGTGATAAGACCAGATATTATGCAGGGAGTAAGTTTGATTTCCAGATTCATGGAGACTCCAAAAGACACACATTGGAGTGTTGGAAAAAGAATTCTGAGATACATAGCAGGAACCAAAGATTATGGCATCATTAGGGGAATTTTGAGGTCTAAAATGGGCCTCCTAAGGAAATTATATAATAATAGTGGAAAGAATCAAATAAGATTTGATGACATCATCAAATTTTAGAGGGAAAAATGAAAAAACTACTTTTTCAACTCATATTTTCAACCTATCTCCCAAAGTTTTTACTCAAATTTCGAGCAGGAGTACTCGTTGGATGCGAAATTTAATTCCTCATCCAAGGAGTACCCATGTTACATACTTTCGATGGGTCCTACTACACAGAAAATGAGAAATACATGAAAAATGTGATTGTAATCACGTTTTTTTATGTATTTCTCATTTTTCGTGTTGTAGGACCCATCGAAAGTATGCAACATGGGTACTCCTTGGATGAGGAATTAAATTTCGCATCCAACAAGTACTCCCGCTCGAAATTTGAGTAAAAAATTTGGGAGATAAGTTGAAAATACGAGTTGAAAAAGTAGTTTTATTATTTTATTATTTTTTAATATTTTTACTTTTTTACTCCAAAAATGGTGAATCATCCATTATGGATGACATCATCATCTTGAATCCTATCGGTTGTTATAAAGTTTATTTTTGTTGTACATTTTTCTTATGAGGCCCATTTTAGACCTCAAAATTCCCCTAATGAATGTATGCAAAGGACAAAAGAAAATAATTGATTGATACATAGTGATTTATGTGAAGTTTGGATGATATCAAGAGCACATCTGTTATGCTTTTCATCTTGGTTCAGAGGAGCATGGGCATCTACACAGTTTACTGTACACTATCATCAGCTAGCGTAATATAGTAGCCGACTTCAAAGGAAAGATGTCGTGGGCAAGATGGTTAAGAAGAGTATTGAATGGACTCAAGCAGAAACAGCAAGGATCAACAGCGATATACTGTGACAACACATCAGCGATTGCACTATCCAAGAATAGTGTGTTTCATCAAAAGAGCAAGCATATTGATACTAGATATCACTTTATTCGAGAACTTGTGAGCAATGGAGAAGTTCACTTGAAGCCTTGTAGAACGAGTGATCAATTGGCTGATATCTTTACGAAGCCATTAGCAGTAGATTTGTTTGAGTTTCACAAAAGAAACTTGGGCGTTGAAGCCTAGCTGAGACATAGACCAGCAGGCATGTTTGAGTTGTCATGAGTTATGTTTTAGTTTAAGCGGTCGTAATTAAGGGGGAGTGTTAAAATATATAATTACTTCCCGCATGCAGAGTTAGACAAATAGCTAAGTGAATCAGTTGAGTCGAGTTATAGATAGATTTGGCGAGTGAGTTATAGAGTGAGTTAAGCGAGTTGATCAAGTTCAGTTATGTGAGAGTGTGTGCATGTCAATTTAGGTTAAAAACCCTTCACCGGGTTCATTGTATTTAGAGAATATGATTTAGAGTGATTGAGATTAATTGAAGAGTCGCAGCTCATTGTTTCATGTGTGAAATATTTGTGTTAATTGTGTGATTGAATCCTCTGCATATCCAACAGTCTGTACACACCTAATTGCTCACATGAATCCCTATAACTTGCATTTACGTGGTTGGGGGTTTTTCTTTATTTTTTCTAATCATTCTCTTGGCTTCCGTGGTGTTAACCTGACTCCTGGTTTGTTGTTAGGTTTAGGAGAAATTCTTAGAACGGGTTTGCTACATTTTAGGTAGAAATATTCCCATCATCATGTTATTTCCATGCTTTTGTTTAATTTGGTTTCTTCCTGTTAATAAGGTTTCTCATTATTATTAATTTTTTGTTCGCATGTAGCCATTTTGATTTGTTTTTATCACCTCCAGACAACTCAAGACTTGGAGGGTACACTCTAAAGGTTGTGCTACTTCATTCTTCCAGGTATGGTTACAATGTTTCGAGTTTTCTGAAAGAACCTAAGCTCCCTTCTAAAAACGATGTTGGCCCTTTAAGGGTTTGTAGTTGCAAATACTTAATTTCTAAAACCAGTGGTTCTTTAAGTTAGTTTCCAATTGAATGACAAAATGCTTAAGAATACTTTTCCAGTTATGTGGATTTAGTTTTATTTTGTATACAACGAGCACGCTGCTTGGAATATTCACTTTGAAAGTTGTCTAATTTAAGTTAAATGTATGTACTTATTGAACTCTTTCCAATGGGAGGTGGCACTTAGAGTTGTCATTTTTTTTTTTAAATACCTTCAAGTTCAAGTTCAAATGATTATTATTCTTCAAGATTGCATAGATATTTTGGGTTTTGCATAGAATCTCTCGATTCTTGTAGATTTAGTCATGTGAAACTTTATAGTGATCATATTTAAATATTTCAAGGGAAACCATAAACTTTATGTTTGACGATTAATTCCATAGTTATATTTTTTCGACTGCATCTTTATTCTGTGGCATTTGTAATTCTTATGAGTTCTATTAATTGTCTTTTGTAGAAACTTAACATTGTTCATTCAATTATATGGTTATTTGGAGGACATAGGGACTGTCTCCAGGCTGTTATAAAGGATCGACCAAGAGAGTAACCCCAAGTACCTACCAAATGAAGAAAGTTTAATATTGTTGTTAACATGTTTCTAAATGTTCTTTCTACCTTGTTGATTAGTATTCTTTATTTACAAAATCAAATATTGTCACTAAGTTGGCCATTTGGCCAAACTAATTATTTCAACAAAGTTTAGTCCAACAAATAGTGTTTCTTTTAGACGACTATTTCCCATATTGTTTAATCTATTCAAAATTACCAATGAGCATCAAAACTAATTTAGGGAAATAGTGAGAAAAATAACCCGTACAATGCAATATTTATATGTTTTTTCAGTTGGTTCCACAAAGAAAATCGCACAACCACACATAAAGTAATGTATTTCCTCCCTATCAACGAGATCAGGTCTCAACACTGCATCTCCCCTCGAGTTGTCCTTGGAAGAAGGGTATTTTATGGTAGACAATACTACATAGAGGAATAAATCAATGACTATCTGGTCCCAACCAAACTTAGTTGTAAATAGTTCTAGTATCACATGAATCCACCTGACCAACCAACATGGAAACATGTATGTGTACTTTTTCCTTCCACTATTCTTCATAGTTCCTCTCCCTTGGTCACCTCAGGTTCCTCATACCCTTTTGGTTCTCTTTTCTGAGAGTTTTTATTTCTCAAGGAGAAGTTATGGGCAAGTAACTGCCTGACCCATAACTGTCTAACTGTCGAGACATACAGATTCATTCCACATTACTTTCCATTGTGACTTATGCATAATCTTGTGTGAGCATTTATATATCTTGTAAATAAAATTAATAATTCCTAATTACTATAGAAATATTATAATGTCTTTAACTGCGGTGGTTTTAAATATTTACAAGTTATTGGTGTCATATTTTATATATATAGAATTTTTTAAAATGTGAATATTATTTTAGTTTAAAATTATTATTGAAAAATATGTAATTTAATTATTTTATATTTTGGTTTTTAATTAATTAATAATATATCTTTATTATTATTATTTAATTTGTTTTCTTAAATACCTATAAATAAATTCAGCATTTTGAAAAAAAAATTAATATATTCAACCTTAACTCATATAATTATATCAAATCTTATTAAATTAAAAAAGAAAAGTAATAGTTAGACTATGACCCTAACACCAAATAAACATATTGACATTGCACATGGTACATTTATTTAAAATGTTGCCATGTTATTCGTTTGAGAATCTTACTGTTTTCAGGGCCTACTTTGATGCTTTCCTTTTTTCATGGTCACGGCAGATTTACTTTTATTTTCCCACGCGGACATTGTTTTCTTGCTCAGCTTCACACCGCTTCAAAAGTGATGTCATGAATTGTTTCGTACTCAACTCAATAGCCTCTAAGCAACTTTACGTCACGTCTCCAGATTCATGTATTGCTGGAAAATATTTCAGGACTTGACAATAGTGAAGAACGTGGAAGTAACTAGATTGTTGAGGGAGGTCCATTTGAGCATGTGAATTTCGTACTCAATAATTTATTTCTTGTTTGTCTATAACATAAAATTGGAATTAAAATTAAGAAGGTATTTCGTATTCAATAGTAATCATATAATAATTACTCGCAGTAACTTAATGATTAGCTTTCCATATTTACATTTTTCATTGTCAATTTAGAATCGTATCTAGATAGTTATGAAAGCCTTTGTTCCTTCGTGAAATTGAGGAGCTAATGAGGCGAACGAGGGTTTGAAATAGTAGCCTTTATGATTTCTAGGGTTGGAAATGGCGAGGAAGCTCCTTTGATCAGCTCTGTGTCGCCGAGAGGAGGGCAGCCACCCTCCTCGCAATATCACAAGCGGGGATCACTCGACGACCCATCCCACTCATTCTACAAACAAAGACTACCCTATCTTAGGCGCGAGAATGGCAGCCAAGATGAAGATAATCTTGCCAAAGACGATAAAAAACTAAGTCTGTTATCCCGACGAAATTGGATGGTATCGAGATGCTATGAAGAATCATGCATTAATCTGTAAGTTTATAGGTATTTGGCCTTTAGAAAAGGATTTATTGAAATGGATTCAATCAAAATGGCAACCTAAAGGTCACATTGATCTGAAACTAGGAGCCAAAGGTTTTTTTACAGTTATTTTTTCAAATTTACAAGATAAAGAACGCATTTTTGAGGGAGGGCCCTATTTTTATAGCAATGCATGGCTTTTTCTAAGACAATGGGAGGAATGTTATAACCCCGAACAAGAGCAATTTCTGGCTGCTCCAGTTTGGGTTCGGCTATTTGGGCTCCCTATGGATTTTTGGGACCCCGAAATTTTGGAAGGAATAGGAACCTATCAAGTACTTTTGTTGGTGACTTGCATCTACTGTACCGGGTCAGATATACATCCTTTCAGTAAGACCGTGTATATATGAATATCTCAAAACCCTTACCAGAGATGATAGAACTAGAATACGAAGGTAATGTGTGGCTCCAGCTTCTTGATTACGAACATATACCCTTTCGCTGCCGCCGCTGTCATGAGTACGGGCATTTGTATAAATCCTGTCCCTTAAATGCCCCAGAGCAACAACCATCTCGTGTCAATGGCCCAGATACACCATCCCGGCAAGATGAAGAAGGGTTTGTATCGGTTACCACAAAAAAAGGAAACAACGTACAGCGAACCAAGCCCCAGGGTCGAATACAAAGAAAAACCCTCCTGGTTCGACAACAACAGGAAATCGGTATGAGGTGCTACAAGAGGAAGGTGAACCGTCGGGTGCAGAGATCGTAGTAGAGATCCCGGTAGAAGGACAAGCGGAGATAGCACAGAAAATCCAATCATCCAAGTGGAAAGCAGGGCGGGAACTGGAAGATACTTCGCTGCAAGAACTCATTCCAATGGAGGTTGAACAACCCAAAGATGATTTGAGCGCAGAAGAGAAACTATTGAAACGTCTTCTGTTCGAATGGCGAAATCTTGATGATAAGTTTATTCTGGCAGATCAGAAGAAATTGTATAAGGAAACTTTTGAGCATTATCTAACAAATCAAGCCCATCGAGAAGCCCAAGAACGAGAGCGAACAGCAGGCAACAAGGCACCTCCTCCTTCAAAACCGGCAAAAAAGAGAGGACGACCAACCCTGCAGGAATCAATACAGCTAGTAGGTGAAATGTTGATTAATACAGGTAAGATAATACCGTTAACAACGGTATTTCAACAACTACCCAAACATTCTTAATGAAGGTGCTCTCCTAGAATATACGGGGTCTGAATAGTAAGGGAAAGCAACGACATTTGAAAGATAAATTACAGGTTGAGAAACCTCAGATTATGTTACTACAAGAAACAAAAGTCTCGGGGCAAAAGCTTCAGTGTATCATGCAGGCTTTTAAAATGAAATATGAGGTGATGGATATTGACTCAGCGGGCACATCGGGAGGAATAGCCATCCTTTGGAATGGTGCTGAGATTAGAGCAGAAGGATGGATGGGCTTCCACAGAATTCTAACTGCAACCTTTCGTCAGATAGGATCAGAGGACAGGATCCTCATCTCGGCCGTCTATGGACCCCCAATACCAGGAGAGCGAGCAAATTTTTTGCAGAACATACGCCTATTAAGTACAATGCATAATGAAAAGTATTGGCTTATAGGTGGTCATTTTAACATGATTCTAAATCTTTCTGAAAAAAAGGGAGGGTTACGAGGGGAAGACCCAGAAATGGCTCTCTTTCGATATTTACTCAACGATCTTCACTTAGTAGATATCCCTACTGTGAATGAACAGTACACCTGGAATAATCGCAGAGGAGAGTGACATCAGATTGCATCCAGATTGGACCATTTTTTGGGAACTGAAGCTTTGGTGAGCTTGGATATTTATTATGAAGTAGGTATTCTTCCTACCTTGGGATCTGACCATTGGCCGATCAGATTGGAGATTGATGTGAAGGCAAGTCCTCAGAACTGTCCCTTCAGGTTTGAACTTTTCTGGCTTCGGGACCCTGGATTTATGGAAAAAGTTAAAAAATGGTGGTGCTCAAACCCAATTATAGGACACAATAAGATGCATTCATTCCAGCTTCGCCTGAAACAATTAAAAGCCGAAATAAAATGCTAGAATCGTACAGAATTTGGTAATATACACCAGGACCAAATTCGGTTGAATGAAAAAATCAAAAGTGATACAGCAACAAATCATCCTACATGGTCGGACAGAGGAGTTAGCTCTGGAGGAAGGACGTACCCTCATTCAACAAGAAGAAAGAAGAAAGCAAGAAGAAATTTTATGGAAATAGAAATCCAGAATCCACTGGCTCAAAGAAGGAGATCGTAATACAAAATTCTTTCATAAAGTCATGTTACAGAGACGCCAGCATAACCGAATCTTTTCTTTAAAAGCAGCAAATGGAGAGCGACTAATAAAACATGAAGACAGGGAAAGAGAGTTGGTCACTCATTTTAAAGATCTACTTACGGAACCTCTCCCCAACCGCCAGGCAGTTATCTAAAAGATCACCACACACATTCCTAGAGTGATCACTAGAGAACAAAACTTGGCTTTGTTACGCGAGGTAACATTAAAAGAGGTATAAGAGGTCGTATTGCAATTACCCAAGAACAACGCCCCGGGACCTGATGGGTTCACAAGTGAATTTTTCAAAGCCGCCTGGCCATTCATGGGTCCTGATATTTTAGAAGTGGTGGAAGAATCCCGAAGAAACAAGAAGGTATATCCAGCCTTGAATGCTACATTCTTTACTCTCATTCCTAAGCAACAAAATGTTGATACCCCAGTAGGCTTTAGACCGATAGATTTGTGTAATGTGATCTATAAAATACTCTCCACTATTATGGTCAATCGACTAAAACCTCTGTTGGCTACATTAATTTCTCCAGAACAAACGGGTTTTGTGAAAGGAAGACAAATCTTGGATGGAATAGTGGTTGCACAGGAAGAAATTCATTCTCTCAAGAAATACAACAGGAAAGGTCTATTAATTAAATTGGATTTATCCAAATCATATGACCGAATAAGTTGGTAGTACCTAATTAAGGTGATGAGAGCCTTTGGATTTGACGACAGATGGCTTCAATGGTTGCACTCATTTATTTCCTCCCCAAATTTCTCAATCCTCTTGAATGACAGTCCTTCTGTTCCGTGTAACAGCTCGCGAGGACTTCGACAAGGTGATCCTCTTTCTCCATTTCTCTTTATCATTGCAGCAGAAGGCCTAGGTAGACTCATTAAAGCTTATGTAGCAGAAGGGAAGCTACAAGGTTTGAAATTATAGGGACCTCATCTTCCGTTGACTCATAAACAATTTGTTGATGATACTCTTTTATTTTGTATGGCGTCACTAAAAGAATGCAAAACCATCCTCAAGATTCTAGAAGTCTTTATGGATGTGTTTGGCACTCAAATCAATAGTGAAAAATCCAATGTTTATTTCTTCAACTGTACAGCTGCAATGCAAAATTATCTTTCCAGGACCTTAGGGTTTCAACGAGGCTCCTTCCCCCTGAAATATCTGGGAATGTTTTTAAATTCAGGACCCATTCGGATAGCATATTGGCAAGATATTCTCATAAAAGTGGAGAAACGGATACAAAACTGGGAATTCAGAGTTCTTAACGCTCCGAGGCATTTGATAATGTTAAAATCTGTGCTGCAAGCCTTACCCATCTATCAGCTGTCAGGGAGGGCATGCCCGAAAGGGATTTGCACTCAATTGGTCGGCATGTTCAAAAAGTTTTTATGGCAGGGAGCCCAAACAAGCAGGAAATGAGCACTTCTCTCTTGGGACAAATTACTCCGATCGAAGGCTGCAGGTGGATTAGGCCTCCACGATCATTTTATTCTAAATAATTTCTTGGGAGCAAAACTCTGGTGGTGCTGGCTCCAGGGAGGGCAGGATCTGTGGAAGAATATCTGGCAAACCAAATATGACATGCCACTTACAGTCTCAGGCTGATTGAAGGCAGATAGGATACCAAAAGGCTCCTCAATATGGAATCTAGCTGCAGCGAATAGAAATATGATCCATGCAAATAGTTTTTGGGAAATTAGAGAAGGAAATACAACTCTCTTCTGGGAAGACTCTTGGCAGCAGCGGGAGAAACTGTTTACACGACTAGATTTGGTGGAAATTTTCCTCTATACGAATACCCCTAATAATAGAATAGTGCAGTAGTATTGGAGTCATAACCCAAACAACATGTGGTGGAAATGGAAAGATAAAACAGGATGGCCGTCCGCCCCAGCAACACAACAATGGGACAATTTTGATAGAGAGCTTAAAACCCAAAAACTAAGAACCATTATAGGTCCAGATATCCTTCGATGGGGACATCTTACTGGAGGGCTGTTTACAATTAAGGAAGGCTATTATATTCAATCCCAGCAAACTCAGGATAATGTGCAAGAAATATGGAAAAGAATTTGGGAATTGAGACATTGGCCCAAAGTGGAACATTTCTTGTGGCTTATAAGTCACCGCAGAATTCTAACATGGGAGAATCTACAGAAAAGAGGAATGATAGGCCCTTCGTGCTGCATTTTCTACCTCAATGAAAATGAAACAACCGAACATCTTCTTAACTCCTGCCCAATGGTGAAACCACTATGGGAGAACTTGGCGCATTTGTTTCGGCAGACATATAAAAACAATGATAGCATCACGGAAACCATTGGCAACTGGCGAAAAGGAAGGTTTCATTGCCAAGTGATTAATCAAGCATGGACCCTTTCATTGGGATTCCTTCTCTGGAATACCTGGAAAGAAAGGAACCAGAGAGTCTTCCAAGAAATAGCATAGCCACTGTCTCATATTTGGCAGTGCTCCATAGAACACATTCATGAAACAATCTTAACAGAAAGTTGGACGGACGAAGATTGGAAAACTGTGGGTATAGAATCCTAGATCTTAGAATACCTGAATCTAAAGCCATAGATGCTCTATAAGGGTCTTTGGAAATTTAGACCACCAAATAACTCAAGTGACGAACACTGGCTACCTCCCCAACCTGGCTTCCTTAAACTCAATTATGATGGGGCCTCGAAAGGTAACCCAGGGCAAGCAAGGTCAGGAGGGATCTTCCGCAACTCTAAGGGGACAATATGAAGATTCTATGCATTCGACTTGGGCCATACCACCAATAATGAAGTAAAGCTTATGGCAGTTAAACAAGGAATTCAAATAGATATAAGGGAAAATTATCAGAGAATCATAGTAGAGGGAGATTCAGCAATGGTAGCAGGTGTGCTTAAAAAGTTGCAACAAGGCACACCCTGGGAGAAAATCTCAAAAAGCTGGAGAAAAATAGCTCTTATAGAAGAAATGAGTCAATTGATGAAAAAAATTCAGTATCTGATCCCTCGCCATGTTAAAAGAAAAGGTAATGCAGCAGCGGATTACTTGGCCAATTGGGGATGCCAAAATGTGGAACGATCCATAGATGGGCGCCCTACAGATGCTATCTGGGATGTAGAACTTCATTCTTTCCAACTAATCGTCAATAAGGACCTACAACCCCCCGATCGGGGTGAACAAATGGCAGAAAGGCGACAATGCCATAGCAACATGGCACGTGCTCGTCCTCCAGGAAATCAAAGATATTAATGACGGACTGTCAGACAAGTTCGGCGAAGTGTGCGAGCTTGAGGATAGGAAAGATGTTGCAGGGTGGCCAGGCTGTCTCGTTCAAAGACCGAGGGCAAGTTTCCATTAAGGTAAGTGCAATCCCTCCATTTCTCCATTCGTTCATGCACTGCCTTTTTCATGCAAGCGGTTGGAGAAAGAGGAGGAGACGAAGCGCTGCGCAGTCTGTCAATCCTTCTAACCTGACACGGTATGTATATGCCATTCTCCTTGTTCTCATGGCGCCATTTGCTATGTATAAGTTTATATTGTTGCATATGCTGACTGGTTTGGGCAGGTTTGTGAAGTTTTGTTGTGCTATCCCCAAACTACAACCTTTCCAACCGTGCTTCCGCGACCCCTGCACTCTGTTTGCCTATACAATACCTCAAACTATCGGTAATGGTAGATACCCTCCTGATAATCTAATAAAATTATTATACAAGCAGTGGACCTTTGGGTGAAAATTTTGTCAAAATTTACTTCTGCACTTCTCTTGTCAGGCAGTGAATTGGTTCAAGCTTCAGTGTCGCAATCTGGGTCTCTCAATTTGCTATCTTTTAATTTTGTTAAGTAGGGTTGATCAGTGGGTCAAGTCACAAATTTGCATACAGAGTCGTGTCCCTCCCAATATCTGTTTGGTATTACTCAGTAGAGTGGTTCAGGGGGGTTACAGGAAGCGGTTGGAGATGCTCTGTTCCTCCCACATTCAAAGTGAACCTTACTCTAGTTCTCTGATTTCGACCTTAAGACCTCAAATTTCTCATCCCCTATCTATCTTATGTATGGAACCTGCAAATTTCAATTGTGAAACTGTCTATCCCTGTATGAGGTATATTACGTGTAAGATTATTTGCACTATCAATTTTTGGAATAGATTTATGCATACAGTCAAGGAGTCTATGAACCATGCTTCTCGCTCTTCGCATTGGCTACAGACGTTGCTCTGTTGTGTTGAAATCAAGTATTTGCATGTCACTCGCGTCATCAGTGATCAAAGGCGGGTCACGGGCTGTATAAATATAGATCCTCACTCTTATGCTATTCAATTTTCGCTGTCTGTGTTATTCAATAGGCTCCTTCCAGCCATGGGAAAACGACGTCCAAAGGCTGAAGCCACCAAAGGCAAACAACAAAATCAGTTAGAGCCAGCCCCTAGAAAACGAGGTCGCAAAACCAATCAGGAGCATTTGGAGAATCTAGCAGCAAATTATGTGATAGGTAATTCTTCTCAGATTCGTCGAAATTTGGGGATAGGAAGAAGTCAAGCATGACCTAAAGATATGGAGACAGAGAGCGAGAGATCTTAGATTTGATAACGAGATCCGGGAAATACCTGAGGCCACTGACTCTTTCAGCTTGGACTATTCACACATACTAGATAGTCGAATGCCTAATTGCAGCTATCCAAAGTATTCGAGGCCACCTACCTATATGTAGACCCCGGTAAAACCAGACCCATGTCTTAAGGACTGATACGAGGAAATTCAGACCAAGCTTTTGCAACACATCAAGATCACACAATATCAGGCAGCTGATCGACTTAACAGAATGGATGATAGAGTTGGCCGAATGGAGAAGATTCTCCAGCAGCTTCAGCAAGCTGAAATGCCTGGGTGCAATGTCAAAGACCCAGCTCCAGTTTCCTCCTCGGATGGATAGGAGTTTTATGTTTTAGAATTTTGATGCACTTTGTAGATAGATATGAACTCTTTTTATGTTATATGAATGTACAAACTGAAGTAGTAGGACAGATAGCTCATGCAACTCATAGACGAATGAGACAGCTTCAGTTTTGGAATGCTTTTCACGCTCTCAGATGGCCAACAGACCTGGTTTCCTCCGGGCAGGTTGAGGCCATAGGTTGAATTTTATATTTTGTAACCTATATTTTAGATATAAATAGAAAATGGCATGGTCCTACCCAATTTACAACAAAAAAAGTTATGAAAGCCATACTACACAACCCAATATTCAATGCACGGATGGAAATACAGTAAACCAATCAAGAATTGATTTACTTTTATGGTCTACATACATATGAAAGCTCTCTCTATCCGAGTCCAATATTCATTGAATAGATGGAAATATAATAAATGTAGTTGTCTAGGGCATGCGAAATCGCCCGGATGGTAAAAATTGGCCGGAATCTGGTTAACAAAAATTGGAAAAATCATGTGCTTGGAGTGTTTAAAATCCATTTTTGATGCTGGAAATGGATTCAGCGCCATCAAAAACCCTCACCACACTCAAAATATCAAAATTTAACAATTGCAAACAAGTTTCTGGGCAGATCTTTGCAGGATTTTGTAAAAATGATCGCCGGATTCTGGGTGAAACGCGTGAGTGCTGGGCTACGCTATAATAATAAATCAATGGAGAACAATAAATAAATCATTAATTTAATGTGGATTTGACATTAATATCTATATATACAAATAGGATGCCATTTTGGAAGAAACGCAGATGATTAGAAATCCCATGACAGTGTTTATTACAGAATTAACTTGTGTTGTATCATGGTAGAAAGGCCCGTTATACCTATCCGCTGGATGTTAAAAATAAGAGTTTAACAATGAGTAATGTGAGACCATGAATCTCTGGATAGGGTCGTTACTACGGTGCCTTGGCAGCAATCATAATTAACCTGAATGTAAATAGCCTGAATGCATATTGAATTGTCATCTAGCATGGAAGATCCTCGACCAGCATGTATCCTTTGAGTTTGAACGACCTGAAGTCTTTTTGAGCTTTGTATTTCTTAGTGTTTGAGATTTGAAGTCTTTTTGAGCTCTCTATTTCTTTTTAATTGAAGAAAGAGTGTTTGAGCTTTCAAGTATACACAGTCTTGACCAGATTAGATCATAAGATTTGTGAGGACCAAATCTCCCCATCTAACCATTAAACCATATTCTTACAACTAAATATACAGGTTCTTTAAGGTAAGGTCATTCTCACATTTGGCGTTACCTATGATAATTTTAATGGTTAGACCAGAGTTGGGCGGAGCCTCTCCCCCACTCAAACCCACTCCGAGAGGGCACTCCCTCTGGTAGCTACCCTAGGATCACCCTCTGGAAATTAGCTCCCTAATTTTTTTTCACTCCCTTTCCTTTTTTGCAAATTTGTTTTTGCGAATCATTTTAAAAACATTTTGTTTCAACGAAACAATAATTTTTTAGTGGGGAAACCTAATTTTCATCTTTTTAGTTTAAGTTCTTAAACTAAAAAGATGAAAATGAAATGCCATTACCATGAAATTACTAAGGATATTTGAGAGTGGTTCCAACCTCATTGAATTTCATATGGAGAAAGTAGAATTTTAGATCCCATTCAAAATCCAACGGACTTATCGGTCTTCTAGGATTCTAGGATTGGGGTGATTGCAATGTTTCCATTGGATTTTGTCATGTAATAAGGTACGTAACATTGTTGTGGGATTGTAGTATTTGATAATAAAAAAACTCATATTATCTTTTTAGAATGTTAAAATGGAATAACACGTGCTAGGACATAGACAATCATAGCAATAGATTATAACAATGAAATTTGTAACCACAAGAATTGCACGTGGTTTTTAGTAGCAATTCCAATTACACAATATTGGTGGATAACTTCATAGTAGGAATGTCATGTTTCCATGAATTCTTTCTTGCTATGAAATCAAAGTAGCTAATTCAATATAATTCTCTTTTCTTTTTACTGTGTACATACAGTGCCAGTCACTAAAGAAAATAAATATTAAATTACATGTAGGGGAGCTTCAAGTCAATGAAGCTACTTCTAGGTAACTACTTGAGCACGTCCAGACCATGATTTTTGTTATCCATCATGAAAATATACAACTGGTTACTAGTGCATAAATGTATAGTTTTAGAATCCTTTAGACCATAGAGGACTTACATGCAATACCGCCATAATTAACTTTGTTTTTAGGTTTCTAACTCATGAGTAATCCAAATTGGCATTGGCATAAGGTCCCTAGTTCTCCTCCCAACCATTGAAAATTTTCCAGCAGAGCAACCATCACCCCCTAGCTTAGGACCTGACCAGGAATTCTAGAGGCCTTTTCCACCTCCACAATTCCTATATATGTATGCTTATACTGGGATTTTAGAGGAAATTATCCTCCACCCATCAGCCATTGAAGGGAGTATAGAGATAAAAAAATATCCACCCTCTTATGATTCAATGGTTCCAGAGATTTTCTCCACCTTTCAGCTTTTCAGAGAATTTCTCCACTCAGAAATTTCAATTTTGGTACCTCCACCCTATGCTGGGAATCCAGAGGACACTAAAACTGATTATTCAACAAGAGAAAACAGAGTAGGCCTCCACTCAAGGCCTTCAACCGTTAGATGTTGAGGGGTTTGAAAGTATGATCCTCCACCCTCAGTTCAGTTAAGAACCCTAGAGAGCCAACCGACAACTATGTCTAATGGGAGACAAAAGGTTCCAAGGTATTTTCCAATGTTAATGGATACCATAAATGTCTCTAATAATCAAAAATTTCTTTTGTTAGAAGTGGCTAGCTAACAAAATTTTTGCAATTACTCTGCCCTAGGAAAAATTAATGCTAACTTGGCACTAGCAAACTAGGGCTTATAATAATCCATTCATTAAAAAAACTAAAGAATAAGTCCATGCACAGAAAGTTAGGGGATTCCATCATTTGTTCACATAATGTGTATAACAAGCGTAGATAATGTCAAAGCTGGTGAGGGTAAGTTCAGATGGGTCAACTCACCTCTATGTTGCATCTTTCTAAGCCACGCAAATCTGTCCCATTGCCTCCCTGACCTGGGCACTTTCCTTCTCTCTTGCACCAATACCATTCAATATGTTGATCTAGTATTGCTTGCCCTTTTTCGTTCCCACCATGCCTTTTTCTGGTTATCCTCCAAGTCCCCTATTTCCGCCTTTTTTTCCTATTCGAAATCAGAGTTTTCCTAGAGCGAATGATGAATGGTCAACATATTGAAGATGGGAGTGAAGGTTATAGGTTCCAGGGAATGCAACTGGTCAGTGAAGAATAAGAATGGGGGATAAGAAGCATTTCCTTTCCTCAATTTCATTTCAATTTAACATTTCCAATGGAAATGTATGGTACGCACCAATATAGGACTCCCAAATTTTGAAAAACATACTCACAATCACTAAAAGTAACATTTTTGCATTGCATTTCCTTTCCCCAATTTAAGATTTTGATGGAGCGCAAATATAATTGGTAGGAGTTTAGAATGAACCTAGCTTCATCGTGGTTTCTATTAGAGTTAAAACACATTTGAAGTTGGGTAATTCACAAGTTATTGACAGCCATTCAAACCTAATTGAAAGTGATTGAAAACGATTCGAAATTTTCCTAAAAAGAGAATAGAGATAAAAATTTCATGAGGAAGAGTGGAAAAACAAGTATATTTTTACGAAGTGCACGAAATATTTTTTTTGTATCCTTTACACAGTGCAAGAGTGGTTCATGCTTTCAGTTGGTGATAGACAGTGGAAAAGTGATAGACAGAATAGAATGGTGGACACAAATTGATCCAACAATTGAAGAAATGATAATAAGATTACTAGAACTATAGATCCTTTGAGTTGACGGTATCTTGGGAGTAAATGACAGAATTTGTTGTTGATCATTTTGTGTCATATTCAAAGTGAAAGAAATTTCTTGGTCCCAAACTGAGGTTCCTGCTTCATCTTGATTAATACTACTGTGGTGAAAAAGGGTGTCTTGTGTGGCCACATCGAGTGAATGACAGCAAACCAAGGAAGTGGGAAGTGGCAGCATCTACAATCTGCAGGTGTCAAAGAAGGATAGAGATGGAAGTGTCCGTTCACATGAAGATATTATCTTAACCAAGAAGGGGTTGTGCAAGTGGAACACGACCCCTTCCTTTTACTCAAACCCACTTGAGGACAAAAATTCTCTACCTCTCACTTAAAAAGCAGCATTGGTTACATGAAGCTTCTACACCTTCTAGGGTGCGGGGCACGAGGATATGGATCGATTCTGGTTTGTAGTAGAGTCTGGACTGCGCAGAACGTTAACAATGATGCTATCAAACAAGCGTAGCTATCCATAGCCTTCGAGGGAAGGGCCCTGGATTGGTTTATGGGATATATTGGTCAATATGTGAACACATCAATACAAGATATTAAGAATGCCCTAAAGCAACAATTCTGGAAGCCTAAGTCATACTCTCAATGTGTAGTCGAATTAAAGGACTTTAAGCAGGGACCTACAAAGTCCATCTGGGAAGCTGACCAATGATTGAAGAAGGTTATCAATGATGGGGGATTTGTTTATGAGGATAAGCAACACAAGGAATGGTTTATCGCTATGCTATTACCACACCTACACGGACCCATGGTACAACAGAAGATCGGCTCCCACAAGGAAGCTCTGGAGATTTCCATGAAATTAGAAGCTGCGCCAAGAGATGATACACAGTTTGCAACTCTACAAATCCAGAGCTAGTTAGAGGCAATGCACTTAGAAATTCAGAACTTGTGAAAGGATCATGGTAAGGAAGCCAGTCCTGATATCTGGTGCCTATGTTGTAGGGTGTCGGATCATACTAAGGATCAATGCCTGTTATCGGATTATATGTAGGCTGGGGGACCGAGCCCTCTACGACCTAGGGAAATGGCTGGCCTTAGAAGTCCTATGCTATGGTGCGCTAACTTTAGGGTAGCAGGAAGACATGATACAGATCACTGCCCATGGTTGGGTGCTTATGTTCCAGAATTGAAACAACAATGGTGTAGATTCTGCTCGTCTATGGGTCATGACGAGAAAAATTGCCGAACACTCGACCTCATGGTAGATAGGGGAAAATTATATAGGGTGCAAGTGGACCCCTCTTCGCTACTATCTCCTTCTGGATGGGGAGGATCTCCTGCAAGAGGAAGGGGAGGAGGGAGAGGGGGAGTGCAAGTCGAGGACGAGGACAGTTGATCTATTACAACTGTGGAGACGTGGGACATTTCGTATGAGATTGCCTGAACCCTGCACGCCAATCTTGCAAATATTGCAGTTAGTTCGATGACGTCATTAAATACTACTAGGTATTAATAGAAAAAATGCAGGAGAAACAACAAACACCTACGCAGAATGTGCAACGGGTTAAGTTAGAACCACGAGACGATGGACCATGTATCAATGTGATCACGCGGAGCAGCATTGCCACCGAGGGAGCTGAAGAGAAGGTTGCAAATGAATCACTAATCCAGAAAGTTGGGGAAAAAATGGAAAACTTAGATCTGAAAAAGGAGAAAGAAACCTTCGTGGAATTTTGGAGGGAGATGACCACGGATGAAGCACCTACTGCAAAGAGTATGGTAGAGCCAAATGTAGACGATGCAGTCGAACCATTCCTCCAGGCATGTATGAAGCTGTTGCGCAACCAGAAGGCCGTAGAGAATCTCCAAGCATTAATATATGGCTGCATAGAAAAGATTGCTTTACAACTAGAGGTTAAAATGGTGAACAAGCTATACAAAAACAAAAAAAGTACGGGACGAGAAATGCACATGACTGCGCATATTGGAGACTACGAAATGGATCAAGTCATCCTTGATTTAGGATCATACGGAAACGTCCTACCCAACTATACCTAGAAAAGAATGGGAGAACCTAAGCTGGAATGGTCGAATATTTAGCTATGGATGGCTAATCAGTAAAATATTATCCCATTGGGATGACTGACAAAGGCAGTGGTAGATATTGCAGGTGTTAAAGTTTACGCTGATTTTGAGGTAATTTAGATAATGGATGACGTGGACCCTTACCCTGCACTCTTCAGCCTGGATTGGGCTATTGACATGGGAGGTATCATTAATTTAAAAATAAGGAGCATGATCTTTGAAAGTGAAGGCACATGGGTGATAGTTCCGTTGGATCCAGCAGAACGAGAGCGGTACACTGAATCAGTACAGG
>CM076571.1:790056920-790352804 GCA_034641835.2 Pinus albicaulis
ATTCAAAGACAAATCCATCTTTGCACTTATTGGAGAGATCCCTCTCCGGATTCAGGAGGGCTAGATCCTAGAATCCCAAAGTGGTTGAAACAATGTTGTTTCTATGATTGGACTCTCCCAATCTTGCTAATTACAGATTCATAACACTCCCCAACAAATTCATCAACAAAATCAACAACCCCAACTCCAAAACCAAAATCCACAACTTTCATTACCATTTCCACAAAGACCAAATCAACTACCTACCAAACCATTGCCAAACCCCAATATTAAAAATCATCAAAATGCTTACATGATATAAGGACAACAATTTCCAACTTACATGATTACTCCACTAGATTTTAATGATGTCCAGCTTAAACCTGGTAGAATACTAGAAAGGAAAAAGCCTTCTGTAGTTATTCAAGAACAAGATAATATTGAGGAGGATTCTCTACAGCCAAATAAAAGTTTTGAGGAAGGAACATCCCTTCAAAACCTGAATTCTGAAAATAAAAAACAAAAAGAACCAATAAATTCAACTGCTATCATAAAACAACCATCAGTATCTATTTCTAAGCCTCCTTTTCCTGAAAGATTACAAGTTGATAGAGGGATAGAAAAACATATCATGTTCCCCAATTATGATTTTCTTGATGAATTTAAAAATGTCTATATCAAAATCCCTTTGCTATAGGCCATTAAAGAGATTCTAATTCTAGCCAAAAAAATAAAAGTGTTGATCATGAAGAAATCAGGGAGCAAAACAAAATAAATAAAAAGAATTCAACTAGTAGGAAAAATTGCAGACATAATGATGTGAAAAATTGCCATAAAAAAATATTTAGATCCAAGAATCCAGTTGTAAAAACACATATCAATGGTGTTGAAATTCCAAATACATTGATTGATTTAGCAGTAGCTATAAACATCATGAGCAAACAAACCATGGAACAACTCAAGCTTCCTACTCTTCTGTATACACCTACACTACTGCAATTAGCAAAAAGATATGTAACCAAGCCAGATGGTGTATTAGAAGATATCTCAGTATCCATAGACTCTTGGGAGTATCATGTCTATTTTACGATCTTAACTCCCAAGAACACTCTAGGAGGGCATCCACTAATATCAGGAAGACCTTGGTTCACTACAGCTGATGTTTTCATTAGTTGTAGATCTGGTAACATGTATATCTCTGATGGTAACTCAACAGAGAAATTCACTCTATATCCTCCAGCAAAAACAATCACAGAGTTAGAAGATGAAGAATGGATTGATGATGACAGTGATATACAACCTTTTTTTACTATTTCAAACATTAGTGAAGATAGTCAATTCTTAAATTCAACAGAAAAATTTGAATCATCTTCAGAATATGAACATGATAAATTTCAAGAACGATGCAATATTGAATATTTTTCATCTAGACAGATGTATCTATACTCTATGGAATAATTTGGTGACTCTACAGTTGAAACGTTTCCAGGAAAATCTTTGAACATAAACAAAAACTTGGAAAGACTACAACAGGAAAAGTTAATCAAAACATTACAACAAAATTCTTCTGTATATGCATGGGAATACACTGACATGAAAGGAAGTAGTCCTAAGACTTGTATACATCACATCTACATTAAGGAAAATTGTAAACCTATCAGACAACCTCAAATAAGGATGAATCTAAATCTTAGGGAAATTATGAGAGAAGAATTCCAAAAATTGTTGAATGTAAACTTCATTTACCTGATTTTAGACAGTCAGTGGGTTTCTCCCTTAGTGATTGTACCAAAAAATAAATGTAAGTGGAGGGTATGCATTGACTATTGACAGTTGAATAAAGCTGCCCTAAAATATCATTTTCCTTTACCTTTTATAGATCAAGTATTGGAAACATTATCAGGTAAGAAGTATTTATCATTCTTGGATGGTTTTAGTGGTTACAATCAGATTCAAGTAGCACTTTAAGTCCGAGATAAAACCATATTCACCTGTCCATGGGGAACTTATGCCTACCGAGTACTTCCTTTTGGTTTGTGCAATTCACCTGCAACATTCCAAAGGGAAGTACTAGGAATTTTTTCTGATCTAATACATGATTCTATAGAGGTATATATGGATGATTTTATAGTTTATAGGAATTCATTTGAATAAGCTTTAAATAATTTGGAAAAGGTTCTTAAAAGATGTAAAGAAGCAAATATATTATTAAATCATGAAAAATGCCTTATGATGTTTACTAAAGGGATTGTTTTAGGACATCACATGTCAGGAGATGGAATTAAAGTTGACACATCTAAAGTTGAAGTCATCTCCAAATTATCAATTCCAAGTTGTCAAAAGGATGTTAGAAGTTTTCTAGGATTCACAAGGTATTATAGAAGATTTATAGAAAATTTCACTAAAATAGCATCCCCACTCTTCAAGTTACTTGTACCAAATATTTTGAATTCAGTTGGAATCCTGATTTCCAATTGGCATTTGAAACTTTAAAAACAAAAATTTCTGAAGCACCCATCTTAAGAGGTCCAAATTGGAAACTACCTTTTCATATTTCAACAGATGCTTCAGATACAGCTATGGGAGCTATATTAGGAAAAAAATATTTTGTCCCCTATGCCATCTATTAAACAAGAAATAATTTGACTCCTAATGAGTTAAATTACACTGTAACTGAAAAATTATTCTTAGTTTTTGTCCATGCTATCAATAAATTTAGACATTATGTCACCGACTATGAACCTTTATTCATATAGATCACTCTACAATTAGATACTTAATGAATAAGTCTGTTACTAATGGCAAAGTCACAAGATGGTTATTAATCCTACAAGAATTGAATATCACCATTCTAGACCAACCTGGAAAACAAAACATAGTTGTTGATTTCTTGTCTAGAATTCAAAATGTCAAAAATGATACTCCAGTTGAGGATAAGTTTCCTAATGAATATATTTTTGCAATAACTACTAAAACTCCTTGGTTTGCATATATTGTTAATTAATTAGTCATAGGAAATTTACCTTCACACTTTTTTCCTAGAGAGAAAAGAAGAATTATTCAAATAAGTGCACTTTACTCATGGATTAATGATGAATTCTTTAAAACAAGTCCAGATCTCATTATCAGAAGGTGTGTTCGAGAAAATGAAATTCCTGATATTCTTAAAGCATTTCATGATGAAACCTATGGTGGACACTTTGCTGATAAGAGGACAGCCTATAAAATCATTCATTTAGGATATTATTGGACATCCATATTTAAAGATACCAAAGAGTATGTCAAAAGGTGTGATAGCTGTCAAAGAATGGAGAAACTTGTTCCTTCAGATGAAATTCCATTATAGCCTCAGGTACTCATCGAACCATTTGAAAAATGGGCTTTGGATTTTGTTGGACCAATCAATCCACCATCTAATCAAAATAAATGTATTCAGTATGTACTGATTATGTCACTAAATGGGTAGAAGCTAAAGCACTTCCTTTAGCTAATGAACATTTTGTAGTTAAATTTATTTTTAAGGATATCTTTAATCGTTTTGGTGTCCCAAGAGAAATTGTGACAGATTGGGGATCCCATTTTACATCCAAGTTGGTGGAAATGCTTGTGGAAAACTACAAGATCAGGCACAGAAAATCTACTCCTTATCATCCACAAGAAAATGGTCAAGTAGAGTCTACCAATAAAGTGATTGAAGGAATTATCACTGACTATACATCTACACATAAGAGATTGGGCAGAGAGGCTTCCTGAGGCCTTATGGGCCTATCGAACCACATGGAGGAATACAATAGGACATACTCCCTATGAACTTGTTTATGGGAAGCAAGTCATGTTTCCTATAGAATTTCAAATCCAAACTTTCAAGATGGAAGTCCAATTGGGGCTTGACTTATTAGAAGCTCAGAGGCATAGATTGGAAAGCAACTTAACGAGCTTGATGAAATCAGGCAAGATGCAGTTCAAAGAACTAGTATAGTCCAGCAATAAAATTCCAAATGGCATGATAAATATATCAAGGAGAAAAAGTTTCAAGTAGGGGATTGGGCACTTTTGTTTGATTCAAGTTTCAAATAATTTCAAGGAAATTTTCAGACTCATTGGCTTGGGACTTATGATATTGAAAAATTCTTTGAAAATGGAGTAGTCAGGATAAGGACAATTGATGAAGAAAAGGTACAACTTCTTGTGAATGGAAATCGATTAAAAGTATATCATAATCCAATTTCAAGAGAAGAATTTATCAAGATTTTCCAAGATAATATTGATATGAAGTTAGTGAAGAAGAATCCTTCTTCTTCCCCAACTTAGTTTTTATTTTTCCTATCTATATATATATATATATATATATATATATATATATATATATATATATATATATCTATATATCTATATATATATATATATATATATATATATATATATATATGCACACACACACACACACACATATAATAAATTTTATAAGTATCAAAACCAATCAATGATTCGCATCCTTATACATAAAATATAGGATGAAAATAAGAATTTCTGACATCTTATATTTTCCATTCCATTTCTAAAAATCCCAAAAGTCTTTGTTCCCTTTATTTTTTTTGAAAAGCAATAAAAAAAAGTATAGAATTACTTCCATTCTGCAGCTCTGTCACATTTGTACAGCCTACTGAAATAAGAATAATGAACACAGGAAATTGAAGGACTACATTTGAAGACCATCATGCTAAAGGATACTTGAAGAATCCGGACCAAGGAAATAACAACAAAAGGTTAGTTCTAAAGGTAAGCTACATAAATGTGTTTAAATAACAAGGTCAAAAACATTATCATGTATAATGTATATGATCATATGATACCTCAACATGTTATCATTTGATTTTATTGGGATTCCTATCATGACATAGATCGGCCACATCATCTGCATTATGTTTCATAACGATCCACAACAGACTCCCCCATTTATGATTAATGGTCATGACCTGTTGTTGTAACCTATCCATCTACATTTCTTAAAACCCCATCAAATATCCACCTCACTCATTCCTACAAACCCTTGACATCCTTCATCAGATCTGTAATCCAATTCACTTCATACAGAGAAGGATAATTATGAAAGCTAGAATCTTCACAACAGAAGACATGGGTTTGATAGTCAGCATTGAACTAGTGGGAGCTAAATATATGGAGGAATATCCTCAGATCAAGGAGATGTTGCAGAAGGCTAAATGGCTCAAGTTTATAGAAAAATTTGATGGTTTCCACACAGAGATCATTAAGTATTTTGCGAGGTATTTTGATGGAACGAAAGTTTAAATAGGAGACATCAAGTTCTCAGTAACCGAGGAATTCATAGCTGAATCCACATAGATCCCAAGAGTTGGCGAAAGGTGGTTCAAAAACAAAAAATTACACAATGAATCATGGAAATTTGTCCTAAAAAATCTAGGTATGGATACTTCTGTTTTCAAAAAATTTCCATTTGTTTTTTGAAAATCTAAGTACGGTATTTTATAAATTTAGAGGAAAAACCTCAAATACCATCTCCCATCAATATTTCTCCTCGACATAGCCCTGAAAATTCTCCTATACATAATTTTGAAGGCAGTCCCAGCAGAAGATCTCTAGGCATAGACCTAGTAAAGCAAGAGATATATGATTACATAGAGTCACTGAAGAAGAGAAATGCAGCAGCGAATCCAGAACAACTATCAATCCACAAGAACCTCTAGTTGATACCCTTAAATAAGAAATATGTGAGCTAGAGATATTGAATATGCATATTAAACAAGAGAATGAAGCTTTAAAGCAACAAAACCAATTGGAGAAATTTATTAGTGATAATACCATCCTGCACTTGGGATTGTGGTACAAAAAGAACAAGAAGTTAAAAATAAAGAACAAACCATTGAACAAGGCAGCCATCAATCTCAAATACAAAATCCTTATGAGGAAGCCCATGATGGCAGTCACTTCAAAGAAAATCAAGAGGAGAAAACTGGATGTATTAGCAGAAGTGTCTGAACAAGTGCAATAGGAGAGGGAAGTTCGCGTTTTTGGTAAATTTCATGAGGACATGCAATGAATTCTTTGTGGGGGTATGTTGAACCTTAGAATTTTCCTTTCTCTGACATACTTTCTCATCACCTTTTCCTTACCTTTTCATAAGTCCGTACACTTCAATCAATGATAAATGTCATGTTTTATCTCAGGGAATGCATTTGAATGATTTCTATAATATATTATGATGTTCTTGTTATTTGAATAGATTTTTGTAACTTAGCTATAGAACGCAGCCTATTCTACAGCTAATTGTTGTTTCCGCAGCTAATTTTATGGCTTGATGGGTTTCGAGGAGAAAATAAAGGAAAGAGCCACATGGGCATCTCCAGAATGATCCACATATGGATTTCATCCTATCCACTTGATCGAAATCAAAAGAAAATGGCCCATGTGATCGTGGTCAAATTCCGGTCAAAGGACGTAAGTCGAGAGAGAAGAACTCTTGATTTGCTCTGACGTAGAAAATCAAGAGTTAACCAGTTAGAATTTAATTCTATGTTTTGGTTAGAATTGCCATCTATACGTGTAATTAGCCCCTCATAGTTACATTTTATTTTGTTTAAATATCGATTATGTAAAGACCAAAGACAGTCTTAATTTCTAAAACGTTGTGTATGCTTTAAACTCTGTTCTTTTTCATAATACAAGGATCATGCTCATGGTTCCAGTTTCTGCTTAATGTGTACATAATCAGCTAGTATCCCGACCTATTCTTTCACAAAGGGCCCCTGCACATGAGGAGGTTTTTCATTAGTTACTTGAGTTTAATTATTTGCTCTATTTTTTCAATTCACAAAGTAGATTAATATTGTGTTGCAGCTTTTAGATCAATATCACGGATTTAAGTTACGAATGCTTTCTTAGAATCAATAATAGAATGAAGGTGTAATATTTTCTTTCCAAAAACATATCAAGAAGGTAGATTCATCTCTTTTCCAATTGGATTATGTTTGAGGCAATAGAGCTCACAGTTGTTTAATTTCCTTTCATGTTCTTTCATTGCTTTCTTAGATCATATCCTCAGTTAATTGCATAATTGGATGCTCCTAAAAGATCAGGCCAAGAAGGTGACTTTCCATACTTCCAAATTGGGTGCTTGAGTGTTTAACCTATGCAATCATTGAGTTTTTCCTTTACATACTTTTAAACTGTTTTCCTAGATTAATATCCTCAGTTAATTGTATAATTGGATGCTCCTAAAGATCAGGCCAATAAGGTGACTTGGCATACTTCCAAATTGGGTGCTCCAGTGTTTAACCTATGAAATTATTTAGTTTTCCTTTACATGCTTTTAAATTCTTTCCTAGATTTAATTTTCAAAACTAAAGTGTAATCGGTTTCTTGTACATCATGTCAAGAGGGTGACTATGTCATACTTCCATATTGAATGCTGGAGTGATTTATCATACATTAGTTTCTTTTTACTTAGAATATTCTTTCATCTAGAATAGCATTGAAATTTCAATTTTCAGTCATAAGATTCACATGTCAATCCATGGAGTAGAAACAACTTTAATTTTTAAAGTCATTATAATAGGCACTCTATTTTTAGATCAGATTCTAACCATTTAACAGTTTTGATTCATTTTATGCAAGTTAGAATAGTTTAAGAACACTTCCTTTTATTCCTTCTTTCAAGTTAGTTTTACACGTCTAAATTTCACTAGATTTATTTTATTCATTTCATAGTTTTCATTTCTTAAAATTAACATTTTGACATAAAGAACAAAATCCCCCGAAACAACATAAAAATACATACAATGAAGTAAGAAGAAGGTTAAATAAGCACATATAGTGCACCACACTTCATCATATTACAAACCTCATTTGATAGTTTATGTTGAACAATTTAAGACATTAAATTTTCTAAACAAGGCCAAAGCTATCAAATGCATTTTTATTGGATATTGCAGTGATAAAAAAGCATATAAAATGTATGATCCAAGTACTCACAATGTCTATGCAAGTAGAGATCTTATATCTCATGAGCATGTAGATAAAAAAATAAAATAAGATGCACATAATGTATGGCATCCTCCTTATGACAACTTTAAATAAGAAAAAGAGGTTGTGGCATCATCTCAAGCTCAAGAAAGCATGGACATTACAGAATACATTTCAAAAAGTCAAGGTCCACAAAGAAGTGACTTAGAGAAGAAGAAGAGGAGAAGGTACTTCATAGTGTAATGAACCTCTAAGAAGGTCAATGCGACAAATTCAAACCCATATCAAGTATACAGATTATGCTTTAATGTCTCAAGTGATGACTGTTATTAAGCCTTTAAATTATGAACAAGCTAAAAATCATAAATAATGGATGGAAACTATGAAAGAAGAATATGAATCTATAATGAAAAATGAAACTTGGGAACTAAAAGAATGACCTAAAAATAAAATCCCTATAGGATCAAAATGGTTGTACAAGACAAAATTTAATGCAAATGGTAGCATAGTAAAATATTAGGCAATATTGGTTGCAAAAGGTGTAGGAATTTACAGGGTAAGTTCTGTAGATCAAGAACCAAAGGTCACTGCTCACAAATAGATCACAAATCAATACAGTAGTATAATCACGTGGTTAAAACACTCAAAGAGGGAAACAGTCCACGCCCTGAGCCAACGCGGCCACTTCGGGGAATTTATTAATATAAAAGAAAAGTTACATATGCTTCTCTCATAAACAATTACAGGACAAATGACCCTCCATGATATTTAAATAGAGATCATGGACCAATCGAGTGTTAAGCCACGGATCAAGTGTCGTTAATACCGAGGTGAGAGATAACCATCGGATCACTACAAATCATGACCGTCGGATTATAAGTTACAAATGTACATGGTAAAGAAACACACTTTACCTAACTCTACACTAGACTAAGTTATTCTTAACTATTTTCTATGTGTCGGAATATCCTAACAAAGGGTTGTTCTCAAAAAGAAGGTATAGATTATGAAGACACTTTCGCACTTGTTGCAAAAATGAATACAGTTAGAATAATGATAGCATTAGCCACTAAATATTATTGGAAGCTACATCAGTTAGATATGAAATTAGATTTTCTAAATGGGGAAATAAAAGAGGAGATTTATCTTGTTCAACCAGAAGGATTTGTAAAGAAGGAACATGAACATTTTGTATGCAAGTTAAAAAGGACCTTATATGGACTAAAACATGCACCCAAATCTTGGTATGAGAAAATCTATAATTTTTTCTTTCAACAAGGATTTAACAAAAGTAAAATTGATCATAATTTTATATCAAGTCAGATAGAAATGGAGATATAGTATTAATCACTATATATTGATGATATAATGATAATAGGGAGTGTTTCTAAATTGATTAAATATAAAGGAAGTTATCACAAGAATTTGAGATGAAGGATCTTGGACAAATGCAATATTGTCTAGGTCTTGAAGTATGGAGAGATAATGGAAGGACTTGAATCACACAAAGCAAATATACAAGCGAGGTACTAAATATATTTCATATGAAAGGATGTAAAGTAGTGAGTACTCCATGAGAAAAAAATATAAAATTGAGAAATGATTATGGAACAAAAGAAGTGAATGGAACATTTTATCCACAATTAGTGGGAAGTCTGAATTACCTCACTACCAATAGACTAGACATTGCTTATGTAGTAAGCATACTTATTCAATTCATGGCTAAGTGATCAGGAGATCATGTCCAAGTTGAAAAAATTTCTCAAAAATGGAAATGCTCAGAAATGGTTGCAATTTGAACAACCGAAAAGGCCTCATCGCTGCGATTCCGGCGCCATGAACAAGACTCAAATCCGATGTCGTATGTGAAAGTTATTGAGGTTTGAAGTCTCCAGTAAACTCCAAAAAACTAGTTGACCAACGTTGACTTTTTGACTTTGGAAATTTTTTTAAAAAGAATATTCCAAGGAATATTTCAAGAATATTCCTCGAAATATTCCTTGAAATATTCCTTGGAATATTCCACAAGGGCGAATTTGAATTCAACAAGTGGCATTTGTTAGTTGGTCAAGTGGTTGACTGTGTTAGAGATGGACCAATAACAGGCCGCCATGTGGCAGGCCTAGAGGCCGCCACGTGGCCCAGGAGTAGTCGGTCAAAATTTTATGGAGGCCTGGGGTTTCAAACACCCGACCTCCCCTTTACAAAGCCAGTGCCCTATCGGCCCGCCTGCGTATGTTTCTTAGCATATGAAGTTCAAAGGTTATATTTAAGTTTTAAAACAAATTGCGTTGGATGGCAAAGGGGGCCAGCCCCCATACACCATAGAACCCACCGCCCATAACTAGATTTTTAGACCTGGCGGCTATGGTTAGGATGGCGGTGGCTTATTCGATGCCATGTGGCTGCACATAAAAGACATAAAATGCCACATTAAAACGGTTGGATTCTCTGTGGTTAAGCCGAAGGTTAAAGCGGAGGTGGTCACATGTGACCATATAAATGCGCCCATATCCCACATTTAATGTCAACCCAAATGGTTCCACCTTATTTAGGGCGCGCTCCACCAAACCCAGCCTTTGTGCCAATTTTAGTGCGCTAATTGTAGTTATCCCACATTTGGTGGGTTTTTTTTAGTGACATTGGGCAGTTTTCTTTGGGAGGTCATAACTTCCTTATTATTGATCCAAATTAGATGAAATTTTAGTCAATTTTGGATCTCTGGAGCATTCTGAAGAGTTTGGGATAGGTTGAAAAGTGAATAGAGGTGTTATTCAACCATTTTTTCTTCAAGGAAGAGGAAAGAGCCATCAAGGCCATCAGGGAGATGGAACTGTATTGGGTTGTACTTCACTATTTTAGGTGAAACAAAAGCCATTTTTAGCTTATTTTTGTCTTCTGAAGTCAAATTCACAGTTTTTTTTTGCCTGTTTAGGCATATTTTTCACTGTGTAACCATTTTGAGCAAATTAATAGAGCAAGGACATGCCACTGGGAGCCAGATGTAGCCTAGGAGGGGTGAACTGCCTCATCAGTTTAGTGTGTTATGCTATGGTGAATTTTTCTTGCTGTGTATTTCTGCTGTGATATATTAAACAGTAAATTTAAATAACAAATCCTCACACATAAAACTCAAAAACATTACCAAAATTACTTTGTTTAACTTCCAATTCATGGAGAATACTTTTCACTCTAAATCAAATGGAAATGGATACTTTGCATAGCATTTACAAATAATTCCATTTTCAGATCAGTTGGTATCAAAGCTACAGTTTTACTTTACATTTTTTCATGTGAAAAGATATAGTTGATTGTTTGCAAGTTTTGATGCTTACTAGGCTTAAACTCAAGAGAGGGGAAGGACAATTGGTTAGAGAAAAAAATAATCCTCAACCAACGAGGGCTAGAGAGCCTTTAACTACACTTTCTAATTCACCCTCAAGAGCCATAGAAGAAGCGTCAAGCATGTCTTCAAGAGAAGGATAAGCTCCTGAAGACATTGATCCCAAAGAAGAAGAACAAGTGTTCTGAAAGGTTTTCCTAGACATGACAGAGATGGTGAGGATACTCTACCAAGAAAGGAATGATAGGCTTCTCGGGGAAGGGCCTAAACATTAAAAAGAAGGAGTGGGTTCTGTTGAGCCTCAAATTTGTGCTTTCCTTCACCTCATTTCCATCCCCATCTTCATCCACTTCCTATACATCGTCATCCTCTACTTCGGTGAATCAATCTCACAAGTCAAAAACCACTGGTAAAAGTCCATTTTTAAAGCTTGATGTTAAATTTGAGTTGCCTATGTTTAATGGTGAAGTCAATGCAAAGAAACTTGAAAATTGGATAAGACAGTTGGAAGTTTATTTGAGGATACAAAACATTCATGAAGACGACACTAAGATTCAGTTAGCCTCTTTGAGAATGGAAGGAGCAGCATTGGTATGGTGGGAAGCCAAGACCAAGGATGAAATTAAAAAACATGGTAAGATCACTTTATCTTGGGCTGAATTTATTTCCGCAATTAAGCAACAATTTTATCCATTAGCTCATTTACAAGAGGCTATCATGAATTGGCAAAGTTTTAGACAACTTAAGGGACAAAGTGTTCAAGATTACACTCAAGATTTTAGACGAAGGGCTTTATTACTTGGAATTGATTTTCATAGTCAAGATACTTTGCTGAAATATATAAGCGGTTTACACAATTATCTTATACATATTATCCTTATGTTCAATCCTACTAGTGTAGACGAGGTTTGTGTCCAAGCCAAGCATTTAGAGGATAGAGGGAAACAATATTTTGATGGGAATGTGGGTAGTGAATTTAAAGGCAAAGGGAGGAAAAGAAATGCAAACTCTAGGAAAGAAAAAGGAAAATTATTTTGTAAAAACTGTTCCAAAATAAGCCACGATGAAGACCATTGTTGGAAACTTCATCCGGAGCTGAAACCAGAAAAATTTAAAACCAAAGATAAGGCCAAAGAAAAGGGAAAAATGATTGCAATAACTAAACAAGACTTAGGGTCTGAATCAGGAGATGAAACTAAAAGCATAACCATGGTACTAAATAAAATAAAGGGGAAATATATTGTAGAGGAAACAAATCCCAGTTCTAGCACTTTATGTTGTCACATAGAAGCTCCAAATGAAGAGAGGAGGATAGAGTTGTTTCATGTGAGGATAATTTCAAAACACACAAATATAGACACACTATTTGACAGTGGGTCACAAGCGAAACTCATCTTAGAAGACTTAGTCAAGAAGCTGAAACTTGAGACCATTCCACATCCAAAGCCATATCCACTTGGATGGATTTGCAAGGATGCTAATTTACAAGTCTCAAGAAAGTGCATGTTGCGCTTCGCCATAAAAACTCATTATGTTGATTTGGTTGAATTAGTTGTGGTACCTCTTGAAATTACAGGTGTGGTGTTGGGTAGTCCATATTTATATGATGGAAAAGAAATCTTCCATCGCCATGAGAATAAGTATCATATGTTCAAGGATGGCAAGGATTTTACTGTGAGAGCACATCGGAAGAAACTAGAATCTTCTTTAGTCAACACAGGGAAATTGAAAAGGCTTGTCAATGCAAGTAAAAATTTGACTTTGTTGATGATTAAGCAAAAATATTTTGAACATAATCCTTTTCATGTTATTGTTGATATAAATGATGATATGTTTCAGACTAAAAGCAAGTCTTCTTTGGAAGAAGATGATAATATGTTGCAGAAAGTGTCTTTGATGTCAATCGGTGTAGAGAACGAAGTGTTGGTGCAAAGTGGTGAAAGAATCCAAGAAAGGGAAAAGAATGCAAGTAAAGAGGACACAAATTTCAACATGGATCAATGTTGGTTTCAGAATGGCAGGTTGGTATGGCGAGAAAACTTGGTCGGGAATCGACACAAGTACATTGCTCATTCGGCAAAAGTTCGCCATGAGGACAGTTGGCAAGGTGAATCTTATTTTCAGTTTCCTTTGAAGTTAGAACATTGTAGGAATATTATTATTTCTACAAATTTTAGTTTTTTTTCTGCAATTTTCAAAAATTTGTAGCATGACACAGTTAAGGTTAGCAACAATCGGTCAATAGATTCAACGAAGAATTTGTCTTTTTATGAGAAGCTCAATTTGATGAAGTCAGGAAGATTTCAGTGGTTCAAGGTTGGAAGAGTGGAGAATCAGTCTCCTCATCTTCAGTTTCTATAATTCAGAGAGCTTTTGGGGTCCAAAAGCTTCCCATTGGGGAGGTGTCATCAGGAGATCATGTCCAAGTTAAAAAAAATGCTCAAAAATTTAAATGCTTAGAAATGGTTTCAATCTTAACGACTAGAAAGGCCTCGTTGCTGCGATTCTGGCACCATGAATGGGACTCAAATATGATGTCGTATGTAAAATTTATTGAGGTTTGAAGACTCCAGTAAACTCCAAAAATCCAGTTGACCAAAGTTGACTTTTTGACTTTGGAAAAATTTAAAAAATTATTCCAAGGAATATTCTGTGAATATTCCTCAGAATATTCTAGGAATATTCCTCAGAATATTCCCTAAAATATTCCACAGAGGCGAATTGGAATTTGATAAGTGGCATTTGTTAATTGGTCAAGTGGTTGACTCTATTAGAGACGGACCAATAACAGGCCGCCACATGGCAGGCGCAGAGGTCGTTGCGTGGCCCAGGAGCAGTCAGTCAAAATTTTATGGAGGCCCGAGGTTTCGAACACCTAACCTCCCCTATACAAAGCTAGCGCCCTACCAACCTACCTACAGATGTTTCTTAACATATGAAGTTCAAAGGTTATATTTAAGTTTTAAAGCAAATTGCATTAGGTGGCAAAGGGGGCCAGCCCCCATACACCATAGAACCCACTGCCCATGACCAGAGTTTTAGACCTGGTGGCTACGGTTAGGATGGCAACAGCTTATTTGGTCTCATGTGGTTGCATATTAAAGACATAAAATGCCACATTAAAATGGTTAGATTCTCCATGATTAAGCCAGAGGTTAAAGCGGAGGCGGTCACATGTGACCATATAAATGCGCCCATATCAAAAATTTAATGCCAGCCCAAATGGTTCTACCTTATTTGGGGCATGCTCCACCAAATCCGGCATTTGTGCTAATTTTAGTGTGCTAACTGGAGTTATCCCACTTTTGGTGAGGTTTTCTAGTGACATTGGGCAGTTTTCTTTGGGAGGTCATAACTTCCTCATTATTGAACCAAATTGGACGAAATTTTAGTCAATTTTGTGTCTCTGGAGCATTCTAAAGAGTTTGGGATAGGTTGCAGAGTGAACATAGGTGTTCTCCAACCATTTTTTCTTCAGGAAATAGGAAAGAGCCATTAGGGCCATCAGGGAGATGGAGCTGTATTGGGTTGTACTTCACTATTTGAGGTGAAACAAAAGCCATTTTTAGCTTATTTCTATCTTCTAAAGTCAAATTCACAGTTTGTTTTGCCTGTTTAGGCATATTTTTCATTGTGTAACCATTTTGAGCAAATTAATAGAGCAAGGACATGCCATTGGGGAGCCTTGGACCGACAGATGTAGCCTAGGAGGGGTGAACTGCCTCATCAGTTTGTTGTGTTATGCTATGGTGAATTTTTCTTGTTGTGTATTCTGCTGTGATATATTAAAAAATAAATTTAAATAACCAATCCTCACACATAAAACACAGAAACATTGCCAAAACTACTTTGTTTAACCTGCAAGTCATGGAGAATACTTTGCACACTAAATTAAATGGAAGTGGATACTTTGCATAGAATTTACAAATAGCTCCATTTTTCAGATCACTAAGCCCCCCAAAGCCATTGGATAGCTACAAAAAGGGTCCTTCAATATTTAAAGGGAACTATCAATTTTGGTATTGAATATACTAATGCTTGTAATGTTGAATTGACAGGTCATTCTGATTCTGACTAGGACGAAAATCCAGATGATAGAAAATCCACCACTTGATACGTGTTCAATATACGATCAAGATTTATATCATGAAGTAGTAAGGAACAACCAACTGTTTCCTTATCATCAACTTAAGCAGAGTATAAAACATTTTGTATTTCCACCTGTGAAGCTATAGAGTTCAAAAGGATGCTTGGATATGTTGGTGAAGCTCAATAAGAAGCTACACTGAATCATTTTGTAAGGGAAAATTTCCAATCAAAGGAAATTGACTTAATATATTTTAATACAAATGAGAATTTGGTTGACATATTCACTAAGCCTCTCGGGAAGGCTAAATTTGAGATTTGTAGAAGCAAGCTATATGTTGTATAAAATCCAAATTATGTTGTAATCTCGACTGAGACTAGACCAACAGGAATGTCTATTAAGAGTATGTATGTGTCTTATGTATTGTTCTATAGGGTATTTTGTGTGTTTGTCATATGTTTGGAATTAAGGGGGAGTGTTGGAATGCTGTAATAATTTCAACCACCTTTCACCAACCACATTAAATGTGAGTCTCTAATATTCTAGATATTTCTTCTAGCTTCTTGAAGTAGCCATCACCACCGATAATCTAGGTGATCCAGAAGCTTCTTCTCTTTGTATAAATATCCCTCATTGGTAATAAAATGATCAAGTTATTATTCAGTTTGTGTTACTTTGATTGTCGTCTCCAGAAAAGACAACTGGAAGGGAAAGGGTGGGTTTTATGCCGCCAGCTTGGGAAGAGCAGGTCCATTGGGATCTTCAGTATATGCTCAACTGATAAACCAATATATATTTTAGGTCGTCGACACCTAAAATTCCTATATCGGATAACATATATATTTGTTGTTATTGCAATTGAATTCAAATAACCTAATGTGGTTTGGCCAGCTCAAGTTAACGTCATATAATTTATTCTTTCTTCGATATTTTCATTTACATCATGACGTAATTTGTGAATTATTTAAAAAATGTTGACATATTTACATTAGATCTCAACGTCTCCTTATACTGTGCACAAATGTAAATTCTTATAAATGTAAATTTGTGTAGTAAACTATGAATTATTATAAATTTCATATTGCGATATTTTTTTAATTAGCTTGACTGACTCATAAGAGGCCCATTGTCAATTGAGGTACCCTTCAACTTATTTTTTATTAATCATAGCCAATAATAATCTCGATTATCATTTCAAAAAATGAAATAATGTAAGTTTGACATGAATGATTATCACCTCTCCTCTAATATGACTTTAAATGTTGTTCCATATTCCCATTTTATTGTGCTTCCAAACGTGAATTTCAATTCTTTTTTTTCCTTCCAAGGAAATATTACCTTATGGCCACAAAATTTTTTTGTGGTACATGGTTGCAACATGTAACTATCTTCTTCAACATCAAATATCTTCTTTCTTTTCACATTTTGAGACTATAAGACTCCTCAAACCAATGTTATGTTCCACCAATAACATCCATCAATTTAAACTCACCTTGCCTATTACACTAGATCAAGGTTTAAGGATATGCTAAGAAATTATGAATAATTTTTAAAAGGGATGGATAATAAATATGTGGATATGTATGATGGGATGTGCCTAGGCTTAAAATTTCCACAAGTGATAGGGCTTATGGTTATGACACGCGATTTGAAATTCATATATAAGTTGCAACATGCACATAAACAAAATTTGATAAGAATAAATTTATTATTATTCAAAACATATATATAATAGAATTCAAATAATTAAGTCATTGAGACAGTTAGTCATCTTTTTAAATTAAAAATATTAGTTCAAAACTTTTAAAATACATTTATAAATTATAACTCTATAATAGGTTGAACCCAATCTAGGAAAGGTTAAACTTTGACATGAAGGGACTCCCATTGTCCCACAATAATTACTGGTTATTTGATATTTTCCACAAACTTAGCATAATTATCAGCAAAGATAAATATATATTGACAATCAAAGTATTTTGTATAAAGAAAATGAGACTGCAAAATTTATAAAGACACGACCAATTTGATGCTTCCTTCCATCTTCCATGCCTTTCCTTCCAATTTTTTTTACTGTAGTGGTGATTTTGGAAGGTGTCAACATAAGGATCCCCACCACTATAAATTAGTTCCTCTGATATATTTTCAATATTCCACCAAATCTCATGTTAGTGGGCCATACTATAAAATTGTTGGGTGATACTTGAGCTATTTTTCCATGCCAATTGAAATTATCATCTACATCTTGAAGGACATTGTTCTAAGTATTGATTAGTAGATAAATTAGGATGTCAAAAGTGTGAAATAGGGTCATACTTTGTTTTCATATTTTGTAACGTGTGGGTCACAGTTGAGGGAAGTCTAGGGAATTCCAGGGTGAAGGCCGACTCGAGATTACGGTTCACATCCAATGTCAATGGCAGTCATCATTCTGTTGGAAATATCAATCAATGAAAACTATACCAAGGCCATGAATTTGATGTTAGTGGGGTATGAACACTCCACCACTAGACTACACGATGGGTTGTCGTACCTGACATGCTTTTTTCCATCACAGTGAAATTGTGATATCCCACTTCATGTGCAAGGATTTTCCATGGTATAATAGAATGGGAACAATGGATGAAGAGAATTCCAATGGGTAATCGGAACAATGGATGAATAGAATTCCACGAAAATTATTGCATGTGAAGGGACTGTCGAGGTGAATGGTGCACTTCCCTCAACTTCATTATTCTGTCGACATGATCACTCAACAACAACGACAACATATAACTCACATATTTTTTTAACAACAGAATCGGTGACTGGGAATACTAACCATGAGGCGACTCGAGATCGAGCATGGCTACTTCCTGGGCTCACAATTAAATAATATATCCCATGATGATAGAATGTAGGAGTAAAAAATCTATTAACCTCTTTCGCAATCATAACATACAAAAGTGTGTTGGATAGACAACAAAGATCAATAGTATCAATAAAGATATACCTAAAACACTTCAAAAGTGGATGTCAAATATTATTATACCTGCTCCACGACATGGTATATAGCAATCGATATCACTTCCATAGCATTAATTTGAACCAAAACAATAAGCTTAATATGAATTTTTTTTTATTCATATCCCATTAAATAATTTTTGGGCCTACCAGATATTGAAAACTTCGTTCATACATTTTAGAGTCTTATTGCCAATGATCCTTATTTTTTGACGTGAAATTAGGATATAAATCAAGGCATAAATCAAAATTCGACAGTGAGACTGATTAATGTTAGCTTTAAGGGTAGCATTAAAACATATCATTTTATGTGTGAAGTACTTTGGACATATATTTGGTATGCTTTGCAAGATGAATGTGTGCTTCCATGTTCCCTTGCATGTGTATGCAACTGTCAGCATGCGGTTGTTGGCATGTTGGCTAGGCCATGATAAAGGTGAATAGATGCAATCTCTTGCAAAAGAGGCAATTTCCTGTAGAATGATAATGAATTCGAGGGTCAGAGGACAAATATCATCCATGGCAGTTCTATTGCAAAAATATGCCCTGGGGTTTTCCAAAAAACTCAGATTTGCTTCAAGTTCATGGTAGGCAAGTGTCATTTCAAACCCTATAGATTCACCCATTGAAGAGAAGAATTGAGGCATCCTCTCCCAAATTTTTAGTGAATTGGTTCCTAAGATGAGCAAGAAATACAAAGAATTTATAATTCGAAGAGAATCCATGGAAACTATTCAATTTTGAGTGATAGCGATGTGATAAATGTCACCATAATGAGTGGCAACAACGAGGCAGTTTCGCAGAGACCAATTTATAAGAAGTCATTCTTCTTTTATCAGTGGGAGGAAACGACCACTTGCTCGTATGAAGACAATTTTAATTATCCTCACAGTAATATTCCCCTTTTCATCGTATTTTTGGATGAATTACATGAAAATTGAAATAAATAATCCATGGCAAATATCTTTATACCTTTCTAGTGGGATTTTTTTGTACAGAGCCGCAAAATTTGGCCTTTCATCAATTAGATTAGTTATTACCAGAGCTATGGCAAAGAAGAGCAAGAGAAAGATACTGGCTAACTAAAGAGAATAAAAGCAAGATATAAGCTTACCAGAGATAAGAGAATATAAGCAAGGTCAACACATTACTAGAGCTATGACAAAGAGTAGCAAGAGAAATATCAACACTTTACCAGAGCTATTACGAGGAATAGAAATAAGAGCGGTCTACAATTATAAAAGGAGAATCCAAGTCTTTTCTTCAAGCAGTCAAAGGTTGGGAAACCTACTCACCTCCCCCTGAAAGCAAACATCAAAAGTAAAAAAGACCCTAAGTTGTATTTCTGACTTGATGAAAGATAACCACCCTTAAAATGAGCACCCTTCAAGCAAGTGTACCAGAAAATGGCCCTTTTCTAATAAGTCTCATACACATATTTCTGACACAAAAATCTATGGCCAACAACAAAACCTTATGGTTAAAAAGTACTAAAGATTTATATGATTCTAGTTTAAATTCCATGATGAAAGAAAGAAGGATATCCATAGAGATTTTATTGGGGTGAATTCCATCGTGTAGATGTAGAAACAAAGGCATAAGCAATAAAAGACAACATTTTCATAAGTTTCAAAGCAAAAGGTGCAAGCATGAAAAAAGGCATAGAAACAAGTTCCAAGGGTAAGAGCGCGATCAACAGTAAGTAATCGAAGCATCTAAGTCAGCGTCTCGCCTTTGATTCCTTCACTTTTCCACCGATTATTACAGGGTGTTGCTTCCCCCGTTTCCTCTTTAGTTTCTTATTTTAATCTATATAGAACTTCTATTTCTTCTTCTGCAGTAATTCTAAGGCAATGGCTAAGATTAAGACTCCATATGGCAGGCTATAGTGCATGTATCTTCAGCCAGTTTCCATATGGCTAGTAGTACTTACGGATTCAGGCAGTCTGGGAAGAGATTATGGCAAGAAAAAAGTGTCTATATTTTAAGGACACAACTAGAAGGAATTCCACATTTCTCATCCATATGGTAAGACTTGGGTGGCTAGCAGTTTTTACTACAGGGCTTGATGAAAGAACCAAGCGAATTTGGTCAGTGTTGCTAGGACGTTTTTCTATAATGTGTGGCGAGACATACGAAACAACGCTAGCTGGTGCTTTGGTCCTTCTAGTTGGGAGAAGGATAAATTATAGTTATATGTAACGGGTGTAATTTAAAAATATTGATTAACATGTAGAAACAATGTTCCACTACAGTTTTGAACCTTGTTTCAACGATCTACGATGATGTAATCTTGGAATTCCAACTTAGCACCAACTCATGATACACATTACTATCAAGGTTTCTCATTCTCAACATAAGGATGAACTCAATGTTTTTGACATTAGATATTTGGTTATTTACTGCAAAGAATTGATACAAATTTGGTTGACTACATTTTATCCGAGAGTTGGTAGGTATTCCATCCAGCATGCAGACTTGTTTCTATAAAAAAAATTATGAAATAGATAATATGTAGGTGTTTTTTATGTGAATCCAATATTGATGAGAGAAAAATCCAACAAGAAATTAGTGGTAAGTCCAACATATTCCAAATCCCTGAAAAGCTTAATAATATTATGTGCTAAACAAAGTAAGTTGTAGAAGAATTATTTGTCCAAAGACCATCCATGTAAAGTTAAGATATTACTAAGTGGACATAAATGTTAAAAAAACTACTCTTAGTAAAAAACACATGAGAAAAAAATTATATGTAATTAAACTAATAAACAAAAGTGGTCATCAATATCCAACCATATATCTATAAAAACCTATGTATAAAAAACTTGCGAATAATTCAACAATGGGTGAATCATAATCCAACCAAATATCATTAAGAAATAAACCAAGTAGGCTACATGTAGTGATATTTAACCCTTAAAATTGAATAAAAAACAAGGTATTAAGAGAAATATAAATCTATAAATGTAGATATAAGGGACAATGAGATGAAACATGAGAAATATAACCCTTATATTAATGAATTTTAAATGAGAAAGTAACGATCATGGGCCTTTTTTAAGGGGAAACCTATTATAATCAAAGCTCCAACTACAACATGAAAACTTGATAAAATATTGCATAACCTTTTATCTCTATAAATAGATTCATGATAAAAAAAACCATAACTACTTGTGGTCTCATCATTAATAAGTACAAACCACCTAGTGGACTGTATTTCATAAATATGGTCATTTTACATTACATAAGTATCAACTAATGATCTGATGGGAATTATTCAAAGAATATGCCTCGTAAATTAATTGAATAACTCTTAAGCACACCAAAAGTAAGGAGATTAGGTGGTCCAGAGATCAAAATTAGGCTAAAAAATGAAAGTGCCTAAAATCTCCTAAAAGTAGTGCCAAGTCGTAGTGCTCATTGTTTTGATTCCAACGATGCTTGAATTGCCTCAATCCAACATCGTATGATAGAGTTATGATGTTCTGAATTTTTTACCGAAAAAATCAATAATTTTAGGTGGGTTGAATCGACTTTTGACTAGGCAATCTATATTGTTGATGTCAAGATGCCAACTGGACATACGGTGGACCAATCAAAACTCGTAAATTTTCAACTCTGTACAGGATGTGGTGGCATCATTTTATTGATTCGTGGTGTTTGGGTGGCCCAATAGGAGGTTTCCATGTGGCCCAACTAGAGGCTACCACATGGTGCCTCATCATTGGAAAAAAAATTGTTAACAAGCCTAAAGGGCTCAGCAGGGGTAAAACCCTAGACCTTCCACACACAACCTCAACGCCTTACCATCTTGCCATCAGGATGGTTCTTACTCTATTTAGGTCTCTGGTTATATTTGAATTTGAAATGTTGTGCATATGGGGGAGAGGAGTCGGGCGTTAGCCCTGGCCCCTGGTCACAACATCATCCACAGGACTGGTGGCAAAGGAAAGTTGGAGGGGGTGACCCTTGGTAGATACAATTGAGCACTTGGAAGAGAGGAGTAGGATGGTAGTCTCGACCCTAGGTTTCATGGCACCCACACGACCACCAAAGGAGCGAGCAATGAGGGTGGGCCATTGGTCCTAGCCCTTGGTTCTCAGCGGGAGGTTATGACCATGTGGGAACCACTATGGAGGAGGAGTTCTGTCAAATAAAGGGTGAAAATGTCGCACAATTAGAGGGTTATATCAAATTGAGGGACAAATAGTAAAATTTGTTCGAGGCATAAATTGTTCAATTTTTTGTCTTTTTGAGCCTAAGAAGAGCCTAGATAGTGGTTTTTGTGCATTTGGAATCCATTGGAAGCCTCATTTTTCTAATTGGAGCATTTTTGGAATGATTTTTTACAAGTTTGAGTCTTTTAGAGCCAAAGACAATTATAGGTTTGATGTAGTTTTGAAGGAATTTTGAGCATGGAGAGAATATTGTAGGGGTTTTACATCCTTCTTATTTTATCTGTAGTAGTTGTGACTTCTATGTTACAACTCTTCTTTATCTTTTCTCATTATGTGTTTTTGAGAGAAGCTCGTTTTGTTACTTCAATGTGGAGTTGTTGTACATTGTATGCTTGGTTTCCAGGTGGAGTACAAGGACTTGATGTGTGAGTCCTTTTCATGTTTAACATTTCCTTAATTTTTTACATGATTTCTTTTCACCATGACTATTGATTCAGATCCTCCACCATCTCATGAAGTGTCCCAAATGAATCCCCCGTGATGTTGGAAGTGTTGGCCCTCATTTTTTATCTCTTTTTGTTTATGAAAATACACTTTATTTTCCATACTATCCATCTATACACCATCATATTCACACCATATTTCATAATAAATGCATATACATGTATTTAAATTAAGTTTTTCAATTCTTATAAGTTTTTATAAAAATTGAATTTTAAGTGCTTTTTTGGACCAGATCAGAAATTCCTGTAATGGCCTCATGGTTTATATATTTTCAGGACACTTGGGCTCGAATTGGATATATTTCTAGAAACCTTGGGAACTAATATTAAATGTACACATGTTGGTTCAGTCAAACCGAGCTTTAATAGGCCCAGTCAAAGGCGGTCAAACAAGACCTATTTTTAGGGAAGATCCCTAGGAACTAGGTCAAATTTCTTATTTTATGGGATTTTCTAGATTTTGATGGATCTAATGGATGAATTCGATCTGATTGGATAATATAAGGATATCCATGGCTATAGGAGGCATTTTAGATGAATTTTTTGCATATTTTATCTAGTTAAGCTTCAAACTTTGAAGGCATTGATATGTAGAAATTGTATAACTTAACTTTATTATTTCTGAGACTTTGGAGAGTTAATTGAAGACCTATTCTATTCAATTTGATGCTTTTATATGGTGATTTCTTGACTGAATTTTTATTCGCTGAAAGTACTTTTAGTGTGCGAGGCAAGGGTAGAGGGCCCCCACACCAAGCTAAGTGCACTTCCTAGTTATTTGTAGTTGCAGTTTTTAAACTAGTTTGTTTTATGCTTAACTTGTTGATTAGATATATGCTAATGTTTTATGAGTGATGATGAATCTAATTATCATTCTTATTCTGCATATGAAAGGACAATCAAATTTTTAAGTTAAACATTCTTTATTTCTGATTAAGATCTTGAGCTAGAATTCATCTTTTCCTACTTTTTAATGCTTTTCTGAATTCATGTTTTCTAACAATAGTATTATTGATGAATGAATCTGTGATGAAGGACAACCAGGATCTCTTTAGTTAAGAGCCTCTTCAATTATTGTTTCATGCATCTTGATCTATTGCTCAATTAGTGGTTTTTGGTTTCTAATTCATGAAGTAATTTTTGTGAAAGAAGGACAAACAAATCTCTTAAGTTAGGAGATTCTTCTGTTGCTAATTACATAATTGTATTTAAAAATTATTTAGTTTATATTTTTATTTGTAATATGCATTTCCTTAATCATCAATAAATCATCTTCTAAATTGATCATAGCTGAAACCCATATACCTTGGGGATGCTTCTAAGTCCTACTAGCCCGAATTGATAATAAATACTTGTGTTTGTCTACCCGTTAAACAACCCAACATTTTGGTGCCATTGTCGGGGAAGTGGTCAATTAGGAAGATAAAAAGATAAAAAATAATATTAAAACATAAAAAACAACAAAAACATAGTTTTTCCTTTCAGTTATGTTTCTATATGGTTAGAGATAGAGATCATAAGGGTAGATTTGTGAACCAAAACCCCCCAACAACTCATTCATCCACAAGACTAACAACACCAATTGCTGGAAGACCTACTATAGAAGAGTTAGAGGAAAAATAGAGATAGGGACAAAGATTAACTTTAGTTGAAAGACAGGTTTTGTTAGCCTTAGAAGTAAAAAGAAAACAATCACCTAAAGAACCTCCTTCCTTAGGGAAACAAAAAGATACAAGAAAACAAATTGTTGACCAAATAGAGCAACCTATCCTTGAACAAATAGAAGTAGTGGAAGAAACACAAAATCAACCTCTTATTGAAACACTACATATCTCTAAACAAGAAATGGTTGAAGAAGGACAAAGATCAAATAGGCTAATCATGACTCCTGAACAAAGAATTGAATATGAGAGACAACAAAAGGAATGGAGAAGAAAAAGAGGAATAAAGAAAATTTGAGGAAGAGAGAAAGGTAGAGGAAGACAGAAGAGCAGAATCATTTAGAAGGATAGAAGAAGAAGCAAGAAGAGAAAATCAAAATAGAAGAACACATGAAAATGAACAAGAAAATAACAATGATCAGGAAACTACTTTTGGCTTTCTGATATTAGATGCAAGAGAAATATTAGGAGAAGAAGTAAAAATGAAAAACATTCCACCTTTTGTATTGTCTAATTTCTATGGAATGTCAACAGAAGATCCTGATGCATTCATGTTCGAGTTTGATATCTTCTGTAGAACTTATGGATATACAAATGATACACACAAGCTTTGACTCTTTCCTGCTACTCTACAAGCAACAGTCTTGAAATAGTTTATGGGTTTAGGAGAACTACAATTGATTCTTGGGATGAAATGAAGAATTTTTATCTTAAAAAGTATCAAGCTTAATGCAGGGGTAGAGACTCAAAAGAAGACATTTTTAGAATGACACAACAAGAAGATGAAAGTTTGGAAGAATATTTGGAAATATTTCTTTATAATTTGCAGAAATCCAAACATCATTCTCCAAGTCCCGACACCATCCGTACCATATTTCTTATGGGTATCATAGATGAATATTTAGACATCCCTAATGTGATGGGAAAAGGAGATATATCCAATTTACCATTTGAATAAATTGTTGAACTATGTTAAAAATACTCTAGGGGAAGAGTAAAGAGGGGAAAGAGAAATATTTCATCAAGAGCTTCCAAATTTGCAGCAAGTGCAGTAACAAGAGTAGAGATAGGAAGTTTACTAGGAAATTTCAAAACATATCCCTTAATCACTTTAGGAACATTGAGTAGATGTCTTAAAAGATAAGAAGAAGAAGGAAGAACAAGATGAAATCTTAGAAATCTTTTGTCCAAAGTGTAGGAAAAAACATCCACTCAAGGAATGTCCTTTGCAAGGTATACAAATGTGTAGACTTTGCACATAAAATAATGCAATAGAAAATTGTCCCAAATTAAAAGAGTTACAAGTGGAAGAAGTGAAAGGGGTAGATTCTCTCTACTATATGGCACCAAGGAGCCCTTGGAAAGCAAGGATGCCTCAATATTTCCCTCAAAAAACTATCCAACATTTTCAATATCCTCAAAATTCATGGAATACACCAATGCCATGGCAGGCTTCACCTCCACAACAATATCAAAATCAACCTGCACAAGGTTGGAGGGGATATGGTTATGGAAACCATCCACCTCAGCATCTGTATCCTCAACAGTATCAATATCAACAACCATACCCTCCACAACCATTTCCTCAATACCAACCATTCCAGTAACATCAATCAATGTTAACTCAAGCTCAGCATCTTCAGCTGCCTACTAACCAACCACCTCCTAGACCAACACAATTTCTAGCTTAGCCAATAGCTAATCCAAGTAACAAGGTGGATAAACCAGCATACCATGTGGAAGAGGAAACATATTATCCTACTTATTCTATTCTTCCCATACAAGATGTCCACTTAAGGTCTGGGAAAGTGTTACAAAAATATTCTCCTCCGATAATAGAAGAACAAACTAAACAAGGAGAACCAAGTCAACAATCTCAACTAGAACAACAAATTCAAAAAGGTAAATCTATTATGACTGAGACACCACCATATCTAGAGAAATTAATACAACAAAAAATCCCAATATCTTTGCCTGAATTTGATATTCTAGATGAATTGAAGAACATATATGTCAAAATTCGTTTGTTGCAGGCAATTAAAGATATTCCAATATATGAAAAAACAATAAAGGAATTATGCATTAAGAAATCTGGCAAAAGAAAGAAATATCCACCAACAATCTAGGTAATTGGAATTTTATCTAGTCTCATGTCTACAAATACAACCATTGAAAAATATGTTGATCCAGGGATTCCTATGGTTACCATTTCGATTAACAAATTTTCAGTGCCAAACACTTCAATAGACTTGGGGGCATCTATAAATGTTATGACTACAGAAACTATGAAACATTTGAATCTGAACAACATTAGACCTACTACTACAGTCTTAGAACTTATAGATAGATCTAAATTTGTACCAGAAGGTATATTGGAAGATATCATTGTCTCACTAGATTCATGGGAGTATCTTGTAGACTTCTTTATTTTGCAGCCAAAAACAAATTTAGGAGGGCATCCTGTTGAGCCCTAAAATTGTCTTCTCTTTTGCCAACGTTCACCTCATTCATCATTTATTTATCATTTCATAAACCTAAAGATCAATGAGAATGATTAATATTGCTTAAAGGTTGCATAAAAATGATTAACTTATTGTACTTTTGTGATTTTTTCTGTCTTAATAATTTTTTAACAGTTTAGCTACAGAATATAGGCATTTTGTAGCCATTCAAGCGTCCTGCAGCTGTTTTTGTGTTTAAGTATGTTACGGGTGTCAACTGGAGAAAAGGCACACATGGGTGGATTCCAAATCTTCCCTACATGGTTCCTTCTTATCCACAAGGATTGAATCGATAGCTGGAGGTGTCTAAGCCCATGGTCAAAGAAAAGGTCAAAGAAATTGTTTTCTACAGGAATTAGGACCCCTGATTTGCTTTACAGCAAATCACGAGTCCCAAAAGAGTTTCAATTCAATTTTAACTTAAATATTACACATGTACCTATTTTTTTCGATGTTAGTTATGAATTTTCATATAAATTAAGCTCTGTAATAACGAGAAAGGATGGTTGATACATTTTTTATCATTACAGTGATACTTTGTTTTCAAGCACTGTGTTAATAAAAGGATTTTAGCCTTGATGCTGTTTTGAATACAATCTTAAGGAGCTAAAGGATTAATACCGAATTGGTAGAAAAGGGCCCCTGTTATTCGAGGAGGTTTTGCATGTTTTCTAGCTAAGTTATTTTCAATTCTGTTTTACTATCTTTCCTTAGATTGCTTTCTTAAATCATAGTATTTTAGTATTTCATTTCATGTCATCTGCTTAGTTAAAGGATCCTCAGTATACTGCAATTAGTCTCTTTCACAAGCTCTTCCAATAAATCTCTATTAAATGAATGGGATTCAGTTGTAGTATTCTGAGTTATTAGCATTTCATTTTCTATTATTTAGTTAAATAGAAGATCCTCATAATACTGCAATTAGTCTCTTTCAAAAGCTCTTCCAATAAATCTTTAATTCACGAATGAGATTTAGTTGTAATATTATGATTTATTGATTGTTTCGTTTCATAGAATATCCTTATCACATTATAGTTAATCTCTTTCTCAAGCTCTTCCAATAAACCTTTATCAAATGAATGAGACTTAGTTGTAATGTTATATGTTGTTTCAGCATTTCATAGGAAATCCTTACTACATTATAGTTAATCTTTTTCTCAAGCTCTTCCAATAAACCTTTATCAAATGAATGAGATTTCTCTGTAATGTTCTAAGTTACTGATTGTTTCATCATTTCCCTTTTATGTTTTAGGAGATCCTCATTGCACTAGAATTAATATTTTTCACGAGCTCTTCCAATAAACCTTTAATTGAATGAATCAGATTAAGTTGTAGTGTTTTGAGTTACTTTTCATTTCTTGAATGTTCATTTAGAAGTTGTAATATCCATGGATTAGGACTCCTTGTTTTCATCATTTTCTAGTTAAGAACAGAACTTGCGAATAAACTCTGTTTTCATTTATTCATTAACATTTTCCTTTTTTTTCCTCTTTACATAGATTTAACTTCATCTTTCTAGTATAGAACAGAATACTAAGAACCAAAGCATAAAAACCCCAAAAAAACATCAACAAAACACTAAAACAACGAAGTAAGAAAAGGGATACTTAGGCACATACCGTGCATTACACTTCATCAATTTACTAGCCCTGGTCGATAATTTATGTTAACAATTTAGCACACTAAATTGACTAAACATTTTGGCGTCGTTTCCGGGGAAGTGTAACTAGGTAGCCTTTTTCCCAACCTCCCAAAAATAATGATATGCGTAGAGAAAGAGACTCTAGGGGTAGATTTATAAGAGGCAGAAGCTTAATTCCCACAACACCACTCACTCCACTAAGACCAAGAAGTAGCACACCTCCAACTCAAACCCACATTCCATACTATACTGGTCATAGGCTTCCAAAATTTTTAAGATTAGATATCCAATCAGAAAGATCTCCCACTTCATCTACTGAAGCAATTATAGAAGAAGAAAATCCAAGGACTCCTACAGGAGACATAACCTTTTTCACCTCCACAGGAGAATATATTCCAGCAGAAGAATTAGAAATTCCTAGTGAGGAAGAAGAAGAGGAATATTTCTTCAATATACCCTTGATAGAAGAACCAATAGAACAACTAGCTCTCCAAACTGAACCCTATATCAGTTCGAAAGAATCTATCATGGCAGGAAGAGGTATAGAAGGAGGAGAAGGGGAAGGAGAAGTATTTAATGGAGAAAACACACTTTTTGGAGGAGGTAGAGGTAGAGGAGGAGAGATAGGAAGAGGTAGAGGTACAAAAGGAGGTGAACGGAGAGGAAATGCAGAAGGAGGTAGAGGTAGAAGGGAAATTGAAAGCTCTTTTGGATTCCCTATAATAGATGAAGAGACCAATGCAACTATGAAAAATATCTCACCCTCTATTATTCCAAACTTTCATGGACTGAAAAGTGAAGACCTTGAGACATTCTTATTTGAATTTGAAGTTCTATGTAGAACCTATGATTATCTACAAGATGCCCAAAAACTTAAATTGTTCCCTTCAACATTGAAAGGAGCAGCATTAAAATGGTTTATGAGTTTAATCACTAGGTCTATTACGACATGGGATGATATGAAAAGAGAATTTCTAAAAATATATTTGGATTACTGTATACCATTCAACCATAAGGAAGAAGTGTTCAAAATTATGCAAAAAGAGGATGAAAATCTGGAAGATTTATTGGAAAGATTTAACTATAACATCAAGAGGGAAAAAATGGAAAATTTAGATCAAGACACCTTGAAAGCTCTTTTTCTGAAAAAAATTAGGGATGAATGGATAGATATCATTAATATGATGGGGAAATGAGATATATCTCAACTATCATTACCTAATATAGGAGAACTATGTATTAATCTCTCAAGAGGAAAATCTAAAATTCTAAAAGGACCAAGAGACCTTGCTCTTGCAAGGGCAAGCAAATCTGCAACTATAACAGTAAGTAGGGCAGAAATAGGGAATATGCTTGATGAATTCAAAATTGATATTCTAGGGAGTCTTAGTGAGCAAATAGACACCTTTCAGTTAAAAAACAAGAAGAAAGTCGAAACTGATGCCTTAGAAATATTTTGTCCCAAATGTAGGAAGAAGCATGCCTTAAGAGAGTGCCCTTTGGAAGAAAAATTAATAGAGACTTATGCAATTTGTTCAGAAAAGCATGAGACCAAGAATTTTCCCTCAATCCCTGGCCTTAAAGATGTCTTTCAAGGAGAAATAACCACAAATTCCATAGAATCTCTTAATTTTGTCTCTAGAAGACCTTGGCAGGGATCTCAAACACAAGGGTTTAATAATCAAATGTATAATCAACCCCCACAAAATTGGAATTCTTACCAGCAACCTTGGCCCCAATTTCAAAATCAATCTCAACCTTGGGCTTAAGGAACACAAAATACTTATGGAAGGTTCTCCCAGTATTATCAATATCCACCATCTTATCCATATTATCCATCATATCCAAATTTTCCTCCTCAAAAAAATCCTTAGCAGAATCCACAACATCAAAATAAAAATCAAAATCCACTACTTCCATTACCATTTCCTCATAAAGAAAACCAGTTACCTGCCCAGCCAATATCAAACCCCAATAATAAAAACCCTAAGAATACATATATGATAGAAGGTCAAAAATTTCCAACCTATTTGATTACTCCTTTAGACCTTAATGATGTTCAACTTACGTCTGGAAGAATACTTGAAAGGAAGAAGCCTTCTATAGTTATACAAGAACAAAAAAATTCTGAGGAAGATTCTCTATAGGTAAATAAAAGTCTTGAAGAAAGCACATCTCTTCAAGACCAAAATATTGAAAAAAAAAAACAAAAAGAACCAATAATTTCAACTCCTATGTTAGAGTAGCCATCAACATCTACTACTACACCTCCTTTTCCTGAAAGATTACAAATTGATAAAGGTGTGGAGAAACAAATTATGATGCCTAACTATGATTTCCTAGATGAGTTAAGAAATGTTTGTATTAAGATTCCATTATTACAAGCCATCAAGGAAACCCCAATCTTAGCAAAGACAATAAAGGAGTTGAGTATAAAAAAAACAAGAAGAAGAATAAAAGAGATAAAGAGAATACAACTGCTAGGAAAAATAGCAGACATAATGATGGGAAAGATTTTCATTCCAAAATATCTAGATCCTGGAAATCCATTTGTTAAGATACATATCAATGGAATTGAAATTCCAAACACACTAATTGATCTAGGAGCAGCAATCAATATCATGAGTAGGCAAATCATGGAAAAACTAAAACTTCCTAATCTTCTTTTTACACCCACACTAGTACAATTAGTAGATAGATTTGTAATCAAACCAGATGGGGTATTAGAAGATATTCCAGTGTCCTTAGATTCTTGGGAGTATCCTGTGGATTTCATGATTCTAACTCCTAAAAATGATCTAGGAGGACATCCTATTATATTAGGAAGACCTTGGTTAGCTACAGTTGATGCCTTCATTAGCTGTAGATCCGATGATAGGTAGATCTTTGATGGTAGTTCAACCAAGAAATTTACTTTGTATCCTCCAGCAAGAACAATCACAGAAATAGATGATACTCAATGGAATAATGATGAAGAAGATATACAACCTCTCTTCACTATTTCAAAAATTAGTGAAGATAGTCAGATTCTGACTGCCTCAGAAAATCATGAATCTTCTTTGGAATACAAACATGAAAAATTTCAAGAAGAATCCAATATTGAGTTTTTTTCATCAAGAAAAATGTCTCTTTACTCCATGGAAGAATTTGGCAGCTCTACAATTGAGATATTTCCAGGAAAAACTTTAAACATAAACAAAAACCTAGAAAATTTTCAACAAGAAAAGCTAGTCAAAATATTACAAAGACATTCTTCCGCATATGCATGGGAGTACATTGATATGAAAGGGATTAACCCTAAGACTTACACTCATCATATCTACATAGAGGAAAATTGTAAACCAATCAAACAGCCTCAGAGAAGGATGAATCCAAATCTTAGGGAGATTGTTAAAGAAGAGTTGCAGAAATTGTTAAATGCAAACTTTATTTATCCCATTTCAGATAGTCAGTGGGTTTCTCATTTGGTGATTGTACCCAAGAAAAATGGTAAATGGAGGGTATGCATTGACTACCTAGAATTAAACAAAGCTACTCTTAAATATCATTTTCCTTTACCTTTCATAGATCAGGTGTTATATACATTAGCAGGAAAAAAGTACTTTTCATTTTTGGATGGTTTCATTGGTTATAATCAAATTCAAGTTGCACTTGAGGATCAAGATAAAACCACATTTACCTGTCCTTGGGGTACCTATTCCTACCAAGTATTGTCTTTTGGATTGTGCAATGCACCTGCAACATTCCAAAGGGCAGTATTGGGAATATTTTCAAATCTAATACATGATTGTGTAGAAGTATACATGGATGACTTCTCAGTCTATGGAAACACATTTGAAGAAGCCTTAGAAAACTTGGAAAAAGTTATAAAAAGATGTAAAGAAGAAAACCTTTCATTAAGTCATAAAAAATTTTTCATGATGTTTACTGAAGGGATTGTCTTAGGACATCATATTTCAGGAGATGGGATTAGAGTTGATGAGTCAAAAGTTGGAGTCATCTCTAGACTATTAGTTCCAAGCTGTCAGAAAGATGTTAGGATTTGTCTAGGATTTACAAGATATTATAGAATATTTATAGAAAACTTCACCAAAATAGCATCTCCACTTTTCAAACTACTCACCAAGGACTGTGAATTCAATTGGAATCCTGACTTCCAGTTAACATTTAAAACCCTGAAAACAAAAATCTCTGAAGCACCTATTTTAAGGGGACCTAACTGAAAATTACCTTTTCACATCTCGACAGATGCCTCAGATACAACTTTAGGAGTTGTGTTGGGACAAAAAGACCTGATCCCTTATGCCATCTACTATACAAGTAAAAATTTGACTCCTTCAGATTTGAATTATACTGTAACTGAAAAATATTTCTTAGCTGTTTTTCATGGTATAAATAAATTCAGACATTATATAACAGGCTATGAAACTTTTTTCACACAGATCACTCTGCAATTAGGTATTTATTGAATAAATCAGTTACTAATGGTAGAGTCATAAGATGGTTATTTTTTTTACAAGAATTTAACAACACCATTCTAGATAGGGCTGAAAAAAAAAATACAGTGGCTGATTTCCTATCTAGACTCCAAAACATTAAAGACAATACTCCAGTTGAAGATAAATTCCCTAATGAATATCTCTTTGAAATCACTACTCAAACTACCTAGTTTGCTGACATTGCCAATTATCTAGTTTCAGGAAAATTTCCTTCAATTATGAATGCAAGAGATAAAAGAAAAATAATTTATGACAATGCAAGATATTCATGGATTGCTAATGAATTATACAAGATAGGTCCAGACTTTATTATCAGAAGATGTGTTCGAGAAGATGAGATGCCTGAGATTCTCAAGGCATGTCATGATGAACCTTGTGGTGGACACTTTGCTGATAAGAGGACAGCTTATAAGATCCTTCATCTAGGATATTATTGGCCATCCATATTTAAAGATGCTAAAGAGTATGTCAAAAGGTGTGACAGTTTCCAAAGGGTAGGAAAACCTTCCCCTTTAGGTGAAATTCCATTACAACCTCAGGTACATATTGAACCTTTTGAGAAATGGGCTTTGGATTTTGTAGGAACTATTAATCCTCCGTAAAAACAAAAGAAGTATATCTTAGTTTGCACTGATTATGTTACCAAATGGGTAGAAGCCAAGGCATTACTTTCTGCTAATGAAGCATCTGTAGTTAATTTTATTTTTGAGGATATTTTTACTCGTTTTAGCATCCCAAGAGAAATTGTTACAGATCAAGGAGCTCAATTCACATCAAAGATGGTGGAGCAAATGGTAGAGAAGTACAAAATCAGACACAGGAAATCCACTCCCTACCATCCACAAGAAAATGGCTAAGTGGAATCTTCCAATAAGGTGATTGAAGGGATCTTTACAAATACTATTCATTTAAATAGAAGAGATTGGGCTGAAAGGCTTCTTGAATCCTTATGGGCCTACAAAACTACATGGAGAAACACAACAGGACACACCCCTTATGAACTTGTTTATGGAAAACAAGTCATGTTTCCCATAGAGTTTCATATCCAAACTTTCAAAATGGTAGTCCAATTAGGACTTGATTTGACAGAAACACAAAAGCACAGACTGGAGCAGATTAATGAATTAGATGAGATCAGACAAGATGCAGTCCAAAGAACAAGCATAGTCCAACAACAAAGGACTAGATGGCATGACAATTATATCAAAGAAAATAAATTTAAAGAAGGTGACTGGGCACTCTTGTTTGATTCAAAATTCAAGGATTTTCAAGGTAAATTTCAAACTCATTGGCTTGGGCCATATGAAATTGTGAAAATATTTGACAATGGAGCAATAAAAAATCAGGACAATAGATGAAGGGAAGGTAGCATTTCTTGTAAATGGACACAAACTGAAATTGTATCATAAGCCACTTTCAAGAGAAGAATTTGTCAATAAATTCCAAGATAACATTGATATGAAGTTAGTGAAGAATAATTCTTCTTCTTCAATAAAAAAAAGAATATATATATATATATATATAATAAAATTAAAAAAAAAAAGTATAAATATGAAAACCAATCAGTGATTGGCATATTTATACAGAAAGTGCAGGGTGAAAATTAGAATTTTTCTGACACCCTATACTTTCAATTGTTCTTTTTCTGCAACTAAATATCATAAAATCACAAGTTGCAGATTCATTTTTCACTCCATACTTCACTTCATTCATATTTCATTCCATCCCATATTTCACTACATCCATCTCATTCCATTCCACACTCATAATCCACCTCATTCCATTCCATATCCATATTTCATAAAAAAAATTTAAGGTACATTATGTAGCTGTCTGTTCTGTAGCCAATCCTATTCTGTAGCTAATTGACTCCACAAGCCTACTTCAATAAACAAAGGATGATAGTCAAAGGAGATTATGGAGCTTAAAAGATCAACATTTTTCAAAATGAAGGACAAACACAACAAGCAGCAAAATCAAAAGGTCTGAGGTAAAATGTGCAAAGTTATTTTGATAGCAAAACATGAAAAAATACAATATGCTTAAATCATATGTTTCCTAAGTTAATCTATCATTCGAATTGATCCTTCCTTATCATAAAAACACCTTGACCATATCCCTTACCTTCCGCTCCATAACGATTCATCATTAATTAAATGATTAACGATCAAAACTTAGATGTGACTATTAGGTCACGTCCTTAGATCGTATCATTTATTGATGATTTTGAAAATCATCATAAATCTCTTCACGGTATTACATTCCATATCAAACCCTCAACCCTATCATTTTCATCATTTTCCATTACCTTGTTCAATCACCACCGCATTCACTTACTGCCATTACATTCTGTAGCCAATTCATCTGTAGAAACAGAGAAGTAATTTTAAGGTAGAAACATCCTTCCTCAGCTACTCTTTCTTCAGACACAGGATCAGAGACAAAGCAGTAGACCTAAGCCAAGGAAAGGAAGCAATCTGTACCAAGGAGAAATGGGGATAATTGTGATAACAGAGCCAATTGGGATCAAATACTTAGAAGGATACCCATAAGTTAAAGGGATATTACAGCAAGTTGGGTGGCTGAGCTTTGTAGAAAAATTCAATGGATTCTACAAAGAAATCACGAAATCATTTGCTAGGTCATTTGATGGATCAGAGGTAGAAATTGGGGATATTAAGTTCACTATAACAGAGTCATTTATATCTGAAGCCACAGAATTTCCAAGACAGGGAGAGCGCTAGTTCAAGAATAAGGAGTTTCATAATGAAACTTGGAAACAAATGCTGAAGAATCCAGGTATGGACATTTCAGTATTTAGAAAGGGTATTCCAAGTACAGCCTTGAAAATAAATGGAGGAATATGTTATTAATTTTACAAAAATTCATAACATGTGAGGGTAGATTCGGTAGCATGTATGTCTACCATATTAGACTGATGATGAATTTATTAGATGATGAAATAAATATACCTTTTTTCCTGATTAATAGTTTGAAAAGAATGGCCTCTAATGTTCAGAAAAGACTCAAATTCCTAGAAACTACTCTGCACCACCATGGCCTAATTAAAATACTGATTGAGTTCCATTTGAAGAAAGTAGGAGATAATTGGGAAGAGTTTCTTCTAAGAAACCATTTTCAAGAATCAGAGGAAACACTATATAAAGAAGAACCTGTAAGAAGAAGTAGGAGAGGAAAATTTGATAAAGCTGTTGAAATCAAACATGATACATCAACACAGGAAGATAGTGAAGAAGTAATCTCTGAAAAATTGACAAAGATCAAGAAAGAGATCAAGGTTAAAAGAAAAGAGAAATTAATAAGTGAATGTGATGAAGAAAAATATGAAAATCCGCCCAAATTAAGGAGAAGCTCTAGACTTAAAGGCATGGTGAAAAAGACATGGATTAAGGAAACAAGAGTTATAAATATTGAAGAAGAAGATGTTGGAAATATGATGCAGAGTGTTGTCCTTGATGGCAACCCACTGAATGAAGATGAAGACGTGCGACTGTTGACATGTGTTGTCTTTGATGGAAAACCACCTGATGAAGTTATTATCAACCTGATGAACTTGGTAAATGATGTAAATCTGATATGAAATGATGTTTGCTAGCAATATGATGCTGAGTGTTATCCTTGGATGGCACCCTACTTGATGAAGATAATGGCAACTTACTTGTTGAAGTTGTGCTTGATAGAATATGGTTTGATGAACTAAATCTGATGTATCTACAGTGAGTACAGAAGACAATGAAGAAAGGAATTCAGCATGTTCTAATTCTATGATGAAAAAGAGTATGTCTCTAGGAATACGCGGATTTGCCTAGGGGAAGTCGCGTATGCACGCAGAAAAGAACGTTCCAAGTAGCGTATGGGCAAAAGCGCTCAAAAAGTGAAAAACCAGGGGTAACCACCATGGTATTGACCCATTGTATTGGGCAATGATTCGTCTAAATGACCCCGTCCAGGAATACCATCGGAAGTAATGTGGTTTTCTGCTCAAGGTATTAAAAAGGTAAACCTATATAAGGAGAAGAAATTCATTGTGCAAATCACTACTGTGAGCAAGATGTCCGAGCTTGAATGAATACTTCTGTGAAGGATATCCGTATGGAAAGGGAAGGTAAAGGTTTGATAATAGATCCGAATCTATGATGCACCTATGAAGAAATGATGAAGAAGGGGATCTAGATCTGAAATGCACTTGTATTTACTAGATCCGCTTATGGAAGGCCTAGATCTGTGATGAGGCGAACATCTAGGCGAACATCTGTCTGAAGTGAAAGGGTAAATCTGAACTGAATATCTGATCTGAAGAAGTATGCTGCTCTGGAATAATTGAAGATCTATACGCTACTTCGACGCGGAGGAAGCGCGTATATATGCAGCTTCAGCGAAGAGAAAGCGCGTATGCGCAATAAAATATACACTGAGGTATACGCTGGTTTGTGTGGACGGAAGCGCGTATATACGCGACATCAGTGAAGGGAAAGCGCGTATGTAAACTAGGGTTTGCTGAAGCAAGGGGTATGAAATATCTGATCTGTTCTGCTGTGTTTCTGCTATCTGATCTGTGTTGATATGTATCTGTTGATGATGTATGTTTGAGCTTAAAAGTATGGAAAGGGTTCGGTATGGAAATATGATGAATTGTGGCCTGCAAGTTGTGTTCTATTAAAGTGGTTGGATCCAGTGTGAAAATTGATGAAACGTGGTCCAAGGTGGTGCCGAGGGTTGTAGCCTTCAGTCAGGGGGTTGTATCTCCCTTCCAGGTGAGGCTGGTAAACGAGATCGGGGGGTCGTAGCTCCCTTCCAGGAGAGGCTGGTAAACGAGTCAGGGGGTTGGAGCTCCCTTCCGGGAGAGGCTGGTAAACGAGCGCAGGTGGGTGCCTGCGTGCTGGTCAAGTCTGCGCCAGCACATATGTTGTAACATGTTTTCTCTATAATAAAATATTGAAGGCTGAGCAACTGCAGCAGTGGTTTTCTCCCGACTTGGGTTTCCACCTAAAAATCCTGGTGTTCATGTGTGATGCTTTGTGTGATGGTTTATTCTGTTCTTACTGCACATGTTTACTGTTTATAGAACATCTAACAAATGAATGATGGAATGATATAAGTGAAGAACTAATTGCATAATTAGATCTCTGGGTATACGCGAGTTTTATGAAGGATATCCGCGTGTATACGCTAGTTGGCTTCATCAAAGTAGCGTATGGGTTTTAGAGAGTGAAAAAGTAAAAAGTTTGAATATGTCAGAATACCGATTCCCCCCCCCTCTCAGTATTTTTCCCAACAGAAGAAACTCCAATCCAAACACAAGTTGGTAGATCTCCTTTACATCAGTATGAAGAAGACCCAACCCTAGATATAGATCTAGCCCAACAAAAAATTTATGACTATGTGGAATCACTAGAAAGAAGGGCCTCAGAAAATCAAGAAAGATCTCTCAGTCCACAATAACCTCCAATAGAAATCTTGAGAAAAGACAATTATGAATTGGAGATACTGAACAGACATATCAAAAATGAAAATGAAATCTTAAGAGAGCAGGTCAAATTGAAGAATGGCATGAACAACACTCTCTCTCTGCAAATGAGAACACTGTATAAAGCAAATAGGAATCTAAAGAAGAAAAATAAGAAACTGAACAGGGCACTCATAGATCTTAGGTTCAAATTATTCATGAGGAAACCCATAATGGTATTGACTACCAAAAGAAGCAGAAAAAGGAGGCTATATGTTCTTGTAGAAGTTTCAGAGCACATGGAATAAAGTTTTGATGAAGTTGCATGAGGACATGCAAGAGTTTTGCAGTGGGGGTATGTTCAGCCCTGAAATTGTCTTCTCTTTTGCCAATGTTCACCTCATTTCATCATTTCTTTATCATTTCATAAACCTAAAGATCAATGAGAATGATTAAGATTGCTTAAAGGTTGCATACAAATTATTAACTTATTGTACTTTCGTGATTTTTGTTGTCTTAATAATTTTTGAACAGTTTAGCTATAGAATACAGGCATTTTGTAGCCATTCAAGCGTTCCGCGGCTTTTTTTGTGTTTAAGCATGTTACAGGTGTCAACTGGAGAAAAGGCACACATGGGTGGATTCCAAATCTTCCCTACATTGTTCCTTCTTATCCATGAGGATTGAATCGATAGCTGGAGGTGTCTAAGCCCATGGTCAAAGCAAAGGTCAAAGAAAATGTTTTCTACAGGAATTAGGACTCCTGATTTGCTTTACAGCAAATCACGAGTCCTAAAAGAGTTTCAATTAAATTTTAACTTAAAGATTACACCTGTACCTATTTTTGTTCGATGTTAGTTATGAATTTGCATATAAATTAAGCTCTGTAATACCGAGAAAGGATGGTGGATAAATTTTTTATCATTACAGTGATACTTTGTTTTCAAGCACTGTGTTAATAAAAGGAGTTTAGCCATGATGCTGTTTTGAATACAATCTTAAGGAGCTAAAGGATTAATACTGAATTGGTAGCAGAGGGCCCCTGCTATTCAAGGAGGTTTTACTTTTTTTCTAGCTAAGTTATTTTCAATTCTGTTTTACTGTCTTTCCTTACTTAGATTGCTTTCTTAAATCATAGTGTTTTAGCATTTCGTTTCATGTCATTTTCTTAGTTAAAGGATCCTCAGTATACTGCAATTAGTCTCTTTCACAATATCTTCCAATAAAACTCTATTAAATGAATGGGATTTAGTTGCAATATTCTAAGTTATTAGCATTTCATTTTCTATTATTTAGTTAAATAGAAGATCCTCATCATACTGAAATTAGTCTCTTTCAAAAGCTCTTCCAATACATATTTAATTCTTGATTATTTCATTTCATAGAATATCCTTATCACATTATAGTTAATCACTTTCTCAAGCTCTTCCAATAAACCTTTATCAAATGAATGAGATTTAGTTGTAATTTTATAACTTGTTTCAGCATTTCATAGGAGATCCTTACTACATTATAGTTAATATTTTTCTCAAGCTCTTCCAATAAACCTTTATCAAATGAATGAGATTTCTCTGTAATGTTCTAAGTTACTGATTGTTTCAGCATTTCCCTTTTATGTTTTAGGAGATCCTCATTGCACTAGAATTAATCTTTTTCACAAGCTCTTCCAATAAACCTTTAATTGAATGAATTAGATTAATTTGTAGTGTTTTGAGTTACTTTTCATTTCATGAATGTTCATTTAGAAGTTGTAATATCCATGGATTAGGACTCCTTGTTTTCATCATTTTCTAGTTAAGAATAGAACTTGCAAATAAACTCTGATTTCATTTATTCATTAACATTTTCTTTTCTTTTTCCTCTTTACATAGATTTAACTTCATCTTTCAAGTATAGAACAGAATTATAAGAACCAAAACATAAAAACCCCAAAAAAACATCAAAAAAACACTAAAACAACGAAGTAAGAAAAGGGATACTTAGGCACATACAGTGCATTACACTTCATCAGTTTACTAGCACTGGTCGATAATTTATGTTAACAATTTAGGACACTAAATTGACTAAACACATCCGTTAATTTTAGGCAGACCATGGTTAGCCACTGCAGATTCTTACATTGGATGCAGGTCAGGAAGTATGCTTATTTCACATGGAGATGAAAGAAAACATGTTACATTGTATCCTCTCACACAATATCCTTATTTATTATCATGGCTTGATGGGGAAGAACAACAAGAACTTCAATCTGTTCTTAGTATTAATCAAGTTTAGAATTTTAGAGAGGAGGAAGAAAATGAGGACTTATTAGATCTTTTCATCTCGGAACCAAATATTTCAAAGTAGCTTAGAATAACTCAATATGAAGCTGCAAGTCACCTTTTAAATCAGTGTTTTCAGGAAAATTTCACTATACAATCATTGCAAAATACATTCAAAAATATGTTTCCTATTAACTAAATTACCAATTCAAAGAGAAAAATCATTGAGATCAGTCCTGGGATGCATTTTAATATTGGTAATAACTTACAATAATCGCAAGAGAAAGAGCTAGCAACACTATTACAAAATATTCAAAAGATTTTTTCTGGGATTACACAGACATGCAAGGGATTCATCCAAAAACATTTATCTATCACATTTACACTGATGATTAAATTAAACCTGTAAGGAAACCACAAAGAAGGATGAACCCTATGATGAAGGAAATAGTGAAAGAAGAATTACAAAAATTATTACAAGTCGGATTTATCTATCCTATTTTAGATAGTCAATTGGGTTCACCCTTAGTTGTAGTACCTAGGAAAAATGGAAAGTGGAGAATTTTTGTAGATTATAGAGAACTCAATAAAGCTACATTAAAAGATAATTTTCCTTTACCATTTATTGATAAAGTGTTGGATTCATTAGCTGGAAAGAAATTCTTTTCATTTCTTGATGGATTTAGTGGGTACAATCAGATACAGATAGCATTGGAAGACCAAGATAATATGACATTTGCATGTGTAGGAATTTACAGGGTAAGTTCCGTAGATCAAGAACCAAAGGTCACCGCTCACAAACAAATCACAAATCAGTACACCAGTATAATCACGTGGTTAAAACCCTCAAAGAGGGAAACAGTCCACGCCCTAAGCCAACGCGGCCACTTCAAGGAATTTATTAATATAAAAGAAAAGTTACATATGTTTCTCTCATAAACGGTTACCGGACAAATGACCCTCCATGCTCTTTAAATAGAGATCATGGACCAATCGGGTGTTAAGCCATGAATCAAGTGTTGTTAATACCGAGGTGAGAGATAACCGTCGGATCACTACAAATCATGATCGTCGGATTATAAGTTACAAATGTACATGGTAAAGAAACACACTTTACCTAACTCTACACTAGACTAAGTTATTCTTAACTATTTCCTATGTGTCATAATATCCTAACATCCCCCCTTAAGAACAACTTGGGATAGGATTGAAGGATTTACAAAAGTGATACAAAAGGAGCCTATTTCCTATGTGTTGAAATATCCTAACATCCCCCCTTAAGAACAAATTGGGATAGGATTGAAGGATTTACAAAAGTGACACAATAGGAGAAGGAAGGAGGCATTAGAGCCTATCCCCCCTTAATGACAACTTTCTTGAACTCCAAGCATGGATCGAAGTTTGGTAAACTTCGCTTCTGTGAGAGCCTTCGTAAAGATATCGGCAACTTGATCATTGGTCGGACAATATTGCACTTCAAGAACATGATCATGAATGAGCTTTCTGATGAAGTGCATGTGGAGTTCAATCTGTTTCATACGTTGATGTTGAACTGGATCTTTACATAGCGAAATGGCACTCTGATTATCACACCAAATTGTAGTTGGATGTTGTTGAAGAAGACCAAATTTAGACAGGATCTGACAAAGCCACATGGCTTCCTTGTTGGCTTCAATTGCACCACGATACTCTGCTTCTACTGAAGAAATGGATATGGCACTTTGTTTCTTATGAGACCAAGTAATAGGTCCTGAACCAAGAGTGAATACATATCCTGCAGTGGACTTCCGATCATCAGGGTCACTAGCCCAATCAGAATCAGTGAAACCAATCAACAAGGGAGATGCTCCTGCACTGTAATGAATCCCGAACTGAACTGTACCTCAAATATATCGAAGTATTCTTTTAGCTGCTTTCCAGTGACTTTCATGAGGTTGGTGCATAAACCGAGCGACAAGACCAACGACAAAGGAAAGGTCAGGACGGGTATGGGTTAGATACAAAATTTTACCAACAAGTTGACGGTATAAGGTAGCATCAACTTCAGGGGTAGTACAGTTGACTGAAAGCTTGACTCCAGACTAAAAGGGAGAAGGGGCTGGCTTACAGTCTTCCATGTGAAAGTGGTGTAGAAGATCACAGGCATACTTGGACTGAGAGAGGGTAATACCTTCTTCGGATTGCAAGACTTGAAGACCAAGGAAATAATGCAAGTGTCCTAAGTCTGTCATTTCAAACTTCTTTTTGAGGCTAGACTTCACATGGTTTATATGATTTGGATCACTACCAGTAAGGATAAGATCATCAACATAAAGAACAAGGATGGTGAAGGAATTACCCACCTTCTTGGTGTAGACAGTGTTGTCAGAATGACACCTAGAAAAGCCATTATCTAAGAGAAATCTATCCATTTTGGCATACCAAGCTCGAGGAGCTTGTTTGAGACCATAGAGAGACTTCCTAAGGCGAAAAACAAGGCTGGAGTCCTTTTGGATAAATCCAGGGGGTTGTTCCATGTATATTTCTTCATGCAAATCTCCATGTAAGAAGGCGGATTTAACATCCATCTGATGGACTTCCCATTTAAAGGAGGCAGCAAGGGAAAGAACAAGGCGGATAGAATTCATTTTGGCAACAGGGGAGAAGGTTTCAGTATATTCAATGCCTTCAACTTGTGAAAATCCTTTAGCAACAAGACGAGCTTTATGTCTATCCACTTTTCCATCTGGTCCAAACTTGGTTTTGTAAACCCATCTACATCTAACAAGTTTTCTTCCTTTTGGAAGAGGAACAAGATCCTAAGTATTGTTTGCTAATAAGGAGCGATACTCTTCATTCATAGCTTCATCCCAATCTGGATGACCGGAGACTTCTTCAAAGGTTTTTGGATCAAGTTTTTTTGGAACTTGAGCCAACAAGGAAGAGGCTCTTTCGAACTGAGAACGTGGACGTCGTCGATCGGCAGGGTCACCTGCAAGAGAACCTGCTGCATCTCGAGTAGAGTGGACCCATCTTAGAAGCGGTGGAGTATAAGGAACAATTTCATGAGCTAGAGGAGGATTGTCATCCTTGTTGTCATCATCTGAACTAGAAGGAATGCTATTAAAAATAGAAGAGAGAGAGAGAGAGGTGGCACATATGCCGAATCAGGCTCGCAGGCCAAAGGTGGCACACCCGCCGAACAAGGCTCGCAAGACGATATATTTTCATCAAACTTTACATCTCTTCTAATGATTATATTTTTGGATTTGGGTTGAAGAAGTCTATATCCTTTGACATCTTCAGAATATCCAATAAAAATACATTTTTCACTCTTAGGTTCTAATGCTTTATGTTTCACATCCGGAATATGGGCCCAAGCATCACTTCCAAAAACATGAACGTGACTTACATCTGGTTATACTGGTGTATTGATTTGTGATCTGTTTGTGAGCAGTGACCTTTGGTTCTTGATCTACGAAACTTACCCTATAAATTCCTACAGCATGCCCATGGGGAACATATGCATATAATGTATTACCCTTTGGTTTATGTAATGCACCTGCTACTTTTCATAGAGCAGTCCTTGCAATCTTTGTTGATTTGATCCATGAGTGTGTAGAGGTTTACATTGATGATTTCACTTTGTATGGTGGAACATTCAATGATTGTTTACAAAATCTCAAAAAAGTGTTGAAAATTTGCATAGAGACAAATCTATCACTCAGCAATGAAAAATGTTTTATGATGTTAACTAAGGGTATAGTGTTGGGACACCATATTTCTTCTTTAGGAATCAAGGTGGACCCAGCAAAAATTCAAGTAATTGTGAATTTAATACCACCCACAACACAAAAATAAGTGAGAACTTTCTTGGGTTATGTAGGCTACTATAGGAGATTTATTGAAAATTTCAATAAAATAGATTTTCCATTATTCAAGTTACTTGCGAAAGATGTGGAATTCCAATGGACAAATAACTGTCAAAATTCATTCGAATAATTAAAAGAAAAATTGTCAATTGCACCCATTCTTCGGGGACCTAATTGGTCTTTGCCATTTCATATTTCAACTAATGCATTTGACACTACTATTGAAGCATCGCTTGGAAGAAAGAGAATCGGTTTAATTATGTCATATATTTCATAAGAAAAAAATTAACACCAGCAGAATTGAACTATACTATTACAGAGAAACAAATGTTAGTTGTAGTACATGCAGTTAATAATTTTAGACATTACATAACAGGGTATCAATTTTTCATCCACACGGATCATTCAACCATAAAATATTTAATGAATAAATCAATAACAAATGGAAAAATAACTAGATGGTTGTTATAATGCAAGAATTTAACATTATTATGCAAGATCGACTGGGTGAGGATAATCAAGTTGCAGACTTTCTATCTAGAATTCATTCACCTGGTGATCCAACTCTAGTATCAGGTAATTTTCCAGATGAAAATCTATTTTCTATAAATGTCAAAACTCCATGGTTTTCAGATATAGCCAACTATTTATCATCTGGCATCCTACCATCTCATTACACAAATAAGCAAAAAATAGGGATAATTAGAGAAAGTGCTAGATATAGTTGGGTCAATGGTGATCTACTTTATACTGGTGATGATCTAATAATTAGAAAATGTGTTATAGAAGATGATATTATTGATATTTTGAAAGCATGTCATGACGAGCCATGTGGTGGTCATTTTTCAGACAAACAAACACATACAAAGTGTTGAAACTTGGCTACTACTAGCCGGCCATCTTCAAAGACTTCAAGGCCTATGTGAAAAGATGTGACAACTGCCAAAGAATTGGGAGACCAGTGGCATCAGATGAAATGCCATTAAAGCCACAAGTACTGATTGAACCATTTGAAAAGTGGGCTTTAGATTTTGTGGGACCAATCAACCCTCCATCAAACGGAAAGAAGTACATCCTGGTATGTACATATTATGTAACTAAGTGGGTGGAGGCAAAGGCAGTAGCACAGGAAACAGAAGATGATGTTGTGTTTTTTCTGTTTGAAGAGATATTTGTAAGGTATGGAGTTCTACGACAGATAGTAACTGACCAAGGCACACAATTCACATCAAAGCTTGTTCGATATATTATTAAGAAATACAATATCAAACACATAAAATCAACTCTGTACCATCCTCATGCAAATAGATAAGTGGAATCAACAAACAAAGTCCTAGAGAACATCATGACAAAGATTGTACAAATGAACAAAAAGGACTGGTCAGAGAAATTAAGAGATTCACTTGGACGTATAGGGTAACATGGAAAAACACAACTGGGTTCAATCCATATCAGTTGGTGTATGGAAAAGAAGTCCTATTACCCATATAATTTCAAATACATACATTCAAGTTAGCAGCAGAATTGGGGATGGAATTATCTGAAGCAAAAAAACAAAGAGTCATGGAATTAAATCAACTGGATGAGATACGACAGCAAGTAGTAGAGCATACATCTCTTGTACAAGAACAAATAATTAAATGGCGTGATCGATTCATAAAGAATAAAGTGTTTCAAAAGGGAGATTGGGCACTATTGTTCCACTCCAAGTTTAAAGATTTCAAATAAAATTTTAGAACTCATTGGCTTGGGCCATATGAGATTGAAATATTTGACAATGGAGTTGTAAAGATAAAAACAATCGACGAGGCATCTATTCCATTTGTTGTTAATGGACATAGGCTTAAAGTTTACAATAAGCCTATAAATAAAGAGGATTTTATGAGAAAATTTTCAACAGATATTGATCTGGAACTAATGGGATAGCATAGAAATATGCCTCCCATAATTCTAGCAGAAGAAGAAGAATAAAAATAAAAAATAAAAATAAATAAATAATAATAATAATAATAACAAATATAAAAAATAATAAAAGAGTTTGGTTGTGAAAATCCAGGAAACTAGCACAATACAAACTCAAATTCATATCGGAAAACCAACTTGTTTGGCCAATATGAATTCTCTTTTTGTTTTGATTTTACTTCAATATGATTTTTGCAGATTTACCCTCTGAGACATGTCAAATTTGAGGACAAGTCTTAACATCAGCTTGGGGGAAGGTGTGTAATAAAACTATGAAAATAGTTTGAGCAGCTAAATTGAAGAAGGAATATGAATTACAAGTACAAAGGGACCTGATACATCATTCAACATATACAAAAGGGACCTGAGTTATTATTAAGAAAATTATCAAGAAGGGACTTGTATTATTACGACAGAAGAAATTTTCAAGCATTGTTGAAAATTACGCCAGAAGGGACTTGAAAAATAAAATGTCATAAGGGACCTGAGCTACATCAATATTGAAGATCATGACAGAAGGGACCTGAAATGTCAAAATTAAACCTACAGAAGGGGCCTGAACAACATCATTCTGAATCAATAATCAGATGCAAAGCATAAATAAGTCTCTACATAGTCTGGAAGAGCCATCGTTATAAAAAAAAAACACAATGTTGACCATCATGAACATCGAATAATTTGAGGGAATACAAGTACAATAAGTAAAATTATTGCTCTTAAAATTTCATTTTTTAAAAAAATATTCTAAAAATGTTAAAGCTAATTTAGTACTGGTTATGCATTTTCTACCTACATTTCGTCACCTATATTTCATCACTTACATTCTTATCCCTATTTTATCCATATCCACACCACTATCCTAATAATTTAATAAGCATTCCATAATCCATAATCTATTACATATTTCCTATCCATACCATACCCTAGTAACCCTACTTTTCCTAAACAAAAAGATCATAAACAAAAGGCTTAGCATCGAACCTTTGTTGGACCTACAATAAACAAACAAGAGGTTAGTTTCATTATAAATATTTGATTTTAAAATATCACCATTCCAATGGTCATTTTTAAAATTAAATAAAAGACAAAACCTAAAGTTTAATCATATGATAGAGCACTATTAAAATTTCAAAAAAAAAACAATGATGCAAACCATAGTGTTGAAAGCGCAATCATAAATATGATTACAAGCTAAGGTAATGGAGTGGGAATGTAATCATAATGCAAACAAGGAAATGCATATGAAACAAAATAACCTAAGTATGATGCTATGAAATGATAAAACAATGTATGGAAATGATGTAGATGATATGGATGGATGGGAATATGGAGAAGCATTGATGCATGTGTAGTGGTGGAATGGAAATATGATGGTGCATATTTGATGAGGCATGATGTGTTTCAATGGAGAAAGGAATGCGGACATAGTGATCAGAACAAGACATGAGAACGAAACTTAAAATAGGACTGTGTAATAAGTGAAGCCGAGGACATGATGTACACTGTGGAGCCAGCATACCAAATCAGTCAGGAAAGGTAAGCCATGAAGGCACCAGTCAAGCGGTCAAAAAACGGTCAAAAAAATTCAAAATAAAATATTACAAACGTTGTGTAAACTGTTAAGATCCATTCTAAGACCTCCAACCACTGAAACGTTGTGCATTTTTCACCATCATTTCCCTTTGTAGGCTCAGTGAGAGAAGTAATGTCGTGTAATCAAAGCACGCATCCAAGAAACTCTGTGAAAAATGAATTAACAAAGGAAGATAAGGGATATTTATGAGGTAAACAGAGGAAATTGAACGCAACAAAGAGAGCAGGAGATATAGCAGTGATAAGGACGGAGGGATAAGTAGAGTTGACTGAGATTTCGAGCCAACATATCCAGCAGATGTTTCAAGCAAGCACGCTGTCAAGAGGTAAAGATCTTGTTAAGAAATAAGTAAGAGAAAACCCATATTTTCTTCTTTAAAAAAATGATTATTCGTATGAGTAAATCTTGAGATTGTTGAGTAAACTATGAGTTATAAATGGAGCCCTTCTGCCATGGTTTTTAACTTGGCATTGCCTAATTACTATATGTCATTGCTACCACTCACAAAAGCTCTGCCACCAGTCAACACGAAATCCTTTGTTGATTGAATGAGTAAATTTTTGAGATATTAAGTGAGATTTTGATAATTTGGCATTTCTTGAAACAAAGAAACTCCAGTCAAACTAAAAGAAAAATCATGAAGATCACTGCAAAACAGGTAAAATTGGAAAATGTCTTCATATACAGTCTTCAATTTCAATTTGAATGCAAATAGAGAATGGAGTGTTTGGTTTGAAATACACAGTGGATTTGTTTTGAATGGGTTGTGAAGTAAATTAATTCTATTTTCATACTTAGTGAGAGAATTTGAACCAAGATTTATGGTGAATTTTTGGTTTAAAAATCATAGTTTCTAAAGACACCAATGAGGAAGAAAAAGACCAAAACCTTAGTAGGATCAAAGAGTTAATTGATAACTTGGAGGTAAGCATGATAATGGAAAGGCACTTGAAAAGAGAAAATGAAACATATAAGACAAATAATGAAAAACTAATTAAATAAAATGAGAAGGTAAGTGAAGAAATGGGAAAATTGAAAGCCAATAACAATTTTCTTTACATACAAGCATTCATATGGCTTAAGGAGAAAAATTCTTGGAAGGTCAAATATGAGAAGCAGAAGGTAAAAGTATCAATCTACAAAGAATAACAGTACAAAGGTATGGACTCTCTTTTGCATGCAGCACAGCAGGAAGCTTCAGGGTTAGGAACAGGAACAACATCAGAACTCAGGAGGTCAAAAAGGAAAAAGCAAGCATGAGGACATGCTTGAACATCAGCTTGGGGGAGATGTTGGCCCTTGTTTTTTATCTCTTTTTGTTTATGAAAATACACTTTATTTTCCATAATATCCATCTATTCACCATCATATTCACCCCATTTTTCCCAATAAATGCATATACAAGTATTTAAATTAAGTTTTTCAATTATTAGAAGTTTTTATAAAAAATGAATTTTAAGTGCATTTTTTGACCAGATCAGAAATTCCCATGATGGCCTCATGGTTTGCATATTTGCAGAACACTTGGGCTCAAGATGGATATATTTATATAAATATTAGGAACTAATATTAAATTTCCACATGTTGGTTCAGTCAAACCGATCTTTAATAAGCTCGGTCAAAGGCAGTCAAACAGGGCCTGTTTTTATGGAAGATCCCTAGGAACTAGGTCAAATTTCTCATTTTATGGGATTCTCCATATTTTGATGGATCTGATGGATTAATTTGACCTGATTGGATAAGATAAGGATAACCATGGCTACAGGAGACATTTTAGATTGTTTTTTTTTCATATTTTATCTATTTAAGCCTCAGACTTTGAAGGCATTAATATGTAGAAATTGAATAACTTAACTTTATTATTTCTGAGATGTTGGAGAGTTAATTGAAGACATGTTTTATTCAATTTGTTATTTTTATATGGTGATTACTTCACTAAATTTTTAGTAGCTGAAAGCACTTTCAGTGTCCGAGGCAAGGGTGGAGGGCCCCCACACCGAGCTAAGTGCACTTTCTAGTTATTTGCAGTTGTAATTTCTGAACTAGTTTGTTTTATGCTTAACTTGTTGATTAGATATATGCTTATGTTTTATGAGTGATAATGAATCTAACTATCATTATTATTCTTCATATGAAAGGAAAATCAAATGTTTAAGCTAAACATCCTTTCTATCTGATTAAGATCTTCAGCTAGAATTCATCTTTTCCTATTTTTTAATGTTTTTCTGAATTCTTGTTTTCTAACAATAGTATTATTGATGAATGAATCTGTGATGAAGGACAACCAGGATCTCTTTAGTTAATAGCCTCTTCAATTATTGTTTCATGCATCTTGATCTATTGCTCAATTAGTGGTTTTTTCTTTCTAATTCATGAAGTAATTTTGTGAAAGGACAAACAAGTCTCTTAAGTTAGGAGATTCTTCTGCTGCTGATTACATAATTGAATTTAGAAATTATTCAGTTTAGATTTATATTTGTAATATGCATTTCCTTAATCATCAATAAATCATCTTCTAACTTGATCATAGCTGAAACCCATATACCTTGGGGATGCTTCTAAGTCCTACTAGCCCGAATTGATAATAAATACTTGTGTTTATTTACCTATTAAACAACCCAATAGGAAGTAAAACAATACCGGGGACAAAATGAATTTTGGGTTGCAATGCTTAAAAACCATTTTTTAGCATTTGCACAGTTTTCCTAACCATTACCTTCACATCTGCATTTTTTACCATTGTTTCCTGTATAATTTTGTGCGTTGTCTTCCACTGTAACTGCACAACCTTATTCACGCAAGTAAAAATAAAAAAGAAAATTCTAGAATCTTTGATGGAGGAATCTTATCCAAATTACAAACCTCGAGCCACTACATACCTGCGCTTGAACTAATCTCCTCCTCTTAAGCATCATATCCCTTGAGAAGAGGAACTAGAAACCTCCTCCTCTTGTCTATAAATTGAGAATAGGATTGGAGGAATGGAGGGGACTTGGATTTGTAAAATTATGCTGTTAATTTGGGGTATGAAGAGTTTGTCATCAAGGGAAGGAACAAATACTATTGGAAGAGTCTTGTGATATCAAGGCAACCAGGTTGTAAGCTTGTTCTCCTTTAAATTCAATACAAAGTAGTTGTTCTTTCCTAATTGCGTCTATTTTGATGATTATTTGCGATATTCCTTAATCACTCACATGGTCTATAACTTATTATTATTTAAATTATATGTTGTATGCTAAATTATGGATTTCATTTACCTTTGATTTTATATGCAAGATTATTTGATCCATTTGAATGCTTTTGTCTATGAAGACCTCTTTTGGAGCATCATGGAGAAGTTGTGGTAAGAATTGGGAAAGCCTCTAAGGTATTGAGGAAAATTTGGATGTGGAAAGCATTGAAAGGACTCCTACAAGAACATAGCTAATAGGTAAGTGATTCTTTGCATTCTACATACTACATGTTTCATGTTTCAATTATAGGCTAAGGAAAGGTAGTAATTCTTTCGATGTTTGTTACTAGGTTTTGTTGGAAATCTAGGGAGATTGTTTTTGTCGACTTAAGCAATTAGTTCACCATAAAAAATTGGCGACCGTACTAGGAAATAATAGTTCTCCATTGTGTCATGTTGTGACCCTTCACACCTTTAGACTCTTTTAATAATTGAAATTTCTGGCTTTGGACCTTTATTTTATTTTTTATTTTCTTAATTTTTTAGGTATGCGTAGTTTTCCTTTAGCAAAAAAGCGTAAAGTTGCGCAATTTTCTATGTTGCACAGTGCACAACCGCACTGACTTGAACTAGTGAACTGCGCAACCCTGTGAAAATTTTGAAAAAGCTAGGGTTTCTCTTATTTAAGTCCAGATTTTTTGTTTTTATGATTTCTTAGGCTTGTTTACAGTCTCATAAAGTCTTTGTCAAGTTGATTGGGCATTTCGAATTTTAGTTGAGAAATTATTAATATGATTTCCTTTGGTCATTACATAGAGGTTTGTCTTGTTTCTTAACAAATTTTTCATGTTTTTTCTTTCATTTTTGCAAAAACATTCCCCCCTCAATCACTTTTGACCTTTGGAATTTTCACCTAATTCACTTTACTTACACTTGATTGGTTATTTAATTACATTGGTGAAGGAAAATAGAAAATATTCATGTTGTTCTTTCGTTGATATTGGAATCATCTTGTGTTTGCTTTGAATCATTCTCTTGCATAGATTACATTTGCATAGTTAGAATTCTCATTTTCATAATATGAATGAAAATTGTGCATAGATTACATTTGCATAGTTTTGAAGAAAATTGTGCATAGATTTCATTGCATGGTTTGGAATTTAGGGCTTTGAATTACATTGGAAGAGTATGATTGAATATCTAGTGTAGGAAATTATTGTTTGTTACATTGTTATTTACTGCAAAATTATTTGAATTTCCTTCCTTCCTTTAGATAGATATTCATCGAAATGAAAAGATCACAATATCATGTTCAATTGCATAAATTTTTGAGTCAGGTCATAACACCATCAATTTCACATCCATTTAACCTTTGAGTAAGTAACAAATTTTAAAAAAAAAGTGTTAATAAAATCAATTAGAATTTTTATATTTTTAGGGCTCATTATACCTACGTTAGATCATATTATAGGGCTTTGGAATAGGAAAGTGAGTCAACTTTCCAAAGCTACAAACAAACACTAGAATCTTGCAATAGGGATTAAACCCATTTTTTATAGTTTTACTCAAGGAAGCTCCTCTAACAAGGGAGTTAAGCGTGAGATCATATCAGACCTAGTGGAGTGATTGACCCCACTTCATTGGTTACGATAGAGTGATTTACATGTATTACAAATGGTGTCTAAAGGTGTTTGGGAATCACTTGAAGGTAAAACTCAGATTAACCATGTTGAGGAAATTTCAAGGGGCTTGAGCTTTGTTACTCTGCCCTTACATGTACACCTAATCTGCGACTGTCCCCCCAAGTTAAATTGTCATAAGTGGTAACCTTAGAGACCATAATCGTAGGAATATTACCTAAGGTGACGGTAGAGGGGAAGTATATTCTATACTTATAATAGACGTTGGCTAGACTCAGACATTTTTGGAGGGTATTCTTCACTAAAGATGGCATAAGTGAAGTTACTTGCACGAGACCGTGTTCATTAAGTAGGCTTTCAGTGTAACTAGTTCCACTCGCTCTATCTTTATTCATATTTCACATTGATATTTGCGACATTGGATTTCATCACAAACTAGTGATTTCACTATGAAAATGTTGTTTGCATGGTTTGACTCCTTATATTTATTAGTGTGCGTTATTTTCTTCATCTACTTTTTATAGACCTTAGGTGTGGTTTGTGAATTTGGATTGTTAATAATGTTAAATTTTTAACTAAAATTCACTAAAGTTTAATCTAATGGAAAATTTTCTGGATTTTACCAAACAATGAACCCCTCTTAATGAGAACCCTAGTTCTTTTCCTTATTTTTGAAATGTTGGTCCTCCTTATATGGATACATTTTCATTACCCTGATTTACCATAGGTTTACCTGATCTGAATGGAAAATGGCATCCACCCATGGTATTCATCCACCATGTTATCCACCCACCCATGGAATTTACCCATGGTATTGTAAATGACACCGACCCATGGAATTCATCCAACCATGGTATTTATTCACCCATGGTATTGTAAGTGACATCCATCCATGATATTCATTCACCCATGGTATGTATCCACCCATGGTATTCATCCACACATGGTATTGTAAGTGGTATCCACTCATGGTTTTGACCCATGGTATCCACCTATGATATCTACACATGGTATTGTAACTCAAAAAAAGGCTATAAATAACAAGTCTCACTTTTTAAAAGGACAGATTGTCCACCACAATGTAGCTTCTACAGTTATTCTTTGTTTTAATAAAACAAATTTCTTTGTGGTTTTATTTACTTTGTGTTCTCTCTTTTTTTCTAGCATCGTAATTTTGTAGATATTGTCAGATCCATTTCAATTTTTTAGTTCTTGGGGGCCTCCCCCCAAGATCTGGATCAATGGTATTAGATTCAAGTTACGAATCCATGGGAATGAGGGTTTGAAGCATATTTCAATTTCAATGTTTTGTAGGAAGCTTCAACAAACTCCATGAATTTTTTGGGCGGCGAGTTTTCAGATCAGATCTGAAACTTTTTGTGAAAATTTTACAAAAAAAAAGACCAGATCTAGATTCCTTACGATACTCAAATTCAAAAAAAAAAATGGCCGAATTGGAGTTCGAATGAGGGAGATATTGTTGATTCAAAATCAGCAATGTTTCTCACAACAATTCATGGATGACGGATCTCCTATCATTTATTTAAGTTTTAAATGAGAAATTTTAGATAAATGGTTATAGATCTGAGCTCCCCTTGAAAAATCACCCGATTTCAAAAAAACAATCGGTCGAATCGGAGTCCGGACGAGAGAGTTATCGCTGATTTAAAATCAGTTGTTTTTTCAGACATTTTGTGATGGCAGGAAAGTTCCAGTGCAAATCTGTGAGTCTAGAATCTCCAGATAGCGATTTCTAACACATGGGAATATGCAGAATGATCATTCAATTTCTAAAAATAGGTCATAATAAATATTTTGAGTTATATTCAGAGCGGGTTCCCTTGGAGATGTGCCCTCCCACCCCACTTTACTAGGCACGTGCTTCACATTCTTCAGTTTCAGCATAGCAGCATTCATCTTGGCTTATTTGGAGACGTGCCCTCCCACCCCAATATATGTAGGCACCTGTTACTTCATCAAGAATCAACATCATGGTTATGGGTAAACCGCTCAAAATCCTTCTCATCGAAGTCCATTTGCTAGGCCGCACACTGTTAGTATCACAGTTGGTCACAAGCATTACAAGTTATCTCTATCCTCGGATCTTCATTTTTCATGGTTTTGGGTCATCCACAAACCCACACTTGATCGAAGTCCATTTTCTAGGCCGCACACTGTCAATATCACAGTTGGTCACAAGCATTACATGGTATCTCTATCCTCAGATCTTCGTTCATCACGGATATGGGTTAACCACACAAAACCCTTCTCTTTAGTGGCTCTTCATATTCAACAAAGGCTTCTCAGGAGGGAAATTCATGCAATGGGGACCATTGCTTCTTAAGAAGGGAGGAATGATCCGAATGGAAAATGGCATCCACCCATGATATTCATCCACCCATGTTATCCATCCACCCATGGAATTTATCCATGGTATTGTAAATGAAACCAACCCATGGTATTCATCCAACCATGGTATTTATTCGCCCATGGTATTGTAAGTGACATATATCCATGATATTCATTCACCCATGGTATGTATCCACCCATGGTATTCATCCACACACGGAATTTACATGGTATTGTAAGTGGTATCCATTCATGGTATTGACCCATGGTATCCACCCATGGTATCTACACATGGTATTGTAGCTCAAAAAAAGGCTATAAATAACAAGCCTCACTTTGTAAAAGGACAGATTGTCCACCACAATGTAGCTTCTATAGTTATTCTCTGTTTTAATAAAACAAGTTTCTTTGTGGTTTTATTTGCTTTGTGTTCTCTCTTTTTTTTCTGGCATTGTAATTTTGCAGATATTGTCAGATCCATTTCAATTTTTTAGTTCTTGGGGGCCTCCCCCAAAGATCCAGATCATTACCAATATGGTTGTTTTCAACCTCGTTGGCCTCAAATACTTAAATTGTTCCACCTCTACCGGATGCTTCACCTAAATCAAGTTCACCATCTCAACATCGCTAACCTCATGTTCACCCTTGAACTTATTCACCGAATATGTCCTCCTCCCTTTCTTCTTCTTCGCCTGGTAAAAGCCTTGATGCTATTAACGAGGTGAATAAGAAGAAGAAGATGAAGAAGCAAGATAGGAAATAGTTCAACCAACCAACCATGGTTGTGATTATTGGTAATGTTGAGGGACCTTCCAACATACATTGCAAGCCCAAATATCCTTGCAAGATTTGTAAGGGTGACCACTTCGTTATCTATTGTCCTAGTATTCCTAAGGTCTTGGAACTATGGTTTAAAAAATATCATTAACTTATTGTTGATCCATCAACCAGTGTATCAGGTTCCAGGTAAAAAGGGTAAAGTTAGGTTTCCTTGTAGATTATGTGAAGGGATTCATCAACTCATCTTTGCCCTCACATGGATGAAGCTTTGAAATTGTTGGAAAACATTATTGTTTCTCAACAACAACTTCCAACTAGTTACCGTAAACTTTCTCCCAACCCACCGTCAGTTAACGAAGTGATTAATATAATTCCAAGTACAATCAATCCCACTCTTCCATTGGAGAGTGAAACACATATCACTCAGGTTTATGAACCATTGGTTGATCAAGTGGTCAAATTGATTCTATATTCAGTCGATCTCACTGTCCATTTAGAGATTGAAAATCATACAACTCATGTTCTTCTTGTTACTTCAGATTCTTCTGCATAAGGGGACATTTTATTCGTTTCCATAGAACACCCTCCAAGTACTGAAGTTATTTCCTTTGATTGGAGTAGACTAATAGAACCTTGTCTTCCTTCTTCCACTCCTTTTCAAATCATTGTGAAGGCTCATGATAAGAATGTGCATTGCACAAATGTTTATGAAGGTGCTTATGTTAGTATTTTATCCTCAACCTCTTGGAAAGGTTTGGGTTCCCCTCAACTTGTTCATGTTACACAAATTCTCTTATATTTTAACAGAACCATTAGTGAACCTTTAGGGATTATTTCTAATTTACCTATTACTTTGGAAGGTAAAGTTGTATGTAGTGATATTATGGTATTCCAAGGCCCATTGGATTTAAATTTTCTCCATGGGCGAGACTATGTTTATGCCATGAAAGTTTTTGTATCGACACTCTTTTGAATGATATCTTTCCATCACAATGGAAACATTGTGACTATTGACCAAATTTCGTTCATTGATCTTGATTTTACTACCACCCATCCAACACCCTTGAAGGTTCCTTATGCACAAGTGCTACCTACTCCAACACAAGTTAACGATGTGGCAACCAGTCCCATTTTTTTAGTTACCGATGTAAATGATCCTCTCATTGTTTTCTCAACTTATTTTGACTCAAATCCGATAATTGACATGGGGGACCCTTCAATGGGTACATTTGAACCTAATTTTATTATCTCTATTGATCCCCTTGACATGTGTTCCTTCGAGAGAATTGTTCTTCCTTTTGATGAATACCTCTTGGAATCCATGATAGAGGTGTGTCCCTTGGAATATGTTCCTTTCTGTTGGAAGATATGATCAAGTCTTCATGAGGATGGTTCTTTTACTGTGTCAGCCTAGTTAAAAAATGAAATAATATCTGGATGAGGATAGTTCTTTGACTATTTCAACCTCGTTAGAAAATGAAACAGGTCCCTGTGACCATAATTCCTTTTCTTGTGTCAAGATCGTTAAAAAATGAAACAAGGTTCCATGAGCATAGTTATTTTCCTGCATCAAGCTCATTAAAAAAAATGAAACAAATCATCCCTTAATTGAGTTGATTCGTTCACTAGATATCATAAATGTTAAGTCGATTATTGCATCTGATCTCCTAAACAAACCTTCATTCCCTCCACCTATTAGTAACTAGTAGTCTACTTAGGTGAATGAAATGAAGTTTGGGGGGCATGTGCCTATAATTAAGTCATTATGTTGGGAGCATGAAGACTTATCTCAAGAATATTTTTTCTTTGTTTCAAGCTTGTGTAAAAAATGAAACCACTGTCAAGCATATTTTTCCTTTGTTTCAAGCTTGTGTAAAAATGAAACCACTCTCAAGCATAGTTTTCCTTTGTTTCAAGCTTGTGTAAAAAATGAAACTACTCTCAAGCATATTTTTCCTTTGTTGCAATCTTGTGTAAAAATGAAACCACTCTCAAGCATAGTTTTTCTCTATTTCAATCTTGTATAAAAATGAAACCTATCTTGAGTCCATTTTCGTTATTATTTTCAAGGTTCATTAAACTCATGAAAATCTTGAGCTTCTTTTGCTATATTTTTAGGCTCATAAAAAATATATGAATATGTCGAGTTCTTTCTGTCTTTTCCTACTCGTTAATTAAATTGAAAGTCGGTGATATGAGTAAACTTTTATTAATTTTTCAGAATCATTAAAACTCATGAAAAATCGAAACACAAGAGTTATATTTAAGCTCTTTTCTGACTCTTGAAAAATGAAAAGATTGTGAGTATGCTTGTTTATTTCAAACTCGTTAAATAAAATGAAAAGTGTCGGCTTGATATAAGTTTACCCCTTTTATGGATCATGTAGACTATTTACGAAAAAGTTATAGGTTGACTAATCATGGTCAATAGAGTTCTCTCCTGCATTATTCTACCCTTTTTCGGGCTTGAGGACTAAATTCACGAAAAAGGACATTTTAGAGTTTACCTATGTTTGAATCTCTTGACTCCCTAAAAATCAAAAACATCGAGCTTCACTTTCTACATACTCGTTAAAATTTACGTTGAAATAATTGAATGAGTATTATTTTCTTGTCTTTTCAAACTCTTTAAACATGAAAAAAACATCAAGTTATTCCTTCACTGGACTCGTAATACATAAACATTGTAGGAATCATCAATCATGACGAGACTAAACCAATCCTTCCTAGGGTTTGTTAAAAATACTCTAAAGGACTCATCCATAGGATGAGCTTAAAGGAAAAGGATATGTTATCCTCCTCAAGCTTGTGTAAAAATAAAGAGGTACTTTCCAGTAATGGTGGGGGGAAATTGGGAAATAAAATTTGGTTTTTTTATTGTAAGAAGGAAATATGTTTCTCTTGAACATGACACCCTTGTCACTTTTTGTGTCTAGGTTGTGAAATCCATTTGCCTCTGAATTGGTCATACCTCAATGAAAGTATTCAAACTGGTATATGGTCCTATTTTTAGTCAAATTCTACCAATTCAAAATGTCGTGTCTCCAATATGTTCAAGATAAGTCCAACCTCAATCAAAATTACCTTGCAAATCATAACCTTCAATCGTGTTGGTCATCCCCGACTCAGTCCTAAATTGCTCCAATTTTTTCTTCAAAACTTGGTACCTGTTTCCTGCGATGGGTTTCTTCCTTTCAACATCATATCATTATCCATGAAGTTAACTTAGAAAACGTCTTTTGGTACCTTAGAGCCTGCATTCCTTAATGGTAGGTTTCTCGCCTTTGACAATAGGTTTTCATCATTGACCTTCGATCGAATGATTCTATGAGTGTTCGAAGACAAGACATTTATTCACACTTTATAGAATTTACTACATTACCTTGAGAACCATTGTCATTATTGGTTGTTTCTCTCGCACTTGTTAATGATTCACATCATTGACCAGTAATCAAGTGGTTTCTACCATGTTCGACTTCGATACATTCATTCACATGTTTAGATTCGTACTATGGATCGATAAACATGGAAGATCAATACCTTGGATCTAGTTTCACCATTGAGGCTGTGTGGAGTTATGTATTCATTATTGTATATATAGATCTATATTTGATGGTTGCGTCCATACTATGTCTACTATCGACATGGATCTATGTGAGATTCCCTACTGATTTATTGAGATGTTTATGCTCTAAGTATGGGAATGCCTACCTCAGTAATTTTTATATGAGAGCACGATTTTTTAATTCTTGATTGTTTGTTTCAGGTATCCAACCAATTGGTCTATGATCCGAACCTTAGCATGATACAACACTTTAGTCCTCAAACATGTTTTCTAAGTTTTCACTTTAGGGGGGAATTTTTTACACAAAATTTTTTCACCATGAAAATTGATTCAGATCCTTTGCCATCTGATGAAGTCTCTCAAATGAATCCCATATAAATTTGGAAGTAAAACAATACTTGGGACAAAATGAATTTTGGATTGGACTGCATAAAAACCATTTTTGAGCATCTACGTATTTTTCCTAATTATTACCTGCACATGTGAAACTTTTAATACTGTGGCCTACGCAATTCTGCACACTATCTTCCACTATAAACTTTTCAATCTTGTTCATGCAAGTAAAAATAAATAAAATCAAATTCTAGAAGCCTTGATGGAGGAATCTTATCCAAATTAGAAACCTCAAACCACTACATACTTGTGCCTCATCCCTTGGTTCATGGAACTAATCTTCTCCTATTAATCATCATATCAATTGAGAAGAGGAATTATAAACCTCCTCCTCTTACGTATAAATTGAGCATAGGAATGGGGGAATGAAGGGGACTTTGATTTGTAATCTTATGTTGCTGATTTTGGGTCTTAAGAGTTTGTCATCAAGGGAAGGAATGAATACCATTGGAAGAGGCTTGTGACATCAAGGCAACCAGGTTGTAAGCTTGTTATCCTTTATATTCGATACAAAGTAGTTGCTATTTCCTAATTGCACCAAATTTGATGATTATTTGTGAGATTCCTTGATCACTTGCATGGTTTATAATTTATTATTGATTCAATGATATGATGTATGTTAAATTATGGATCTCATTTACCTTTGATTTTATATGCAAGATGCTTTGATCCCTTTCAATGGTTTTGTCTATGAAAATCTCTTTTGGAGCATCGTGGAGAAGTTGTGGAAAGCATAACGAAAGCCTCAAAGGTATTGAGGAAAAGCTAGTTGTGGAAAGAAATGAAAGTAATTCTACACTCACATCGCTAATAGGTAAGTGATTCTTCTCATACTACATGTTTCATGTTTCAGCTATAGGCTAAGGAAAGGTAGAATTTCTTTCAATGTTTGTTACTAGGTTTTGTTGGAAATATAAGGATATTGATTTTGTCCACATGAGAAATTAGTTTTCCATAAAATAATTGTTGTAGCGGGTCATAATTTTGGAGTGAGAATTATTTGGAGGAGAATTTTTCCTTGTAGGGGAAACAAGACACTCAATTGTCAACAATTTTCAAGTACTCTTTTACCACTGAAATAAATATATCCGTCTAGCTGTTTGAAGTAGGCCCGAAGACGTAGCCAAGGAGGGGTGAACTCCGTCATACCTTCTTTCTTTTTTTCTATTCTTCATGTTTGTCATTTTGAGTTTCACGTGAATTATTTTTCAAAAATTCATGTGAAAACTAATTCACCACCTTGAAGATATTATTAAACTTGTTTACATTAAGACTTGTTTTGTTTACTTGCAAAGTGTCAAAGGACGGTCAGTTTTTGAGAGGAGAAGTTACTCCTCCATTTTCGTATCATTTTGGTATCAGAGTTGGTTCTAACCAAGCTACAAATATGGGCAAGAAGCTAAAGCGGGAAATACTCTAAGAGCTAGAGTATATTAACTTGTCTCTTCGAATGTATAATGTTGAGCTGAGGAGATTGCTTGAAGTTGCCAAGGAGAATAAGAGGCAAATGTGCCTTCAATTATAACATGTGTTGGAGGAAAATGTTGCTGAGATTTATATTCCAAAAGCAACAAATAATTCCTCCAAGATGAACCAACTTGTGGACATGGTTCAAACATAGGATATGGACCTTATGTGGCGAATGATGTTTGTAAGTTTTTTCAGCACCTAAAAGATTCTCCTTATGTTCCTATTGGTAAAAGTGGGTGGCTTGAGTCATCATCTATTTCATCATCAACATCTGAAAAGGAAAATATGGTTGACAAATAAAAGTATGTAATTAGCATCTCTAGTTCTAATCCTTTAGTTTATGTACATAACACATCTTTTTCAGCCTTTGAAAACCATACTAAAGGCTTTGGTATGAATTTTTTAACTTGGATATGTTATGAAGTAGGAGGCATCCAAATCAATGGATAAGATATCACTAACCATATCTGTTGATTTTTATATAATTAGAAAGTGCTCTAAGTCTCAAATTTGGTGGAGAGGCTTAGACACTTGTATTCCAAAGAACCCATAAAGCATTTGTGGATATTCCACTTGGATTTTGTTTTATTTGAAAAATTAATTATTTTAATGGGGACCCTTAGCCTAAACTTAGGGAAATTAAATAATTAAATGGCATTAAATAAAACTGAGTGTGAATCTTTTAGAGGACATGGATCAAGTCATATTATGATCTTAACTATTAATTAGACATATAATCTATGTCGTTGAATTGTCAACGAGAAGACTATAAAGGAAGGCTTGAGGTTCATTTGGAAAGTACATCGAGACACTGAATTGATCTAAGATCGAAATTTCTGGGGCAGGTTTGCTTAGAAATTCAAGCTAGAGATCTGAGCAGTGAGGAGCTGAGATATCATTCAAAGGGGAAGAGATTTTCTTAGTCTGGTGGAGCATCAGTCAAAGAGAGACAGAGGTGATCTAGCCTATCTAGCATTGAAGGAAGAGTGTTGACACAGTGACTATGTAAGCTCACGCAGAAACAGTGTAGAGGGATAGGAAAGGTTTTCAGAATTTTGCTAGTGGATCAATTTCAGAGGTTGGGATCTGGAAAGTGGCACCGTGAGACTGTTCCTTGGGGTCCATAGATGAAAAGCCACTTGGTTGAGGGCTAACGTTGAGCCTGGAATGGGATGACGTAGTAGTTGGAAGTTCCAATCCTGGATCTATGTAGAGGCTGCACAAAGCTTCTTCAAGGCAGTGTTTTCTTCATCTGGATCAGCCGGAAACTCAGTGATTGAGTGAGGTAAATCCTTAAAAATTCTTCTATCGGTATTTCTCTCTGTAATTGAATTACCCAAGGGTATTCAAAGTTGTATTCAAACATTGCTACTGCATAATAATAAAACCCTCAAATATACTTTTTAAGCAAGTAAATCCTCTCTGCAGACAAAGACGATCCCTCTAGCCCTAGGGTGGGTCTAGAAACAAGGAGACATGCTAGAGTGTAGGTTCCTAGTTACTAAATGAAAAGAGGACATGGTAGATCGTCCTATCTAGAGTCCAATGCTGTTGTCGCAACTATAGTAGTGATGAAGGCCTCTCGCTCCTGCCTCGGAAAGTCACAATCCTTCCGCAATCATGCTCGGATACCTGCACATATATCAGAAAACAAGAGAAGCATACAACATAATAATTTCATTCTTAACTACTAGCAAGTCAAAGAGGGCTAAGCATATTGCATTAAACAAAGATATAATGCAAAATGGGAACCAGAAAATAGTCACATGTATGTATTGATAGAAGGAAGAGTTACAACCAAAGCTCTCACGTTACGGTCTCTTCCAGCAGGGTTCAGTCGAAGCGCGTCTCAGTGCTCATCAAGGAATTTGGACGGGATGAGGGCATGAGCTTAAGCTCTCTCAACAGAGTTCTTCCTTGTTCTATCTTCTCAACAATTCAGCTATTCAGCTATAATGCATTCAATTCTCCAAGTTCAGCTAGCTTATGCAAAGAGAGATAGCTTCTTTTTATAGAGGCAAAGGAGGAGGTTGGGATCCCTACAAAGGTGGAAGGGATTCCTATCCATTAGGAGGTTCCCACAAGATAAGGAAACCATAAACTAAAGGAGGGAGCTCATGGTTATTCAGTCCAACCACTCCCAATGACTCATCCTCGAAGTTGTTGGAATGGAACCTCCGCCTCTATTTTTAAAAAACATTCCATAAACAACTTGGCATGGGTGTTTAACTAGGATAGAGCACCAGGTGGCATGGAGCCCAGTGTCAATCTTCCCCATTGGCGCAAGGGTAGAACTGGCTACTCGTGCCAAGGAAAAAACAAGGGTTTTTGAAGCTCTGCTTAGGGAATTTTCAATAGAAGGAATATTACTCTCATGTAAATGGATGCAATGATGGTCTTTGCAAGGCATGACACTTCTTATTAGTCATAGAAATTACCCTACAATGTGTGGGATGGGGATTGCAGGGACAGTGACGAAATGTTTTGTAACAAATGCCCCCTAAAGCATGAGGTCTGAGGGAGAGGGAGGGGTGAAATGCTTTATGATAACGCGTTCGAACCAAACACCGCTGTCAGAAAACCTGAAAGTACAAATACAATTGATATCTCTGATACATGAATATTTGATATGGACGCAACCATCCATAATAGATTTCATACAAACTAAGATCCGAGGTATGGACGCAGCCATCCAGTAGTAAGGATCAATAAAATAGACTCAGGTATGGTCATAGCCATCCAATCAAAAGAGTCATGCAATAAGTCATGATAATCCACAAGAACCCACAGCCTGGATTTTATCATACAAAACCCAAGGTCTTGTGCTCCTTCTCGACCCGAACAAGTACAAATTCAAGCATGCGAACACATGAGCTGAATTCGAACATGCAAGAAAATCATCTAATTACCAGCCAATGATGAAAGTTGTTAACAGACGCGAGAGAGACCACCAATAATGACAATGTCCCTCAAGGTACGAGAGGTACAATCCATAGAATGTGAATAGTGATCTGGCATCGAACACCCGCATAGTCACTCGATCGAAGGCCAATGATGTTGACCTTGCGTTGAATGTGAAGAACCTGCCATTAAGGCATGCAGGCTCCAAGGTACCGGAACGGAGTCTCTAGATCATATTCCTGGATAATGAGCTGAAGTCAATAGGCAGTGACCTGGTCGAAGGAGGGCCATAATGTTTCCCACATCATCGACATGAGACAGAGGAACATTATGATTGTGAATCAGAACCAACAGTGAATCAGAGGGAGGTTGAAAACTGCAGAGGCAAACTTCTCTTGAACATATCAGCGACACGACACTGGATTTCGCAATATTTGACATCAAGGGATCTAAGGTCATGATGACATGGCAAAGATAAAATGAGAGGTCAAAAGAGATTACCCAAACCCATGGAGGAAAAAATGACAAAATGAGATGTCCCCAACCCGACACGAATGCAGATGCCATGTTCAAGAGCGACATACTGCCAACATAACTAAAAAATGGTTCCATTTTCCCCCACCATTTCTGGTGAGTACCCCAATTATTTTTGAAAACAAGCTTGAAGGGGATAGCATGTGCTTGCAATGTAAGTTTATCCTTCGGATAAATCCAACCTAGTACATTTTACGAGCCCTAGGAAGGAGGAACTCGGTTAACGTCATGGTGACGAAGTCTGATGTCATCAGAGTTTAACGAGTATGACAAAGGAATAACTCAACATATTTTCATGTTTAGAGAGTTTGAAAAGAAAGCAGAAAATAAAACTCCAACATGGCCCTTTTCATAAATAGTCTCTCAGATCTGAAAAGGTAGAAAACGATGCCTGAAAGAACCTCTTAGTCGCGATAGGCTAAGGTATTCCTTTTTCCTAAATAATCCATCCCAGCCCGAAAAAGAGGTAAACATACACTGGGTAGATATCATTTTGCATCCATTTAATGAGTTCAAAACGACAAGAGTCTCAACAATCTTTTCAATTTTTAAGAGTAAAAAAAGATATTAAAGTTGACTCCTCCTCGAGGAACGAGCGGTATTACGGGTAGCAACTAGTTCAAGCGATGGTGGAACTTCTCAAAAAAGATAAAATTCAAGAGGCTAGCTAACAATACCACTCATTACAGTGGTTCCTCAGGAATGGGTAAAAAAATCAAGTGAAGGCATATGATCGGCCAAGCAGATAGTGACGATGAAATGAGAAAAACCAAGGCTCATCTGGAAAAATAGGCTGATAAAATGGCAATCACGAGAGGTAAAATAAGAATGGTTTCATTTTTACACAGGCTTGAAACAAAGATAAACTGTGCTTGAAGTAATTTTGCATGCCCCCAACATGGTGACTCAATTCGAGGTACATGCCCCCCAAGCTTCAATCCATATAAAAGGCAGATGGAGTGAAGGTTCAAATTACGAGATCAAGAGAAAGAATCGACTGGGATTTTACGAGATCTAATCAAAATCTTGAATTGGAAAGGGAGCCTGTTTCATTTTTTAACGAGTTTAACATGGTAAAAGAAATATCCTCATGACATCCTGTTTTAGTTGTTAAGGAGCTTGACACAAGAAAGGAACTCTTCTCTGAAAGAGGCTTGTTTCATTTTTTAAGGAGCTTGACACAAGAAAATGAACTATGCTCTGATGACAACTCATCATGTCGAATAAGAATTCATGGCTTCGAAGAGGTTCTCATCTAATGGCAGAACAACATCTCGGAAATCAGGACTCAATGTCCCTAGTACGCGATGCACAATGGCACTATCACTAAATGTGGGCACGGGACAGGTAGCCACATAATCGACCTGTGGCAGGAAAGATACAACCAATGGATAAAGACCTGGAGGAGACGATGGTGGACCAGATGTCGTATGAGGACCAAAGAATGAAAGCTGATCAATGGTCACGATCCGACCATCATGTGGAAAACAGATCACACGAAAGAGGGAGGAGACAAGTGCACCTATGGAAAAATCATAATTGCGACCCAAGAGTAAATTGAAATCCAAGGGGCCTGGAACAACCATCACGTCTATATAGACGGTTTTCCCTCCCAAAGTAATAGGCAACTTCTGAATGATCCCTAACGGTTGACTGGTTCCTCTGTTAAAATCCAACAGGTTCTGTGTAACAAGCACAAGCGGTGGAGAACCAAAAGCTTTCCAAGTATTTGAGGATATTATACTAACAGACACACCTTCATCTATAATCATGCTAGGTACGACCATATTGAAGGCTTGTACCATGATCTCAAAAGGCACATAAGAAGGAAGGCGGTATCCTGCAAATCGACTCCAATCGAAAGAAGAGACCAAACTATTTGGAGGGGGTACCATAAGAATGGAATGGTCATCCCCTAGTGTTAAGTGAGCAACAGGAGCATCCTCTGGGACCTTCACCATGGGAGCAGGAGGAGCAACTTCTTGAACCACAGGGACGGTGATGGCGCCTAAACTGCCAAAACCCATATTATCCATATAAAAATGCATGTCACATTCATTTCCAGAATTTTCCTCAAATTGGGACAAACTCTAATGCGGAAGATATTTCAAATGTTGATAATTATGGTTACTAACCATAATTATAATACTCACTTTGAAAAATTCTTTGATCTTTGGATTAAACCCAAATCACCACTCATATCCGCTTTTACCAAACTCTTAATTATGCACCTTCAATTCATTAATGCATATCCATATGCATTTCAACCCAAAATCTGCGCGGAAGTTGTTCCTCTTCATAAAATGCACATTTACAAACTATATGCAAATACCCACCTTACTCATTGGTATTTATCATATTCAACTGACATTGGTTAAAACCCGAAATGTTAATTATATAAATATATCCGGACCATGTTAACATTCCATACTTTGGTTTAAAACCCAAAATAGCAACATAATATCTTAATTCTAGGTCCCACAACATTTCAACTCACTTATCCACCAACTTCTATCCGCGGTGCCACTTTGATTTGATCGTATTAATGAGTTTGCCTTGGTTAAAACCAAAAGTATCAAATATAGATATTTACGGCCCACACTTTCATTTCACCCCACATATCATAACATTCGTCAAAACTTAAACTTTATGTTATAAAGTTTAACATAACACTTTTAACTTACCAATTCCACCTATCACATATGTCGAGGCCCATCATATATCATATATGGCCCACAACTATCAGCCATACATACCTTTGTATTGACGATCATCATCTCCATACATATGACGGTTAACGCTTCATCGCGCTCCATCTCAACGATCCAACAATCATCGCATAACAAAATTTCACACCATTTAACAGCTCTTATGCACACAAAATAGGCGGTATTGAATTATCACAATGCTACGTGTCGCTGCCTGAATGCTATCGCGTTCGTTTCAACGATTACCACTTACCATCCAAGAGCTGCGCGAAAACCATTAGTTGGTTTTTAAAACCGTCTTCGCCACTCCATTGCCATTTACTTATGGTTCCATCCTCCCATTGATTCATGATTCCACACTCTTTTGACCAAATTTCCTCTCACTTATTATAACTCCACACAAATAATTCTAATTTCTCTAATCCACTGTGCCATTTCTTCTTTCAACGGGTTCATTGGATTCACTACTTCTCATTTAAAGGTTGTGTGAAACCCCTTTGGAGGGTTCCAAAAGCACTCCTTTGATCCTCTTCTTTGTTCCAGTCTTGATCTGAATCACTGTTCGATCGGATGTGATACTGATACATATGGTCAATGTATCCAAAGTACCGAATTGAAAACTCAGTTTCTGTTATGTTTCATCGATCCTTTCAGTGATCAATGATTGAATTTAACAAATGCAAACTCAATCAGTCTTCTCAAATATATATGCAAACCCTTTATGCTCTTCATCTTAATTCATAATTATAACCTTATCTCAGTATTTCCATCGAATCTCTCAATTGTATACAGAACACCATTTCAAACCCCTATTACAAAGTTTTATCACACCTGTTCATAAACTCTGAGCATTTCTCTCACACAATCAATAACTTAGAAAACAATCTCTTTATATATAAACAAGTATTTACACGGGTTTCTTCTTCCCACGGACCTGATTTTCTGATAAATGTCCTTTTTGTCAAATTTTCCCGTAGGCTTACAACAAACCCTTGTCTGTCTAAAACCTAAATCTCTACCTCTCCTCCCTACTACTGTCTGCTACTTTTTCCTTGAGGCTTTACAATTTATACAAAATATGATGAACCAATTTAGGTTCAGATCCTCCATTATCTCAACAAAATCCTCCAAATCCTCAAAGTCCTAAAATCTATCCTTTATCCCAAAAAATCATTTCAAACTCATAAAATCATGGAGCCAATTCCACTTTAGGAATTACAATTAAATTTCAAATCTCTCATTTCCTATGGAATCTCAACTATCCTACTTCCCTCATGTTCTCCAATCATTCGGGAACATTTACAAATTCCTCTCAATAATTAATATATCTCATTAAAATCACCCAAAAAAAATTAATAATTACATAAGATATCAATATTCTTTTGAAAACACAAGACCCCCTATGTCTATTAAAATACAAAGGATTTTCTGAGCCTAATGCCCCTGCATCAGACTCCCAAGGTTAAAAATAATCATGATCTCCTGATCATGTGATTTTAACCTTTGTCTTCCTGCATCCCATACCTTGTTCTATAATTTATCATCTATTTCTGTTGTTGTTTGTTGCTTTTCTCTAGGTCTCCATACTTTATGCTGCTTTGCTCCACTAGCTATACTTTCATAGTCTGTTAATGTCTTCCTTTTGCTGCTGCTGCTTGTTTTCTTTCTTGCTAATGTCTTCTTCTGAGACACTTTCATCATTATCCTTCTTATCAGTTCAATTTCTCTGTCCAATAAATCTTCTGTCTGTTGATTTCTTTCATCTCTTGATTGCTGATATTTTATTCTTAATGCCACCCTGTCATCCTTACCCTCTTGTTTTCTACAATTACTAACTGCTTCTAGATTGTCACTTATGACAATTTCTTTGTCTTCTCCCTTCAACAATTCATTGGACTGGTACATAATATACCCTTTACTTCTATCTTCATTTCTTTTCTTTAATTTTTTGATGTTGTCCTCTAACCTTTGCATCTCCACATTATGCATTTCCCAATATTGAAATTGAGATTTCTCTTCCTATATTGAATCCTGATTCTTTAGCATAATTTCCATTCTTTATTCCATGGAATAAAGACTTCCACATAATTTCCTTCCTTCTCCTTTAGTTGACTGTCTAACTGTGTCAAATTTTTTCCAGCATCTGCAATAAAACCTTCATTCACAAAAAAATTATTAAAATAAAAATCATAAGGCCTCAGTGCCTTTCTTTCCTCTGGCAACATTTTAGTATGCTGCTCTGAAATTTCCTCTTCTATTAGCACATCATTATGCTAATTCATTCTACCTAAAGAATTCTCTAAAGGCATCTCAAGACTGTCAACAAGTCTCTCTCCCACATCATCTGCTTCCATGATGTTTTCTTCTTCTTGTCCACTGTAGTGAACTCTGTCTTCTGCAATCTCCCTGTCATAATCTGAGTTTTCCAGCAAATTTTCCAACAATGCAATTTATTTTTGGCATTTCTTAAGTACTTCATCATCACTTACAATCCCTGCATTTATACACAAATTTTTAGTTTGTAAATCACAAAGCTCAGCAGTCGCAACTGTTGCTTCACACATCAGTTCTTCAAACTGAATCTCTTCTCCTTTTTCTTCAAGAAATTCTTCCTGTGTTGTACCAACTTCAAATATAAATGCATCACTGCTTCCCTCATTCTAGAGACATTCTTCATCATTACTTTCTGCTTCAGAGTATTTATCTTCTGAAATAAATTCTTCCATACTTTTGACAGCTTCAAAATATTGCTCATCCTCTTCTGCAAAACCTTTAATCATATCAAAATTATTAGATTCAAAAATACAAGGCTTTACATCATCTGGCTGATCTGAACTTGCCCAACAACTCAGGAAATCATCAATAATTCCCTTTTCAACAAGGTAAACTTCTTGTTGTATTAAATCTTCACCATGATTCATAAGATCTTTCACAGATCTCCATTCTTCATCTTTACCCATAACTTCACTCTGTTCTACTTCACAAATGGAAGCTTATATTTTCAACTCAGCTTCTCTGAGTTCTTCACATCCCAATTGTACACTCATCACCTGTTCAAGCTTTCTCAGCTTTTCTGCTAACTGCATATTCACTTGCTGTTCTCTCTTCTGTTGTAGTCTCTGCCACTTTACTTTCTTCTTCATGAGGCAACCATATCTCTGGTTTTATTCTATCATAATTTTCAATTTATTAAATTGTTCTCTTATCTCAGCTAACTCTTTGTCATATTCTTCATCATTCAACTGCTTCCTTATGCCATTTGCCTTGGCATATTCTTTCTCCTTTATTTTGTTGTGGTCTCTCTCAGAACCTCTGCTATTTCTTCTATGACTATCAATAGTCATCTTCTTCTCCATTTTTATCTTCATGAGTTCCTCACTCATTCACCATGAGATGTACTAAAGCCTCTGCAATAACAATTCCTCCTTGTTACAACTTACCTCACCAATCCTTTTCTCTGGATCTGGTCTTTTGGCAAGCACTGGTTCTCTATTTCTGGAACCTTTTGAGCATTCTTCTCTGCTCCTTCTAGGTTTCAACTCATATGCAACTTCTAAGAACACAATTTTCCTTTTTATCCAACCTTTTTTGGAATTCTTCAAGGTTCTGCAACATTCTCCTTCCACTTAGAATCCTTTACTAGATTCCTTCATCACTACTCTTAAAGTTGTGATCTTCTTTTGCTGAGATTTTCTTCAACTACCTACAACCTGAATTCTGCAAACATAATCTTCAAACCAGAGTTAAAATAACACTTATCAACTCACCTTCAAGATCTCTGTGTGATCTTGTTTCACCTCTCATCTGCATTGTATCTCTATGTGTTGCAATCTATCAGATTCAAAATCTGATCCCTTTTATTTTCTCCATCACACATGCATTCATTCTAATTCCAATTTAATTAAAACAAACTTGAACCTTCAAAAGAGCTATTTCCTACTCTGATACCAAAATTGATGGCGCCTAAGCTGCCAAAACCCACATTCTCCATATAAAAATTCATATCACATTCATTTCCAGAATTTTCCTCAAATTGGGACGAACTCTAATGCGGAAGCTATTTCAAATGTTGATAATTATGGTTACTAACCATAATTATAATACCCACTTTGTCAAATTATTTGAACTTTGGATTAAACCCAAATCACCACTCATATCCGCTTTTACCAAACTCTTAATTATGCACCTTCAATTCATTAATGCATATCCATATGCATTTCAACCCATAATCTGTGCGGAAGCTATTCCTCTTCATAAAATGCACGTTTAAAAACTATATGCAAATACCCACCTTACGCATTGGTATTTATTAGATTCAACTGAAATTGGTTAAAACCCAAAATGTTAATTATATAAATATATCCGAACCATGTTAACATTCCATACTTTGGTTTAAAACCCAAAGTAGCAACGTAATATCTTAATTCCGGGTCCCACAGCATTTCAACTCACTTATCCACCAATCTCTATCCACAGCGCCACTTTGGTTTTAGTGTATTAATGATTTTACCTTGGTTAAAACCCAAAGTATCAAATACAGATATTTACGGCCCACACTTTCATTTCACCCCACATATCATAACATTCGTCAAAGCTTAAACTTTATGTGATAAAGCTTAACATAACACTTTTAACTTACCAATTTCGCCTATCATATATGTCGAGGCTCATCATATATCATATATGGCCCACAGCTATAAACGATACATACCTTTGTATTGACGATCATCATCTCCATGCATCCACTGGCTGATGCTTCATCGCGCTCTTTCTCAACGATCCAACGATCATCGCATAACAAAATTTCACACCATTTAACGGTTCTTATGCACACGAAATAGGCGATATTGAATTACCTTCGATGCTACGTGTCGCTACCTGAACACTATCACGTTTGTTTCAACGATTACCACTTACCATCCAAGAGCTACGCGAAAACCATCTTTGTTGTTCCATTGCCATTTACTCATGGTTCCATCCTCCCATTGATTCGTGATTCCACACTCTTTTGACCAAATTTCCTCTCGCTTATTATAACTCCACACAAATAATTCTTCTTTCTCTAATCCACTGTGTCATTTCTTCTTTCGATAGGTTCATTGGATTCACTACTTCTCATTTAAAGGCTATGAGAAACCCCTTTGGAGGGTTCCAAAAGCACTCCTTTGCTCCTCTTCTTTGTTCCAGTCTTGATCCAAATCACTATTCGATCGGATGTGCTATTGATACATATGGTCAATGTATCCAAAGTACTGAATTGAAAACTCAGTTTCTGTTCTGTGTCATCGATCCTTTCAGTGATCGATGATTGAATTTAACAAATGCAAACTCAATCATTTTTCTCAAATGTATATGCAAAACCTTTATGCTCTTCGGCTTAATTCATAATTATAACCTTATCTTAGTATTTCCATCGAATATCTCAATGGTATACAGAACACCATTTCAAACCCCTATTACAAAGTTTTATCACACCTATTCATAAACTTTGAGCATTTCTCACACATAATCAATAACTCAGAAAATAATCTCTTTATATATAAACAAGTATTTACACAGGTTTCTTCTTCCCTCAAGCCTGATTTTCTGATAAATGGCCTTTCTGTCAAATTTTCCCATAGGCTTACAACAAACCCCTGTCTGTCTAAAAACTAAATCTCTACCTCTCCTCCCTACTACTGTCTGCTACTTTTGCCTTGAGGCTTTACAATTTATACAAAAGATGATGAACCAACTTAGGTTCAGATCCTCCATTATCTCAACAAAATCCTCCAAATCCTCAAAGTCCTAAAATTTATCCTTTATCCCTAAAAATCCTTTCAAACTCATAAAATCACGGAATCAATTCCACTTTAGGAATTACAATTAAATTTCAAATCTCTCATTTCCTATGGAATCCAACTATCCTACTTCCCTCATGTTCTCCAATCATTCGGGAACATTTACAAATTCCTCTCAATAATTAATATCTCTCATTAAAATCACCCAAAAACATTAATAATTACATAAGAAATCAATATTCTTTTGAAAACACAAGACCCCCTATGTCTATTAAAATACAAAGGATTTTCTGAGCCTAATTCCCCTACATCAGACGGGAGAATATTTCTCCAAGTCCAAGGAATCTGAAGAAACAAGAAGAATGTGAGGGGGATGAGATCCACTCTCCACCGAAAAGACCTAATGAACCATAGGCGGGATTATATCGACCGGTTCCATGACCAATGGTTGGTTGGGAACAGATTTGTGAATTTGAATTTCTGGGGGAGTAGGATCGACCAAAGATGAATCTTGATCAATCGTTGGATCAACTAGTGAAGGACTCAAAGAAAGCTTCTAGTAACCAACTGGAAGGCAAGGTACAGAAACAGTAGGGTTGTCTAACACTTTCGTGGCTTCATCCATGTACGGACAAAGGTGAATGGTGTGATGCCCTTCACACAACTTACAGGGATTTGTGATATTACTCTGTTTCTTATGAGTCTTATCGGTACTAGTCGAATATGTGCCACCAATATGACTTATAGAAGTCAAAGGTAATGGCAGACGGCCATCAGACCATACTTCGAGCACCTTGGGAATTCCAGGGAAGTCTCGAAGAAACTGGTCACCTTTTCACAACATGAAAGGGAATTTTAATTTCCGTGGAAGGTTGGATGGTGTATCGATGGAGTTAGCCTCTCGCTTATCTGACTTCTTCTTCTTTGTCTTCTTCTTCTTCTTCTTAGCCTCCTGGATACTAGAATCCAGACTTTCACCAGGAAAAGTAGAAGAGGAGGACAAAGAAATAGGCAAAGAAGGGGAGAGGTCCCCCTTAGGATCAACATGATGTTGTTTCGGCGGAGGAGATGGTTGAGAAGATGTCAGACCACTCAGGATCACCAAGGTCGAAAATAACCACACGGGCAAACCAACAGTTAACCCAGGAAGGGATAATGTTGCCATATAAGGAGCACCAACATTCCCAAAATCAGGAAAAGGACCGGGATTCCCTTCAGAGGGGATTCCTTGGTTGGTAAACTCCGGAAACGTTGCCATCAAAAACAACCCTAAAACAAAACACTATGGAAGATAACTTTAACTAGGAATATTTCGTGGGAAAGTAATATTCTAAGACACTGAAACAAAAATCTATTGTTTCATATTTTAAGAGTCAAGAGACAAGAAAAAGGTGACTCTATCACTTTTAGGTTGAAACTAGCGTGAAATGAAAAGAGCTCGATGATATTTTCACTTTTTAAAGAGTCACGAAAAGATCAAAATGACTACTCTGGTAATCTAGGCAAGAGGGTGTACCAAGTTTCCATGAACTGCCATATACACCTTGGTGATAAAATGAAAGAGAAATTACCAAGGACTTAATGTACGTGTAGGTAGTCTTCCTGAATGTTGTGTTTGGTGTATCATGGTCACTGGGTGGTAGACTCGACTTCCTATGGATAAAATTATTTGAACCTATAAGGGTCTCCCTTTATATACTTGACAGTACGGGGAGCACAAGTCCATACTAGCACTGTCTAAAGCTAGGTGGCGAACGACAGCTACTAGGTTTTAAGACGCCGGAACATGTCTCTAGCTTAGACCACTAAAATTTTGCGTTAGGTTCCAATGTTTCCTTAGGTGAATTGAATAAATTTTAAATTTAATCTTGGATTATGTTTCAGTTTCAAGGCCTTATCGAATTTGGATCTCAAATTTCCTAAATGCAAACTATATGCAGAAGGACACCATTTTTCATTCAATGAAGGCTATTTAAGAGAAGGATAGAGATATTTCAAATGATAGCAAACAATGAGAACATACGAAGAAATCCACTAATGAATCTAATGAAATCCTACGAAAATGAAAAACTCTTTCCTAGACTATCCAATACTAGTTATGCAAAAGAATTCTTCATTTCTCAGGCAAAGAAAAGAATGCAATTTTTTTTTCCAATGAAATAAAGCACACAATGCACTAATAACATGAAAAACAAAAATAAACACTAGCCTGAGTATTGTGAATGAAATAATTGAAATTGAATGACTCAATCAACACAAAACAAACACAAGAAAGCACCCAAACTAATGATGCAATCTTTCAAATCAGAAAAAAGTCTCCAAAGCAAACCAAACAAGCAATGTAATCTATGCTTGGAGCAACAGGGTGGAGAATCAAATGAAAAACAAAATGATCATCCAACCAAGGATCGTCCAGCCAAGGAAAACACTTAAAAGGATCAAGGAAACTTAGCGTAATCAACCAAGGAATGAGACTGACAACAATCAAAAGACTTGATTTCCAACCAGAAGGCTCAATGCACGAAGACACTCAGAAACCCTAAGGCCTTAAGCCACATCGATAAGAAAATAGAAAAATGACTGAGGAAAACAGACCTACAGCAGTCAAAACAGTCTCAAAGGCTCAATTACACACAAAAAAACAACCCAGAATCAAGCACAACTGACCCAAAAAACTCATCAAGAGGTCAAACCAAGCCCTACAATATTTGGTGTGACTATAAGGTAGTAATCCGTGCCAAAAAGGGGATGGCGCGACTGCTACAAAAGAAACCTGCACCAATCAGCATGACTGTTCAAATGAAAAGTGTGCCAAGCCAGATAACTATGGGAAAAGGAAAAACACAAATGAGCAGAGGTCAACCTTGACACTCTAGGGCTGATCAGGGGTTTTAAACATAGACAAGCAAACTAGAAAAGATAGACAAGTAATTCAATGATCGAAGTCAACCCAACAAGGTAAAATGACAAACTCACACTGATCCCCTGCGGAGTTGCCAATTTTTTAATCAGGTAAATCCTCTCTGCAGAGAGAGACGGTCCCTTTAGCCCTAGGGTGGGTCTAGAAACAAGGAGACATGCTAGAGTGTAGATTCCTAGTTACTGAATGAAAAGAGGACACAGTAGATCGACCTAACTGGAGTCCAACACTGTCGTCGCGGCTGTAGTAATGATTAAGGCCTCTCGCTCCTACCTCGGCAAGTCACAATCTTTCTACAATCATGCTCGGATACCTACACACAGATCATAAAACAAGAGGATCATACAACATAATAATTTCATTCTTAACTACTAGCCAGTCAAAGAGGGCTAAGCATATTGCATTAAACAAAGATACAACGCAAAATGGGAACCAGACAATAGTCACGTGTATGTATTGATAGAAGGAAGAGTTACAACCAAAGCTCTGACGTTGCAGTCTCTTCCAGCGGGGTTCAGCCAAAGCGCGTCTCAATGCTCGTCGGGGAATTTAGACGAGATGAGGGCAAGAGCTTAAGCTCTCTCAAGGAGTTCTTCCATGTTCTATCTTCTCAACAATTCAGCTATTTAGCTATATTGCATTCAGTTCTCCAAGTTCAGTTAGCTTATGCAAAGAGAGATAGCTTCTTTTTATAGAGGTAAAGGAGGAGGTTGGGATCCCTACAAAGGTGGAAGGGAGGCCTATCCATTAGGAGGTTCCCACAAGAGGAGGAAACCATAAACTAAAGGAGGGAGTCCGTGGTTATTCATTCCAACCACTCCCAATGACTCATCCTCAAAGTTGTTGGAATGGAACCTTCACTTCTACTTTAAAAAAAAATTCCATAAACAGCTTGGCACGGGTGTCTAACTAGGATAGAGCACCAGGTGGTGCGAGGCCCAGTGTTAATCTTCCCCATTGGCGCGAGGGTAGAACTGGCTACTCGCGCCAAGGAAAAAACAAGGGTTTTTGAAGCTCTGCTCAGGGAATTTTCAACAGAAGGAATATTACTCTCATGTAAAGGGATGCAATGATGGTCTTTGCAAGGCATTACACTTCTTATTAGTCACAGAAATTACCCTCCAATGTGCGGGATGGGGATTTAAGGGATAGTGACAAAATGTTATGTAACAATACTGCACTGGTTTTCCTGCATTGGGTTTTTCTGAGGACTTAGTCCAAAATAAAGGTTTCATATATGTGAATGATTTCCTTATTTATTTTCTTTGTTTCTAAATCAATTTTAGTGTAGGCTACTTCAGTAGTTGCTTCAATAATTCATATCTAAATTAATTATGTAATGTAACTTACTTAATAGGAGAATTATACTCAGTTTTTGTGGTAGGATTCCTTAGACTGTTGAGATCTAGAATTTTTCACATGGTATCAGAGAATTGATGTGAAACAGGAATGACAAATCTGATTTCTAAAGTGAAGATCATGTTTTTTGCAGTGCGGCAGAACGAATCCATTGAAGGATTGCACAGTTCTAGCTAGGAGGGCTAAGATTTTTGAGGAAGTCTCTCTTTGAGTGAGTTGGCAGAGAGAAAGGACTTACAGATCGAGATATTGTTGTGGCAGAGGGAGCAGTGTGAGCCTCCACAAAAAAGATAGAGGGACGTAGTTTTTTTAATCTGTTGCAAGACAGAAAAGTGTTAGAAGGAGTTAGGAGCACATTTTGAGGGAATTCTTCCTCAGTGATTTTCTAGCCGATGAATTCAGCATTTCTCATTTGTTGAGAAGTAGAGGAGTAGCATAACTTACAACTCCATCAAGGAGTACATAATCCTTCCAAGGACTGTGTAGGAGGGAGAAAGAGGTAGCAGATTCAACAATTTTTCGGTTGAGATGGATTCTCACAGACTTTGTTATCAAGATTGATTGGAGGGCTCCTCCAATTACATGATATGAAAGGAACGGGCTAAGTGCCTTATGGATGAACATGGTCTGAATATTTTCGTGGATAATTTGGTATCTGAATGTACATATCCAGATCAAAACAAGAAGCACAAGGCTGATATGGCGAAGGCAAAGAGGTTGTTGCTTGATGGTTTCAAGGATCACATTGTCTCACACATAGTTGGCAAGGACACTTCCAGAGATATGTGGGTATATTTGCATGATCTATATGAGGGATATTCTGAGCAGCGAAATTTGTACATGGATCAGAAGCTCCATATGATCCAGATGCGGATAGGGGAGTGTGTGGCTTCATACCTCATTCGATTTCAAGAGGTTCGAGATCAGTTGTCTGCAATGAATGATACATCTACAAATGCAACCATGGTATGGATGGCCCTTAATAGTGTCACATAGGAGTGAAAAGTGTTTTTCTAGAGCATGTTGGGTTGGGCAGCATTACTTATTTGGGAGTATTTTCAGCTAGCTTTTTAGGAGGAAGAGCTAAGCATATACCTCATCAAGTGCAAGCTTGATAGCAGCAGCGGAAGCAGATCAAAATCCATGGTGGAAGAGGAGGACTCAACCCTTGCATCGAAGGGACAAAAGGCACAATGGAAATTGAAGCGTGATGTTTCGAAGGTAAAGTGCTTCAGATGTGGTGAGATGGGTTACTATGCATCTTAATGTCCTCTGAAGAATAAGGAAAAAGATGAGAAGCATGACCCGAAGGTTGTAGGCATGAAGATTGAGGAGGATGAGGTTTCCATGAGTGCCCATGCTTCTCCTGGAGGGAATTGGGGTGATATTGAGTTACAGTTCTTCTTGAACTTCATTTGGGTAGGATCCTTGAGGAGCCCACCTCATGGATCGTACCTTGCTACGGAAGCCCATATCAGTAGTAGAGGGATGGAGGAGTATTCAAATGGAGTCGAGGAGTGATGGAGATGACAGTGAAGTTGGTAGCAGCGCTTAATTCTATATCAGCAGTGCAAATCAGAGGCAACAGTAGCAGCAACATCATTATTGGCTTGAGGGGTCCTAACCTAGGTTTGGATTTATCGCGTAGCCAACAAAAACCTCCAACTATTGGCCCTTTCGGTAGTGATCTTCTTGCGCAGACCAAAGTCTCACCCGAAGCAGTATGGGGGGGTGTTGGAAGCAAGTTTCCGCACCCTGAGGGTTTTTTTAATGTGGTATATCTAATCAGACTTACTACAAATAATATAAAATATTTGTGTAGCCATAGTTAATGGTAACAGATTGAACCCTTTCATAGATTGTCACAGAATACTTCAATATATTTCGTGCACAGTAGCTAACTATACTTCATTCAGATCTCTTTATCTAACATCAACTAATTCTCGTGCATAAATCCAACTAACCAATTATAGAATTAAATACACACAACATAACAAATTAAGATCTACAACAAATAACAGATAATCAAGACAGTAAATCACATAAGAATCTGGGTTCGCCAAAAATTCCTTCATTATTAAGAGATTTCAAATTCAGTACAATCAATGTTTCTACACACATAGTAGCAGAGTCCGCACAGAGCTCAGGACTTAGGTATCCGCACACACAACCAACAGGAGCCTTTCTACCTAGACAAAAACCCAGACTATAACTAAACTAATCAATATTTCATTCATTCATGTCTTCATGTCTATCTCTCCTAGCTCGACTCTTACATATTTATATTATCAAATGCGCACATACCATGGTCTCAAACCATGGTTTGAGACTCATGTTTTTTCCCTTTAACCCTTTACAATAATTAAGGAACTTTGAACCACCCCAAATCCCCTTTAACCATCTATACGCAGTGCATACAACAAAACTTAAGAAAAATTATCCCAAAAAAAGTACCCCTAGGGCCCTTGCTCCAACATGCCTCCAACACAATCTCATGACTCGTCCCGATTCACTGCTGGGCAGTTGCCTTCATCTTGACCTTCAATGCTTCCACAGAGCTCTTGAGTGGCACTATGACTTCCCTGCTATGTGTGACAATGCTCTATGCTTCATCTACCAACTTGGTTTTTGTTGGCCCCTCAGTTGCCAGGCTAATGCTACGTTGAGTCTGTTGTAGGATTTTGAGGGCATTGTCAGGGTTCTGTGATCGTTGCAGGGCTTCCTCGACCCAAGGTTGCATCCATGTCTCCAATATCTTCTCGTGGTGGTGCATGTCCTTAATCTCTGTCTGAATGGCCTTGCCCACATGAAGTCTGGAAAGCCTCTGCGTTGTCACGAAGGTTGGCACCACCATTATGATCACTGACAGGGAAAATTTTAAGGATGGAAGTTTATCTTAAAGCTTGGAAACCTTGGAGAATCTTACTAGTCCCTAATATGAAAATTGTAAAATGTTTGGTGATATTTTTACATAAATATTTTGGAAAAAACATGGAAAATTAGCCCACCTGTGAACATTAGCCCCTAAAATTTTCCCTGATCTCTGTAAACTGCTTCTCTTTAATTATGAGTTCATTCCTTAGTTGCTGGACCATTGGGTGGTTTTGAATAGAAGTCCAAACACCCATGGCCTCATCTAGAAGTGTACCACATTCTACAACTTTTGTTGTGACGTTTTTAGTTGCGACCTTTACTTCAGTTGCGCGCTATGCTCAGACCTCTAGCGGTGTCTCTGGTTAGAGCTTCATCTGCAACTCGGCTATATGTTGTTCAAACTCTGCATGGCTTCATCTGCAGCTTGGTTATATGTTGTTCAAACTCTGCATGGATGGTATGGATTTCAGCGCACGATGTTCTTAGCACAACGACTAGGCTTTCTAGCTTTGTTGGTGGTGCGACGGAGGTAGGGACAGTGAACTTTGGCAGGTCAACGCACAAACGATCAACCATGGCTTCTAACGCGGCACGTCGATCCTCAACTACTCGACATGCCTCCTCTACATTATGTTTCTCCTTCTCCAGCATTGTCGACTGCTATTGAGATTCGGTGATGGCTTGGAAGGAATGGGCCTCCTAGTATTGCAACTCATCCACAATCATGGTGTGGATAACGAGGAGCTTTCCTCCAGGTAGCATCACCAGGTAGATGCTAACCTCTACACAGGCTTGCACCTTAGCATGCAAGGCAAGCCACTCGAATTTAATGGCAGGTTCTGAAACCTAAATCATTCGATTGTCCAAGGGGGATAGAAGCACTGTGCTAATGGGTTGTGAGCTTGTTTCACTGAGGCTGGATGCTGACATGCTCACTTGTTGTGGGCTCGCTTACTTCACGCTCTCTTGAATTGTGCTCTCTTGCATTTTTAACTCCTGAAGGCCCGACTGCACACCCTGGAGGACTGATTTGTATTGCACTTCCATATCACTCCAAAGGTCCTCGGTGACAAACTTGACCGTGTTCTCAATTTCGTTGAAGTCATATTCAGTGAAGGTGAGGTCCTCTGTTCCTGACAGCTTAGAACCCTTCCTATTTTTGTGTGGGCCTACGAAGGTATGAGAACCTCTCTTAGTTCCTTTGGTTGTTTGTGTTGTAGGGGCCTCGTTTCCCTCACCATATTTCTCCTCAGATTCCTTCTCTAGATCAATCATTTCTCACATCGTGGTAGGCTCAGGCTTTGTCTCTGTTCCCTTGCCTTTCTGCTGAGTTTCCTTGGTTTTGCATGGCTTGGTTGAAGTATTCAGCATAGATGAAGAGGCACCCCCATTGGTGTGTGACTCTAACTAGGTAGGCGGCCACTCTGCTATGATGCGTACCAGGTCATCCTCTGTGACTAGGAATGGCATGTCATACCATATTCCTTCTACAGTGCCCTTCATGCGGATGTGCATGTTATGAAATGTGGCTTTAAAATCTTCAATTTTCTTGTATTGGTTGTAAAGGGTTGACGAAAACCGCGGCTTTGACTGAATCGCCTGGAACAATGTAGAGTCAAACATCACCCAAAAAATCTTGTTCTATGTGATTCTGGAGGGGATCTTAGAGTTCCACAAGGTGGCGTAGCACGTGGCTTCGCACATGTCTGGCTCAGTTTCAGGGAACTGGGTATCCTATGGCGTATTCCCCCCGATTAGTGCAATGAGGAGCAATAACCGAGCATAATAGAAATTCTTTCCTTCTTCCTTGACTTCACGCACATTGGCCAAAAATTTGACGGAGAGGTATTGGGACCAGTTAAACTGCATGCCCTTCTCACATTTCCATGCTAGCGAAATGACATGGGCTGGAACTTCCTTTGGCTGACACTTCCACATCACATTGCACACGAGGATCAGCATGCCAATCTAGGCGACGAGATCATTAATTTCATGAACCAGGAATCCCTGGGTATTGTGTGATACCTTGAACTTCTCCCTGATCTCCTTGGAAACTCTGCGCTCTAGGATTTTTCCTCTAAAAGTCATCGCAGGGTCCTCCCCTTGGTTGGGAAAGTTGGGAAAGTTGGTGATGTGAAACTGCCGCACACATATTTTGTTGATTGGGCTGTGCCCGAAGTGAGGAATGTGCAAGAGGTTTAGCAACCCCAATTTTTGCAGGCCCAACACCCAAGACTTCGGTTCAAATCTTACCAACCCATCCTCATATGGGATGTTTTCCAGGTACATGGTGGACGCAAGCACAGGGAATTTCTCCTGGTCTACCAGGTCCTAGTCTTCCATATTCAATAGCAGGATCTTTTCAAACATGTCACCTTCAATGGGCACTTTTTCTGGGATCAATGTCATGTTGATATACGACCACACCTTGTCTAGATCCTTTGGGAGCTTTACCGAGGATTTGTGCGGCAAGACATACGCAGGACGTCATGAGATGCCATCAACTACCTCCAAGACATCCTATTCTGTTATTGTTTCGAGTAATTTAGCCATAGGTTTCTTCTGGCGCTCTGTAGTGGTTTATTGAGGCTTCAAGGTCTTCTGGCGTGGTGACTTGCGAGACCCCGAGGATTGCCCTTTCTTATATTGGATCAGCGCAAGGATCGTAGTGTCCCGCGCAGGGGTTTCTTCGGCTGGCATCGCAAAAGGTGTGGGTTTAGTGGCATTCATAATTGGTGGAATGATATGACAAAAACCTCAACAATGCATCTCCTCCTCAAATATCGAATCAAGGCTAGACACAAGATTTAGAAAATACTCGAAGAGCAAAGGGAACAAATAGCATATAAAGCAAAGAGAACTAATGCGACCCTTGCAGTCATATTTATAGTGTAGGCATGTCTTAAACAGTCTTCTACTCATTAATGTAGCCCCATAAAATGCTAAAACGACTCCAATTCTAGCATAATCTCCTTATTAAATGTAGTTTAGCCGCTCCTCCAAATGGTAAGAACGTTGTCTTTTCCAGATTTACTGTTCCAACGGCTATATTTTGGCACCTCTATGACCAAGTCAACCTTCTCGCGCAACTGCTATGCGATCATCGCACTTTTCTGCGCATCAGCCATCCTTGTTGTGCAGACCCATACTTCCGGCCATATAGTCATTTGGTGCGCACATGGAGAGGGTCATCCCTGTATGGTTTCAATTGACTTCCATTGATATACCCAGGAAGTTCTTCTCCGCTTAATGTGGCTAGGCATACTGCACCTCCTTGTGTGATTTCCTTGAAAATATACGGTCTAAGCCAATGCATTTGAACTTCCTTGGGTGGTGCGCAAACTTGCTGTCATATAACAAAACTAGATCCTCTTCTTTAAATACCTTCTGTCTAATGTGTCTGTCATGCAAGGCCTTTTCACGCACCTTTTTCACCTACTGATGGAAACCTGTAACAAACCGATCTTCTTCTAGCGCGACCAATTGTGACAATCATTCTTCCATAATATCCTGCTCCGCCATATTATTCAATCTTTCAATGCGCAAACTTGCGACAATATAATCCATAGGCATAATAGCTTCCTGCCCATATACCATTCTAAACGGTGTATTTCATGTCAGCTTCTTGCATGTGGTTCTGTATGCCCAAAGAACCGCAGCTGTGCACACATCCCAATCATTTCGATTATCATTTCAAATCTTAGTGAGCACGGTCTCCAATATCTTATTAAAGTCTTCCACCGCACCATTCACCTATGGGTGATACAACGTACTCTTCTGGTGATGAATATGGAATTCTTCAGTCATAGCTTGAATATTTTCATTAACAAAGTATGTACCTCGATCACTCATCAAAATCTTAGGGCACCTGAACCAAGTTAGGATGTTCTCAAAAATGAAGTGCACAGTTGTTTTTGCACTACAATGCTTCACAGCCTTAGCCTCAGCTGATCTAGTCACATAGTTTGTCGCAGTGATTATGTAGTGCACACCTATCTTCTTTCCTGGAGGGTCGATAGGTCCAACAAAATAAATGGCCCGATTTTCAAAATCTTGCAAATTCAATTGTGGGTGAAAAGCCATCTCATCTCTGCGCGATGGTCTCCCTGTCCTTTGGCATACATCACAAGTGCAGCAATACTCATGTGCGTCACTATGCACCGTGGGCCACCATAAACCAGATTGTAAAATATTTTGCGCAGTTTCTTTGCATAGTGACCTCCTGCAACTCCTCCATGAGCCTCGGCTAATATATCCCGTATTTCGAATTCCAACACATATCTTCTTAGCACTTCATCGGCATCCAGCGTGTACAGTTGGCTAGCAATCAAGGTAAAATCTTATGCGCGTGTGACCAGATCTTTCTTCTGTTTCAGCATATATTCTATGGGAGTAATTCCAATGGTAAAAAATGAATAATGTATGCAAAGTGATCATCGACTACTTTAATGGAAAATAGTTGCGCGTCTGGTAAGTTGTCTTCCAAGCTAGTTGGCTCCTCTCCGATTTGAAGGTGCGACAGATGTTCTGACCCAACATTCAATCTCCCAGGTTTCACAATTACTTCAAAGTCATATTCTTGAAATATCAACAACCATATGTAGATATTCCCCCCAAACACAAGCTTGTTTACCAGGTACTTCAAAGAAGAGTGGTCAGTAAACATCTTAAAATGGCCTCCCAACGGATAGTGGCAGAACTTCTATAGTGAGTAGAACATATCTAATCCTTCCCTCTCTATGGTCAAGTAGTTACGCTCCGCACTTGACAATTTCCTACTTGCAAATGTAATAGAGTGGTCAATCTCCCTGGCTCCTGGCTGTGCTAAGATAGCTCCCAGTGCAATGCAGGAGGCATCAACATGTACATGGAATTCCTTTGTCCAGTCTCGAAATACCAATATGGGTGCAGTGACCATATTCTCATTAATTAGTTCAAAGGCCTTCTGGCAGTCCGTGTCCCAGCAAAAATAGGCATCCTTCTTAAGCAACTTCTCCATGGGCATAGTGATCAACGCGTAGCCTTGAATGAGCTTCCGGTAATACCCTGTATGACCCAAAATTGAGCACGATTGTTTCACATTTGCGAGAACATCCAGGTTAAAAATAATAGTGATATTTGTTAGATCCACCATCAATACTTGATGAAAAAAATATGACCTATAAAGATCCTGAATGGGATGCAAAATATACACTATTTCAGATTGAGCTAGATTTGACACTTCCAGCAAGTATCCAGCATTAGGCGCAGACTCGATACATGCTTCTTCAATAGTTCAAAGACAATCCAGTCATCAAAGTATACTTCTAATAATTTATGGATGTATTATTTGAACGCATCTACCACTACGCGCGAGAAGATAGCTGGCACATTATTCAGACAAAATGGCATGACTGTATACTGAAAGGATCCTCATTCTATCACAAAGGTTGTCTTTCTTTCGACACAATTCTTATCTGGTGGTATCCTGAGAAACCATCCGTGAATGGTTAGGCCTCCTTCCCTCCCACATTTTCCAGGATTTCATCAGAAAATGGGGTCGAGAATGGGTCATGTACACAAGCATCATAAAATTTTCACATATCCACACAAATCCTTATTTCTCCCTTGGTTTTCTTGTCCTACACCGCCATAGGGCTCACCCAATCTGAGCCTTCCACTAGTTCTATGATCCCTGCAACAACCATTTTCTCCAATTCCTCATTGAATTTCTTCTTATATTTGGGATTCAACCTATACGGGTGTTGCTTCACAGGTTTCACATTCGGTTTCAAGGTGATCTTCATTACCCCAAGATCTCCTACTATCCCTTTCAGCTTAGAAAATTTTGTAGGGAACGGTTCCTGATATTCAGTCAATATTTCAGTGACCTTACTCACTGTATCATCATCCTAGTAGTCCCCTATATTTTCTAATTTCAGTTGTTCTTCTGAGCCAATATTGACTTGTTGAATCTTCATAGGCTTAGTTACATCTAGCGACTCAATCGTAGGCCCAAAAAATGTGTGCTATACTTCAGATTCAAGGATCATAATTTCCTTGGGTCTTCCTCATTATATTCAACTGAAAAATTTCAACAGTTAACGATGTCCTTCATCTGGGCATCCCATGCTGGCAAGGCGCGCTCCACAGCCGGTTTTGTAGTGTCAAAGATAACTCCATGAACATCCTGTAGTGCCTCATCCAAGAATTTGAACCCACTTTCAAAACTAAAGGTCAGGATAAAACTTTTTGTCATCACAGCCCATTCAATGGTTCCTCGTCATAGCTTAGTTTCAAGGTACCAGTCCATAGGCACTTTCCCCAAAGTGTGTGTTGGGCCGAAATTAAGGTATGTTTCTACCCTATGATTTATTTGAATTATGACATAGTTTAGGAATTCTCCCTCATCTCAACAATAAAAAAGAAAAATATTTATGAAAATTAGGGAGATTGAGGCTAATGAAAAAAGGAATGTTCTATAATGGAAATTTGACTTATTGTATCTCCATATGTAGGAAGGCAAAGCAGCTGACCAACGGTAAAATGGAAGACACCCAACAGACATGGACTCATAGAATTTTAGTAACTCCCAGAGACCAGCAAAAGGCAGAAAGACAGATCCAAGCTCGAGAACTCAAACAATAGCCATGCGCAACGAGCTATCATTTGGAAGATACTATCTCATTACGAGAAAATGACTTTAAAAGGACCAGGGGACGAACTAGATAGGGAGTTGAATAGGAATTTCCTTTTGTAATCAATGCATCAGGATAGAATTGTCCAATTGTATTTCTGTATTATCCTCAGATTTAATAAAGAGTTTTTATGTTTTGAATAATCATCGTTTGAGTTTCTCATTGCATTAGAGCTTCTGGTGGTATGGACCCAACCCCTGGGAGTTTCCTCACCAATTTCTATGTTGTGCGTTAGTTACAGAATCGATATCTAGTTATCTGATGCAATTGTAAATTACTTTTCCACTCGATAATGTTATAGTTTTCTTTCCTCATAGTAGTTTAGCATTCATGATTTCTAGCTTAGTATAATCGCATTCATGTTTTATTGCTTTACCGTTGTTAGATGTTTCCATTTTCTTTCAACACCGTTGCATTCGGTTTAAGAATCGTAGAATAATTACTGTTCAATGTTATTTCCCTTTACGAATTAGATTGTTCTTTCAACATAGTAAGGCATCCAATTGTTGATTAATGTCAATTAGTCAAGTTGCAAAGAGAATTCCATTGAAAAATTATATAAGTAATTACTGACTCAGTTCATTCAGATTGTTGTTCAATTCGTTAAGGTTGTTGTTCAGTTCATTCAGGTTGTTGTTCAATCCATTATTATGTTGTTCAATTCATTAAGATTGTTGTTAAATTCATTATTATGATGTTAAATTCATTAAGATTGTTGTTCAATCCATTAGTATGTTGTTCAATTCATTAAGATTGATGTTCAATCCATCATAATGTTGTTCAATCACAAGTTACTCCCCCTTTGAATTAGACAGGACAATTAGCCGCGTTCTACCAAGCCATTTCTCTTTAAAATGATTGAACTTCAAGAGTTAGATAATCCTTTTCATAAGAAATATAGAGTAACTATCAATTGACCTCACTTGCATATAATGTGCCTACACTCTTGAAATAAGAAGACTTACCTCGGGTTGATAATTAAATGCTAAGCACTAAGGTTGCCTATAATAAGCCACCTCTGTGAGACCAACATTTTGGTGCCATTGTTGGGGAGGGTGTTAAGAGTGATATCCTTTATTCATCTTTATCCATTGTCGTGAAGAATTGGGTATTAAAAGCGAGAGGTAATAACTTTCGTACCAGCAAGAAAAATGCTTACTCTCTGGCCCGTTTCTCAGTAAATCGTGTAAAGATTGGTAGAATAGGTGCTCTTGTTTTATGACTAGGAAGAAAAAGATATAAACAAATTGAAATTATCCACAAAAATCCCCACAGTACGAAGGACTGGTGATCCCTGGAAGAACAACATATATAGAATAAATCATTAAGAAAGTTGAATCTCAGGCATCCATAAGACCTAGAACTATTTCCATTCAAAGTCCTATCATACTCCCTCAGGCGGGAGCCCACGCCGAGATTCAATATGAGACAGAAGGATCTAAACGACGCCTTTAGACTACCGATCATATAGGCACTGACCCTTCAAGAGAGGGAGGTTCTTGCAATTTGCAGGAAGGGGAAGGAGAAACTAGTGGTGCAATACCAATAGAAGAACCAGAGACTAAAACCCCTAAAGAAGTGAGTGAGAAAGAGATACTCGGTATCCCAGGTCGAGGAAGTGTTGTAAAGCCTCCTCTGCACTCCCCTTCCAATCCCCCGAGGATTACTCCTCTAGAACAGGAAATTCCCAAAGATTACTGGCACATTTTTAATCAAATGGAAAACAATCAAAACTAGAATCAGAGGCAAACGTAAACATTGGAGTACCCCATTTTTTATCATGCTGCAAACGCCCCTATGAAATCCATTCCCTTACACAACATCCCCACCTTCCATGGATTGACCACAGAAGATCTAGATGCATTCCTATTTGAATTCGATGGCTTATGTAGGGGGTATGACTACACCATTGACCCTCAAAAACTGAAACTATTTCCCTCTACCTTAAAGGAAAAAACATTACGTTGGTTCATGGGACTAGGTGGGGGGACCATCAACAACTAGGACCAAATGAAGAAAATTTTCCTTAATAAATATCAAGACTACTGCCGGACCCGGAATCTAAAAGATGAAATATATAATATGTCTGCAAAATACAATGAAATATTAGAAGAGTACGTAGAAAGATTCCAATACAATTTACAAAGGTCTCCATATACTACGTTATCCAAAGACATCTTAAAAGCCACAATGATTAAAGGAATGAAGGAAGAATGGGTTGAAAAACTCAACATAATGGGAAAAGTGGATATTTACCAGGAAGAATATGATGAGATTATTTCCCTGTGTATTAGATGCTCTTGGGGTAGTGCGCGTAATCGGCCAAATGGACGAGACTCAATAAAAAAAAATCTTAAGCAGCCTAGTGGCAACGTAACTAGAGCAAAGTTTGGTAATCTTTCGGAAGATTTCAAAACTAACATCTTGGGTGCTTTGACAACACATCTTGACGTCTTACAAGCCACACAGAAACAAGCTATAGCAGAGCAGAACTTGGACGTTTTTTTCCCACGCTGTCGGAAGAAGCAAAGCCAAAGGGAATGCCCTTTAGACATGGTTCAGACCTGTTCTATTTGCGCTAAGGATCATACCACGGACCAATGTCCTTCACTCCCCGGGCTGAAAGCAGTTTACAAGGAAGTAGAGGAAGAAACAGAACATGTCTACCTAATGAATCAGCATCGACAATGGCAGGCACGACTAGGTATGCCTCAAGACCTACCTTAGTTCTTTTCTTCTCTGCAATTCAACCAGCAAAACCATGCAGCAGCTTGGCAAAATCAAAATCCTTTTTCTACTTGGCCGAACCAGTCATTTCCCATACCACCCTAGCCTACACAACCCTCATCAAGGAATAATTGGCCAAGCTTCCCTTGTTCTCCCCCTTATTGGCATAATGTTTCATATCAAGCCGAGTGGCCAAACCCCCCTTCTCAAAACACTAATTGGAATTGGCAGCGACCCCTAGGAATGACCAACCTACCAATGGGAGTGGGGGGCCAGAATCAACCTACACTAACAGCCCCATACCCAGTCCAACACAACCCACAGCCTATCATACGCCCTCATTGCCAGCCCAACCAAATCCTAATCCAAAAAATAGACCAATTCAACTAATTAATATCGTAGAAAATCCAAATCCCGGCGCTGAGCAGAAGCAATGCAACAAACTAAGGATAAGATCAGGACATACTATCTTACCAGCATAAGCCACAACTCCACCTCAGTCTCGAGCTGAAACTTTAACAGAGCCTAGCCAAACAAAAATAATGAGGATAGAGGTAGGCAAAGATAAAGAAACAATTGACCAATAGGGGCCTGAAGAACTTAGGATGCCTCCGCCAAAATTCCCTGAAAGGTTAACTCTGCCCAAACTGGTAATCTCTCCAAATTTTGACATCCTGGGGGAGTTAAGAAACCTTTGTATCAAAATTCCTCTTCTCCAGGCCATACAAGACATTCCCATCTACGCAAAGACAATTAAAGAGCTAAGTGGGAAAAAGCAAGTAAAAAAAACAAAGGTTGCACCCACCGTTCATGTGGTAGGAACGCTATCTAATTTACTACTAGGTAAGGAACCACCCGTGAAATATGAATACCCAGTAAATCCCATTGTGATTGTACAAATACCTGGAAACTCATTCCAAACACATTGGTCGACTTAGGGGTAGCCATTAACATCCTAACTACAGGGGCCTGCAAAAAATTGGGCATATCAGCTTTAGAACCTACGGCTACACTGATGGAACTCGCTGACAGTTCTGTTATCAGACCAGAAGGAATAGCACAGGACATCACATCTTGGTCTCTGTGGACTCATGGGAATATCCAGCTAATTTCTTATTTATTAATCTAAAGAACAGAATGGACGGGCACCCATTGATTCTTGGGTGACCTTGGTTGGCCACAGTCGATGCTTACATAGGCTGCTGAATAGGCAGCATGACTATCACTAGAGGAGATTCCATAAAAATATCATTATTTATCAGCCTACCAAACTAAGCTTACCCTCGATAAAAATTTACAAGCATCCATGTACATACAAGGAGAAAAACATTCATCTACCTCTGACATTAGTGGAAGCTCTCGAATTTAAGGATCAAAATGAAGACGATGTAATCAATAACTTTATGAGTCAACCACCCACATCTGGAAATTTAAAATGCCAAATGTTGAAAATAGTCCTTGAAGATGAAGCTCAAGAAGATCCTATAATAGACCTTGAGGATCAACATATTCCCACAACCGCTGTACGTAACAACATACCCATTGAGATTGAACCTAGAAAGGTCCTAAATATTAATGGAAATTTGGACGATGACCAAAAACAAAGGCTCATAAAAGTCCTTCAGAAGTATCAAGGGGAATTTTCTTGGGATTACCCAGACATGAAGGGTTTAGATCCTTAGCTATGCACCCATCACATCTATACCGATAAGGAAGCCCGTCTCATTAGACTACCTTAGCAAAGGCTAAACCCACACTTAAAAGATATTTTAAAAAAGGAGTTGCAAAAAATATTAGATGTAAATTTCATTTATCCTATTTTAGATAGCAAATGGGTCTCCCCTCTGGTAGTCATCCCTAAAAAGAATGGGAAATGGAGAATCTGCGTGGATTACAAAGAATTGAACAAAGCAACACAGAAAGGCGACTTCCCCCTCCCCTTCATTGACCAAGTCCTTGACACATTGGCAGGGAAACAGTTCTTTTCCTTCCTTGATGGGTTCAGTGGTTACAATCAAATCCAGATATCCCCCAAAGACTAGGATAAGACAACCTTTACCTACCCATGGGGTACTTTTGCTAACAGATTTTTACCATTTGGGCTATGTAATGCCCCAGCAACATTTCAGAGAGCCATAATCAACATTTTTCTGACTTAATAAATGAGGGGCTTGAAATCTATATGGATGACTTCACACCATATGGTGAGGACTTTGATCAGGCATTATAAATGCTAGAAAAGGTGTTGAAGCGATGTATTGCTACTTGGTTATGTTTAAGCAATGAAAAATGTCACATGATGATGACCGAGGGAGTGATCTTAGGCCACTATATCTCTTCGGCCGGAATACAGGTAGATCCAACAAAAATATAGGTAATCCTTCTATTAGCCACACCTTGTATACAGAAAGAGGTACACATTTTTTTGGGATATGCAGGATATTATCGTAGATTTATAAAGAATTTCTCACAAAAAGTTGTACCTTTGTATGCATTAACTGGAAAAATTGAATTCCATTGGACTGATAAATGTGATACTGCTTTTGCAGATTTAAAGAAACTGGTCTTGACATCACCAATTCTACAAGGGCCTAACTAGAAACTTCCCTTTCACATCTCTTCAGATGCATCCACCACAGAAATAGGGGCAATCCTTGGCCAAGAAGAAGACAAAAAGCCTTATGCTATTTATTATATCAGTAAAAACCTCACTCCTGCCGAATTAAATTATACAGTGACTAAAAAGGAGTTCCTAGCTGTCATTTATGCTATTAATAAATTTAGGCACTATATAACGGGCTATCAAGTACTCCTGTATACTTATCACTCTGCCATTAGATATTTAGCCAATAAACCAATCATGAATGGGAGAATAACTCGTTGGTTGCTACTATTGCAGGAATTCGATATAACAATCAAATATCGTCCAAGAAAGGAGAACGTGGTCGCAGACTTCCTGTCCAGGGTCCCAAAGATGGACAACACACTAGCAGTTGATGATCAGTTTCCTAACGAATATCTGTTTGCTATAGAAGTAAAAACGCCATGGTATGTAGATGTGGAAACTTACTTAGCAGTAGGGAAGCTGCCCAGACATTTAACATCAAGAGAACGGAAACCGATTGTACAACGCAGTGCAAGGTTCTCTTGGATTGGTGGATACGTCTTCCATATAGGGGCTGACATGCACATTCGTAGATGCATCAGAGAAGATGAAATCTATGACATCTTATGAGCCTGTCATGATGAACCTTGTGGTGCCATTTTGCAGAATGCGGAATGGGGCACAAAGTGTTACAATTAGGCAATTATTGGCCTATGATTCAAAGATGTAGAAAAATATGTCCAAGCATGTGATAGCTGCCAAAGAATGGGCAACCCAGGCCAAGCTGATGAAATGCAGCTACAACCACAATTGGTGGTAGAACCATTCAAACGATGGGCGCTAGACTTTGTTGGACCATTCAACCCACCATCAAACCAGAAAGTCTACATGTTGCTTGCCACAGATTATGTGACCAAATGGGTAAAATTTGTGGCCTTGTCAAGAGCCATGGAAGAATTAGCGATTAATTTCCTTTTTGAGTTTTTCGTGCAGTATGGTTTTCCATGGGAAGTGATAATCGATGGGGGGGTACAATTCATAGGTAATAAAATTACAGCCACCCTAAAGAATCACCATATCATCCATAGAGGTACGTATCCTTATCACCCGTAGGAAAATAGGCAGGTTGAAAGCCCCAACAAAGTTCTGGAGGAAATTCTTACCAAAACTGTATCAGCACATCGCCAGGACTTGGCCACTAGATTACCAAAAGCCTTGTGGGCTTATCATACAACCTGGAGAAACACCACTGGATATTCACCATATCAGCTAGTATTTGGGAGAGAACCTATCTTCCCTATTGAATTCAAAATCAAAACTCTAAGGACAGCCCAGGAGGTAGGGTTGGACTTAACAAAATCCAAAGCTAGAAGAATCCAAAAAATAAATGAATTAGACGAAACATGGCTAATAGCCCTGCAACGCACAACGATCATCCAACAATAGTGAGCTAAGTGGCATGACAACCTTATCAAGAAGAAAATATTTCAAAAAGGAGATTGGGCACTCCTCTATGACTCCAGATTCCAAGATTTTCCAGGAAAATTACAGACAAGGTGGCTCGGTCCATACAAAATTCAAGAAGTACACAACAATGGCACACTCACCTTGACCACCATAGATGGGTTTGGTTCAACATTTCTAGTTAACGGGCACAAAGTACATCTCTATTGAAAACCTCTCACGAAGGAATATTTTTTCCAACAGGTACGAAACGATCCCACCATCCAAGTCGTGGCAGAAGGGGGTGATAACCCCACAACCTCAAGTACATGAGAAGTTTTCTACCATCATTTGTAAATAATGTATATAAGTTCCTTACTATTCCTATTTTTTACTTTGTTGTACATTCTTCATACTCGCAGTTGTATTCTTCTTCTTTTCTCTCATCCGTAAGTTTTTGTTCTTATTTTCCTCATTTTTCAATGCTTGAACGACTGTTGTTCAATCCTCGAACAATTGTTGTGCAATCAGATTGAACAGCTATGTTTTTTGTTTTTATTGCTGTCCAAATCCTTTGAACAGCTGCTATCCAATCCAATTGAACAGTTGTTGTTCAATCAGACTGAACAGTCGTGTTTTTGCATTTTTATTGTTGTTCAAATCCTTTGAACAACCGTAAGTTTGTGTTCTTATTTTTCTCACTGTTCAGTGCTTGAACGACTGATGTTCAATCTTTGAACAGTTTTTGTGCAATCAGATTGAACAGCCGTGTTTTTGTGTTTTTATTATTGTTCAAATCCTTTGAACAATTGTCGTTCAATCCAATTGAACAGCTACTGTTCAATCGGATTGAATAGCCCTGAGTTTGTGTTTTTATTTTTTTGTTGTTCAAATCCTTTGAACGATTGTTATTCAATCCAATTGAACAACTGCTGTTCGATTCTGTTGGGAAACTGTGTTTTGTGTTTTTATTTCCACTTTCTATTCAAACTCTCTGAACAGTTGTTGCTCAAACCTATTGAACAACTGTTGTTCAAATTGAACAACCTCATTTTTGCATCCTATTATTCACCTTATCAAACACCCTTTACCTAATCCACACCTAAGCTATAAAAAGCATCTCTGAGTAGGGAATGGAAGTCAAAGAAGAGAAGCAGTAAAATTACTAATATGATGAGTCCTTCGCACTATAATCCCTAAACGTGGAGCTGACATTGTACATACATGAAATGAGAGGCTAAGCCCTCCCCAGTTCAAATATGTTATCATACAATACATGACCTTATGATGGTATACCCTTCTGCACTATTCGAGTAGTATTTCCCTCCAATATGAAGAAATGGAAATAAGGGGTATTAATTGTATTTGCATTCTTTTACTTCTCTCACCATCCCTAACTCTTAAGGAGTTAATGAGCCTCCCTTCATGTATAAAAAACAACTATTATGTGTTCATGCAAATTTTTAAGAGGATAGGGGGTCTCATCACGAGCCAGCCTACCATGATCATAGGGATTTAACAAGTGACATGCCCACAATGGCCATCACACCAGGGTAATGACCTTCTCATCTACTTGAAGGAAAGGAGGTCTCATCACAAGCTAGCCTGATCACTCTGTTATAATCCTAGTGAATGGCATTGTGACTATCTCGCCATCACACCAGCACAGTGACCTCCTTATAAATCAAAATGTTAGGTTTCAAAAAGAAGTATTGTGCTTACATGCAAATTTTCAAGAGAGGATAGAGGGTCTCATCATGAGCCAGCCTACCATGTTCATAAGAGCTTAGTGGGTGACATGCCCACAATGGCCACCACACTAGGGTAATGACCTTCTCAACTAACTTGAAGGACAGGAGGTCTCATCACGAGTCGGCCTGATCACTTTGCTACAGCTCTAGTGAGTGGCACTATGGTTATCTGGCTACCATACTAGCATGGTGATCTCTCCACAAAATTGGCAGAATAACTATTTTTACATAAGGATCCCGGCTCATTCTGTTGGGTTAAAATAGCAACCTTGTCGAGGCTATGAACGCCTGCTGGTAGCAGTGGCTCTGCTTATGGTATGAGAGTGTGTTTCATCAATAGCCATTTACTCTTACATATACTTTATCTTCCATTTTTCTTCCATAAGCCACTACTCGAATTAGTGATAATTATAATCTACTACATGAATAACTATAACAGAGATATGCTTACATATTTGAACCTCAGGATGACATCACTAATCATTACCTATCTCAGTCTTGCTGTCGTCATAATTTTTCACTAAAGAAGGACATTATATCATAATAACAGTTATACTGTTCTCTCTCCCTTTTCGGTCACTTCTGCACAAGATGAAATTATGGAAAAACTTCCAAATCTGACCTTTACACTACATATGCTCATAATTAATCAATCTCCTGAAATGTGGAAACCACAACCTCATCCTTCACGTATAGGCCATTATTATCAAATCCTGACATTCCCCCATTCGCATTCATGATTGGAAAATTCCCTCTTGTACTTGAGGACGTGGGCGCACTTACTTTGATGGAGGGGGTGTAATTACTCATAAATTGGAAAGCATGCGAAATTTCTGCACAAATCCCGCTAGATACCCCAATAAGACCGGAGGAGCATTGCAATTAAAGCATGAAGTTACCCGCACATAACTGAAATCTCTCTTTCTCTTGCACAGAGACTTCATTCGAAACAACAGAGATGAGAGAGAATACAATCAGAGGAAGAGGCCAAAGAAAACACACCAGCTATGGGAGGAAATTCTCTTGGGAATGAGCCTGCGAACTTCCCGATTTCAAATGCAGCTAATGCCATCCTCCAGCAAGATGGTTGGCTAACATATGTACATCGATTACAAGGATTTGACACAGAAGTAGCAATTGAGTTTCTGCAAAACCTGCAAGAAGGATAGACCAGAATCAAGGGCCAATTCATACCAATCACGGGGGAAATTATTGTTGAAGTCTCCAGAATCCCAACAGAAGGAGAAAGATGGATAGAGAAACATCTCCTCCTACAAGAGGCAGTTGCAGCATATCAGGATCCGGAGGAACCATTGGAGCGAAAAGGAAAACTGATTAACCCTACCTCTCTACACCAGGAACTGATGGCATTTATCCAAAGATTCATTACATGTGACAGAAGCCAAGACATGGTAAAACCTCATCAACTTAAACTTTTAGTTGTACTTAAGAAAAATATTTCAGTTAACCTGCCTGCTTTTTAAAATTCTATATTGCATGACACTATTGTTCGATTAAGAAGAGCTAGAAATCCCCAAGCAGTAGTCAGTCACCACGGGCTAATCAAACTATTCACCATACATGATTTGGATAAGCAGCAGATAGCTTAGGAAAATTTTGTTAACCCTGCTGCATAGGAACCTGAGGTAAACCCTGGTGAAACCGAAATTGAGCTCCCCGGGATAAACATACCTAGAAGAAAAAGGACCCGTACCGCAACCTCAAAACTAAGCAAGAAAAAATGGTCCAAAACAATTAAAGGAACCTCAGAATTCATAGAGGAGGTAGGGCCATCCCATTCTCAACCCTCAAGCCCTCAAAACGCACCTTTGCAAGGCTACGAGGAAGAGATGGCTCGAGTCCTAGAGCAAATGAGGATAGATCATGAATCCATAAGCTTATCGGAAGCAGAAGAACAAGAGGAACCCATAGATAACTCTACCACTGCCAGCAGTTCTGGCCACACCGAAGTTCTACCCTACCAAGAGGAATCACAGGGCGGTAGGGCTCTGTCCCCTCTCGAAAATTATGAGGTGAATAGTGAAGGGCAGGCAGAGGAGAGAGCGGAATTAGAAAATCAGTTAGGAGACACTGTCCCTATGGAGAAAAACACAAGCATAGAAGTAGTCCCTTTGACACCGGGAGGTAGCACTACCCCACCCAGTCAGGACCCTCACTCAGAAGTAAAATCTAAAGCTCAAATAAGAAACACAATGATAGGCAACCCTGAGGATGGCAACACCACTCCTGAAAAGGGGAATGTTGCCCCTCCACCACCTACTGAAGTCAGGACAGGTGAGAATTCAGCTAAAAGGAGGATTAAGAAACTAAGCAGGGCCTGCAAAAGATTAAAGAAAATGGTGAAACAATTGAGAAAAAAATTGAAGAAGGAAAATAAGTCACGAAAGCCGAAAAATGAAACCACCACCCTAGGAATCGAAACAGAATTAGTTGCTAACTTGATAGACACTGCTGAAGCCAAGATGCAGACTGACTTAGCTGACATTATTGAGGCTGAGATGCAAACCGACTTGGTAGAGACTAAAAAGGCTGAGGTGTAGACCAACTTAGCCGACATTGTTGAGACTGGGATGCAGACTGATCAAGAAGGTACTTCTGAGGCCGAAATTCAGACAAAGATAGTAGACACGATTAAAGCTTCTACACAAACTGGGCAGATAATTACATAAGAGAAGGAGACCCAAACAAAGGGAGCTTCTGGCTATGCCCACCTTGTAGAGAAAGCTATTAATTAGAAATTACACAAGGAACTGGTGCCAACACAAGAATATCAAGCACTCCTAAAGAAATTCACAAACCTCTCCACTACAAAAGAAGAAACATTTTCCCATCTCAGAAAAGGAGCAGACAAAGGTAAAAAGGGCACAAGAACAGGTGGAGCAAGCCAAGAAACAAATCACTACGATTTGTTCTTTTTATTATGATGCACTAACATGCAGGGCACCAGCCACCAACTATGCCCTTTTCTTAACAGAACGATATTTACTGCTGAAAATCAAGGTTGTTAGGGTAGGAAAGTCTACAACTTTCAGAACCATAGAAGAGTTTGTCCACTGCTGCAATGATCAATATGAACAGGTCCAATGCCTTCTATGTGAACTCTACATGCATAATTTCTTTCTAGAAGAGGACACGGACAAAAATCCTAGTTCCTTTATAGGAGATGTTCAGCTCCAAGCCTTCCTCTCATTTGCTAAAAACCAGATTAGGTGGGCCAAAGCCTATAACATCTTCCAAAAGAGAGAACATGGCCTATACCTATGGGTCAAAGGAGAACCTACAAAACCCCTATATCTGTTTATCTAGCACAAGAACTTCATGCGAAGGAAAGGTGTAAGGACCAGGCTGGGACCCATCCATAAAGACATTATAGAAAGTGGAAGGGAATATTTTGAAGACATTCAGGAAGCAGCCCTGGAAGGAGCTAAACAAAGATGGATGGCCTCCACAAACAATGTAAAGAATAGGAAGCCATTTGGCTACAGAAATTTCAAGGCTGTCACCTCCAATTTCCTTTCATTTAGTAACCTGGTCATCAGCATGGGTCCCGCATGGTTAGGATGTAGATATAGATGCCCTCTTATCTGGTACCCTCCTGAGGGCTATAATCATGAATTTGAATCTCCATAAGGTCATACAAGCGTTGCCTTTGCAAAAATTAGACAGAAACAGGGTTTCAAAGCATACAAGGAAGAGGTCTACCCTACCTACTCCTTAACACAATTACATCTCAACCATTTGTTTGCATGAGGACCTGCAAATAGGTAAGCGGGGGAGTATGTTGGGATGGAATTAAGGTATGTTTCTACCCTATGATTTCTTCAAATTATGACATAGTTTAGGAATTCTCCCTCATCTCAACAATAAAAAAGAAAAATATTTATGAAAATCAGGGAGATTAAGGCTAACGACAAAAGGAACGTTCTATAACAGAAAGTTGACTTATTGTATCTCTGTATGTAGGAAGGTAGAGCAGCTGAACCAATGGTAAAATGGAAGACACCCAACACACATAGACTCATGGAATTTTAGTAACTCCCAAAGACTGATAGAAGGCAAAAAAGCAGATCCAAGCTCGAGAACTCAAACAAAAGCCATGCGCAGCAAGCTGGCGTTTGGAAGATACTATCTCATTGCGAGAAAATGCCTTTAAAAGGACTAGGCAATGAACTAGATAGGGAGTATAATAGGAATTTCCTTCTGTAATCAATGCATCAGAACAGAATTGTCCAATTGTATTTCTGTATTATCCCCGGATTTAATAAAGATTTTTGATGTTTTGAACAATCATCTTTTGAGTTTCTCATTGCGTTAGAGCTTCTGGTGGTCTAGGCCCAACACTTGGGAGTTTCCTCGCCAAATTTTGTGTTGTGCATTAGTTACAAAATCGATATCCAGTTATCTAATGCGGTTGTAAATTACTTTTCCACTCAATAATGTTACAATTTTCTTTCCTCAGAGTAGTTTAGCATTCATGCTTTCTGGCTCAGTATAATCGCATTCACGTTTTCCGTTTTATAATAATGCTTTACCATTGTTAGATGTTTCCATTTTCTTTCAACACCATTGCATTCAGTTTAAGAATCGTAGAATAATTATTGTTCAATGTTATTTCCCTTTACGGATTAGATTGTTCTTTCAGCACAGTAAGGCGTCCAATTGCTGATTAATGTCAATTAGTCAAATTGAAAAGAGAATTCCATTGCAAAATTATATAAGTAATTACTGACTTAGTTCATTCAGATTGTTGTTCAATTTGTTAAGGTTGTTGTTAATTTCATTCAAGTTGTTGTTCAATCCATTATTATGTTGTTAAATTCATTAAGATTGTTGTTCAATTCATTATTATGTTGTTCAATTCATTAAGATTGATGTTCAATCCATTAGTATGTTGTTCAATTCATTAAGATTTCTGTTTAATCCATCATTATGTTGTTCAATCACAAGTTACTCCCCCTCTGAATTAGACAGGACAATTAGCTTCATTCTACAAAGCCATTTCTCTTTAAAATGATTGAACTTCGATAATTAGATAATCCTTTTCATAAGCAATATAGAGTAGCTATCAGTCAACCTCACTTGCACATACTGTGCCTACACTCTTGAAATAAGAAGACTTATCTCGGGTTGACAATTAAATGCTAAGCACTAAGGTTGCCTATAATAAGCCACCTCTGTGAGACCAACAATGTGGATGAATATGTGCACCCATTCTGGCCTGGACTCCTTGCCCCATGCTTCAGTGCATCGAGCTAATTTTTTGCGCGGATCGCCTTCTCTGAAATAGGTCTCTCCCATTATGGTATTTGGATGCTCAAATCATAGACACATCATGCGGGTGCATTCTCCACAGTTAGCCAAGTTTCCCTTGTGCATCACCCATTGGTGTGTTGGGGTTGAGCGCAACGCTATATCAAGTGCATGGAACCTTTGTGCTTCTGGAACAACTTTTTCAAGTTCTTCTAAAAATAGTTTAATGTTAGTCACACTAGATAATAAGGAAACTCTCATACCTCTGAGGATATGCACCGAAGAGCTTTTTTCACCCGATTTCAGTGCAACACAAAGAATTCATGTAGCCAGTTCTGTTATTTCTCCAGTTCCTCATCTGAATCTGAAAAGCAGGAACTATCTTTCTCCCAGTTAAGTCTTCCATCGACTATTGGGTTGATCCAGTCTTCATCCAGTGCAGTCAGCTTATAGATATGATCGACATCATCATCTGCGCGCATCGGTTCTATATATCTTTCTTCTTCTACAGGATCTAAGGGGACCACAACCTTGGTTCCATTATTTTCAAATACCATACTTTTGAACTTAAGATTGATGATGCAACCCATATCGATAGCCCAATCTAAACCCAACAGTGTAGGATAGGGGTCAGTATCATCAACAATCTGTATAACTTCAAAGTCTGCAAGCACCATTACTCCTTCAATATCTACTACTACTTGCAAGAGCCTTCCTAATGGGATAATATTTTGTTGATTTTCCATGCACAGCTAGATGGTAGACCACTCCAAATTAGGTTCTCCCATTCATTTCCAAGTCTTCTTTGGTAAAAAATTTGCATCAGATCCCAGATCCAGAATGACCTGATCCATATCATATGCACCATGATCAATCAAGCGTATTTCCCGTCTAGTTCTTCTTTTATTCTTATAAATATTATTAACAACCTTCTGCTCCATCTAGGGTTGTTCTTTCTCTGCGCAATTTTATATTAATTCTTGGAGGTTCTTGACTGCCTTCTTATTGCACAACAATTTGATACAACCTTGTGGGAAGGGCTTTATCTCTTCATCTCCCCTGACCATGTCCATATGCTTTCTCAATGCTTTAGACGTTGAGGTGCCCACCCCTATGAAATCCTTCTTCGCTTCTATAATGATTTCTTTTTCTCTCTGTAATTTGAATCCTTCCTCCTTTTCTGGTACTTTTCGGATCAAGATATCAGTATCAGGCATTTTCCCCTTGTATTCATTGATGGCTACAACACTCCTAGTAACGATATTCACACTTGGTTCTTCTTCACACAGCTCAGCTCTTACCATCTGAATATTTTTAGTGGGGGTATGTGTTTTCTTTTCTTGCATTTTTGCAGTCAAGACAGGGAAATTTTCAATAACATGATCAAATTGTCTACAATACCAGCACGATTATTGTGTTGGGTTTGGAAAATCACACGCATAATGACACACATCTTCACAATTATAGCAAATGAGATGCCCCCTTCCTCGACCATATCCTCCTGCTCTTACTCTTCCTATACTTTGGAATAAACCATGTCCATAAGGATATGTTGGTGAGGTTGGTTTAGAGTGCATCCTATATAGGTTAGCTCAGTCAATCAATAAACCGAAGTTGCGACCGCAATGCTCGTCATGTCCCGCCGATGAACAAAATTTACAGAAATGTTGCTTAAGCTCAGGGATATATTTACCAATCCTTGGGAAGAAGTCCGTCATGTGCATACCCATTGCTTGACAAATCGTGCATCATAACGTGGAAGTTCCACTTGGTCCTGCCGCTTTCTTCAACGGGCTTGGTCCTCCGGCTATCAGATAGTCATGGAACATGGGGCACTAATCCTTGTGATGCCTGAAAACTTTTCAACATATACATTTGTGCATGTCTCCTTTCCCTTATCCTTGCACAAAATCTGTATTTCTAAGTGCATTTCCTCCAACTGGCTTTGGATCTACTGGGCCTTGATCTGTGCGGCTAGTACCCGCAAACATTCTAGCTTCATTGCGATCTCTACAGCTTCGGCCTCTGTGGAAATATTCTGCTGACTTAGGGGCTGGTGCAGATGTGGTGGCAACATAGAAATGAACCACTCTTTGTGTTGCGTGTCATCAAAAGTGAATTCTCCATATCTGATTGTGCATTTCAGCCATTGATCCGCATCCCATACTAATTCGTTCAATTCTTGGTAAATCTCCTTCAACTCAGTTACACATTGAGTATACAATTTCAGCTTCTTGAATTGTTCCTTTAATGCGACATTTAGATTATCAATAGTTGCATTAGGGTTTGTCGCCACATGCCTTATGTACCAATCCAAGGTGCGGTCTTGAAGCGCAGTGGCCAGCTATGCTTTCTTAACATCCTCATTATTAACCTGTTGTGTTGTCCATACATCGTCACTAACAAAGCATAATTGGTCTGTGTCTTCATTCCTGATACCACGGAAATTGGGTAACTTCATGGAGGTGACCATCTCAACATCTGGTGGTGGAGGTGGAGGTAGAGTGGATGGATTGTGATATGAGTTTGGGAGTGGCATGGATGGGATCTAAATTATGGCCAATGACCCAAGAGTAGCCTAATATGGCAATTCCTCTTCTTCAAAGTGCGTATATTAACTAGAGTTACTGATTTCATATTCCTCGTCACTGTCAAATTTACCTTTGAGAGGGCTATAAAAAAACCTTCTCCTAGATCAACTTCGTAAGTTCTTCCACTGCATGTAGTTGGGACTCTATGGGACATTCACTTAATATGACTGCACAGAGTACCTTGTTCACACAATATAATTTTAATCCATAGCTTCAGAGAGCATAAGAACTTACCTTTAGGGGCTTTAAAAAACCTTTGTTCAACTTCAAAATACGAAACAAATTGATCAATAGTGAATTCAGTCACAAATCCTCCCAGAACACTATTGATCCAATGATCTATCGCATGGGTGATCTTGTTGCTAGTTTTCTCTAATTGGTGTACCAACTCTAGGGTCCACTGAGTGACCCATCATCCCTTGCGCAGGTCTGGAATTTAGCTAGCCAAGACAACCACTCGTTTAACTTGGTTGCAAAGGAAGCAAAAAACATTTCGTGGACCTCTGTGTAGATATACCTTTGTGCCCAATATTTGGCAAACAATTTAGAGCTTCTATTTTCTTGTATCGCAAATTCACATATCTTCTTATTGAGCCAATATTGCAGTTCGTTCTTTGTCGAGTGCCACATCAAATTTCCCTAAAAATGATCCCAGTCTTGGAAATGAAACCATTTGTTGGCTTGATGGGTCTTGTCCTAGGTTTGGAGTTATTGCGCAACCAAAAAAACCCTCCAACTACTAGCCCTTTCGGCAGTGATCTACTTGTGTAGACCAAAATCTCACCCGAAGTAGTTTGGGAGGTGCTGGAACCAAGTTTCCGCATACTGAGGGAGTTTTTGATGTGGTAGATTTATTCAGACTTACTACAGATAATATAACAAATTTGCGTAGCCACAATTAATGTTAACAGATCTAACCCTTTCGCAAATTGTCACAGAATACTTCAACATATTTCACACACAATATATAGCTATACTTCATTCAGATCTATTTATTTAATATAAAATAATTCTCACGCATAGATGCAACTAACCAATTACAAAAGTAAATACGCACAATAGAATAGATTCAGGTCTACAACAAATAACAGATAATCAAGACAGTAAATCACATAAGAATCTAGGTTCACCAAAAATGCCTTATTTATTAAGAGATTTTCGATTCAGTACAATCAATATTTCTGCACACACAACAGCAGAGTCCACACACAACTCAGGACTTAGGTCTTCGTGCACACAGCCAAAAGGAGCCTTTCTACCCAAAAAAAAAACCCATACTATAACAAAACTAATCAAGATTTCATTCATTCATGTCTTCAGATCTATCTCTCCTCGCTCGAATCTTACATATTTATATTATTAAACACACACATAACATGGTCTCAAACCATGGTTTGAGACTCTCGGTTTTTCCATTTAACCCTTTACAATAATTAAGGGACTTTGACCCGCCCCAAATCCCCTTTGACCATTTGCGCACAGCAAGTACAACAAAAATTAAGCAAAATTATCCCAAAAAATTACCCCCAGAAGGCCTTGCTCCAACAAGCGCAATGCATTAGAGGGATAGTGCAGTAGCTATCAATAGTCAGATTCTTCAGCACCGAGGTGCATCCATTGAACACTTGTTCAATTTTTGCATGATTTTCAGTTATTTCTCTCAACAACTGAGTTGTAGTGTAGATGTAGTGTTAGAAGTGGCAGTGTTAGCAGCATAGAAGATGCAACACTTGATAGGGAGATGTAGTATAGATGCAACAGTGATAGTGGCAGTATCATGGGCAATAGTATGGTGGAAGCGGCACCGGATTTTTAGTGGACAACATCAACAGTGCAGAGGATGCTTCAGGGTTAGAGCATTATGCAGCAGGCATAATTTCTAGAGCACTTTCCTTGCTAAGAGGGAATGTTGATTTTTGTAGCATCGTAAAGTACTCTAAGTATCAAATTTGGTGGAGAGCCTTAGACATTTGTATTCCAAAGAATCGAAAAATCATTTGTGGAAATTGCACTCGGATTTTGTTTTATTTGAAAAAATAATTATTTTAATGGGGACCCTAAGTATAAACTTAGGGAAATTAAATAATTATAGGGTATTAAATAAAACAGAGTGTGAATCTTCTAGAGGACATGGATCAAGTCATATTATGATCTTAGTCGTTGATTAGACATCTAATCTAGGTCATTGATTTGTCAACGAGAAGAATATAAAGGAAGGCTTGAGGGTCATTTTGAAAATACACCGAGACACTGAATTGATCTAAGATCAATATTTCTGGGGTGGGTTTGCTGAGAAATTCAAGCTAGAGATCTAAGGAGTGAGGGGCATAGATAAAATCTAGAGAGGAAGAAATTTTCTCAGTCTGGTGGAGCATCAGTCAGAGAGAGGTTGATGTGATCTAGCCTATCCAACGCTGAAGGAAGAGGGTTGACGCAATGACTGCATAAGCTCATGCAGAAGCAGTGCAGAGGCAGAGGAAGGGTTTTTGGAATTTTGTTGGTGGATCAGTTTTGGAGGCTGGGATCCAGAAAGTGGCATCGGGAGGTTGTTCCTCAAGGTCTACAGAGGAAAAATGACTTGGTTTAGGGCTACCACTGAGCCAGGAAGGGGGTGATGCAGTAGCTATAATTTCTAGTTTTGGATTTGTGTAGAGGCTACACAGATCTTCTCCAGGGCTGTGTTTTCTTCATCCGCATCAAACAGAAACTCAGTGATTGAGTGAGGTAAATCCTCAAAAATTATTCTACTAGTATTTCTCTCTGTAACTGAATTACCAAAGGGTATTCAAAGATGTATTTAGACATTTATATTGCATAATAATAAAACCCTAAGATCTGTTGCACCATTTTTCCTGCATTGGGTTTTTCCAGGGACAGTCCAAAATAAAGGTGTCATATGTGTGAATGATTTCCTTATTTCTGAATCAATTTTAGTGTAGGCTGCTTTAGTAGTTGCTTCAATACTTTAGATCTGAATGAATTATGTAATGTAACTTACTTAATATGATAAGTATACTCAGTTGTTGCAGAAGGATTCCTTATATTATTGAGATCTAGGAATTTTCACACTATCGAGGTGAAGGAGCGACCATGATATGAAGGATTGGGTTATGGTCATGGAGAGTTTGGAGATTTTTCTAAAAATTTTGAGGCAAACAAGTCATCAAGAGATGATATGTTACACCATGATGGTAGTGATAATGGAAATTTGTCTCCCAAGTGAGATGAATGTTTTAAATGGCATGCAAAGTCCAGTCCTCATCATCAAAGTCAAAACCCAAGGAACATGTATAAGTTTCATGGGAATTTTAAAAATGTTGGTGATTTTGATTACTTATTGGGCATGTTTCCTTGCACATCTTATGATGCATCTAACCATTGTATGGTTGATTGTGATCAACGAAAATTGATGGTCAAGAGAATGGACCAAATTCTTGGAATAAAGCATGGAAAACCTCTCTCAAGATTGAAGACTTCCTTGTCGATGGGGCAAGTGAAAGAATTTTTGTACCCATTGTAACATGAATGGGAATCATATATAAAGGTGTTGGAAATTTCATCTAGAAATTCATCCCAAGAAGGAAAAATAGGTCATGTAATCCACACAAGGAAATTGACATGTGGCAAAGAGGAAACCATTATAGTTCCTGAAGCAGCCTTCAAAGCAGAGTAGGTGCAGAAAGAGAACCCATAATCCTAAGATAGGCAAAGATTGGGTAGATTATTTTGTATAGTTTTCTTTCTTTGTAAAATTGTAAATACTTGTTGTACATTCCCATTTGGCTACTTTGTAAAGTGAAGACATGAATAATCACTTATTTGCAACAAGTGTGTTTTCTTTGACATGTCATGTTCTGCTGTCTTATTAATGAGTCCAATTGTTTGAGGACTTTTTGGGATGAACATTTGTATGTCATTTGGTATGTATATAGTTACATCATGTACTCACTGATACAAGTGTTTTGAGATAAATCTTGTTTGTGAATGAAATATTTGATAAATATTATGCAGAAGATGACTATTTTTATGTGGAAAAATCCAAGTGTGTCATTGAATAAATGCAGCTAGTGTACCTTAGAGTACAAGTGCATTTTGAGGAAAAAAAACAAAGTATGAATTATTTCATGGAAAGCATTGAGTTGCTTCTGATTTCCAAGAGGTAAGACAAGTTTGTCTTCAACAAAGGGGGACTTCAATATGAAGTTTTCTTGATCCAATAAAGATGGTTTTGGAGAGAATGTTCAGAACCATCCATCAAAGCTTTTTTCCCTGCAAGGTTAGAAGAAGTGTGGCTCGATTTTTGACAGGATGGTAAGAAATTAGTGCAAAGGTGTAGAAATTATATAAAAAATCTATACCAATGGATTAAATCCGATCATGTAATGTACTAAAACAAGATATTTAATCCTTCTACTATATTTGTGGAATATAAAGCAAGATCGCTCAATCACATGCAAGTAAGAGAAAGAGATTGTCAATCACACACCACAAGATGTATCTGGGGAAAGCACCTTCTCAAAACCCCTCTTTCAGATATTGCACATATTCAAATAATCATGAAACAATACAATGCTTTCTCACATCGAGAAAATCATGCACTCTACCGATTGTCTCACCCCGATCCTGCTCAAAACTGACTAGCAATTCTTAGGAAAAATTGACCAACACTTAGCCAATTCTCAGCCCCTACTTAGCCCAGCCTGCTCACACAATCCCTAGGTAATTAATCCCTATTAAATAGGATAATCAACCTTCCTTGATTGCGCAATCCTTCATGAGCCTTCCTCTGATTTTATAATTGTGCCCGGGCAATTTTCTAATAATACAACTAATAGTTAACTTCCCTTTAACCTTTGTCTCAATTGGGTCATCATCAGAATTGACATTCATGCAGCTAATAATAGTGAATCATCAGTTATCTGATAGATCACTACTTTTGAATTAAATCTAATTTAATTCACTTGACCTCTCACTAGCTCATCACTCAGTTAGAACTAATTAAACTAATTTTAACTCAATTAATTTGAGTTAACTGATTACACATGCACCAAACTAATGCATGAACTACAACTAGACCCCAAAAATAATAGAATCACTCTACATGCCTCATCTTATACCCTCAACTTGAATTTCTTTAGCTAACTCAGTCTTTCTGACTTAGTTAACTGATACAAGTGGTTATGAGATGAAATTACAATCTATTTTCCAATTTATTTAAGGGATAAATAAATTAGACACCCACATTTAGCGCTAGTGTGTAACTGAATTCCTAACTCATGTGTGACTGGAATCCCACACCAATTATGTGGTCATTTTTTGTCATTTCTAGATGCCAATTTCATTGTTTCTTGTTGCAAATTTCAACACTCCCTCTCAACAAGAAAGGAATTCAATCTATCCTGATATGGTACCTTTGGAATGTTCTGCATGCAACACTTCTCTAGTGTTGTTTGCACCTACAACTCCTAAAACTGAATAGCCTCCGAACAACTGAATCGGTATGATGCATATGTCATCAAAGTCTTCTGACTGCTACTAGTTACTGCACCTGTCTTCTGAAATCTCTACGCTGCTGCTCAAATCTGCATCCATGCACTCTGTACTACTACCAAATCTGATTTGCGCTCTAGTATCCAACATATGTCACTCTAATTTCTGTCTTCCTGACATATGACTGCATCAATTGAACCGATCCTTCCTGCTACGGCTATACTGTGGGCTCCTCATGGCCAAGTTCGATCCATGAGACATAACATCTCAATGGACCCTACCCAAATTTCTTCTTGGGATTATATCTGCACATCGCCCCACCTCACACCTCGAGGTATTGCTTCATGTAATCCCTCTTCCTTTCTGGCTCGAAATTTCCCCCTCCTGGAGGTCTCTTCTTGAGTGGACTCTTCCACTCGGTCTCCTCTCTGCTTCTCCAATTGTGGCTACTCCACAACCTTTTGAGACTGCTTCTGAGGCTGCATGTTGAGAGATAATTTCTCCCTCTCAACCACATAGTCATTAACCATTGCTTTTTTCCTCAAATCTTTGCATGCATCCTCAACCTCGAGAGCATACAAGTTATTGACTCTTGCACTGATCTGTTTCACCTGTCTTGTGGCTGTGTTTAAGAAACACCTTTCCTTTTCTAAACATCATATACTAACCATGATCTTCCAATACCGCTACGGAGACAAGATTCTTCCTTAGGCATGGAACATACAAAGCATCTACTAGTATGAGAGGGGAGCCAGACTCCCTCTGAAAGGTAATTGTACCTATGTCGGTCGTGCTATACCTATCGCCATCTCCAAACTCTATGTTCTACTAGAGTTCCTTCTCCTCTAAGTCACTGAAGAGATCTATATTCCCCGTCATATGGAACAAGGCACTGCTATCTAGATACCACATGCATCCCATTACAGTGTTGGCCATGCATGCAATGAGAGTAAAACCACGCTGAAATTGTGAAGCCAACGCTTCACCCGCTGCAACTGCAGGCTCCTTCTTGCTTGCCTTCTTCTGTGGACAATTCGAAGCATAGTGCTCATGATCGTGATAGTGAAAACACTTGATCTTGGAAAAGTATCGCTTGCCCTATTCGACTTGGGACTTCTTTCCCTTGGCTTTATTTCCTTTTCTGACCAATGCATAATAATCTTCTTTGTTGGTGTTGGAGGTCCCGTCTCTGGTGCTCCGCCTTATCTCTTTTATTACCAAGTCAGACCACAAATGTTCCTAGTCTGGTAACTTCTCCCTCCCATTCAAAGAGTCCTGGTAACTATGCTAGTTCTTGGGAAGGCCTAGAAGTGCTAGGCTTACCAATTCATCATTGGCTATGGTCACACCAACACTTCCAAGCTCATCTCGACATTGAGTGAACTTCACCAAGTATGTTGGTACCGTCTCGCCCTCCTCCTTCTTGATCTTTTTGATCTTGTCCTTCAGTGCTAACTTCCTTTGGTCATTGTTGTTCTGAAACAGATCTGTCAAGGCCTTCCACATAACATATGGAGTCATATTTCCATGGAGACTCGATACAAACTGATCTCAAACTCCCTCTAACAATATCCTTCTCGCCTTTGCTACCTTCTTCTGCCATGCATCAAGAAGTTGGGCATCTACTGCTGCGAGCTTGGGAATATCAATATCTACGAATTCCTTCAACCCGTTTTCCTCCAAAACTACCTCCATCCAATCCTTCCATGCAATATAATTTAAATTTCCCTCGAGTGAAAATTTGAGTCTCAATCCATTGAAAGACATCTTGATCTGCTGTTGGATCCTGAAGAATAAATCTGCAAATTTGAACTTACTCAAGATAAACTCAATTTCTTCTCTTCTATTTTGATTCCTGACGCTCCGATACCATGTATAAATTATATAGAAACTCTATACCAATGGATTTTATCTGATCATGTAATGTATTAAAACAAGATACTGAATCCTTCTATTATATTTGCGGAATATAAAATACGATCGCTCAATCACATGCAAGTGAGAGAAAAATATTATCAATCACACAACACAAGATGTAGCTGGGGAAAGAACCTACTCAAAACCCCTCTATCATATTTTTTACATAGTCAAATAATCATGAAACAATACAATGCTTTCTCAGACTGAGAAAATCATGCACTCTACCTATCGTCTCACCCTGATCCTGCTCAAAACTAACTAGCAATTCATAGGAAAAATTGACCAACACTTAGCCAGTTCTCAGCCCCTGCTTAGCCCAGCCTTGCTCACGCAATCCATAGGAAATTAATCCCTATTAAATAGGATAATCAACCTTCCTTAATTGTGCAATCCTTCATGAGCCTTCCTCCGACTTTATAATTTTTCCCGGGAAATTTGCTAATAATAGAACTGATAGTTAACTTCCCTTTAACCTTTGTCTCAATTGGGTCATCATCAGAATTGACATGCATGTGTTACACAGTAATTTGTCACCGTCCCTGCAATCCCCATCTCGCCCATTGGAGGGTATTTTCTATGACCAATAAGCAGTGTCATGCCTTGCAAATACCATAATTGCATCCCTTTCCATGAGGACAACATTTCTTCTGTTGATCATTTCCTGAGCAGACCCCTAAAAACACCTGTTTTGTGGCACAATAACCCATTCTTCTGCTCCCACTTCAGTTGGAAATTAACAGCAGGCCGCTTAATTGGCACTCTATCCAGTGTTGTACATGCTTACTCATTTATGGAATTTTTTTTTTTTTTTTTTTTTAAGAGGCGAGTTTCGATTACAACAGCTTCGTGGATGAGTCATCAGGAGTGGTTTCGACTGAATAACCACGGCCTTCCTCCTTTGGCCTCTTGTTTCCACCTTATGGGGAACCTCCCAAGGGATAAGGCCTCCCTTCCACTATTGTAGGGATCCCAACCTCCTCCTCTCCTCTATAAATATAGCCTTCATCCATTGATGAAGGAAATTTGAAGGTTGATAGTCTTGAAGTGCCTAAGCTTTGAATCTCCATATTCCCATTTCCCTTACAATATTAAGAGCCTTTATTCCCACTTAAAGTGAGCTCAAGTAAGGAGACCATTGTTGAGAGACTCTGGAGAGGTTTGCCCTTTCCTTGGCGAGCTTTGCGAGACGTGAACGACTGGAGACCCATCCGAAGGAGACCACGACGTCAGAACTTGGTTGTAATCTCTCTTCGTTTGTTATTTAATAGATGATTACGATTATGGTTCCACTCTGTTTTCCATTATGTTAATATGAGTAATATCCTTTCTGACTGATATTTAGTTACGTATGCTGGGTTCTATGCTTGTATCTGTTTGTTTCTTGCATGTGCAGGTGTTCATTCGCGGAGATCGTGGAGGGATCGTGATCTGCCGAGGCTAAGGAACGGGGACGCTCTCTTCTTCAGATCATAGCATTGGATTCTAGGTAGGCTTCCATCTTTAGTCTTTTCATTCGTAACTAGGAACTTGCGTCGTAACATTGTTTGATTGTTGCTAGACCCCTGCTGGGCTAGTAGGGATCGCCTCTGTCGGCAGAGGGGATTTACCTCCTCAACAGCATGCAACTAATAATAGTGAATCATTATTTATCTGATAAGTCACTATTTGTGAATTAAATCTAATTTAATTCACTTAACTTGTCACTAGCTCATCACTCAGTTAGAACTAGTTAAACTGATTTTAACTCAATTAATTTGAGTTAACTCATTACACATGAACCAAACTAATGCATTAACTACAACTGGACCCCAAAAATAATAGAATCACCCTACATGCCTCATATTCTACCCTCAACCCAAATTTCTTGAGCTAACTCGGTCTTTATGACTTAGTTAACTGATACAAGTGGTTATGAGATGAAATTGCAATTTATTTAAGGGAAAATAAATTAGACGCCCACATTTAGCACTAGTGTGTAACTGAGTTCCTCACTCATGTGTGACTAGAATCCCACACTAGTTATGTGGTCAAATTTTGTCCTTTCTGGATGCCAATTTCACTGTTTTTTGTTGCAAATTTCAACAAAAGGATTGGTGGAGTACCTTGATTGGAGCTTGAAGACACCAATTTCAACAAAAAATAAAGGATTGAGATCAGGAAAGTTTATGAGATTTTTCCTCATTTAGTTTTTTAGGAGAAGATAAAGTTTTTGGGTCCAAAAATTCTGAGTCGGGAGCTATGATTCGAAGATCAAAATTAGGCTTAAAAATGAAAATGCCTAGAATCTCTTGAAACTAGTGTTAAGTTGTAGTGTTTATTTTTCTGATTCCAACAACGCTTGAATCACCTCAATCCAAAATCGTATGAAAAAGTTATTATGTTATGAATTTGTTGACCAAAAAAAAAAGATTTTTCAAGTGTGTTGACTGGGCAGTCTGTACTGCTAACGTCATGATTATTTCAGCATGTCAACTACGCATATGGTGGACCAATCACATCTCACCAAGTGTCGACTTTGTATAAGATGTGGTGGCATCATTTGATTGGTTCATGGTGTTTGGGGGGGGCAATAGGAGGTTTCCACATGGCCTAACCAGAGAATTCCATGTGGTTCCTCGTCATTTGAATTTTTTTTGTTAATAAGTTAGAAGGCCTCTGCGGGGGTCAAACCCTAGACCCATTGTACACAACCTCAACACCTTATCGTCTCACCATCAGGATGGTTCTTACTCTATTCAAGTCTTGGGTTATATTTAAATTTGAATTGTTGCACATATGGGGGAGAGGGGTTGGGAATTCGCCTTAGCACCTGGTTACAACACCGTCCACTTGACCATCAATGAAGGAGATAGTCAAAGGGGGCGAGGACTAGCCCTAACCCCTGGTCACAATGTCAACCATATGACCCTTAGTGGATACACATTAGGGGAATTTTGAGGTCTAAAATGGGCCTCCTAAGAGAAATTTACAACCAAAATAAACTTTATAAGAACCAATAGGATTCAATATGATGATGTCAACCATGGGGGATGATTCACCATTTTTAGAGTAAAAAAGTAAAAATATTAAAAAATAATAAAATAATAAAACTACTTTTTCAACTCGTATTTTCAACTTATCTCCTTAAGGTTTTACTCAGATTTCGAGCGAGAGTACTCTTCAGATGTAAAATTTAATTCCTCATCCAATGAGTACCCATGTTGCATACTTTCGATGGACCCTGCTACACAAAAAATGAGAAATACATGAAAAAACGTGATTGCAATCACATTTTTCATGTATTTCTCATTTTTCATGTAGTATGGGTCCATCAAAAGTATGGAACATGGATAATCCATGGATGAGGAATCAAATTCTGCATCCACTTGATATTTGAGTAAACCCATAGGGAGATAAGTTGAAAATACGAGTTGAAAAAATAGTCTTGTCTTTTTTCCCTCTAAAATTTGATGATGTAATCTAATATTATTTTCTTATTTCCACTATTATGTTATAATTTCCTTAGGAGGCCCATTTTAGACCTCAAAATTCCCCTAATGGTTGAGTGCTTGGTGGAGAGGGGCAAGATGGTAGCCCCAACCCTAGGTTTCATGGCACCCACACAACCACCAGAGGCGCAAGCAATGAGGGTGGGTTGTTGGTCCTAGCCCTTGGTTCACGACAGGAGGTTATGACCATGTGGGAAGAGCTATGGAGGAGGAACAGGTTGTTAGGCCCCGCCAATGGTTTCTGGAAGCCCATGTGACCAGCAGCAACAGGTGGAGGCACTTGGACGACGGGGGCAGACAGTTGGCCCCAACCCCTAGGCATATGCGCCCATGTGGCCCTAATTTTTCACTTAAGGGGTTATTAAGAAAATTAATGAAGTGACAAAAATGCACCATTTGCGAGCGAAAATGTCGCCTACTGAACCGTTTAAAGGGCGAAAATGTCGCATAGTTAGGGGGTTTTGTCAAATTGAGGGACGAATAAGAGAAGTTGTTCAAGGAGGCATAACTTGTTCATTTTTTTATCTTTTTGAGCCCAAGAAGAGCCCAAATAGCACCTAGATAGGAGATTTCGAGCATTTTGAATCCATTGGTAGCCTTAGTTTTCTTATTAGAGCACTTTTTGAAGGACTTTTTGCAGGATTGAGCATTTCAGTGCTAGAAACAATTAAAGGTATGATGCAGTTTTGAAGGCATTTTGAGTATGGAGAGAACTTTGTAGGGGTTTTACAACCTTCTTAATTTATCTGCAGTAGATGTGACTTCTATGATGCAAATCTTCTTTATGTTTCTCATTATGTGTTTTTGAGAGAATATCTTTTCAGTACTTCAATGTGGAGTTATTGTATATTTTATTCTTGGTTTTTAGGTGGAGTACAAGGACTTGATGTGTGAGTGCTTTTCATGTTGACCTTTTTATGACTTGCTATAGGGGAGCATACTTTTGGAGTGAGAATTATTTGAAGGAGAATGTTTCCTTGTATGGGAAACAATCCATTGAATTTTCAACAATTTTCATGTACTCTTTTACCACTAAAATCAATAGAGTGGTCTAGCTATTTTAAGCAATCCTGAAGACGTAGCCCAGGAGGGGTGAATTTCTTCATAAAATTGTATTTTTCTATTCTTCATGTTTTCCATTTTGAGTTTCATGTGAATGAGTTACTTTTTAAAAGTTCATGTGAAAACTAATTCATGACCTTTAAGAGATTATAAAACTTTTTTACATTAAGGCCCATTTTGTTTACTTCAAAAGCGTGAGAGGACGGTCAATTTTTTAGAGGAGACGTTACTCCATTTTCAAATCATTAGGGGAAGGCCATATCAATTTATCCCCATTAATAAGAAATTTCATCATTAAGGCTAAGGTGTGGAAATTGTTATAAAACCATTGTTTATTCTAAGGTGGCATCTTTTGGTTACATATCTTTCCATTGGATCAATACTTCTTAGACAATTAATTAGCACAATCAATACTCTTTGATAGCTAATATTAGTTCTAGTAATGGTTAAATGGAACTTTATTCATCAAGTTATTAGAAACTAGTTTATACCATGTGATTCAATCCAACTGGATTCTTCAAATAAGACACATGAAATATTGGATGTATCTTTGTGTCATGGGATGTGTTAACATTGCAATTTTTCAAAGATTTTCAAAGTCTAGTCATCATTCTCCAAGGAATCAATCTGCCTTTTCAATTCGGTTGTAAGATGAAAGTGTCGTTGTCAAAGTGTAGTGGTGAGAAAATTTAATTTCTACCTTCGTTCATTTCATTTTCCTTTCATTTTTCCAAAAACCCAAAGTCTAGCGTTCCATTTCCTTCAAAACCGCTTTTTAACTATTAAAATCCATTTTTAATAGTTAAAAAGCAGCTCCACCCACACCACAGTAAACCTTTGTAAGATCATATATTGTATGATATAACTTACCACACTTAATCATTTTGGACTCCTTACCCTTTCATCACAATCAACGTATTTCAGTTTTAACTTTCATTTATGGTACAATTGTTGTCTCCTACAAAACCCCTGATTGCAATATTAAAGTGAGACCTTTCCCTGCCACGTCAAATCTTGTCTCATCGCACATCGCACTTCGCGAGTTTTAACATTTACCTCCCGTTTCTCATAACAAAACTTTCGATTTGCAATTTGCAGGCGACCCCACCATCTGTGTGCCACGTCTGTAGTGTCCCTTCTTACTGAGATAGCTTTGATGACACTTAGAGATGGTGATTTTGATATAATGATATAATATTATGTATGAAAGACTTATGTACATGCTTATATGCTATGACCTGGTTTAGGTCACTTGGTTGTTGTGTGCTTATGATAATATCTATGGTTGTGTACACAAGAATTGATTTTGGTTAAGAGCATATCAGCAATGTTTTCTCTTTTGGTATCCTATTTTGGACATAGGTGTATGACATGAATGGTGATTTAGAATTGAGACACAGATCCATGGATGATCATGGTTAGATGGAACATATGGTTAATTATGATTTATGGATGATACATAATTTGTATGATTATATGTGCATAATATCGTACTAAGCATGATTTGGCAGGGGACTTAGTCATTGCCAACAAGGATGCTCAAGTTATAAATGACTGTGGAAGTCATTTCTCCAAAACCAAAATGACTGTGGAAGTCATGCACAATATTTGGTAAAATTTGAATAAGTTAATTATGAAATTCATTTGATTTATGTGATCAATGAGATTGTGATGTGTGCAGGTCTTGGAAGAAGACCTTACCAACGAACCATCAGATGGGTAAAAGCTCACAATCAGTACCTTAAGGTGAAACGCGGAGTTTCAAAGCAGAATAGATGAGAAGCCATGGAAATTAGGGCGTGGAGTCCTAAATCCATGAAATATAAAGACGCGGAGTCTTGAATCTATAATGAAATGTTTGGGGTGCGGAGTCCTGAATATTTAAAAAGATCAAGGTGTGGAATCTTGGATCTTTAGAGTAGATCAGGGCGTGGAGTCCTCAATCTACTAAGGCATGAAGATGCATACAATAGGGGTGCGGAATCCCTATTATCCGGAAGAAAAATACCACTCATGGGAAACTCGTAGATGAATTTCCTTAATCATCTAATTCCTAACAATTTTGGAGTGACTTTCTAAAAATAGAAATTCATGTCTACCATTTCAAGTATGACTTTCCAAAAATAGTAAATCACCTCCAATCAATGGGTAAACGAGTATACTTCAAGGAAAATCACTTAAATTATGATTAATCAATTATAATAGTTCAATCTCGATTTAATCCTTAATATTATTATTATATTTTATGAGACTATGATATTATTATTATATATCCTCAATCACTTCACACCTCTCTCCTTCATGACTCTCATGGCTCTATGTAACTCTCTCTATTTTAAATATTACATTACACTCTCTTTTATGCACTCATCAAGGAATGTCATATTCCTCTTACACTCATTAAATATATGTCATAAAATATTCCTACACTCATTAAATATGTGTCATAAAATATTCTTCTTACACTCACTTTAATGCATATGTTACACTCTCCTTAAATAAGGCATGCATACCTCTCCTTAATGGCATAAGTTACACTCCTCTAAAAGGAATACAATGCATGCATATTAATCCTCCTTTATGACATGAATTTGTTGCTCCTCCTATATATGAGTCTCATGTATTCTCATTTGGGGGGAGGAGGGTGATGCCAAGAGTGGAAGAGACTTGAGGAAGGTTGTGAGAGATATGGAGAGTATCCAATTACTTCCAAAACAAATCTGAATTTCTTACTAAGCTACTAAGTATCTATTGAGGTTGAACATGAGTGGTATTTAGAGGAAGTGAAAACTATTTTCCTTAGTTTTCCTTGCATCTCTCTCTCTCTACTGTTGTATTTTGGTACTGTTTGTGAGCTTTTACAGCTCGGGGGTTCCAGGGGGAGGAGTTCTCCCTGGAAATGGTTGGGCGGAAAACCGATGGTTCAAATGAGTTGGTTAAGGGATCGAAGGTGGATCATATTCTCAACGATTGGAGCTGAATATCTCTTCAGGTATAATTTCCATTGTCCTAAAATTATAGTATAGATTTAGCATAAAATAAAAGGTAGACATTTAAATTGTTGTAAGCATCTAATTTTGGTTTAGGCTTATGTTATCTAAAATATTATTGATTAGTTAAAAATGAAGAGAGATTAATCTATATGTATGGATGTTTAGATCTCAATATTGGAGTTATTATTGGTGTAGTTTATGGTACTAATCTGGTATTGTAGCATTTGAAAAAGGAAAACCAAATATTATTGAAGGTAATTGCAATAAATTTATTCCAAAGGACTTGGGTAAGTATTTCATGATTTATGGTTTTGTTTCAAATAATTAATAGATGCATGTTTTATAAATGGTTTTAGGATAGTTTGAAAAGTGTTTGACAAAATCTGTGAATGAGTAATGTTATCAATTTATTTATGCATGAATAAGGGCTAACTTGCAGCTTATATCAAAAGTAATAAAATGGACATGTATCCAAAATATACTTGGAGGAATTACAGAATCAACCCTTAAAAGAAAATGCAAAAACAATGGCAACTTTGGAAGATCAAATGCTTCAGGTAAGTTGGAGATAAATTTCAGTTATGGCTTATGTTTCATATTCTTATTAATAATTCAATGTTTTGTTATTCAAATTGTTGTAATAGTACTATCAGAATTTTGATAGAAAGCCTTGATGGCTGTAGCATTCAGGGCTGCCATATGTTTGTCAAATTGTAACAATTGGTTCAAAAAGCTTGTCAAATCATATGAATTAGCTTGTAGATGGTAAAATGTTTTAAGGACTCATATGGTGGATTTAGAAATGTTTGATTTCAATGAGCATATCTTAGTAGCATAACTTTGGGTTGTTTTTCCTCATGTAGAGGTATAGTTGTAAGTTTTCATTCCATATGTTTGACAAAAGTCATAAATGAAGCATGTAGGCTATAAATTTTGTTGTTTTCAATAATCGCATTTCTGGGCGTTTTGAATTCGATTCAGCCCAACATCAGGGGGTATCCGTGCCTAATGGTCATGTAACCCCTGATTTCATTCCAAAAAAATACTTTTCAGAACCCAGATCGGAAATCTGGGTGATTTGGCAGATTGCTGCTCTGAGTTATGTGCGCCTGTTGTTGAGTCTTTGCTGAAAAACTAAGATTATTTAGTCCCTGTTTTTAAGATGGAAACATTTACAGTTTAAATTCTGAATTTTATGAGACAAATATGTTGAAGAATAATCTTCAATTCATTGTTGCTAAGTATTTGACAAAATGCCTCAATGACTTTTAATTGTGTGCTTGCAAAGTGTTTGTCATAAGGGTTGAATGAGTGTAGAGTGCATGTCTGCAAAGTTTTTGTCAAAAATCATGAATGGTTGTAGCTTTTGTGCATATAAATTGTTAGTGTAAAATTCTTAGTTACTCTTGTGTTTTTATGTTACTATAAATTTTAAATAAACTATTTAATGGGTGTAGCTTCCTATGTCTGCAAGTTTTTGGTATGAATGTGAAAATGAATTTAATAATTTGCTGAAGTGTGACTAAGACAATTGTTTCTTGTATTAACTAAAGCTTTCAAATAAAAAGGGCCTTTTGTTGGAAACAATTTTACAGTGACTAATTCTTTAGGATTTTGTGCAAATGAGTATTAGTGATTATGTGAAATCTACTTCTCTATCTTACTGATGGTGGGTAAGGTGGGACCTTACAACGTCAATTTTCATCTCATCGCACATCACACTTCACGAGTTTTAAATTTTAACTCCCGTTCCTCACAATAGAAAACTCTAGATTCCGCGATTGTGATGTAAATGGGCCCCACTATTTGTCATGTCACGTCACCCTCTGCTCGTCGCACATCACCTTTCGCAATTTTTAACATTTACCTCCCGTTTCTCATAACAAAACTCTCGATTGTGATTTGCGATATGAAGTTTTACCTGCGATAATCTTTGACCTTACGATTTTCGATATCGCACTTCGCAAATCACAACCTTTATCCCTGTTTCTCATAATAACAAAATCTTGAACTCCTGATTGTGATTTGCCGGTGACCCCACTTCCTTGCCACGTCATCACCCCCATCAAAAATCGCATTCCCTCCCGCTTGTGCCTTATGTTTAAACGTTCTGACCCCAATCTGCGATTGAGATATATTTATAAAGGGTTTTTCTCCTCCCGCTCATCATTTATTTAACAATCTCTCCCACTAATAAAAGGAAACCTCACTATCTCTTTCAATCCGCCCCATAACCTGTTTAACCTCCATATTTCTAGCTCCTCTTTTATTTCTCCTGCTGGCCCAAAATTCAACGTGTCTCCTTCTCATATCTTTCATGTGCCTGGTCCTTTTGTTTGAAACCTATCTATATGGGTTTTTCCACTCCAACACTATTTCCACGTTTATTTTAAAATCCTATCGCGACAAACAAGAAACCAAAGGAAAGGAACAACGATAAAGTTTCTCTGAAAAAATTTCAACCATTACTCTTAGCACCACCACGTTTCCACAAGGCATCATGCAACATTCAAGGAACAGTCACACGTTTATAGAAAATCCGACAGCAAAGATTTTAAAAATTCGACACCTATTAGCAAATAACAATATCTCCTTAAAAGCTCAAAGACAGTTTGTCAATATGATTAATTCCATCAGAGTTCTGTTGGGATTGTAAATGGCTAAAAATAGTAGACAATCTACTTTTTCTCCTTATCTGTTTTCTGTTAAGTTATTATGAAAGGAATCCAAAGGTCTAAGCCTTGCTAGCAAATCTATTGTAAAAATATAAATAGACAGAAGACAGAGGAAGAAAGGGGGGTTGGTTGTTCATCTTATTGTATACTGTGTTGAATATTTCTAAGTTAATAATATATATCCATATGCACTCTTGAGGACTCACGAACTGTGTGGTGTGTGTATTGTTTTCCCTTCTGTTATTACATACTTTATCTGTCTTTCCAGATTTATCATAAAAGTTCTATATTATGCTTTTATAAGTCTTGTGAACCTCCAAGACATATGGATCTGTTTTTGTAAGTCTTGTTCCAAGCTTTCCTGACTCAGTATGAATTGAAGATTGTTCATAAGCATTCGTGGAGGTGGAATTAAACCCTTTTTCATGTTTTTATAAGTCTTTTGATCTAGCATGCATGTTAATATGTTTTTTCCAGTCTTGATTCACCAAGAATTCCTGATTCATGAGGTCATGTTAGTCAGAAGCATTCTTTGTAATGGGATTCTTTAAATGTAAAATGAGACTCTTGTAAGTATTTTAACATCATTTTTTCACTATACATTTCAGATCTAGAATTTGTGTCACCCTTTCCTATTAACAGTGGGCTTCTATTTTACATATCCACTGTTTATCTTCCATTCTTCTAACCATCAGGCTACAAACTCAATTTTTCTAACACATCATACACCAATGCCCTCATATGTGTGAAATATTCTTATTTGCTCAAAATCCTTTTCAGTGTGTGTGAGTTTCAACCACTTTCCAAAAAACTCAATCAAATTATAAGAAAATCCTTTGAGCTTAAGATGTGTCTGGTTAGGTGCTTGCCACAATCCAAGTGTCGATTCCAGCGCCAACATGATGGAACAACTAATTTGCAATCAAATTGTCTGATGCACTAGAGGATCTAATAGGGTCCATAGAACTCCAATGCAAGCTTCTAGTGGTGTTATCTTTTAGATATGTATATTTAAAGGGTTGAATGCAAAAAAAACCTAGTTCCTTCTGCAAAACAACATTTTCATGACTTTGGTTCACTTATTGCTTCATTTTATTTTGACCAAGAACCAAATTGTCCTTAAGTGCATGCAAAATTATTCTTTGGTGTGAAGGGTGATATATGCTTCATAAATATTATATGTGCTAACTAAATATGAAGACACTACCTAGAATGTTTTGGCCATATACAACTTCATATGAGGTTCTTGGACATAAACAAAATTATGTGTTGTCATTATGGTAGTGTCATGATAAAAGGTATTGTACCACAATTCAACACAAGTAGCCATTATGTCCATTGGTGTTCCTTTCTGAAGTAAACCATATCATATAGGTTCCAAGCACTTGTTAACCACCTTTTTTACCATTATTTTGAGGATATAAAATGGTAATCATTTTCAATTGTGAACCTTGAATTTTAAATAGCTCTTGCTAGAATTTATGAGTGAATGTGGGACCTTGATTTGACACAATAGAAGTGCACATTCCATGTAACTTAAATAATTGATCCATTAAAACTTGTGTAATTGTGGAGGGTGTAAATGAGTGAGAGGGCACAAAAGTTAGATACCATATAGGAAAAAGTGGATGACTACCACCATGATGATCGATTTTTTGCATGTTTTTGAGAAGCCTATAATAAAATCCATGGAAATGTTAAGACCAAATACTGATTGGTATCAATAGTGGTTGCAAGGTCCCTTGAGTCACCACCATCTCATCCTTGTTCCTTAATAATCATCACATGAATCTAAAAAATCTTAGATTTTTTTTTCATGCCTTCTTAAAAGAAGGAGCACTTAGCTCATTCATAATTTTTTTGAAAGCAATAGGAGATGAATGCAACCAGTTTAAGACCCATTATTTTAAAGGAAAATTTTGCACTAGAAAAATATGATCGTCATACTTTAAGGTATATTTCCATCATGTATATCCCCTAGGGGCCTTGGGATCCTCCTAAAGACTTTGAATGAGTTGAACCATAGTATCATTTTTTCATCCATTCTTGATTGACCTCTATGAACCAATCAAGTGTGGTAAGGATAATGAAAAGAGGGATCCTCCATCCTCGTATTTTTGTGATAAATAATAAACCACCACATTTTGTTTGCATTTTGTATATATGTTATTACAATCATCCCTAAGAATATTAGTAACCTAGTTGTGTTGCTCCATAGATGATAACCTATGTCCAAGAATATTTTAATTATGATGATTGGTCTTTATTTAGAAGAAACTCTCAATGACAAATGTGCACCAAGTAATAATTGCATGAAAGATGGTCATCATCTCTTTCTCATAGGTGGATTTGATCAAATTTATATAATATAATTACTTATTGGTGAATGCAAAGGGGCACCCTTTTTGCATCAACTTCATTTTCATACCTCTACCTACTGCATCATAATCCAAGATAAAAGTCTTATTCACATCAGACACTTCTATAATGGATAGAGTGCACAAGCCTTAATTTAAAGTTGAAAATGAATTTTTTTTGGGATAATTCCATATAAATGGGGCCATAAATTTTTCCATAATTCTTCACAAACTTCATGTAATATCCCATAAGTCTTGAGAAACTATGTAATCTTTTCAAGGTCTTGGGGTGTGGTTAATCCTGAATAGATACAACTTTCTTGGGATCAACTTGCATGTAAGTTAATCTAACCCAATTATTAAAACTATGAAGCCCCAAAATCACATTAGGAATGTTTAAGGAACAACTAGTGGTCTTAGAGTTTCAAGGCTCTATTAATAAGATCCACATGTGAGTCCCAATTTTTGTTGTATATCAAGATGTCATCGATGAATAAAAATGTAAATTTGTGTAATAAGGGTTAAAAATAATCATAAGGATGTTAAAGGTGGATGGAGCTTTTAAAACTCCAAACGACATTACTCAAAACTCATAATTATCTTCATGAATGTAGAAGGAAATCTTCTAGATGTTTACCAACTTCATTTAAATCTAGTAGTATCTTGAGTGAAGGTCCAATTTAGTGAAGAACTTGGCTCCATGAAGCTCTTCCAAGAGATCATCAATAAGTGGGGTTAGAAATTTATCTAAATGATGTTCAACTAATTGAGAACCCTGAAATATAAACACATGCACCATCTACCTTATTTTTTCAATACCGTAACCATGGGTGTTGAGTAAGGCCTATAGTAGGACATATGGCTCCAACTTCCAAGGGTTCCTATAAAATATTTTCAGTTTCAATTTTTTATGCAAAATGGGGCATATAAAGATGCATACTGGGTGCTTGACTAGTTAGGAATAAGGGAATTCCATGATCATGCCTTGGATTATTTCAAACACCTATTGATGTTTATTCATGACCATCTACAAATTAGGACGAGTTTCATGTGAAGGGTTGTCCATGAATTGTATGGCATTGAACTATACAATAATGTTGGAATGGTCTTTCTTCAATAGCTTCTCCATATGGTGAGAGCTAATAATTCAAGGGAGTTTAAATTAATCCCCAATGATTGTATGTTTATTCCCATCCCTATTAAAGCCAATGTATAATTCCTTGAAACACTTGGTATTGGGACTCAAAGTGTGATACCATTTCGTACGAAGAACTACATCACAACCACCCATTTCCATAGAAAACATGCAATAGTTGAATTGAAAATATCCCATTTGAAGTTTCACATTTGCACATTAGCCACCATGTTACATCAACCCTCCATTAGCTATCATAATTTCAAAGTTGTACATTTGATGGACATAACATTGGGTTTCTTCAACCACTCTATTACAAATAGAATTGTGGGTGCTACAACTATCAATGAAAACAATCACCTTGATGTTATTGATGAAGCCAATCTGTAGAGCTTTGGATAAAAAATGCATGATAAAGCATGGATAGAAATTCGGGGTTCCTCACAAGGGGCGTCTAAGGTTGTTTTTTATTGAGGAGGAAGGGTGATGTATGCAACTTCTAGTTCAAGAGCTTCATATACTAAAATGTCTTTCAGTTGTTGTTGGGAGGACACATATACATGGAATAATTTATGCTCTTTACATTTATGCCCTTTGAAGTACCACTTATCAAAACTATAGCATAGTTGAAGGCATTAGCATTTTGTGACTTCTTTTGGTGAAATTGTTTGGATTCTCCAGGGTTGATAGGAGAGGGGGTTGTAGTACATGCAAAAGATGGTGGGAGAGGTAAATAAAAAGGTTTTTTTGGGTGTATGCATTTATACCCATCTCAACTTCTCGAGCTCTCTCACAAGCCTCCAACGAAGTAATTGGGCATTGCATCATGAATTTCTCTCTAATTACCTTCTCAAGACCGTTAATGAAAGATTCTTTAAAAAGGGAATAAGACATACTCCATATGTAAATTTCAAATCACATATATAGTTGTGCTTGTTTTGCACAACATATTCATACTTCCCAAATAATGAGTGTCTCATGCAAAACAAGAGTAAATGGTCTTCAAAAAATGGATGTAGAAAGTGTATCCTCCATGATTTCTTATGCCATTGCCACCATTTCCTACACTCTTCATCCAAGTACAACACTACCACTCTAAGTTTCATAAATTATTAGTATGAAAGTGTAGAGAGAAATAATGTCCCATTTGGGTAACTTGACTAGTGGGATCAAAATCACCAAACTTATTCACGCCTATTTTGGGAAATTCTTATTACTTAATGTGATGATTATCATAACAATGTCCTACTCCATTAGAAGAGTCATCCTTTCTAGTGGCACACCCATATCCTACTGAATTCCTTTGGCTAAATGACAACTATGGTAAAAGGTTGGTTAGAGAGCTCACAACCAATCTCATCGAGCTTGGTGTTGAGATAGGAAACCTATTGGTTGAGGTGGGTGGTTGTGTCATCTAAGGTAGATTGTTGTATAAGTCTTTGAGTTTGTTCACATTTGAGAGCATGTGCATGACTACATTGTCCAAAGTGTAGAGGTTATGTTTGGAGGATTTCTAAGTGGATGTCGTGAATCTTGTGCTTACCAAAGGGTTTATTTGAGAATTATATGAATGTAATCAACTCCATGAAAGGAGTCCTTGGAGATAAGTTTGTGACAATAATATGGGAAATTCCATAGAAAAAGGGTTATTGGAGAGTATCAATTTAATCAACATTGTGCAAGATTATTTTGATATAAGTTTCCCACAATGGTGTTAACCAGACCCATAATCTATCTATTTATTTTTATATAGGTAGAAGGATTACTCTTAGTTAAGTATTATTGTGCCAAAAAAATTTCTAAATTCCTTTTATACCCAAAAATGTAGGAACTCTTCTATTTATGTTATACAAGTGAGGGTTTTTAGGGCATTGAGGATAAATGAGTTTCAAGTGCTATAAATTTTTTATTTATTTGAGGGTTTCCAACAATAGTACTTGACCAAATCTCTAATAGTGCTAACTAAGGAGTGTAGATCGTACCCTTAGGTGTAATATCTAATTCCTTGGTACATAAGACTAATCTCCCCAAGTGTTGTTCTCGGTGTACAATAGAAATATGATGACCATATGTTTATGTAAGGTTGGCTTCAAGTTACCAAAAGGGATTTAGATACACTTTAGGGTATATGGAAGACAATTCTATATACATGTATTACCTGTTGCAATAGTGGGGTACCAACATAGGTTATAAAAGGTGTCCAACCAAATGAAGTCACTTAGATTTTCTGCATGTATTCTTATCCAAATAGAAGTTTGCTCAGGAATGATAGATCTCTTTGTTATTTGAAGGCACAACAACACATCTCTAGCCTAAAACAAAACTATGCTAACATTTAAGCACATATTAGCTTTATGAAAGAGCTCTAATACTACTTGTAGTGACCCTTAAAATTGAATTACAAACAAGGTATTCTCAATGAAGAAATTGAGAGGAGGAAGGAAAATGAGAATGATTTTGCAAACATGATGCTTGACGTCTCTTAGAGGGATAATGCCACAAACATAAAACTAAACTATGAGGATGACATAAATGCCCATCATATGGGCATCTTGATTGCTAGAATTAATATTTGATAATTAGTTTAGACACAAAAAAATTGAAGATGTTAGACAAATCTCCATTAAGAAAATATTGTGCTGAAAGAGCTTAAATGAATGATTACCAAGCTTTGTCTAAAACCATGTAACTTTCCATGTCTAGAGCACCTACAATTGACACTAAAAGAAACATTCATATTGCATTAGTTGATTTCATTGTTACTTCCCTAAAATAAAAAATAAAAAAGACTTCTCTATAATAGTGGCATCACAATTAATAGCCATATAAAGATCATAAAGAATAATTAAACAACTAATTATTAAAAGTCTGAAAAAATTTTATTTCATAGCTAAATTATAAAAAATACATATAAATTAATAAAAAAATAGAAAAAAATAATAACTCTGAAAAAATAAAAGTTGGTGTATAATTTTTTTTTAATAAAATACTTAATAAATGGAAAAAAAATTAATAGAATACCTAATAAATACTTAACATAAAGATTGTAATGAGATTCAAGACATGAGAACAAATATGAAACACATTGTCATCTTAATTCATTGAAGATCATCAAAATAGTTCCTAACTTAAAGTGTAACATGCTTAAGCAAACCAATGGACTTAATTAATCAATTCAGTAGACGCTATGCTACCTGTTAAGTTATGCCCTTCATTCATAGAGTCCCACTTGCTGCTACTTTAATTTACAGTGATGGACGTCGACTCCAATTTGCTTCTTATCTGGATAGATACCACCTGTATCGCTTAATAATTTACCACCTGTATGGGTACCACCTGTATTTCTTAATAAATCAACTTCTCCTCAGAAGGAATCAATCTTGTCTCAGGTTAGTGGATGCAGTTGCTTTTGATTTAATTTACAGTGATGGACGTCTACTCTGTGGATGGATGCCACCTGTATCGCTTAATAATTTAACTTCTCAACATAAGGAATCAATCATGTCTAAGGTTAGTGGTCGCAGTTGCTTTTGCATAAAGATTGGGTCCCACATATCTGCTTCATTTACAGTGATGGACGTCGACTCCCACTTGCTTCTTATGCGGATGCTTCTTCTGTGGACGGATGCTTCTTCTTATCGCTTAATATATTAACTTATCAACATAAGGAATCAATCATGTCTCAGTTTAGTGGTTGCAGTTGCTTTTGCATAAAGATTGGGTCCCACATATCTCCGTAGGGATTCGGGAAATCAACCAGGAATATATGGTCGGTGACTCGGCGGCAACACTCAATAATGCAGTGAACGAAGGAAATCGGCAGGAAATTACGAGCGACTTTCATGATTTCACCCTCCACGTTACGGTATTATGAGTTATTTCCAACCCTTTTAATAATAAAACAGAAGTATCCTAAATTTCATTCAATATATATATCGACTGGGTTCTTTCAGCGAAATACAAATCCTCTGAATCGACTGTTCTCTTTTATTCTCATCGATTCGCTGGTAGGTGGTCTTGCACTTGTGAGAACATTCAGACAAAAATATTGAGTTTGAGCGCTCATTCTTGGGTCTTGGGTTTTGCTCCTTTCCTCTTCTTCTTCTGTATCCGATGGCAGGCCATGGCATCGCATCTTCTTCGTCTTCACATGGCAACACCAACAGCCATGTTTATGACATATTTTTAAACCATCGCGGTCCCGATGAAAAGAAAGGCCTCGCCAGCGATATCTACCGTCGCCTTATTGTACGTGGCTTTTCAGTATTTCTGGACCAACCGGAATTGCGTAAGGGAGAGGACATGCCTTCTCAAATCAAAGGGGCTATTCGAACAGCCTCACTGCATCTAGCTATATTTTCTCCAACATACGCCCAATCCAGATGGTGTCTTGACGAGCTCGCACTAATGGTAGAATCCGGGTCCACAATTATTCCGGTCTTCCATAATGTCGATCCTGCGGAACTTCGCTGGATGCGGAGTGGAGATGGAGTCCACAGTATCCTCCGCTGTGTCTGTCCCTGTCTACTGGGCGAAAAGGGAAGGTATGCCCGAGACCTGCACATGCTCCAAAAGAAGACAACATTGGACCCTGAGACCAATATGAAAAAGCCACGATATGATTCTAGTACTCTGGAAAAATGGAGGAACGCTCTTTCTGTTGTCTCCAATATTAGCGGTTTTGATATGAACGCATACGACGGGTAAGGGCCATACTTTCTCCTGTTTTTCTTAATTATTTAATGAATGATAAGGTATTTTCGGAGACGTTCCTCAATCATATTATCGTGCATATTGTTCAGTGGATACGGGAAGCTAGTTGATGAGGTCGTGGAAGAAGTGTGGCGAAAGGTTGGTAAAACACCTCTTAATGTGGCCAAATATCCTACTGGCCTTGATGAGAAAATAAAACATCTGGAAGAAATGGTGCTCTTGCAGCAGCAAACCCAGAAGTCTAGGGTTGTGGGAATTGTGGGTCTTGGCGGTGTAGGGAAATCGACCCTTGTAAAAAAGTTCTTCAACAAACACAGATCAAATTATGATCGATATTGTTTCCTCTCTGATGTGAGAGAAACCGCAGCCAAGAACTCTCTAAGTTCATTGCAGACAGCACTTCTTAGAGACTTGGCTGATCTGAACCAGGAACAAATAAGCAACACTGATGAAGGCATAGAGAAGCTCCGAAAGCATCTCTCATCCTCCCGATCATCTTTGATAGTCTTAGATGATGTTGATCATATTGATCAACTTGACGCATTGTTTTCACCGGTGAAAGATAGCATTCAATCCAGTAGCTTAATCTTGGTTACTTCTCGCAATAGAGATGTACTCACAAGCTCGGGGATTGTAGAATCGTCTATTTACAAGCAAACGGGCCTTAACCGTCAGCACTCCAAAGACCTGTTCTGTCAAAGGATTTGAAAAACTGGTTGAAGATTTCTTGGATTTTTGTGATGGGTTGCCCTTATCACTTAAGGTGATTGGAGCGGCTATTCGTGGAAAAGATTCCGAGTTTTGGAAAAGCCACTTACACAAAATCTCAAGAATACTTCCCACGGATATTCATAGCAAGCTTAAAATTAGCTATGATGGTCTCGATGAAGAAGAGCAGAATATATTTTTAGATGTTGCTTGTTTTTTTATTGGAGAGAAGAGAGATACCGCTATCAGGATATGGAACGGATCAGGCTGGGCAGGATCGCTGGGTCTCCGCAATTTAGAGAATAGATGCCTGGCAGAGGTCGACGGTGAAGACTGTATAAGAATGCACGACCACCTCCGTGACCTCGGCAGAGATGTAGCAGAGAAGGAACATCCGGGTTGTCAGCTTCGGCTTTCGCGACCAAATGTCAATCTTCTTCGTACTCTTTCCGGCTTATCGCATGTACGTAGGTTGAAGCTCTCTAGGGAATTTCAAATTAGCATTGTGATATCCAAATTGCCTGTATGTTCTGAATTTTTTAAAGAAAAACTCATGTTTTTAACGGCTCCAGGTGCGTGGAATTCGCATGGATTATGGAAATGGCCGAGAACAAATTTTCCAAAACGTTGCGGGCAACTGCAACTTAAGCAGCTTGGAGCTGCTTAGGGGTGAAGATTCTTTCGTTGAACATGTATTCAGCCATTGGGAGTTACAACAGCTGGTATATCTCCGATGGGAGAACTGTCCGATCTCCTCCATATGTTTACCAATTATAACAAGGAATTTAAGAGTGTTATACATACAGGGGAGAAATTTGAAAACATTATGGCAGCATGAATCTGAGGTAGTCATGCTAATTTATTTGGAGAGATTGATTTACATTTTTCTTTAAATTGTAAAAATTGCTTGTATTTAAGAATTGTCTCTTTATCACAATGTCAAATAGGTGACATTTACAGGGCCAAATCAACTTTAATGCTTTTATGTACACATTGCAGGCGCCACTACAGTTGAGGGAATTGTATATTGATGCTCCACTTTCAGAGGTTCCAGAGTCTATTGGGACGCTGAATCAGCTCGAAAAAATTGTCCTCAAAAATAGTTTTTTTGAAACTCTGCCAAATTCAATTGGGATCCTGACGGGCCTCCAGAGCATCGACTTGTGGGGGTGCTCAAGCCTGCAGGGGCTCCCAGACTCGGTGGGGCAGCTGACAGGCCTACAGAGCATCGACTTGAGGTGGTGCTCAAGCCTGCAGGGGCTACCAGAGTCGGTGGGACAGCTGACGGGCCTCCAGAGCATCCACTTGCAGGGGTTCTCAAGCTTGCAGGGGCTCCCAGACTCGGTGGGGCAGCTGATGGGCCTCCAGAGCATCCACTTGCAAGGGTGCTCAAGCCTGCAGGGGCTTCCAGACTGGGTGGGGCAGCTGACGGGCCTCCAGAGCATCCACTTGCGGGGCTGCTCAAGCCTGCAGGGGCTCCCAGACTCGGTGGGGCAGCTGATGGGCCTGCACAGCATCGACTTGGGGTGGTGCTCAAGCCTGCAGGCACTCACAGACTCGGTGGGGCAGCTGACGGGCCTGCAGAGCATCGACTTGGGGTGGTGCTCAAGCCTGCAGGGGCTCCCAGACCCGGTGGGGCAGCTGACGGGCCTGCAGAGCATCAACTTGTATGAGTGCTCAAGCCTGCAGGGGCTCCCAGACTCGTTGCGGCAGTTGACGGGCCTCCAGAGCATCGACTTGCGGTGGTGCTCAAGCCTGCATGGGCTCCCAAACTGGGTGGGGCAGCTGACGGGCCTCCAAAGCATCAACTTGCGGGGGTGCTCAAGCCTGCAAGGGCTCCCAGACTCGGTGGGGCAGCTGACGGGCCTTCAAAGCATCAACTTGCGGGGGTGCTCAAGCCTGCAGGGGCTCCCAGACTCGGTTGGGCGGCTGACGGGCCTGCAGAGCATCAACTTGTGGGGGTGCTCAAGCCTGCAGGGGCTCCCAGACTCGGTGGGGCAGCTGACGGGCCTGCAGAGCATCGACTTGGAGTTGTGCTCAAGCTTGCAGGGGCTCCCAGACCCCAGACTCATTTGTGAACTTAACGGGACTCAAGTGTCTTAACTTGAATGGGTGTTCCAATTTACAGATGCTGCCCAATGTTCAGCATTTGAACTCGTTGGTGAAGCTTGACTTGTCTGGATGTTCTAATTTACAGATGCCGCCCAATGTTCAGCATTTGAACTCGTTGGTGAAGCTTGATGTGTCTCATTGTTCCAAGCTGCAATGGGGTGCGGGAATAGTTGAGGAGCTGCGCCAACGACTGGGAATAAACTTCATCGAAGAAGGCAGCGAAAACATTATTTGAAGGCGTGGAATTAAAATAGCAGGGAATTAGAAGGCTGGGAGTTGAAGATAGTGAAAACATTAATGAAGAAAGGTGGGAAGAACAGAGGGAGTTGTAGAATATAACGTAACTTCTTAAAATTACAATTGTGATGAGATGGCCACGGTGCTTACTGCTACCGCAAAGAGAGCAGTGTCATTAATCTTCATAGAGATGTAATGATCGGAAAATGAAATACACAATGTACAGAATGCTCTACATTTTGGTGTAGTAAAATGTACGGCTGCAAAATGTATTGAGCCATAATAACAGGAGTTTATGGTGCACAACATTTGAGTTTTTTTTTTTCATATTTTTTTTTCTTAAATACAACAAATAAATATAAATATAAATATTGTTTTATAAATCATTTTGATTAATAAATTTAATAAACAAAATATTATATCAATTTTATTATTATTATCATTCAATTTATATATTTATTAAATTAATATAATTTTTGGAGTCATATTTTTTAGTTATTTAATAAATATAATTTTTTGAATCATATATTTTAGTTATTTAAATATTATTTGCATAAAAAATAATAATTACTTTAAATTAATTATTTTATATATTTTTAATTTTTAAAAATTTTAATTACTTAATTTTTAATAAATTTGAACTTTAACATATACATTTTCTAAATTATTAATTTTAATATTAATTTATTATATATTTTTAATTTATTTTCTATTTTAAATATTCAAAGTTCTTAATATATATTTGAGTTGCTTGCTAATATATAATATATATAATTTTCAAATTTACATGTTCACTGAATGAATATTATATATAATTTTCAAATCTATAAACATGTAGATAAAGGTAATTAATCCAATAAATAATACCATCATAATATTGATGACATCCTATAACTAATAGTGATATCTATAGATGTCATCTTAATTTCAAGTAAGCAAGAACAAGATTCTCATGAATGATGACTAGTTAAATTTACTCCTTGACCTCTTTTATACTAATATTTATATTTATATGGATAAATACCAACATAGATCCATCTTAAGTACATATATAACATGATGAGCCTAAGGGATCAGATTTCTTCAAGTGCAAACTATTTTAGAGTCCAAATTACTGCAAAATACAATGTTTTATTTTTCATTGTTAAATTGTATTTTTGAATGCTAACTAAAGTATATATAGGACCAGATAAAAAATTTAACCATAAAAACTTAAATTTTTTTTCTTCTATATATAGATATATATGAAGTTGATATCCACATAAATTAGTTAAAATAGATCTTCAAATAGTTTATTTAAATCACTTGTTGAAATATTTTTGAAATGTAAAAGATTTAAACATTTGATTCACACATTTTTTAACTTCTAATTACTTTACAATATAGTCATTTATTTTTAATTATATCCGACATTAGTTTTATAATTAGAAGCAAGAAGGGATGGACAAACTTACACATCCCCTCTAGTGGGTTGTCGAATGAGCCTTTGGGCTCAATAAATAATTAAACTTATAAAATATAATTAATTTTGTATAAGGCATTTGCTGAAAAATATTTAACAAAATTGAATTCTATTAACAAAATAAAAACTAAACATGTGTAATTTCTCACCTCATCCTTCAACTCAAGTAAGACCTAAACTACAATGGAAAGGATAACAAACTATCTTTCAACCACCCAAAGTAGATCCAACTGATTTTCCAAAATAAATAAACTAGCAATTGCACCACATGTTGCAAAGGAAACTACATAAGGGTCTAGCATAGGAAAAAATAGCATAAATGAAAGAAGTTAAAAATTTATGCAATTTTATTTCTTTATTGGTGTTTTTCTATGAAAAAATTCAAAAATAATTTATTTTCCCATCTAACAAGAGTAACAACCAAATATGCTAGTGAGAAGAATGGTAGCAACTTTTAAATGTAAAAACTCTCTTCCTTGGTGATCGTAGATGTTGGTTTTCAAATAAACTTATTTTGCTGATCTTTGAAATAATATGTTCCTCTCCAACAGGCCCTTCAGAAAGACCCATTTTATTCAATTGATTGAAATAGGAAATTGTTTTTTGTCTAATGCTTTCTGAGTTATTGAAATTAAGGGAACAGGTAAAGAGATTGCTAGACAAAAAAGAACAAAGTGATTGAATGTCAAATGACTATCTCATTAAGGAATCTCTTCATATCTTCTCATGTGGGCCTTCTTCAACTTACGAGGTAGTAGGAACTTTCTCCTCTCCAACACCTCCAGAATAAGGGGTGGAGAATTATGTTTAGTCAACTACTGCACCTAAAATCAAAATATTTGTCTTGCTAATTGCTGTGGAACAACTTCATTGTTATTAATTGCACGTAAGATGTGTTTTTTCATAATGGATATGACACTTTGGCCAAAGTACTCAAGACCTCTATATGAGGAATCTGTATGCTTTTTATTTATTTATTTTTTCTGCATGAAAGTTGCACTTGGTTTTTTTGAAAAGGTTGGGTAGACTTCACCCTTCCAGGAAATGACTTGCTTCTAACACATTCCCAATGTTGAATTCCTTTGATACTACTCATGGAACTCTGACTCCGCTTTACAACTAGAATTATTTAATGGCATAACAACTTATCACTATGACAGGTTGTACTTCATAAGAGACTACTATGAAGCTTAAGTATGGTATATAATTCTAATATTTATGCTATCAACATAGAGCATAGAGTTATCTTAATCGTTAAGTTTTATGGATAAGGGACATTTGGGCCTTTTTTAACCCTTGGGAATGCTTAATAAATCTTAGTTCAAATAAATTTATATTAGTAATTTATCTACAATCATATTTCCATTATTCCTCTTTGAACGCCCAATATTCCACTGCTTTAGAACTTTGCACCTTGGTCATAATAACAAACATCATCAAGACCCAAAAGTAAGAAGACAAAAATAACTCATAATCAGAGAATCTAGTGACTTGTTTAAGGATCATAATTCAAGACCTTAGTTCCATTTAAATATCATTTACTTTCCCATTGAATAAAAATCAACGATCAAAATTTCTAGTGAGAAGAATGGTAACAAATTTTAAATGTAAGAACTCCCTTCCCTGGTTATAGTAGATTTTGGTTTTGAAAGGAAATTATTTTTGTGATATTTTAAATAGTATATTCCTCCCCAAGAGACCCTTTAGAAAGACCTTTTTTTTCAACTAATTGAAATAGGTAAGTGTCTTTTTTCTAGTGCTTTCTGAGCATTGGATTTAAGGGAGGAGGTAAAGAGAATGCTAGACAAAAAAGGGTAGAGTGATTGAATGTTAAATGAAAATCACATTTTGGAATCTCTTTAGATTTTCTCATGTGGACCTTCTTCAACTGACGAGGTAGTAGGAACTTTCTCGGCTCCAACTTGTCCAGAAAAAGGGGTGGAGAATTATGTTTAGTGAACTACTACTCATGGAACTCACTCCACCTTACAACAAGAGTGTTTATCTTCCCATATCTCTATCTCGAGCTATAATTCCAGCTTTCTCTTGTTTTTGAAACATTGTCTCTATATAATTGTTGTCAGTGTCTTTTTGAGTGCTTGCTTGAATCAGTGAGATAATGTAGCTCATATGGATTCCAAAATCCTCGACTAACCCACTTTCTGATGAGTCCTCTTCTGTTTTTAATTATGTTATTTGGTCCACCTTAGCCTTTTCAACATCGTTTAGTTTTAAAGAATAATATCTTCTTGATAGGTCTCCTTTGGCCTGCTTTTCTTCTTCCATATACTTCAGATCTAAATGAATGGAACTTGAGATAGGCTTCGTGACATTTGCCAAATTCCATGATTTTTCATTGCACTTCTCATGTGTATAAGGGAAAATGTGTGTAAGGTTGGAAACTTTTCTTCACCATGTCTCATTTCTTTTGTATGCTTGACATTGATACAAACAATTGTCACTGGTTCCTTTAACTGTGGACAATTAATAAAATTTCCCCTATTTATGTCATGTGACTAGAAAAAAAATAGATTCTGCATATTCAATTGTATGTTTCCACCGCACCTATTCCATTTCTAATGGGTTCTGTTTCATATGTTTCTTTTCTTCTAGATCACTAAGAATATGAATTCTCGGTAAGGGATCCTTTAATGCTGGAAAAATTAGAGATCCATCCCCTCTTCTATGATGTTCATTAGAAATACGAGCTTCTTTAAATTCATATTGAGTTGCACTCTGTCCATTTTCCATAATCGATGTATAATATTCAACATGTTTCTTTCCCTCTGTATTATCAAGTTCTACTTGAATGTTTTAGATATGCTCCTTGAGCTATGAAAGAGTTATTTTCTCCTTCCTCTAGTCATGTTTAGGAGGAAACCTTGTGTCCAAGAGCTGGTACTTTCCTTCTGGACCTCATTGGAACATGTAGGAAGGATTTACTCATGTGTCACTTTAGGAAAACTTGTGTCCATATGGTGCTGTATTTTCCTGTGAACAATAGCTGGATGTGAAGGGCTAGTTTCTTTACATACCACTTTTGGAATAGTGAAATTCAAATGTTGCTTCTTTTCTTTCGAAAGTTTTACTTCAAATCCAAGATGGCTTACTTACTTTGTGAATTTCATTTTAATGAGAATGAATGCATTCTTTATGCACATTTTTCAGTGTGTGCAAATTTTGTGCCCCCTTCAAAACCACAAATTTAATCGGTTCCTTTGCATCTATCTCCCGTTGAGTATTTACAGTGATTTTCTTTTAAACACCAATCCTCATTTCCAGGCCCACTGTAATTGGCTCTGACATTGTTTTCCTTCCCTACATAATCTTCTATTCACAATGCACTAGTGTTACACTCCAGATATTCCTTATTAATCCATTTAAATTCCCCTTCATGGTTTCTAGGTCCTGAGATATCCCATTCCCCTTCAGAGATTCCTTATCTGAATTTTTTTAAATTATTAGGAAATATTAGAGGATGCATCCTCAAGTTATTGTTCTTTGTCTGTTTGGTTTCTCCAACATCTACAGAAACAAACTATGATCTGTACGAAAGTTCTTATTCAACCTAACTGCAGTGCTAGATACTTCTTCATCCTCCTTTGTTTGCCTTTCGAAGCCCTTAAGACTCTCTGAATTGTTTGATGACTCCACACTTTGGTTATTCTCCCTATGAACCATCTTGAGTTTCAGTGTCATCATTATTGTTGTTGTTATGATCATCATCATCATCATCAATATTATTGCAATGACATTGAAATTCTAAATAAAAATAATGTTTTTTTAATGATTAAAAATAACCACATATTTATGTAATTATAGTAATAATATTCAAAATTTAATGTAAAATAACATATATCTGACAAAATAAACTTGCCTGAGGAAAGGTTCATCTCTTGCTCTTTTGAGAGCCTATGGACCTCATTCTCAATATGCTGTAAAGAGTGAAATTCAGAAGTTCTCCACTCCTTCTCAATACACTAGAAAGAGTGGAATTCAGAAGTGTTGGAGTAGCTACAATTGTTGGGAGAAATTTAAAAGTTTGCGGTTTAATAAAAGGTGAAAAAATGAATATTAACAACAAAGAGATAACTATATCCTCTATTGTTTTTTTGGTTTTTTTAAAACTTTTTTATAAATATTCCCTATAATTAATATCTTGTAATTGGGGTGTAAGAAAGGGACAGAAATTATTCTACCATGTTGTAGGAGAATAGGGGCCAGATTTGCCCTCATCCTATGTTAAAAAGATGTAGGTGAAATGTTATTCTATTTAATTATTTATTTTAGGGTAGAAATAATAATAATTAATAGATTTGTATAGATATTTTTATTATTGAGATTAGAATGATGTTTTATGATCTTTATAGTAAAATGAGTGTTGGTCAATTCTTAAAACATTAAAGATTTGAAAGAATTTCTCACATGTCCGCATTACCAATTATGTTAACATTTTAATTCAACAAAACTATCATGATATATTTCATATTTAACATAAAATATTGTATAATTTCTTTTATTTTCCATGTAAACTCTACATATGACATTTTCTTCAATCTCTTACTAAATAATTTTTACCTTACATAAAAAGCTAATATAATCCTATAAGTTGTCAATTGGGCTATGTTGGGTGGTTCAAAGGAAGAAATGTAATTCTCCCCATTTTGATTCAATTCCAATAAATGACATGATATATGTTAAAAAAAAACCTTTATCATATAAATTATGTTACACAAAAAATTATTAAATATAATTAAAAATATATATTGATAATAAAAGTATATTTCAATATGAAATAGAAAAAAAAAAAAAAAAAAAAAAACATGTATAAGAATTAATTCACAAATACCTATCACCCAAAATGGTATCACCCAATATAGAGATCGATTCTCAATCTTTTTATTGTGAACAAAGTAATGGTACTCCATGGATCTCTCGAGATTGTCTGAAAATGGATTGATAAAGATCCATTCTCAATATGGTTATTGTGAAGAAAATAATGGTACTCCAACAATCAAATGAATGGTTGAATTGTTGCCTCTAGAATAGAAGCAACTCTACACTTCTTTCTCACAATCATAGATCTAATCTCTATTGAAACATATATGAACAAAAAATTCTATATAAAACACAACAATATGAATTTTTCTTCAAAGATTTAGATAATCTGCAACTAGCAACAATATATTCCTCCTACATAAATACAATAAACAAACAACTTTTCTAGCTCACAAATTTTTGAATCTCTCTCTTAAAGCATCCAAAACTTTAATACTATTTCTTAAGAATATAAATGAAGTAAGATAGAAGTAATTAAATAATAACAAGAAATAAATCACATGAATGAGATGAGGCTCATCTCAACTTAATCGTTGTATCCTTGGCTACTTCAACAAAGCGTGACCACTCGAGGTAGCTCACATTGGTGCTCACAAGATTTTATATAATATCTTTTAAAACAAATAAAATGAAAAATACTATAAGTTTCCAAAACCATAAAAAAACTAAATATATAAATTTCTAGATTTATTAGTGATAGTAATTATAATTACTCCACTAATGTGTAAATATTTCTTTGCTTAATATGAAATTGAAACATGACTATATGAATCCATGAATCAAAAAAAAAAAAAAATTAAAGCTCTAAACATTTGATGTCTCTAATTATATAACAAATTGAAATTAAAAAATATATTTTCACCCCGGATGCGGGTGTTAATGCATGATATGGACTGCCGCCACCTGGTCACGCTGACAATGGACAGTCCTCCTCCTCACGCAGGGGCACATGGCCATGGAAAGTTGAATAAATTTTGGGGCATGGGTATTTCATACTTCACCAGCCTCAAACTCAATGCATCGTCCTCTATGCAACAAGTTCACATTTACGTCGTCCCTCCAACATTCATTCCGCCAGTCACGCCTTCTCGTTTCTTGCTGTCATACATGGACCATAAGACTATATATTTAGTTTTCCATTGTGGTATTTCTGTTGTTCTGAGGCTTGGCTCTGTCTCTCCCTGCACCTTTGCTCATGCCAAGCCCCTGCACTATTCCTCTGCTCATTCGTCTCTCTGTCACGACGCTGTGCCACCCCCTCCGCCTCATTTACATCCCTGCACCTCAACCATGCCCCGCCGTCACCGCATGCACTGCCGCAGAGGTGGTGGATGCGGGCTCCCTTCTCGCCTTCCCATTCACACCATGGCTGGCAGAACATTGGACTTGTCTGTAAATTTGGATGAGCCTGAGGTCTTGGAACCCCTTAGCCTCTCTGCTCACCTATCTTTGCACGCTCCTGAGGCCTCTGCTGAGCCCTCTGGATCTGGCTCTCACTCCAGGAAAAGTCTGCGTAAATCCACCATCTTCCCCGCCTCCCCCTTTCCCCCTCGCAAAATGGTGGCTTTGCCGGTTCAGTTGGCCTCGAACAGTGACGGAAGCTACAGCTCGGATGAAGACGACACAAATGTTGGAACAGGTGCTCGCTCGACATCCTCTCCTCTGTTGAACGCCCAAGTGTCCAAGCTCGAGGACGATGACTTCGAGTACAAGTGTCGAATTGAGGAAGAGCCGCTTCAATTGCCAATCCAAGATGACAAAAAATCGACAACTACTGGGTTCCCACTTGTCTTCTCTCTGTGTTTTTTTCTAGTCGATTTCGCTCTGGTCTAGTTATTTTGCCTCTTTTTAAAATCTGGTCTAGATATGGTATGGACAAAGCTAGTTTCCCTATATGGGAAATACCCTCTAAGTTTCATGGACATATTTCATGGGCTGGTTTCCCCATTTGGGACAACCCCTATTTTGTAGTTTTGATTTGGCATTTCCCATCGGAATTGGCTGGCCAATTCCGGAGGATGATGATTGTAATATTGTGACCTATATTTTATAATAGAAGTAGCCATCCATATATATATATATATATATATATATATATATATATATTCAAAATCTTAACTTTTAAATATAAAATATTATATCAACTTAGTGCAAAATAACTATATATATATATTTTTTCAAAAAAATAGATTTATTATTTTAATCATATTTTTACCCCACCCACACATAAATATTTTAGTCATATTTCTAATAAAATAGATTTATTCTTTTAATCGCATTTCTACCCCCCACACATATAGATATATCTTAACAATTATCTAAATTGTTTTTCAATGACAAACAAGCTTGAAAATGGTCCTCTATTACCTTTAACCTGTTCCAATATTAACAAACTAAATTTATTACAGATCACTTATAAACATGACAAGAGTGAAAACATTAAAAAGATAAAGAAAGATGAATCATATCTAAATTTAAATTTGTATATTCTACTTTATTTAATGTTAAGGTATATAGACTCCTAAGAATGATTAAAAAATTATAATTTACATCGAGTTACAAAATTTAAATGCATACAACATAATATTTACACACATATGCTATCATAGAGTGTATCAATATTCTCATAGTATGGAGATATAAAATCAGCCTAAGAACCCTATATAACTGAAACATGGTGTCCAACAGGTGACTGCTGCTAAACAACAGGGCACTTACTTGTATCAGGCGACTTCCTCTCGAAAATGGAAGTTTCTAAAATAGACATTCCAATCCTCTTGCTTAGCCTCGATGCCCATGCTCTTTGTCGTAGATCGATAAAACTCCTCTTTCGAGGAGTTCCTGAATCTGTTCGTCTAGATGTCTTGCATATTCTTCACACTATATTAACCATTAATACTATCACTGTCACTAATGCTGATATGACGAACATGCCCCAAGAACTGCCGAACGTGAAGTTGGTTGGAATCTGACATAGATTGGTTACAATAATAACTCTCATATTGAGGCAACCAATCCTTTTGAATTGTGTACAATTCCCCGCTGTCCGTTAACTAGAGTATTCTGCTAGATATATTCGTTGCTAGCTGATGAAGGATTGGGTCAAAAGTCTATCCAAAAGGATGAAAAACCACCCAAAATTTCCATTAATGTTTTGGGAAATTGAAATGAAATTAGATAGATATAGATATAAAGCACTTACCAATCCCCAGTTTAGATTAGTGAATGGTTGGCCAGCGAAGGTGAGTTCACTGCAATGGTTGGCCACTAGGGACTTCATGTATGGGCATTCAAATATAATGGAATCCACTACACCTTTGGAAAAATCATTGTAATAATCAACTTTTGCGGTTAGATTTATTAGCCTCTTTTAACTTATTTCCTACTTATTTTTCAAGAAATGACCCACGAAGGAGTCATTCCAGTGCCCAATTTTTATGTCCTGCCTTGCCACCACACTCTAGATGTCCTTAAATATTGGCTCTAATCGTGAGGTTGTTAGAATAGCCGATAAATTTGCAGTATAACATGAATACACAATTCCCGTAATAACAAGGCAGGCTACAACAACTGTGCACCCCATAACACTTCGAGTATCTTCTGCTTATATCAAAATTATTCAATATGGGGATCATTATAAGATTTTGGTTATTTTAATTACAAAACACCAGTCATGGTATTGTAGAAGAATTAAACTTACCAGGATTAAGAAACCATGTCGAAAAAGTGTACCTGCACGCAAACATATATGTATTATTAATTATCGTTTCATACAATGGATTTTTTGTGTAGTTCAGTGCCTGTATGTTTAATCCATTAATGTGTTTGAATAAATCATTCCCAAAGATGTTTCGTACACGAATAATGCCTCAAATCGGCTACTAGCTCACCTCCTTTGGACGGGTGGATTCTTTGGGTGCTCCAAAAGATAGACCACCAAGCCCCCGCAAAAGAAGAAAGAAACTATTAGTAGCCACATTTGGTTACTGAAAGGATTCATAAAAATCAATGCAGAACGAATCAAACTTTCATCTTTCAGACAGACTACTACCACTAGGCTTGTGTCTAAGAAAGGTTGTGTAAACTCTACTTTTTGAGATCGATTTTCTATGATGGTCATGTATCCTACAACTGCATCAATTGCCTGAAAAAGAAGGCAACATGAAATGAAAAATGTGATAAATCATAATTCTGTTATCACAAAAAATCTCATGAGCACACACACACTATACGTATACCTTATCTACAATTAGCTGAACGAATTCATCGTAGCTTGGCAGCACAAAAATTCCATTCCCGAATGTGATATATTCGACCGTACAAGTTAGTGGTTCAATTTCCTTTTCAAAAGCTTTCACGTAGAATCCCGTGGGGTTTTTTATATTTTTCCCAGCTAAAATGAACTCTCTGAAGTATCTATTCCAAACCACTCCCACTCTCAATTTTTCGGGACATGGGGAGGAAGATCCTGGAATTTTTCTCATTTTTCTTGAAAGGCAGATCTACCCAAATTGTCTAAAAATGGATTGAACACTGAAAAATGTGCTATTGTTTCCTTAAAAAACCAAATGAAATTTAGAAATTGGGTGGATGTGAGAACTTTCCCTCCAGTAAATATTTATGGTTTCTTTGAAGAGTCCATCTCCAAAAATGATATTTCAAGCTCAACACTGAAAATCACTACAAGAGAAACACTCTTATGGAAAAACCATCAATAAATAGTTAAGCTATCAAGAAACAATTCCGCAAAAAGAAGCTCTAACTATCCGTTTTTTCTCAACTATTAATTATTAATCTGATGGCGTAAAAATATTCAATTGTCTAACATTCCATCCAATGGTGTAGACCAATACACAGTGGTAGTTGGGGGAGTTTTTTTTCAAAGAGGAACGCCTTACAACGTAATTATATTAGTTTTATAAAAATTAATTTAATCTCCTTATATAACCATTTTAAAAATATTTCATAATGATTATATAAAATTTAAAAATTTGACATAATAAAAAAACAGTTTAGTATTTTTTCACTATAATAACAATGAATACATCAAAATTGTCATGTAATTATATTCCTCTATCACCACGCTTGAGGAGGGGTGCAATGCTTGTATCTTTCCAATGAAGGTTGTGAACTCATTCACATTTTAACTAATCCTCTTGTGTGGGAAGGAGACCATGAACAACACCCTTTTCATGTTTCCATTAAGACTTTTTTTAAGGAATCACTTGAATAGCATAAAACAATCAATATTTTTCTTGAATTTTTAGCCATGCCAATGTGCAAAGAACTTGGCTCAGAAGACATTGGCCACACCACTGTCTCCTTGTTGTCTCATCCACTCTCCCCATCAGCTCATTTGAGGCTCCCTCAGCCCTGCATCTTGGATACAATGTGGGGGCGCAATGTAAGCACCCTCTTTAATAAATAGGCACATATGGATGTGCCAAAGGTGAACTGGCTTCCTCTAGCTCACCTGCAAGCTTTCAATTGCTGCCGCATGGCAGCCAAGAAATTAGCTATCCCTTTCAAAAGTTTGGCATGATTCAAAGGAAATATGCCATTGGGCCATTCATAAGGATCACCCATTCAATGCCTCCAAAACATTTCCTTATGCAAGAAAACACGTCATTGTGTTATTTTGAATGATTTCCTAATAGTTTTTTTTGAATTATCTACCTATATAAATTCCTATGTAGATTCAAAATTGTTCATGTAATTTACTAAAACATAAGATTCAAATATACTCTACTCATCTACGGAAAGTGTTACACCAATTTTTGGTCATCTAATGGGCCAAAGTACACCATGTAAACAATTTCACTATGAAAAATAACTTAGTAAACCACATTTATTAAGTTGTTTATGGTCTAAATAGGAAACCTAAAATAAATCCACATTTGTTTGATTTTTCTCAAGGAATAATTAGTTAAACAACAGTTTAATTAATATTCCTGGTCATAGTTAACCCAAAAACAAGAAAATTAATTAGATAAATCATTATTTATCTTACTATTTTCTAGGAATAATTATTTAAACCTTATTTAAATAATATTCCTTGTTAAATTTGACTAAATCATTTATAAATAATTAAATAAATCATTATTTATTTGACTATTACTCAACACATCCTTAAAATAATAAATAAATCATTTATTTATTTATTATTTACAAATAAAGGGATTTGACCCAAGTCAATTTCTTTTTCCCTCCAACATAATAAAATATTCCATAAAAGTTGGATTTTGATTTGGTTAATAATATTTTAATTATGCACCAATATCTAGACTAATTCAATATTTTGTTATAAATAGAAGGGTTTTTCATTCAAAATTACCTTTTGTTGCCTAAAGATCACTCTGGATCTATACTTTTGGTCTGACTTTGATCCTACATCATTGTCATATTTTGCTACCATTTTCCTTGTGAGCTCCCTTTGAGTTCCATTTTTGTTTGGGTTTTCTACACCATCAAGAGGGAGAGATTTTAGATCTGAAGTGCTGAGGACTTACAAGAACCCATCCCATTGAGGAGGACTGGTAACATCTTTCTATGTTCTCCTCCCAGGTGCCATAAATATAAAAATTCTTTAAAAATATTCTTGTCTTGTCTATTGGATGCGTGGAGAAACTCTTTCTTTTATTTACTGTTTAATGTCTTTTAATGCATAGACCTAGATTTTTGCAGCATTTATCTTGGTCAAATAATTGCAGATCTAAAGATATTGGCAGCCATCTTTGCTGTTAGTGCTGTTTGTTATGCACAGCTAAAGTGTTCTTTTTTCATACATTTGCGATTAAGATTCATACTAACAACAAACGACTCCACAAGGGTTTACGATTACGACTGCTGTCATTTTTCATATCCTTGCATATCCAGCTGCTTTAAACCCTATGATTTCTCTTTAGCTTCTTGTTTTGATTTTCTTGATGTTTTTTTTAACCTATAAAACCCTAAAACATTAAAAATTCTAACTTCTGTGTGTTTTCAGACCTATTGCATAGGTGACAGGCATCAGCTGTAGCTGAGACAACAAAATTTTTTGAAACCTGCTTCCGTGAGCGCCGAAAGTTCAGGTCGCACTTTTTTGGCCAAAACCTGCGACCTGGAGCTTCAAGATGTGGAAAACTGACCAAAACCTGTGCCCTCAGTGAGAAACAGGTCAGAAACTGCGATCTCACTTTTTTGTGAGAATTTTTCTGGGATTTTCCTGGGTTTGTCTGGGCCTCTGTTTAGGGTTGTTTGACCTCTATCTCTGCCTGTTTTGGACTTGTAATTGTTTTTTTTAACTCATCAAAGTGGGAACCTAGCCCCCTAAGGGCTTCAATACCCTCCACCTTTCGTGTAAGATTTTTAGCTACTACAGGTTGTCTGAAATTTCAGAGTGTTGAGCCATTTTTTTCAGATCTGATACCTTACCTTCAAATCCACTTCAGATTGGCTATTTATCCATCCAAAACACCTCCTTTTAGTTTTTTTTGGGTTTTCCTCTAGGGTCCCCTCTGATTCCCTCCAGGTTATAGCCTTTCGCCACCTCATTTACAAAAATTTTTCCTCTGATTTTTTGCTGTTTTTTTGCACCTTTTTCCAACAGATCTGACCTTTAGATCATTGTACCTCTTGAATTTAGATCTATTGGCTATTTTGGTGTGTTTTGACTAGATTTTTTCCCAGCCACAAACTAGTTGTTGAGAGGCCCGCCTTCTTGGGTTTAGATTCATGCATAATTAGATTTTTATTTTCTATTATTTTAATTTCATATACTATTATCTATAGGTTTATTTACAGCTATACAACACACTTTTTCTTTTTCTCTACAAACGCCTGGATTTAAAAATTAAAATTAACACACTTAATCACACACACCCTAAGTGAAGAAGAGCCTGGTTAACACCGCCAGGCAAAGATTTTAACATTGTAATCAATTTATCCTGCACCTCTCTGCCCTTGTTTCGACATTGTAATCAGTTGATCCTACACCTCTTCACCCTTGTTGGTCTCTCTTCCCTTTGTGCCGTGTTTGTGCCTTCATCTTTGCTCCCCCAAGGCATTTATCCTGGAGACTTCTTGGCCTTCATCCTCAGTTTCTGGTTGGAAGACTTACTCCTCTGCATAGGATCTGAGTTAGTCCTCCACCGAGTCCGCATTCTGACTTCTCTTCTATTTCATTGGGTTCCCCTTTTGGTTTCACCCCCAGTTCTCCCCCTGTCACCTTCACCATGTCTGGTTCAGGACCTAACACTGGTGGTAGACCCGACCCTAATGCTGAGAAAACTACTAGTGGGACCGCAACAAGAACTACCTCGACTGCTTCCTTGCTCCCTGATCAGGTGATCCTGTCCAAGAGGGAAAAAATGCTCAAAATTGGAACTACTCAGAATTGGTAATAAATTGATCGATCGGATAGTGTTCGTCATTGTGATCCTGATGCCGCAAACGACACTCAAATCTGATGTCGGATGTGGAAGATATTCAAGTTTTAATTTTCCCAATAACTTTCAAAACAGGACCTTTGAACTTAAGAATTTGTCATCTTCAGAAAATATTTTATGGCAAAAAAAATCATTTTTTTATGAGGTTTTGGTGGCCAATCAAAGGGTGCCATGTGGCCTACCCAGAGGCTGCCATGTGGCCCCAAGCTTAAGGTTTAAATTGTTGGTTAAAAAAAATGGTGTTTGAAAAAACTTCTTGGGTCAGCCCCGACCCGAGCTGAACGCATCGGGTCAGTAGGGCACGACCCGACCCGATGGGTCATGGGTCACCCATGAACAAACTCCCATGCAGAAGTGAACAAATCCACAGGTAGTGGTGCAGAAAACCCCGTGCAGAGATGTATGCAGATAGGTCGTGGTGTAGTGGGAAATTGCGGGAAAAACACGTGCAAAGCCTCGTGTAGGAATTCGGGCAGAGCTGAACATTACGTGCAGCAAGTCGGGCGGAGGACACTCGTGAACAGAGTTTTGAACGCAACGGGTCGGTCGAGCGGAGAACGACCTGACCCGAATGCGTTCGAGTCACCTTATAGCGGCCCAGTTGACGGTTGAACAGTGTGGCAGATAGCTCCAGGGCTTAAGCCCTCGACCATATAACCTTACTATGGTGACCAAACACCAATCCATATGGCGGTTTATTGTAGCGGTTAAGTCAGATTTTTAGGCGATGAGGGGTCAATGTGACCACAACGTCAAATGATAAATGCCACGGTTACTGCAGACGAATCCTCCGGCGGTCAGGGCGGCGGTCCCATGTGACCCCGCCCACTCAGCATTTCATGTAACGGTTACGGTTCTGACAGAGTTGGGTGGAGCGCACCATTTTGGGCGGATTTTCCAGTTTTAGTGGAGTTATCTGCAGTCCTCCCAAATTTGGTGGAGGTTTTTTAGGCAAGACTGGGCAAATACTGTTTTGATCATAACTTTCAGGTTACTGAACCTTTTGGGACGAAATTTTAGTCAATTTCGACTATTCTGAACATTATGGAGCCATTGGGATAGGTTGTAGAGCCAAAAGAGGTGTCTTTTAGCCATTTTTTTCAGACAGTTGGTATCAGAGCTAAGGATTAGAGCCTTAGAAGCTAGAGTTTTACTCAACATTTGTTTTGTGCAAAGATATAGTTAATTGTTTGCAAGTTTTGATGATTACTAGGCTTAAACTCAAGAGAGGTGAAGGAAACTTGGTTAGTGCACAAACTAATCCACAACCAAGAAGGGTCAGAGAACCACCTCCAAGAGCCATAGAAGCAGCTTCAAGCATGTCTTCAAGAGAGGGAGAAGCTCCTGAAGAGATGGATCTCGGGGAAGAAGAACAGGTATTCCAGAAAGTTTTCTTGGATATGACTGAGATGGTGAGGGTAATCTACCAAGAAAGGAATGATAGGCTTGTTGGAGAAGGGTCTAAAGACTAGAAAGAAGGAGAGGGTTCTTCAGGAGGAAAGAAAAGTGATGACAAGTCAAATAAATGACATGGAGGAAATGGTGATCCACCATCCCCATCTGCATCCTCTTCCTTTACATCATCATCATCGACTTCGGTGAATCAATCTCACAAGTCTAAAACCACTGGTAAAATTCCATTTTCAAAGCTTGATGGCAAATTTGAATTGCCTATGTTTAATGGTGAAGTCAATGCAGAGAAACTTGACAATTGAATCAGATAGTTGGAAGTTTATTTAAGGATACAAAACCTTCATGATGACGACACCAAGATACAGTTAGCCTCGTTGAGAATGGATGGAGCAGCATTGGTATGGTGGGAAGCCAAGACCAAGGATGAAATTTAAAAACATGGTAAGATCACTTTATCATGGGCTAAATTTATTACTGCAATTAAAAATCAATTTTATCCATTAGCTCATTTACAAAAGGCTATCATGAATTGGAAAAACTTTAGACAACTTAAGGGACAAAATGTGCAGGACTATACCCAAGAGTTTAGGAGAAGAGCACTCTTATTAGGGGTAGACTTACAAAGTCAAGATACTTTGCTGAAATATATAGGTGGTTTGCACAATTACCTTAAACATACTATCCTTATGTTCAATCCTACTAGTCTAGATGAAGTTTGTGTACAAGCTACGCATTTAGAGCCTAGAGGGAAAAACACTTTTGATGAGGGTAGAAACAAGCCTTTTAAAGGGAAGAACAAAGATAAAACCTTTAAGGGAAAAGGCAAAAAGAATGCATCTATCAAACAAGAGGGTGAAAAATTAATATGTAAACATTGTTCAAGAGAGGGCCATGAAGAGAAAAACTGTTGGAAATTACATCCTGAAAAAAGAACTCAGTTTAACAAAAACAAAGGAAAAAAGAAAATTGCAGCTACTACAACTACACCACAAGATTTAGGTGATGATTCAGGTGATGAAAGAAAAATTGCAACCATGGGTTTGAAAAGTATGAAAGGAAAGGAAACCGAAACTAAGCCAAGCACTAGTACTTCAAACTGTCATGTACAAGCTCCAAATGAGGAAGAAAGAATTGAATTGTTCCATGTGAGGGTAGTCTCAAAACATACTAAAATTGACACACTGTTTGACAGTGGGTCACAAGCAAATCTCATATTAGAAGACTTGGTCAAATAGCTTAAACTTGAGACCATTCCACATCCAAATCCTTATCCACTTGGGTGGATATGCAAGGATGCAAACTTACAAGTCTTAAGAAAGTGCATATTGCGATTTTCCATTACTGCACACTTTATTGACATAGTTGAACTTGATGTAGTACCGCTTGATATATCGGGAATTGTTTTGGGAAGTCCTTACTTATTTGACAGGAAATCGATCTTCCATCACCATGAAAATAAGTATCATCTCTTTAAAGATGGCAAGGAGTTCATTGTCAAAGCACATCGCAAGAAGGCAAATATAGCGATGGTAAATGCAGGACAGGTAAAAAGGATAGTAAATTCTAGTAAGAGTTTTGTACTTCTTATGGTTAAGCCCAAGGTTGATATGAATCATGAGTCATTTAAAAATTGTGATTCCAAGCTTAAATCAGATTTATATGATGTAGTTGATGCACATCATGAGATGTTTCAGGAACTGACAGGTTTACCTCCTAAAAGGGAGATTCAACATGAAATCCATTTACATCAAGATTGTCCTCTTCCTAACATCAGCATGTACCGCTTGTCTATCATGGAGAATGCTGAAATCAAGAGGAAAATTAAAGACTTGTTGGACGAAGGATTCATAAGACCAAGCACTTCGCCATGTGGGTCACTGATAGTGTTGATTCCAAAGAAAGATGGAACTTGGCACATGTGTGTGGACTTTAGGGTATTGAACAAGATAACGGTAAAGAATCGTTACCCACTTCCAAGGATAGATGATTTGTTGGATCCGCTGAAAGATGCTAAATATTTCACTAAGTTAGACTTGCGTAGTGGTTATCATCAATTTAGAATTGCAGAAAGTGACATTTGGAAGACAACATTTAAAACCAAATAGGGATTCTTTGAGTGGCTTGTTATGCCATTTGGTTTATGCAATGCACCTGCAACTTTCATGCGGGTAATGGATGATGTCTTACGTCCTTTTCTTGATGATTTCATTATTTTATACTTAGATGACATCTTAATTTTCAGCAAGACTAGAGAAGAGCATGTCATGCATGTTAAGAAAGTACTTGATATTTTGAAGAAAAATCACTTATTTCTTAAAATGTCAAAGTGTGAATTTGGAAAGACTTCTTTGGTTTATTTGGGACTCATAGTAGGAGGAGGTGCTTTGAGAATTGATCCTTCCAAAGTAGAACCCATTGTGAATTGACCTACTCCCAAATCCATTACAGAGGTAAGAATTTTTTTGGGTGCAGCTCAGTATTGGAGAAAGTTTATTTCTAACTTCTCTGCCATAACAGCTCCTATACATGCAGTGACTAGTGTGAAGCGTGCTTTCCAATGGGGAGGAAAGCAACAAAAATATTTTGAGTCTTTGAAAGAAAAGATAAGTTCAGCTCCAGTCCTTGCATTACCGGACTTGAGACAGCCATTCGAGATTCAGACAGATGCTAGTGATTATGCCATGGGTGCAGTTCTCTTACAACATGGTAATCCTATCGCATTTCATTCTGAGACATTTAATGGTGCTATTGTGAATTATCCTACATATGATAAAGAGTTGTATGCATTGGTACAAAGTGTCAAAAAATGGAAACACTATTTGATGGGCAAAGAAACAATTGTTCATACCGACCATCAGCCTTTACAGTACTTGCAATCACAAAGTAAATTGCAGCAGTCATGACATTTCAAAAGGATGGGTTTCCTACAACAATTTCACTTGGTAATAAGGTACAAGAAAGGTATTTACAATAAGGTTGCTGATATGATTTCAAGGCCTATTATTAGTGCTAGTACTTTGCTTAAGAATGTTTCTATTGTACATGAGAGCTACATAGAACAGTATGCATCAGATGTTGATTTTAAGGAGGTGTATGCTAACTTGAGTGAAGGGAATCATGTTGAGGAGAATGATTATCATTTGCATAATAATTTTCTGTTTCATATGGGAAAGTTATGTATACCATAGGGGGAGAGACTAAACATCATGAGAGAAGCTCATTCTTCTCTTATTGCTGGACATTTCAGGGTAAGCAAAACGGTGGCACTTTTACAGAGGTATTGTTATTGGCCTCGCATGGTAGATAGTGTTTCACATTTCATTAGAGGTTGTTCATTATGTGCTACAAGCAAGCCTAGAAATAGGAAGCTTGGTTTATATACGCTATTGCTGGTACCTTCTAGACCATGGGAAAGTGTTTCTATGGATTTTGTTGGAGGGCTACCATTATCTAGAAAGCAACATGATTATCTTTATGTAGTAGTTGATCGTTTCAAAAAGATGTGTATTCTTATGCCATGTAAGAAATCTATAACCACTGAACAAACTGCTGATTTATATTTTCAACATGTATGGGTTCATTATGGCTTGCTTACTTCTATTGTTAGTGACAGGGATTCTAGATTTGTTGGGAATTTTTGGTCCAATCTATGGAAGATGATGGACACCAAGTTGAAGAAGAGTACTGCTTTCCATCCACAAACAGATGGCCAAACAGAGGTAGTGAACATAACCATTGTACATATTTTAAGAGGTTATTGCAGCAAGCATCCCAAGCTTTGGGATGAGCACTTGCATTACATTCAACATGCTTACAACCGAGCCAAGCACTCTTCTACAAATACTTCACCTTTTGAATCTTGCTTTGGGTATTTGCCTAAGTCACGTTTAGATTTAACTCTTGAGAAGGATGTGGCCCTTGATGGACATAGTGACATTGACAAAGCTCACATGTTCATTGAAATAATTCAGCTCATACAACAACAGGTTCAAGAATAGCTTGAAAAAATTCAAGGCAAGTACAAGGAGAGGCATGATAAGCACAAAGTTGATCATAAGTTTCAAGAAGGGGATGAGGTATGGATGCATATTAGTAAGGAAAGAATGCAAGGAGAAGGTAAAAAGCTGAAGCCTATTCGTTATAATCCATTCAAGATCCTTAAACAAGTTGGAAAGAATGCTTTTCAATTAGATTTTCCTTCATATATGCAAATGTATTCTGTTGTGAATGTGGAAAATTTACGTTTGTATGAACCTCCTTTAATTGTTGATTATGAAAGTGACATTCAGCTGCCATCCATAAAGGATTTCTAGCAAGAATTTTTGGATGAGTTGAAAGAGGATGCTATCCTTGACAGAAGGACACACACTTCGAGGAGGGGAAATGTTGATTATGTTCGGGTTGGTCTTAAAGGTAGAAAACCGAGTAAGGCAAAGTGGATTGAGGTGGAAAAGGTGAGGGACCTGTACCCTCATCTTCTTAACAGCTAATTGAAGGCTTTTGGGGTCCAAAATCTTCCCAATGGGGAGGTGTGATCAAGTGATCATGTCCAAGAGGGAAAAAATGCTCAAAATTGGAACTGCTCAGAACTGGTAATAAATTGATCGATCAGATAGTGTTCGTCATTGCGATCCTAATGCCACAAATGACACTCAAATCCGATTTCGAATGTGGAAGATATTCTAGTTTTAATTTGCCTAATAACTTTCAAAATAGGACCTTTGAACTTAAGAATTTGTCATCTTCAAAAAATATTTTATGGAAAAAAAATTCATTTTTTTATGAGGTTTTGGTGGCCAATTATAGGGTGCCACGTCGCCTGCCTAGAGGCTTCCACGTGGCCCCAGACCGAAGGTTTAAATTGCTGGTTTAAAAAAATGGTGTTTGAAAAAAACTTCTTGGGTCAGCCTCGACCCGAGCTGAACGCATCGGGTCAGTCGGGCACGACCCAACTCGATGGGTCACGGGTCACCTGTGAACGAAATCCCATGCAGAAGTGAACAAATCCACAGGTAGTGGTGGAGAAAACCCCGTGCAGAGATGTATGCAGATAGGTCGTGGTGTAGAGGGAAATTGCGGTAAAAACGCGTGCAAAGCCTCGTGCAAGGCCTCATGCAGGAATTTGGGCAGAGCTGAACATTACATGTAGCAAGTCGGGCAGAGGTCACCCATGAACAGAGTTTTGAACCTGATGGGTCAGTTGGGCGGAGAACGACTCGACCCGAACGCGTTTGGGCCACCTTGTAGCGGCCCAGTTAACGGTTGAACAGTGTGGTGGATAGCTCCTAGGCTTAAGCCCTTGACCATATAACCATACTGTGGTGACCAAATGCCAATCCATCCAGTGGTTTATCGCAGTGGTTAAGTCAGAGTTTTAGGCAATGAGGGGTTAATGTGACCATGACGTCAAATGATAAATGCCACAGATACTGCAGACGAATCCTCTGGCGGTCAAGGTGGCGGTCCCATGTGACCCCACCCACTTAGCATTTAATGTAATGGTTATGGTTCCGACAGAGTTGGGCAGAGTGCTCCATTTTGGGTGGATTTGCCAATTTTAGTGGAGTTATCTGCAGTCCTCCCAAATTTGGTGGAGGTTTTTTAGGCAAGGTTGGGCAAATACTGTTTTGATCATAACTTTCAGGTTACTGAACCTTTTTGGATGAAAGTTTAGTCAATTTCGACTATTCTGAGCATTTTGGAGCCATTGGGATAGGTTTCAGAGCCAAAATAGGTGTCTTTCAGCCATTATTTCTTCAGAGAAGCTTGGAGAGCCATCAGGGCCATGGGAGAAAAGGAGCTACATTGGACTACACTTCACTGTTTTAGGTGAAATAAGAGTCATTCTTAGCTTCTTTCTGCATTCTGAATTCATTTTCACAGCTGGTTTTGTCTGTTAGGCCTTCTTCTCACTGTATTACCAATTTGAGCATCATAATATATCAAGGACATGCCCATTGGGAGCCTTGGACTCGGTAGATGTAGCCCAGGAGGGGTGACCTGCCTCATCATGTTGCTATGTGTTTATGGTGAAATTATTCTGCTGTGTTATTTAGATTAAAGTTGTTATACAGTAAATTTAAACAACACTCCCTCACACTTAAATTCATAAACAGTTACCAAGAACACTTTGTTTTACTTGCAAGACCTTACAAACACTTTGCACACTTAAATTAATGGAAATGAATACTTTGAACAATAGTACAAATACTTTCATTTTCAGATCACTCCCCTATATGGCAGGCCTCATTCTTCCCGATTTTAACCAGTTGATCAATGGCCCCATACGCCATAACGCTGGTTGGCCTGCTATGCCAACCAAGCTTCCTTCCGACATCCCCAAGTTCGAAGGTCTTGCTGGAGAAGATCCTACAAACCATGTTCGATATTTCCACATGTGGTGTTCGTCTAATTCCATTATCGATGACTCCGTCTGTCTTCGGTTGTTCCAGTGTATGCTTACTGGTGAAGCTTCTAAGTGGTATGTTGATCAGGCCTCCTCCTCTCATACCACCTTTGCGACTTTTGCCCGGCCTTTTCTATCAAATTTCCAGCTTCCCCTTCATTATGACACTGGTACCGAACTTTTGACTTCTTTCCGTCAATCATCTACGACCCGCCTATCTGATCATGTCTAGGAATGGTGGAGAAGAAAGAGCCTATGTCGAGTCCCTACCTTTGAAGACCGTGTCTACATGGACTGGTTCCTTAGATCCCTTTTGCGTGCTATAGGAAAAGATGTCGCATCGCATTTCCCTCAGACCAAAGAAGCCTCTCTCCAGATTGCGTTAAAATATGATTTGATCTACGCTCAGTCTGGTTATGTTTATACCATCTTACCTGATCTTCCTAGACCCAGTGGTGCCAATGCACCGAGGGTATCCCATGCTGCTGATGGTACCGTTGGAGCTCTTTCTCATCCATACGCTCAACCTCCCATGAGCTATGGTTTCCCTCAGAGAGGGGCCAGCACTTCCAGCACTTGTCCCCCACCCAGTAACATGTATCCAGGATACGACATGCCTCCTCCTTTTTCCCAACCTATTTACCACAATGTTACCCAACCTCCTTATTATCCGTGTCCGCAGCCTGGTGCTTTAGCTCCTCAAGCATTAGCACTCCTGCCTCCCTTGCCTTATCAACCCCCGCAATAGCAACCACCACCCCCCCAGGGGCAGGTGTATGCACAACAGGGCGCAACTAATCCTCCTACTTCCAAAAATAAGAGGAAAGGCACCCAAAATCAATTTTCCCTCGGTAATCCAGGACCTAATCCTAAGGATAATTCCCCTAACACCGCTAACCAGCAACAGGGCACTCAGCCCAAGCAGGACAGGTCTGTTCTCACAAACAAGCCTTGTTCTTGTTGTGGTGTTTATGGTCATTACACCCATGATTGTGCTCTTTTACCATAGATGCGTAAGATGTGGGAGATTCAAGCAACATTGCAAAGACAAAAAGCCTCCCCTTTGGTTCCTCCCAATGCTGCGCCTGGCCAGCTGACTATGTTTACCAATCCTTTCCCTTAGCAAGGATTAGTGGCTACCCAACCACCTGAAGGACAGGTAGCCACTCAACCTCCTCCATCTGGTACCTCTGATTACTAGATTATCATGATGAATTCCAACCCATTACCGTTGACCTCAACCTTAAGACTCGGTCCCGTCAGTACACCAAGCCTCCCGCTACATCCACCCCCAAGCCCCCTTCTTCAGTTTCTACAGAGCCTCTTTCGACAACCAATGGTCCTCTACAGATCCCTCAGCCTAAGGTGGAGGTTCATACCAAGATCCCTAAGGGACCATTACACCGAAATGCTTCTTCTGTCAAAGCTACCCATTCGTATAGTATAGTAGATGATTTGGCGCAAGCTCCTGCTACCATCTCAACGTTGGAAATCCTCCAGTCATGCCCCTCCCAACTTAAAGCTCTACTATCTACTATGGGTGCTGTAGATCCTTCAGATGATCATATGATCGTCTTTGACATTGACCTATCAGAACATCCTCCCCTTCCTGCTTTCATCGCCTTCCAAATCCCTGTCAAGGTCCGGAACACCAATGTTTCCCATTGTATCATTGATCATGAGGGGGCATCCACCTGTGTTATGTCCGCTTTGGTTTGGAAGCAACTAGGATCACCTAAGTTGGACCCTTCCACTATCACCCTCCGAGCATGGAATGGCCACTCCTCCAAACCCATTGGCATGTTCCGCAATTGTCCTATCACTCTTGTAGGCAAGAATGTTTGCCTTGACGTAGAAGTCATTGATGCCCCCCTAGATTACAAAATTCTATTGGGTCGTAGTTATACCTATGCCATGTCTACTGTCCCATTTACGGTTCACTGCAAGATGTCCTTCCCTCATAATGAAAGATAGTCACCATCGACCAGTTGACATACTATGAACTGAAGTCTCAGACCTCCCTGAGTCCATTATCTCTTCGGTGGCCAATAAGCAAACCATCGAACCTTTGACTAGTGTCTCACTCGAAGTCTACAAAGACTCCTCTCTGCTTGGTTCGTTCCCTAGTCTTCCTCCTCCCGTCTTTGTTCCCAACTCATTTATGTTTGCATGATGCAATTGTCTCGGGCCTCCCTCAAACAGCCCGCTTCGGCGAGTTCGCAACCCCACCCTCAACAACCTGCGCCTAGCACTTCAACTCAGCCTTCTGGACCCCCTCCTCCTGACCCTTCACCTACAGCTGGTATCCATGAGCCTCTCTACCCTCTTGGCATATTTTCTCCTAGCCTTAATCACCTCAGAGCTGTCCCACCTGGCCATTACCCCTTCGGTCAGATTCCGTTCGTAGCTCCCCCTCCTAGAGTCTTTTCGGTACCTATTATGGCTACCTTATCCCTTCCTAACTTGACCCTAGGGATCCTAGTCTGGTACATTGATCCCCCAGCCACTACCTCACCTGGTCAGCCCAAACCTTATCTTGCTTTGACCTCTATTCAACCGGTCCCCATGACCCCTCCCTCTGGTGCCGTGCCTCAGCCATCTCAACTAGAACCTCCTCCTGTTGTGACAGCTTTGGGTAAAGGGGGCAAAGCTTGCAAAAAGGCATCTAAAGACAAGTCTTCCCCGACAAACCCTACCCCTCGGCCTCCAAAGCGCACCAGCTAGTGCGCTTTGTGTGATGTTGTCGGTCATGCCACCCATACCTGTTCGGAGTTGCCTCACCTTAAACCCATGGTCAATGAGACGTTTCCAGAGTATGATATCCCTGAGGTCTATGTTACTATACCTGATTCAGTCCCGAAACTCAAATCCTTGCGCACAAATCATCCTTGTGCTTTTTGTGATTTCCATGGACACTACACTCACCTTTGTCCCTGCCTTGAAGAGTATCGCTCCTCTTTGGAAGCGGTTCACCAATTTGAGGCCAAGCGCAATGAGTCCACTGCTCCCTTATTTGCGCATTTTGCTTCAGCAGAACTAGAGGACACATCCAATCCCATAGACATCCCCCCTCTGGATGTCGAAATGACAGAGTCTTCGGCCACTGTCCACTACCTGTCACCATCTATGAGATCCTCGGTGGAAGACGCCCCTAGGCCTTCCCCTTATGTTTCGCCTGACTTCCCTTCAGTGATCACCTTGGGCTCAACATCGGTGGATCCTTCATCTACTTGTCCTTCTATCACCCATTCTGATGATGCGCATGTGAACCTCTCTTCTTATGATGATGAGTCAGGTAGCTTCACCACTTGAGGTGGTCTTTCTTCCACCAGTCACCCCATATTATATTACGATGATGACATTATGGAAGTAGTCACTACCCATGACTTTATCTATCCTACCTTACATCAAACCCATGCATTCGAACCACATACACCTTGTGGCCATGAAATTGACACCTAGTGTTTGGGTAAGGGGCACCCATATTTGAGAGACCAGGAGAAGCAATTCTCCACAACTCTCCTAGTGTATCTAGTCGTGTCGACTCTAGTACCATTATTCTTCCCAATTTAGAAGAACCTCTAGAGTCCCATATCACTTCAGATCACTCTAGGGATGATAACCCTCATCATTCCTTCATCTTACATCAACAACCCAGTCCCCTAGACATTGTTTTTGACCAACCTGTGGGTTTTCTAGGAGAGCACCAGTTCATTATCTCCAAATCCACTCTTTGGGATAGTGACACCATGTATGCCAACCCTGAAACTTAGTCCATTTGATTCATATATGTAGTACCAAAAGAGATAGGTAATCCTCCATTCTCTTTCTCGAACTGGATAACCATAATGAAAACAAATGGCGCACCACATCATAAAAGTGTGTTTAGATTCCCCCTTTATAAATGCATTTTGGCATGACCATAACATTCTTGGGGGCACCTATGCCCCTCACCCATAAAAATCCCAGCTCTTAGCCAAAAATAACACTAAAAACCCCTTTCTCTGTCACGTCACACTTTTCAGGTCATTTCTTGGGACAGGTCACAGTTTTCTGCCCAGTACCTGCTACTTAGGTTGCAGAGCAGATCCCAAAAAGTGTGACCTAGCCTGTTCATGAGCTTTGGGTGCCTAACCTAAAATTTTAAAAGTATGGTTAGGCCTTTTACCTACAACTGACGGATCTCGATTCCAACAGTCAGTTTGTCCTCTACGCTCGCCACAAGATTTAAGGCCTTCTCTCCTGTCTACATTCACCACAACTACACTTGCAAATGAGTGAATTCGGAAGGAAAATGCCTTATTAAAAGAGAAACCCCTGATTTTTCTTTCGCCTGCTGCGGCCAAACTGTAGCTCAGTTTGAAAAACTGTCTATACCATTGGAAATATCTCATCGAGCTCTCAAATGGGTATCTGTTAGTTTTTTGTGATTTGATACTTCACTAAGATACATTTTTTTCCAAGAAGCATCACTTCACCACTCCTCAAAATAGAATTTATTCACTTGCAACACTTGTACTTGGGGGACCAATTTGCCTCCATACTTGTCCATGCTCATGTCGATTTTCGTCAAGAGTAACCATCTTGTACTCATGTCTTTATGGTCCCCATTATGCCTTTTCTGTGTGGCAGCATCATCGAGTCGCCCTTGTTAGAGCATTTGAGTTGAGTCATCATCGCATCCATGGAGTCTATCCTGAGTCCCTTTGTATCCTGCCATAGTCCTCCATCTTTCATTGCTTGGTTCCTCTCTTGTGTCACAAATTATGGCCTTCAGTCCTAATATCCCCTATCCCCTTTGATATTGTGTCAGTTGCTACCAGGACATCCATGCCCTTTATGCTCTAACAAGGGAAGTCGTCCTTTCACTACTCAGTACCCTCCATTTCATTATCATCCTTGTTGTCAGTCTGTCAGTCGCTCTACTATTTTCTCTCATGCCTTAGTCGAGGAGCCCTTATTGCCTCACCTATGGCAGATCTCCTTCTGTCGACATCAGATCATTCATTCCAGAAGACAGGTCTAGAGGGCGGTGTACCTTGGTTCCAGTTTCCGCTCTTGTTCGGTGCCTCAGATCAGGCAAAGGGACTCCTTATTTCCCTTTGAATTGATTGATTCTTAGATCCAGCTCCTTACAACATGATCGAGATCCATATGTTTGATGGTTCAGTGATGCAGCAGATTAGACCAGTGATGCCCGAGTGTGTGTGAGATGTTTCAGCCCTCATGAGGGGGTGGCCCTTCAGGTAGCCCCCCACATGCCCGGATGACATCTTCATTACAACCTTTGATGCAGCTCCATATATTTGATGATGTTGGCCTCCGCTGCTTGCAACGCCTTTTAGTTTGCATGTATTAGTCAGATTTTCAGATCCCTTTTCTGTTTACAGGGGCACTTTGGTTGTATTTATATCTCATGTACTCAGATATTATTGTATAAGTCCTGACTGTTATCCCAGGCATGGTATGTATGTGGGATTCATTATTATGTTTCTATCTGGCTCATGTTTATGCCGTCATGTACTATATAGTTCAGTCCCTTGTTTACTGGACGCATTATTCTTTGTACTTTGTCTCGGCAGGCATAGGTATGCCTCCCCCGCCGCCTATTGCATAGGTACTCACTCATAAAAGAAAATTTTCGCACCTGTAAGTCTCGCCTCCTCAGGGTCTAGTCATCTAGCGCTTTGGTCTACCTTATATTTCTCTCTTTTTGACTTCCCCTTCGGTGTCTAGTGATTGAGTTCTTACAACGTACTTTGGTCATACGATTAGCTCCTAACACTCGCACGCTGGGGGGCAATCTGTTACACCAATTTTTAGTCATCTAACTTGTTACTATTAGATGGACCAAAGTACACCATGTAAGACCAATTTTACCCTAAGTAAAATTTCTTTCACTATGAAAAATAACTTAGTAAACCACATTTATTAAGTTGTTTATGGTCTAAACAGGAAACCCCATGAGGAAATATTAAATAAATCCACATTTGTTTTATTTTCCTCAAGGAATAATTAGTTAAACAACAGTTTAATTAATATTCTTGGTCATATTTAACCCAAAAAAAAGAAAATTAATTAGATAAATCATTATTTATCTTATTATTTTCTAGGAATAATTATTTAAACATTATTTAAATAATATTCCTTGTTAAATTTGACTAAATCATTTGTAAATAATTAAATAAATTATTATTTATTTGATTATTACTTAACCAAATCCTTAAAAAAATAAATAAATCATTTATTCATTTATTATTTACAAATAAAGGGATTTGACCCAAGTCAATTTCTTTTTCCCTCCAACAAGTATAATAAAATATTCCATAAAAGTTGGATCTTGATTTGGTTAATATTTTTTTTTAATTATGCACCAATATCTAGACTAACTCAATATTTTGTTATAAATAGAAGGGTTTTTCATTCATTCACTTCCTTTTTTTGCCTAAAGATCACTCTGGATCTATACTTTTGGTTTGACTTTGATCCTCCATCATTGTCATATTTTGCTACCATTTTTCTTGTGAGCTCCCTTTGAGTTCCATTTTTGTCTGGGTTTTCTACACCATCAAGAGGGAGAGATTTTAGATCTGAAGTGCTAAGGACTTACAAGAACCCATCCCATTGAGGAGGACTAGTAACATCTTTCTATGTTCTCCTCCCAGGTGCCATAAATATAAAAATTCTTTAAAAATATTTTTGTCTTGTCTATTGGATGCATGGAGAAACTCTTTCTTTTATTTACTGCTTAATGTCTTTTAATGCATAGATCTAGATTTTTGCAGCATTTATCTTGGTCAAATAATTGCAGATCTAAAGATATTGGCAGCCATCTTTGCTGTTAGGGTTGTTTGTTATGCACAGCTAAAGTGGTCTTTTTTCGCATGCTTGCGATTAAGATTCATACTAATAGAAAGCAATTCATGACCGAGAACAAAAATAATAAAAATGCATCAAGATTCAACACACATACACAAATATTTATTTTGGGGAAAACAAATACTCAAAAACCTTTCCTATATGTATTCCATTAATCAAAGAATCTTGATGAATACATATGCTTGCTCAAGCTTGAGACCTACATTTGTATCTTCTAATTTGCTACTTCATTGACTTACTCTAGCCAATACTTAGCCAATTTCTCAACCTTCCAAGCTCCTATTTCCTTGTGTTGTTCCTTGAGGAAGTAGCCCCTATTAATTAGGAAATTCCTCAATCTAGATTGCACAATTCCTTTATGTTGATATCCGATTGCATGCACCATCTGTACAACTTGGATTAGTATGCAACTGATAGTACACTGCCCTTGAACTCTTATCTCAACTAGGTAACTCGAATTATTTGCATGCATAAGTTATTATGGGTTGATTCATTAGTTAACTAAATGATCACTGAAGATTATTAGAGTCACACCCCACTATTGAAACTTCCACTACTTCCTCTAACAATTGGAACTATTTTAACTAACAATAACTCAACTTGACTGAAAAATATTGCTAGAAATTAACAATCAATCAAATTGAACTGAACTCAAGTGTCTCCAACTTGAACTAACTGAGTTAAATGAGTGATAAGTGCCATGTCACCCCATTGAATACCTCCAATATTTATGTTGAAATATAAATTCAAATTTTAATCTACTTTGACCAATGTAAAGTAAAAAATAGATTTTATTGCTGCATTTTCAACGCTCCCTCTCAGCATGAAAGGGATTATCAGATACCCCAATCTTTCCTCTATGGAACAAAAAATTTCCTCTTGACAAAGCCTTTGTCAAAATTTCTGCATCTTGTTCCTCTGTAGGAATGTATTCCAACAACATAATCTGCCTCTACACACAATCTCGTAGATGGTGATACTAGATATCGATATGTTTAGATTGATCATGAAATACAGAATTTTCAAAGAGTTTGATACAACTATGATTATCACAATAAATCATAGTAAGATCCATCATCTAACCAAATAACCCAACAAGAATCATTTTCATCCAGATTGCTTCACATGTTGCTTGACTTGTAGTAATGTACTCTACTTATGCTGAGATGAGTGCCACAAATTTTTTCTTCTTTTTGTACAAAGAAACCATTGTTGACCCAACATTGAAAATTCCTCCTAATGTGTTCTTCATGTCTGATGGAATCCATGCCCAATCTGCATTTGTGAAGCCCTGCAACTTCACTCCCTATGTCCATCTGTACCAAAGACCAAACTAAGTAGTGCCTCTGAGGTGTCTCAACACATGCTTAGTTGCCATCAAATATATTTTGGTTGGCTTAACCATAACTTGACTAAGCTGGTTAACCGAATAACAAATGTTTGGTCGTGTGTTCACAAAATACATAAGTGAACCCACAAGCTGCATGTAAATGGTAGCCTCCACTTCCTCACCTGAAGTGGCATCCTCCTTCCTCCAAATGCCTGCTAGAGGAGAGTTCATGGGTTCTACTCTCCATGCATAACTTCTTCAATATCTCGCTGACATTCTTTCCTTGAGAGATAAACAATTCCCCACCTCCTTTCCATACCAAATAGAGGAAATAATGCATGAGTCTTATTTCCTTCATCTCGAATTCTCTAAGATCCTATTTGCAAGGACTGATCAACTTTTCATCACCGATTAAAATCAAATCATCTACATATAACACAATAATCAATCATTTACCTTCAACAACAATATGGTAAAGGTTTTCATCTGCGTCACTTTTGGGGAAGCCCAACCTAGTGAGATAGTTGTTGATCCTGGTGTACCAAGCATGGGGTGCTTGCTTCAATCCATACAACACTCGCTTGAGTCTGCACACATGCGAATCTCTATCAACGGTCTCAAAAATTTCTAGTTGTTCAATGTACACCTCTTCCTCAATCACTCCATTGAGGAATTTTGTCTCCACATCCATCTGGTGGATATTCCATCCCATTTGCATTGAAAGTGCTAAAATTGATATGATGGATGAGTACCTTGCTACTGTAGAAAATTTCTACTCATATTCGATTCCCTCCACCTGAGAAAACCCATTGGTCACAAATTTTGCCTTTTGTTTCTCAATAATTCCGTTTGTTGTTTGCTTTAACTTGAACCCATCTCGAACCCACCACTGATTTGTCCTCTAGTCTTGGGACCACTTCCCAAACACCGTTTCTGATAATGGAATCATATTCCTCTACCATAGCATCAACCCATACTGGTTTCTCTACAACTTCCTCAAATAAGGATCGCTCAGTCTCTACAAGCTCGCTCATCAGAGCCATGTAGCTAATGTACCAATCTGGTGAAATCCTTTTCCTGCACTGTAATGTGTGTGATCCCACATTCTCTCTAGCATCATGCAATAATCTTTTAGCTTCCCTGGTTTCCCTCTTTCCTTATCTGTATGTCTCTTCCTGAGTGGGTGTCTTCGCTCTCTTTTCCTATGCTTGTGGTTGCTCCACAACTTCTTGAGGTTCTTCCTTTGGAGATAAAACCACCGATCTTAATGTAACTAAAGCTCCCTCTCAATATAACACCTCATTTCCTTCTCCTCATCAAACTTCACATCTCTCCTAACAACTGTCATTCTAGGAGATGGAAAGTACACATGATTATTGTGAGGTGTTTCTGTGTATCCCACAAATATTCCCAACTCAATTGTAGGCTCTAGATTTTTCCTTGATTCCTTGGAAACATGCTAGTAAAATGATGATCCAAAGATCCTAAAGTGTGACACATCTAGTTTCTTCCCTGAAAAAACTTCCTCTAGTGTACTCATTCCAAGAATCTGATGAGGACTCATGTTCTTCAAATAAACAATTGTGTTGCATGATTCAACACACAAGTGCAGTGGTATGCCTTGGTCATTCAATATCGCTCGTGAAACTACCAAAATACTTTTTTTCTTCCACTCAACCACCCCATTCTGTTGTGGGTTATGGGGTGCTATCAATTCTCGTCGAATGCCTTCTTTTTCTCAAAAATTTTTAAACTCATTCGACACATATTCACCTCCATTATCACTTCTAAGATCCTTCATTTTCCTATTAGTTTCTTTCAAAACAAGCTTTAAATTCAAAAAACTTGGAGAATGTGTGGTATTTCTTTTGCATGAAGAATATCCAAAAATTCCAGGAGAAATCATCTACAAATATAACATAATACATGTGCTTTATCATGGAGGCCATCGAGAAAGGTCCACATATATCATAGTAGATCCTTTCAAGGACTGCTTGCACTCTACTGTTTCGATCATTGAAGGTGGATTTTGTGTACTTCCCTGTTAGTGTGAAATATAATCGCATGCTTATGAAAAAAGCTCACTTTACTGTGCATAACAAACAACCATAAAGTCAAAGATGGTTGCCAATTTCCTTAGATCTGCAGTTAGTTGAACAATATAAATGCTACAGAAATCCAGATCTATGCAGTTAAAGATATTAAACAACAAATAATAATAGTTGCACCATGCATCCAATGAACAAGTCAAGAATGTTTTTAAAGAATTTTTGTATTATGAGACATGGGAAGGGAACATAGAACTATGTTACCAGTCCCCCTCAATGGGATGGGTTCTTGTATGTCCTTAGTGATTCAGATCTAAGATCTCTCTCTCTTGATGGTGTAGAAAACCCAGACAAAAATGGAACTCAAAGGGAGTTCACAAGAAAAAAAGGTAGAAAAATATGACAATGATGGAGGATCAAAGTTAGACCAAAAATATAGATCCAGAGCGATCTTTAGGCAACAAAAGGTAGTGAATGAATGGAAAAACCCTTCTATTTATAACAAAATATTGAGTTAGTCTAGATGTTGGTGCATAATTAAAATATTATTAACCAAATCTAGATCCAACTTTTATGGAATATTTTATTTTATTTGTTGGAGGGAAAAAGAAAAAGAATTTGGTCATATCCCTTTATTTGTAAATAATAAATAAATGAATGATTTATTTATTATTTTAAGAGTGTGGTTGAGTAATAATTAAATAAATAATGATTTATTCAATTATTTATAAATGATTTAGTCAAATTTAACAAGGAATATTATTTAAATAATTATTCCTAGAAAATAATAAGATAAATAATGATTTATCTAATTGATTTTCCTGTTTTGGGTTAAATATGACTAGGAATATTAATTAAGCTATGATTTAATTAATTATCCCTTGAGGAAAACCAAACAAATAGGGATTTATTCGATATTTCCTCATGGCATTTCCTATTTAGACTGTAAACAACTTAATAAATTATGGATTACTAATGTTGGGTATGTGTTATATTCTTTCCACGACTAAGCACGTGCGGGGGGGTAAGAGGGGGGGCGATAGCCCCCCTTGTTGGGGTCCGGGGCAGCGCCCCGGTGAAAATTTTTGGTCCTTAATTTCCGGCGGGTAGTCCGCGTCCATGGTTTTGTGCATGGTTTTGCACATGGTATTGGGGTACGATGGTTTTCGGCCCCTGTTATTTTTGTAGATCTGGTCAAGGGAACTACGATTATGTTCTAATCCAAGGTTTATGGATTGGGGTTTATGTATGCTTCGGCATGTATATATATGTGTGTTTTACCACTAAAAGGAATAAAAATGAAAAATCAAGCTGGTCGTCCCAATTTGGGATCCAGGGGAAAATCTCTGTGTTTATTTGTTTTATGTTTTATGCTCTCGCTATTGCTTATTTTCTGTTATAAGATTCGTGTGTAGATAATTTCTGTTCAGGGTTAAAACCTACAACTAAGTTATTTTTCATAGTTAAAGCAATTCTGATAGGGTAGAATTGGTCTTACATGGTGTACTTTGGTCCATCTAATAGTAACAGGTTAGATGACCAAAAATTGGTGTAACAGTTGCCCCCCAACGTGCAAGCGTTAGGCGCTAATCGTATGACCGAAGTATGTTGTAAGAACTCAATCACTAGACACCGAAGGGGGAGTCAGAAAGAGAGAAATGTGAGGTAGACTGAAGCGCGAGAGGACAAGACCCTGAGGAGGTGAGACTTATAGGTGTGACAAGTCTCTTTTATGAGTGAGTACCTATTCTACAAGAGGCAGGGGAGGCATACCTATGGCTGCCGAGATAACAAAGTCATTAGGGGAATTTTGAGGTCTAAAATGGGCCTCCTAAGAAAAATGTACAACAAAAATAAACTTTATAACAACCAATAGGATTCAAGATGATGATGTCAACCATGGGGGATGATTTACCATTTTTTAATTAAAAGGGTAAAAATATTAAAAAATAATAAAATAATAAAACTACTTTTTTCAACTCGTATTTTCAACTTATCTCCCAAAATTTTTACTCAAATTTCGAGTGGGAGTACTCGTTGGATGTGAAATTTAATTCCTCATCCAAGGAGTACCCATGTTGCATACTTTCGATGAACTCTACTACACGAAAAATGAGAAATACATAAAAAACATGATTGTAATCACGTTTTTTTATGTATTTCTCATTTTTCGTGTAGTAGGACCCATCGAAAGTATGCAACATGGGTACTCCTTGGATGGGGAATTAAATTCCGCATCCAACGAGTACTCCCGCTCGAAATTTGAGTAAAAACTTTGGGAGATAAGTTGAAAATATGAATTGAAAAAGTAGTTTTTTCATTTTTTCCTCTAAAATTTGATGATGTCATCAAATCTTATTTGATTTTTTCCACTATTATTTTATAATTTCCTTAGGAGGCCCATTTTAGACCTCAAAATTCCCCTAATGACAAAGAATAATGTGTCCAGTAAACAAGGGACCAAACGATATAGTACATGCTGGCATAAACATGGGCCAGATAAAAACATGATAATGAATCCCACATACATACTGTGCCTGGGATAACAGCCAGGACTTATACAATAATATATGAGTACATGCGATATAAGTACAACCAAAGAGGACCTATAAAATAGGAAAGGGCTCTGAAAATATGAATGATACATGCAAACTAAAGAGGTGCTGCAAGTGGATGAGGCCGAAAAAATCAAATCTATGGAGCTGCATCCAAGGCTGTAGTAGATAAGTCATCCAGATATGTGGGGGGCTACCTGAAGGGCCACCACCTCATGAGGTCTGAAACATCTCATTCACACTCGAGAATCACTGGTACAATCTGCTACATCACTGAACCATCGAGTATACGAATCTCGATCATGCCATAAGGAGCTGGAGCTAAGAAACAATAAAGTCGAAGGGAAATAAGGGGTCCCTTTGCTTGATCCAAGGCACTGAACAAGAGTGGAAGCTAGAACCAAGGTACACCGCCCTCTATACATGTCTTCTGGAATGAATAAGCTGATGTCGACAGAAGGAGGTCCGCCATAGATGAGGCAATAAGGGATCCTCAACTAAGGCACGAGGGATAATAGTAGAGCGACTGATAAACTGACACCAGGGATAATGGTGAAATGGGTGGGAACTGAGCAGCGGGCTGACGACTTCCCTTGTTAGAGCATGAAAGGCATGGATGACCTGGAAGCTACTGACTCGACATTAGAGGGGATAGGGGACAATATGACTTAAGGCCAAAATGTGCAACACGAGAGAGGGACAAAGAAATGCAGGATGGAGAACTGTAGCGGAATAGAAAGGGACTCGGGACAGACTCCATGGATGTGATGATGACTCAACTCGAATGCTTTAAACAAAGGCGACTTGATGATGCTGCTACACAGAATAGGCCCTGTGGGGACCATAAAAACATGAGTATAAGATGGTTACTCACGACGAAAATTGACACGAGCATGGACAAGTATGGAGGAAAAATGGTGCCCCAAGTACAAGTGTTGCAAATGAAGAAATTCGATTTGGAGGAGTGGTGAAGTGACCCTTCTTGGAAAAAACATGTCTGAGTGAAGTATCAAATCACAAAAACTAAAGGATACCCATTTGAGAGCTCGGTGAGAGCTTTCCAACGGTGCTGACAGTTTGTTAAATTGCGCTACGGTTTGGTTGTAGCTGGTGAAAGAAAAATCTGGGGTTTCTATTTTAATAAGGAAATTTCCCTCCAAATTCATTCATTTGCAAGTGTATCTATTGTGAATATAGAGAGGAGAAAAGGCCCTAAATCTTGCGGTAATCATAGCAGACAAATCGATCGTTGGAATCGATATCCGTCAGTTGCAGGTAAGAGGCCTATCCCTACTCTTTAATTTCAGTGGATTGAAAGTTTAGTTTATGCACATAGAGCTCAGTAACAAACACCTGCTGTTCTTCGTGGCCAGGTTGCACTTTTTGGGGCCATATCTGCGACCTGGGTAGTAGGTTTTGGGAAGAAAATTGTGACCTGCCCCAGAAAAAGCCTGAAAAGTGCGACCTGTTAGAGAGAGGGATTTTGGTGCTATTTTTTCGCTGAGAGCTGGGTTTTTATGGTTGTGATGCAACCTTTCCTTTTTGTACACTGAAAAATATGATGTTTTTGTGCAGATATGGCAGATTTGAGGATCAACTGGAGAGAGGGAGACCTGGACACATTACGGTCAGAGATTCGAGAGGATCATGGTGTCCATGCTATGCTGGCCAGGTTTGGGGTTCTGAAGTTTGTGGAGAACCCTTTAATGAGAGATGGAGAGCCCTTGTTGGCTTGGATTGTTAGCTATTGGGATTCGGGCCATGAGGTATTTATAGTGCAGGGGCACCAGATTGAGTTGAATGTCTAGGATATATATTTCTTGATTGGTCTCCCACCACTTGGGATGGTAGGGAATACATAGCCAGTGTTACCGCAGGGGAGGAACATCATGGAGTTTGTGGAGCTCCATTGCCAACCAGGTCTCTATGTGAAGGGGACATGGACACCGATCGGGGACATAGAAAGGCTAGAGACTCGTGCTGTGGTTGCAGTGGTGCTGCAGATCCTGGGCAACCAGGCGCTTCACCACATCATTGGGGGTCAAATGATGCTTGTGGAGAGCATGCTAAGTGGGACCTACTATGGGTGGGCTCAAATGGTGCCGTTGTCATTGAAACGACAGTTATCACTGTGTAAGTGGCAGGTGAACCACGAATGTGCATATGGCACAATGCTATGCTCGCTCTTCTTTGAGAAGATCCAGACACTTCGGCCTCACATACAGCTCCAGGATGGGGGCCTGATGTTGGGGTTCCCATGTTTTGGCAAGTTGGCAATACCAAAAGATGAGACAACATCAGAACCACTTTTAGACCTCAGGATCTAGCCCTCCTGGGTCTAGAGAGGGATCTCTCTACTATAGTCAAAGGTATATGTCTTTGAAGTTCAAATGTTAAGATATTAGGCTAGTTATGGGCACAAGGTTTGTTTGTTTGATGTTTGTATGTTTGGTTGTTGGGAAATTGGAAAGAAGGGTTCAATATGAGACAAGGCTGTATGAAGAGGATTCTAAACAAAGGAGGAGGATTTTCAGAGAGCACTTAAGACCATTGGGAAATGGAGTCAGGAAAGGGTTTACTTGCTTTTCAATATGAGGGCTTTCAGTTGGGCTAGTCATCTAAAGCATTGGATCTTAAAGATGATAGTGTGGCTAGGAAGGGTAAGAAGGAAGATGAAAGAAAATAAAACCTCCAAGGTGACCTTTCAGGAATCAAATCCAGGGGCAGGACATGCCATTGGACAACCTGTGATACAAAACCTAAAATATTAACTCTTCAGACAAGGGAACATTAATGATTTAGACACAAAGATGAAAACCTGAGATCAGAGAGAGACTTTGAACTCTCAATGCTTTGGCATCCAGATTAAGGGAACTTAGAAAGGTTCAATTAATTGAAAAGGACCTTGGTGAGACAGAGACAGAGTTATAAACTCTCAGTATTCCAATTCATTCAATTAAAGCCTAACAATAACATCTAAGAAAAGATTCATTAATTCACACATCAACTAGCAGTATATCTGACCACTACACTGGTTAAATTAGTTTGAAATCAATCCTTAGATAACACATACAGCAGAAAAAATTAAAGGTAGGGAGAGCAGAAACATAGGGTACCTACCAAGGGTAAATCCTATGCCAGATTTCTGATGCGTGCCAGAAGAAATGTAATGTAATGAAATAACAGACAAAGATAGGAAAACATCACCGCTGCTTTAAATCAGGATCCAAAGAAATGTGATTGTCATATTAAAGAGCAACACCAGTCATGTACAACATAGCCAACAACTTGAATATTCAGTCTGAAAACATCTTCCTCAGCCTATCTAACAACTTTACACAGAGAACATGTCACAAGAGAAACAACTTGCAATTCATAGATATCCGATCAACAACCTTTACAATGTCTTTCTTCATGAATTTTATAGCTGAAAGAGAGGCAGAGTAGGTAGGTGAGACACTAAATGAAAAATTAAAACTCGGAAGAGGAAGAGGGTTGAGGCCCCATTCTATTTTAAATTCTGGGCATTTATCTTTGGTACTCTTTGGATGAACGAGTGGCCTTTGTCAGGCTGAAAATTACTCTAGGTATGTCTCTGATGTACTTGCTGTAACATTCTGTAGAACTCTGGTGAGCTGAACAAAAAACAGATCAATGATTTAGGTCTGCCATACTGTGTAACAAATGCTTTTGATGTCATAGGACTGTTGTTAGGGCTGAGATTTCCTTAGGAACACGGTATAGAATAAAAATAGTATGGGCATTTCGTCCTTTCACAAGCAGGAACACTCTGCTGATGGTGACATTGATAAATATCATTTTGTGTGACCTAGGCCTTCTATATGATTCATGAGGTCTTCAATTTGATATTTCGCCTTCAAATTGTTGGATTAACGCTCAAAATCTTCGATTACAGGCTTTAAATTCCCTGCTTTTTTCTTGGTACTCTCTGCCGCTCCATTAATGTCTCTGTTTGCGAAATCTGAGCTTTAAATGATGCAGGGGAGGTTTCATAGGGTCAAACCTTGTACTTTGATGAAATAATTCCTGCAGAGATCCCCCCAAACATTTATGCTAATAACAGGCTCGAACCATGGCCTTGTCTGTACTCTATGTCAGTGACTGTGAATAGTGGAGGTTTTCACCACCTGTAACCCTGCAAAACACGAAAACACGTCAAGAAATCCATGCATGGAGGAGGAGGGATGCAGTGGAAGGTTGCGAGGATGATAGTGGGACTGTGGAGAAATGGCGAAAAATGCAGAGGAATGGTGAAAACAGGCAAAATAATGCAGAAATGGTGGAGGCGTAATGTAGAAATGCATGCTGGCCGTCCGATCATGCATGAGGGCGATGATCAACGACGAAATATGCACGATGGAGGGTTTTGGAAATAAGATGAAAATACAAAAGAAATGGTGGAGATGCTGCGAAGGCGTGTGACGTGGAGCTTTGACGGTGGGACCGGTCAATGACGAGGGCGATCTCATCTGGACCATTTGATCTCAGGAGGAGATTGACGGTTGAAAATGCATCGGAGGGTGACTGATGGTGGGCTAGGGGTTGCGTTTGCCTTGGTTATCATTTGAGAATCTTGGGGGTGCAAACACCATCGGATGGCCGGCCATAGATCGGACGGTGTACAACAATATTGCGTCGGATCTGTGGACGAACGTTAACGCGCGATGGAGGGCGGTTTTTAAATAGTGCGCGGAGCCATGTGTCTGCTGGTGAATGGAATCACTGCCAAACGAAAAATACTTCCCTCCTCTCGAAGGCGGTGCAATAGATACCGCCGGTTTCTTCACAGTGCTTTGGCGCGGGGACCACTGGGCAGATGAAAAATGGACTGTTGATCTACGGATCGGATCGACAGTTGTGATGTGATTGGAGGGGTGAACGGGGGGGCCCATGGACGTTATGGAGTTTGCGAAGACCGTCCGATCTGTACAGATTGACGGTTAATAGTGCTCTTGATATACAACTGCGCTAAGTGCTTTCGGGCTAGTACTGGGTTTTAGCGCTGGGCCATGTGGGGGGAAACGGTTCTGGGGCTGAGCCAAAAGGGGCGAAACCTGAAATGTGAAGAATATGGGTTTTTTGGCCCATTTTAATGCAATTTGAGGCCAGAAAAGGTAACAATAGAGGGAAAAAGGGGGGATTAAACCAAACAAGGGTGTGTGTAGGAATTAAAGGGGAAATGGATGGTTTATGGGATTTTGAGAGGGATTTCTGGGGTAAAAGGGGGACATTCTGCAGGGATACAAGAGGCAAATGAAGGCCACCTTGAGCACAATTTTTATAGCCAGTGGGGTTTTTTTTTTTTTTTCAAAGGGAATGGACAAGGCATAAGGAGTCCTTAAGGATGATGTGTCGTCAGGGGAGATGCATTTCTTGAAGGATTAACAAACCATTTAGCCCCTTGTTTGCTTGACAAAGAATTCATAGGGGGGCTAACACCTGAGAGAGCCCAGGATGCACCGCTGGGGGATGTGGGGTAGTCAGACAGGTGTTCCGACCCAAGTTTTTTCTCATTGGGATCAGATGCCACTATACATAGACGAATATCCCTATAGTGGGATGAGTTATCGTGGGGACTTGGACTTGCCATTGCCACCTGGTCGAGTATGGGGGCTCGATGGTGAGTGAAAATTTGCTCATCTTTAATGTGCATTTTAAAGTTTTAGAATAATGTATATGGTACTGATTCATTCACTTTTGGTATGTAGATACAACACCAGTAAAACTGGTCGGGTACATGGGACGGCCTGTAGTATCAGGAGCTGTAGGACCTAGTGGATCGAGGGCATCGCAAAATGAGGATGCAGTGGCCCTCCTAGAGGACATCCGTCGTAGATGTGAGAGGCTGCTGAATGGTGTTTCAGAGCACGTCTGGCAAGACTTGGACAACCAGTACATAGAGCCATGTATTGGTCTACCCTCAGAGTGGCGAGGGGTCATGCGGCGCATGGCGATGGCTGGACAGGGGATGCACAATCTACAAGCTTCCGGAGCTGAGCCATTGGCCTAGGATCCTCTAGATAGTGATTAGATGTAGGGGTGGGTGGTGCCCCTAGTTTTTGATTTTTGTAACATGCTATGGGCATGTCATATATATCAGAGTAGATGGACTCTAAAACATTTGTACGACACATATAATGGATATGCATTGTTTTGTGGTTTATTATTATTATCTTGTGTGAAATGCATGTGATAAATGCCAATATAGAAAATTGTTTGCAATGCTATCTACATAGTGATTTTGTGCTCTAGGTACATGAATAAAAGTAATGACTTCAAATTCATGCATCAGAAGCTTCACTCGTAAATATCTTCTAAACAGGATAGGTTTATGCACATGATATACACCATTCAATTGCATGACAAGCAACAAGGAATATAACCGAACATGGAGGTGGAGGATGCGATGGGAAAGGGCATCGGCTAATAAACCTATCACACCATCATATTCAAACTAATTATTGGTGGCAGTTCCAATGCATACACCATTATAAAAGACAAGTGAATGTAAGGGGGTAAAAATGGCCCAGGATATTGAGGCTAGATTCCGAGAGTAGCGACTCTTGCACCATCGACATAAACAATATATGGTGTGAACGGGGGTCCATCTGAAAGGTGCCACAAGACAACAAATGAGAGGATGGTGAAAAATGCTGGCAACTCGAACGGAAAGTAGAATTCATACAAACACTGTTAGAAGGAGTGCTCTGGGTAGGATGTCTACCACCAGCACACTGACGGGTAGGGGGTGTGTGGGGACTGCCTTGGGGGCAGCTTGTGTTCAGGTCACGAAAGTCACCATAGACACAGATGGTGCCATTCCGCTTATGGGCGGAAAAAATGAAATTAGGGGTGGAAAAGGCTTCCATAATGTCGTCATCACAGTAAAATATGGGGTGATTGGTGGAAGGGTGACCACATGACGCGGAAAAGCTACCTAACTCATCATGATGAGAAGAAAGGTTCACATGTGCATCGTCACGGGGGGTGACGGGAGAACAAGCAGATAAGGGATCCACTAATGTTGAGCCCAGGGTGATCACTGAAGGGAGGTCAAGCGAAATAGAAGGGGAAGTCTCAAAGGGAGCTTCTACCATGGATCTCATGGATGATGACGGGTACAGGATGGTGGTTGAACGCTCCGTCATCTCGACATCAGGAGGGGGAATGTCAATGGGAGCAGAGGTATCCTCAGGTTGGCCCGAAGCATATTGTTCGAGGACGGGAGATGTAGACTGGTTCTGTTCAATCTCGTGCTCCCAAAAACCTCCAAAGAGGCGCAATAATGCATGAGGCGGGGAAAAAGGTGGGTATAATGGCCATGGAGATCACAAAAAGCACAGGGGTGGTTGGTGTGAATAGTCTTGGGGTTCTTGGCTATATTCGAGGAAGGAATAGAGGTTTCTGGGACTGTAGAATCAGGGAATGCGACATTGACCATAGGCTTGATATGAGGCAATTCATGGCAATGATGGGTGGCATGACCGACAACATCACACAAAGCACATGGGGGGTTATGCTTTGGAGGCTAAGGAGGAGCAGGGTTGGTCGGGGTAGCCTTTTCCTTAGGTGCCTTCTTGTGAGTTTCCCCCCCTTGAAGCTATCACAACAGGAGAAGGTTCCTGTTGAGGTGGCTGAGGCACATAAACAAAGGGAGGGGTCATGGGGATTGATTGAACCAGGGTCAAAGAAAGATAAGGTTTGGGCTAACCAGGTGGGATAGTAGCTGGGGGATCAATGTACCAGACTAGGATCCCTAGGGTCATGTTAGGAAGGGATAAGGTAGCCATAACAAGAATGGAAAATACATCAGGGAGGGGGGAGCTAGAAACGGTATTTGACCAGAGGGGTAATGGCCGAGTAGGACATCTTTGGGATGGTTAAGGCTAGGGGGAACCATTCTAGGAGGGTAAAGAGGCTCATGGACACTAGCTGCAGATAAGCGGCTTGGAGGAGGGAGTCCTGAAGGCTGAGTCGAAGTGCTAGGAGTAGGTTGCGGAGGGCGGGGCTGCTGACTAGTCGAAGCGGGCCACTTGAGGTTGGTATGGGATGATTGCATCATGAAAACATTCGACGAGCTGGGATCAGAGATAGGAGGAGGAATACCACAGAATGTACCAAGAAAATAGGAGTCTTTATAGACCCTGGGTGAGACAGTGGTTGAAGGTTCGACAATTTGTTTATTGGCCACAAAAGAAATGATGGACTCAAGAGAGGTCTAAGTCTTTGGTTCGTAATATGTCAACTAGTAGATGGTGACAATATTTATGTTGTGAGGAAAGCACATCTTACGGTGAACCGTAGATGGGACAACATACATCGCATAAGTGTAGGTACGACCCAAAATAATGTTGTAATCTAAGGGGGAATCAATGACTTTTACGTCAACACAAACAGTCTTGTCCACAAGAGTAATGGGAAAATTACAGAACATGCGAAGGAGCTGGGAAGAGTGGCCATCCCACACTTGAAGGGTGATCATGGAAGGAGCTAACTGAGGAGATCTGATTTACTTCCAAACTGAAGCAGACATCACATGGGTGGATGCCCCCTTGTTAATGATACAACAGGAGACGTTGGCATTCCATCTTGACAGGGATTTGGAAGGCGATGGAAGCAAGAAGGGGGGGATGTTCTGACCGGTCAACATCGAAGACAATCAAATGATCATCTGAAGGATCCACAACGCCCATGGAAATTAGTAGAGTTTTTCTTTTTATAGGGAACGACTGGAGGAGTTCCAGTGTTGAGATGACAGTAGGAGATTGTGCCAAATAATCTACTATACTATACGAATGGGCAGCTTTTCCAGAAGCAGAATTTTGGTATAATGGTCCCTTGGGGATCTTGGTATGAACCTCTGCTTTAGGGTGAGGGATTAGTAAAGGACCATTGGTTGTCGAAAGAGGTTTTGTGGAACTTGAAGAAGGGGGCTTAGGGGCAGATAGAGCGGGAGGCTTGTTGTACTGACGAGACCGAGTCTGAAGGTTGAGGTTAATGGTAATGGGTTGGTCAGAGTTCATCATGAGAATATGGTAATCAGAGGTACCAGATGGAGGAGGCTGAGTGGCTTCCTGACCTTCAGGGGGTTGGGTAGCCACGAATCCTTGCTAGGGGAAAGGATTGGTAAACACAGCCGGCTGGGTAGGGGCAACATTAGGAGGAACCGAAGGGGAGGCTTGCTGTCCTCAGGATGATGCTTTAGCTTCCCACATCTGACACATATGAGGTAATAAAGGAAAATTATGGGTGTAGTGACCATAGACACCACAAAAATAACATGGTTTGTTCGTGCGAACATGCCTGTCCTGCTTGGGTTGAGTGTCCTGTTGCTGGTTAGCAGTGTTAGGTGCATTCCCTTGGGATTTTTTCCTGGATTACCTAGGGAAGATTGGTTTTGGTTGCCTTTCCTCTTCTTTTTGGAAGGAGGAGGATTAGTCGTGCCCTGCTGTGCATACACCTACCCTTGAGGAGGTGGTGGCTGCTGTTACAGGGGTTGAGAAGGCAAGGGAGGCTGAGGTGCTATTGCTGGAGGAGCTGGAGCACAAGGTTGTGGATACTGATAATAAGGAGGTTGGGTAAAAATGTGGTAAATAGGTTGGGAAAAATGAGGAGGCATGCTGTATCCTGGATACATGCTACCGAGAGGGGGAAAAGTGCTGGAGGAGTTGGCCCCTCCTTGAGGGAAACCATAACCCATGGGAAGATGGGAATATGGATGAGAAAGGGCTCCAACGATATCGTTGGCGGCATGGGATACCCCCAGTGCATTGGCACCACCGAGTCTAGGGAGATTAGGTAAGACGGTATAAACATAACCAGACTGTGCGTAGATCAGGTCATATTTCAACGCAATCTGGAGAGCGACTTCTTCAATCTGAGGGAAATGAGATGCGACATCTTTGCCAATAGCGGGAAAAAGGGATCTAAGAAGCCAGTCCATGTAGACACAATCTTCGAAGTTAGGGGCTCAACATAGGCTCTTTCTTCTCCACCATTCCTGGACATGAACGGTCACAGACGATTGATGGAAAGAGGTGAAAATTTTGGTACCAGTGTCATAACGAAGGGGAAGCTGGAAGTAAGATAGAAAAGCCCAAGCAAGAGTCGCAAAAGTAGTATAAGAGGCAGAGGCTGGGTCAAAATACCACTTAGAAGCTTCTCCAGTAAGCGTACACTGGAACAATTGAAGACAGATAAAGTCATCAGTGATGGAGTTAGACGAACATCACATGTGGAAAGATCAGACATAGTTTGTAGGATGTTCTCCAGCAAGACCTTCAAACTTGGAGATGTTGGAAGGGAGCTTGGTTGGCATAGTAGGCCAACCAGGATCATGGTGTATGGGGTCATTGATCAATTGGTTAAAATCGGGAAGACTGAGGTCTGCCATATAAGGGAGAAAGGGAGCAGTCGGGATAGTTTCTTTTACAGTCCCACTAGTAGTATTCCCAGCATTAGGGCTAGGACTACCACCAGCGTTAGGTCCTGGACCAGACATGGTGAAGGTGATAGGAGGAGAACCGAGGATAGAACTATAAGGGGAACCCAATGAACCAGAAGCGGAGTCGAAATAGGGACTCGGAGGAGGACTAAATCGAATCCTACACGGAGGAGTAAGTCTTCCAAACGGAAACAGAGGATGAAGGCCAAGAAGTCTCAGGGATAAGTGCCTTGGAGACACAATGATGGAAGAACAAACACAGATCAAAGAAGGAAGAGATACCAATAAGGGCAAGGAGGTGCAGGATCAAAATATTACAATGTTGAAACAAGGGCAGGGAGGTGCAGGATCAATTGATTACAAAGTTATAGTCTTGGCTTGGTGGTGTAAACTAGGCACTCTTCACTTAGGGTGTGCGTGTATAAGTGTGCTAATTTTAATTTTTAAACCCAGAAGTGTGTAGAGGAAAAACAAAAAATGTGTTGTATAACTATAAATAAATCTACAAATAATAGTAAAGTAAACTGAATATGACAGAAAATAAACAACTAAAGATGCATCAATCTAAACCTAAGGAGGCGGGCTTCCCAACAACTAGTCTATGGGTGGGAAAAATCTAGTCAAAACACACAAAAGTAGCCAATGGATCTAAAGTATGGGGGGACAATCTAAAGGTCGGATCTACTGGAAATAGGTGCAGAAAACAACAAAAAACCAGAGGGAAAAGTGCTGTAAATGAGGTGGCGAAAGGCTACAAACTGAAGGGAAATGGAGGGGAACCTAGAGGAGGACCAAAAAAAACTAAAAAGAAGTGTTTTTTATGGATGAATAACCAATCTAAAATAGATCTAAAAGTATAGGATCAGACTGAAAAATGGCTAAACACACTGAAATCTTAGACGACCTGCTTTAGCTAAACTCCTCCTAGAAAGGTGGACGCGTACTAAAGCCCTAGGGGGCTAGGTTCCTACTTCGACGAGTAAAATAGAGTAAGTACAGGTCCAAAACTGGTGGAGATGGAGGTCATACAACCCTGAACAGTGGCCTAGGAAAACCCAGAACAATCATAGAAAATTTCCTGCAAAAAGTACAGGTTGCATTTTCTGAGATGTTTTCAGTAGAGGTCGCAGTTTTTTGGCTGGTTTCCACTACCTGAAGGTTGAGGTTGCAGGTTTTGGCCCAAAAAGTGTGACCTGAACTTCCAGCACTCTCGGGAGCAGATTTCAGAAAAAAGTGTCGTCTCAGCTGCGACTGAGACCTGTCACCTGCGCAATAGGCCTAGAAACACACGGAAGTTAGAATTTTTGTTGTTTTAGGGTTTTAAAGGTTAAAAAAACATCAAGAAAATCAAAACATGAAGTTAAAGAAAACCCCTAGGGTTTGAAGTAGTTGGTCATGCAGTGATCTGAAAAACGACAGCGGTCGTAATCATAAACCCTTGTGGAGTCGCCAGTTGTTAGCGTTAAATCTAATCACATCCGTATGAAAAAAGCTCACTTTAGTTGTGCATAACAAAAAACCCTAACATCAAATATGGCTACTAATTTCCTTAGATATGCAGTTACTTGACCAAGATAAATGCTGCAAAAATCCAGATCTATGCAGTTAAAGATATTAAACAACAAATAATAAGAGTTGCACCATGCATCCAATGAACAAGACAAGAATGTTTTTAAAGAATTTTTGTATTATGACACCTAGGAAGGGAACATAGAAAGATGTTACCAGTCCCCCTCAATGGCATGGGCTCTTGTATGTCCTCAGTGCTTCAGATCTAAGATCTCTTTCTCTTGATGCTGTTGAAAACCCAGACAAAAATGGAACTCAAAGGGAGTTCACAAGCAAAAAAGGTATAAAAATATGACAATGATGGAGGATCAAAGTCACACCAAAAGTATAGATCCAGAGTGATCTTTAGGCAACAAAAGGTAGTGAATGAATGGAAAAACCCTTCTATTTATAAAAAAATATTGATTTAGTCTAGATATTGGTGCATAATTAAAATATTATTAACCAAATCTAGATCCAACTTTTATGGAATATTTTATTATATTTGTTGGAGGAAAAAAGAATTTGAATTTGGTAAAATCCCTTTATTTGTAAATAATAAATAAATAAATGATTTATTTATTATTTTAAGAGCATGGTTGAGTAATAATTAAATAAATAATGATTTATTCAATTATTTATAAATGATTTAGTCAAATTTAACAAGGAATATTATTTAAATAATGTTTAAATAATTATTCTTAGAAAATAATAAGATAAATAATGATTTATCTAATTAATTTTCCTATTTTGGTTTAAATATGACTAGGAATATTAATTAAACTATTGTTTAATTAATTGTCCCTTGAGGAAAACCAAACAAATAGGGATTTATTCGATATTTACTCATGGGGTTTCCTATTTAGACCGTAAACAACTTAATAAATTATATATTACTAAGTTATTTTTCATAGTGAAAGAAATTCTACTAGGGTAGAATTGGTCCATATAATCGTAACAGGGTAGATGACCAAAAACAAGCTTTAAATTCAACAAAATTAGAGAATGTGTGGTATTTCTTCTGCATGAAGAATATCTAAAACTTCTGTGAGAAATCATCTACAAATATAACATAATACGTGTGCTTTGTCGTGGAGGCCATCGAGAAAGGTCCACATATATCAGAGTAGATCCTTTCAAGGACTGCTTGCACTCTACTCTTCCGATCATTGAAGGTGGATTTTGTGTACTTCCCAATGTACACCCTTTGCATGTATCCCACTTCTCTAATGCTCCTTTGGTGGGGCCTGTAGAAATATGCTGCATGATTTTCAAATCTCCATGATGAAAATGGCCAAGTATCATTGTTTTGAATGTAAATCCTCTTTGCGGACATAGACGATCCCTCTAGCCCTAGGGTGGGTCTAGAAGCAAAAGGAAACGCTAAAGTGTTGCTTCCTAGTTAATGAATGAATAAAAGAAATGGTAGATGGACCTACCGGGAATCCAACACTGTTGCCGTTGTAGAAAGAGTAGTAGCCTCTCGCTCCTGCCTTGGCAAATCACAATCCATTTGCTGTTACGTTCAGATACCTGCACACAGAACAAAGAACAAGACCAACATACGACATAATGGTTTCACTCACAACTATTAACCAGTCAAAGAGGGCTAAACATATCGTTTTACATAAAAATCATAACACAATAGTGGAACCAAACATTTGCCATGTATATAAATGAGTAGAAGGAAGAGTACAATTGATGCTTTGACGTTGGGGTCTCCTCCAGCGGGGTTTAGGAAAAACGCATCTCAACTGTCCGTTAGGGAATTCGAACTGGGTGAAGGCATGTAATTAAGCTCTCTTAGAATTCATGGACTCAATCTTCCTCAACGTAATTCCTCCTTGCTCTATCTTCTCTAGAAATTCAACTATAGTGTGTCTTACTCTCCAAGTTCAGCTAGTTGATGAGAAGAGAGATAGTTTCTTTTGTAGAGGGGAATTAGGAGGTTGGGATCCCTACAAAGGTGGGAGGGAGTCCTATCCTTTAGGAGAGTTCCAAGGGAGTTGGAAACTACTAACTAAAGGAAGGAGTTCGTGGTTGTTTCAATTCAACCACTCCCAATTACTCATCCTCGAGGTGGTTGGAATAGAGCCTCCACCTCTATTTTTAAAAAACATTCCATAAACAGCTTGGCGCAGGTGTCTAACTGGCACAAAGCACCAACTGGTGTGGGCTTAGTGTTAAATTTCTCGGTCTGCACAAGGGTGTAATTGGCTATTCACACCAAGTAAAAAACAGGGGTTTTTACAGCTCTACTCAGGGAATTGTCAGCAGGAAGAATGTTACTCTCATGCAAATGAATGCAATGATGGTATTTGAAAAGCATGACACTACTTATTGATCATAGAAACGACCATCCAATGTGTGAGTTGTGGATTGCAGGGACAGTGACAAAATGCTGTGTAACAGATGCCCCCTAAAGCATGAAGTCCGAGGGAGAGGGAGGGGTGAAATGCTTTATGAGAACGCGTTCGAACCAAACACCGCTGTCAGAAAACCTGCAATTAAAAATACAACTGATATTTGTGATACATGAATCATGTGGCATGGGCACAACCATCCATAATAGAGTATATAAAAACTGAGATCCAAGGTATGGACGCAGCCATCCAGCAGTAAGGATCAATAAATAGACTCAGGTATGGTCACAACCATCCAATCAAAAGAGTCATGCAATAGGTCATGATAATCCACAAAAATCCACAGCCTGGATTTTATCAGAAAAAACCCAGGGTCTTGAGCTCCATCTCAACCCGAACAAGTACAATTTCATGCATGGGAATATATGAGTTGAAGTTGAACATGCAAGAAAATCGTCCGATTACTAGCCAATGATGAAAGCTGTTAATAGACGCGAGAGAAACCGCCAATGATGACGATGGTTCTCAAGGTACAAACGGTACAATATGTAGAATGTGAACAATTATTTGACGTCGAACATCCACAGAATCACTCGATGGAAGGCCAATGACGTGAACCTTGCGTCGAGTGAGAAAAACCTACCACTGAGGCATGCAGGCTCCAAGGTACCAGAAGGGCGTCTCTAGATCAAATTCCTGGATAATGAGCTGAAGTCGACAGGAAATGACCTGGTCGATTAAGGGCCATAATGTTTCCCACATCATCGACATGAGACAAAGGAACATGATGAAAGTGAATCAGGACCAATAGGAAATCAGAGGAAGGTTGACAACTGCTGAGGCAAACTTCTCTTGAACATATCAGAAGCACGACATTGGATTCGGTAGTATTTGACATCAAAGGATCTGAGGTAATGATGACGTGGAAAAGAGCAGATAAGAGGTCAAAAAGGATTACCCAAACCCATGGAGGCAAAAAAAATGAACTGAGATGTCCCCAACTCGACACGAATGCAGACAAGTGCCATGTTCAAGAGCGACAAACTGCCAACATAACTAAAACTTGGTTCCATTTTCCCCCACCATTTCTGGCGAGTACCCCAATTATTTCTTAAAAAAAGCTTAAAGGGGATAGCATATGCTTGTGATGTAAGTTTGTCCTTCAGACAAATCCAACCTAGTACATTTTACGAGCCCTAGGAAGGACGAACTCGAGTAACATCATGGTGACAAAGTTTGATGTCATAAGGGTTTAACGAGTCTGACAAAGGGAGAACATGACATCTTTTCATGTTTAGAGAGTTTGAAAAGAAGGCAGAAAAGAAAACTCCAACATGGCCCTTTATGTAAATAGTCTCTCAGATCCGAAAAGGTAGAAAAAGATATCTGAAAGAACCTCTTAGTCACGATAGGCTAAGGTATTCCTTTTTCGTAAATAATCCATCCCAGCCCGAAAAAGGGGTAAACGTATACTGGGTAGATATCGTTTCACAGCCATTTAACGATTTCAAAACGACAAGAGTCTTGGCAATCTTTTCAACTTTAGAGAGTCAGAAAAGAGCTAAAAGATGACTCCAGTAGTGACTTTTTCGTGTTTTTACCGAGTCCGAAAAAGTATAAAATGTAACTCGTTACTTCATCACTGTCACATGAAAAACCTGTTGCTGCACAAGAGACATGTGTAAAACCCATTTTTCGAGAATAATACAATAAAAATAATCGAAAAATATGTCTTAGAACCTAATTAGGGTTGTGAAAAATTTATAAAATGCCAAAAATGTTAAAAATAATTACTTTTCACTTTTTACCTCTTGTAGAGCAATAATTACCCATTTCACTGTGCAATCTTGCGGCGACGATAGCGGTCATTCTAGCAGATCAATCTCAAATTCGTCAGTTCCAGGTAAGAGTTGAGATCCTTCTTGTCATTTTAAGTCATTTCTTACTATCTGCAATGTACAATTTTGAATTTTGGGGGGGGAAATGCAAAAACTAGGGCACGACAGTTGGCGCGGGTTTCGGGCATGGAGTCACGCCAACCGCCCAATTTTTAACACTAGGGCGCGCCCATTGGCGCGAATGTTTGGGAAACAGTTGCGCCAATGGCAGAAACCCTTTTTGTGCAAAAATGCTAATCAAATACCCAAATAATTTACAAATTCAAGGTTCAAAAATAGCTAATACCACTCATATGAATGTGTTTGCAGGTAGAAAGAGGCAAAATGGTCATAGAATGGAAAGAACGGGAACACAGCGAAGAATACAAGTTGGCCATGGAAAATCAGAGAGTCATGGAAGCTCTCAGAAACTATGGTTTGAAAAAATTCTTCCTAATGCCATGTCTTTGAGCCCAACCAGAGTTATTATAGTATCTGGTCAGCATGTGGGACGAAAATCAAGAGAAGTTCATCCTTCAGGATCAAGAACTTGAGATTGAAGTTTATGATGTTTATTTCATAACAGGATTGTCGAGGAGGGGAGTGCCACCAATCCTAACTAGTACCTGGCCTTGCATGGAAAACATGTCCATGGTGATAGATAGGGTATGTCTAGGAACACGGAAGGGATCAGGCAGTGGGAAAGTTGATATCCAAACTATCCCAGAATTGACACTAAGAGTAGTGTTACACACCATCACACGAGCTGCGGGGTCACAAGCACCGCACGAAGCAAAAAAGACACAATTGCTTCTTGCTTCAGACTGCATGGCACCGACTGTTTACAACTGGGCAAAGGCCGTGGCAATAAACATGAAACACCAGCTAAAAAAATGCAAGAAGACCAAACTGAAACAATTTGGTTATGGATCTATCCTGGTATTTTTCTTCTTGGAACGACTACCCATTTTCCAATGACAGGAGGTCATAGTCCTGACACCACCAGCGAGAGAACCACATATGGCTCGATGGGAAGCTCTGATGCCAAGGGCAAGGGGTAGTCAATAGATGTCCTGGAGACCATAATTTTTTGATTGGCTCCACCGACAACTGATTATCGTGGAGGACTGGCCCTACTCTGGTACAGATTTCACTAATGATCCGAACCTCCCACTCCCTAAAGGAGAGGATTGGGATGAAGATTTGGGTGAGACTCATTTTTTTAAACTTTCATGAGTATTATGATTTTTTTATTTATTTATGCGTGTTCTGACATTAAATCCATGTGTGTGTAGATGTAAGCCCATAGATACTTGCATGCATGTCACCGATAGCGAGGCGAATCCCTCGCGATTTCGACCCTCAAGGCGAGGGCGACGAGGAAGATGAAATAGTGCGTAATCTGGAGGGAATCAGCTGAGGAGTCCTGGATTATGCATGATTTGATGATGTTCCACGTGCCTATCAGAGACATACTGCAGGGGTGCCCAGTCGAATTCATCGCTTGCTGAGGCGGCTCGTACAGGCAGTGACATGTTATCACGAGCACCATGCTGATTAGACACCTAGGTTTTATTTTATCTGCATATTTTGAGAGACATGACGTCTTAGGATGTAACATAAACACACATATATTGTTTGAAGTTACGATGCACATGGTTGCAAACATGCGATATATATATATATATATATATATATATATATATATATATATCTATTTTCCTACATGGATATTTTACATGTGATGATGCTTTTCACAAATTATGCAAATGCCTATCTAATACAATGTTACCCACTGTATTAGTTAATATATTCATTCCTAACGCCATGTCTCCGAGCCCAACCAGAGTTATTACAGTATTAGGTCAGCATATGGGATGAAAATCAAGAGAAGTTCATCCTTCGGGATCAAGAACTTGAGATTGAAGTTTCTGACGTTTATTTCATAATAGGATTGTCGCGGAGGGGAGTACCACCAATCCTAACCGGTACCCGGCCTTGCATGGAAAACATGTCCATGGTGATAGATAGGGCATGTCTAGGAGCATGGAAGGGATCGGGCAATGGAAAAGTTGATATCCAGACTATCCTAGACTTGACACTAAGAGTAGTGTTACACACCATCACACGAGCTGCGAGGTCACAAGCACCACATGAAGCAATAAAGACACAGTTGCTTCTTGCTTCAAACTACATGGTACCGACCATCTACAACTGGGCATAGGCTGTGACAATAAACATGAAACACCAGCTAAAAAAATGCAAGAAGACCAGACTGAAACAATTTGGTTATGGATCTATCATGGTATCATTCTTCTGGGAACGACTACCCATTTTCCAATGACACGAGGTCATAGTCCTGACACCACTAGTGAGAGAACCACAGATGGCCCGATGGGAAGCTCTGATGCCAAGGGCAGGGGGCGGTCAATAGATGTCCTGGAGACCGGAATTCTTTGATTGGCTCCACTAACAATTGATTTTCATGGATGACTGGCCCTACTCTGGTATAGATTTCACTGATGATATGGACCTCGCACTCCCAGAAGGAGAGGATTGGGATGAAGATTTGGGTGAGACTCATTTTTTAAAATTTCATGAGTATTATGATTTTTTATTTATTTATTTATGCATGTTCTGACATTAAATCCATGTGTTTGTGCAGATGTAGGCCCAGAGAGACCTGCAGGCATGTCACCGATAGCGAGGTGAATTCATTGTGATTTCGACTGTCAAGGCGAGGGCGGCGAGGAAGATGAAATAGTGCATAATCTGGAGGGAATCACCCGAGGAGTCTCAGATTATGCATGATTTGACGATGTTCCACGTGCCTATCAGAGACATACTATAGGGGTGCCCAGCCGAATTCACCGCTTGCTGAGGTGGCTCGTACATGCAGTGACATGTTATCACGAGCACCATGTTGATTAGACACCTAGGTTTTATTTTATCTGCATATTTTGAGAGACATGATGTCTCAGGATGTAATAGAAACACACATATATTTTTTGAAGTTACGTTGCACACGGTTGCAAACATGAGATACATACATACATACATACATACATACATACACACACACACACACACACACACATATATATATACATCTATTTTCCTACATGGATCTTTTAGATATGATGACGCTTTTCACAAATTATGCAAATTCTTATCTAATACAATGTTAGCCACTGTATTAGTTAATGTATTCATTCATCTAGGAATATGTTGATATGTAATAAAATCAAAATTTCTTTCCAACAAACGAATATGTAAATATAATCTCAGAATGTGCGGATTTCTAATTGAATAATGACTATTGAGTTGTAGAATGACAAGTTGTGAATCTAGATTTACAAGCAATGCGTGTATGCCGAGGTTAATTGCCTCGGTTAATAGCTCAATGACTGCACTATATTCAACGATGTTGTTTGTAGTTCATCCTAGACAGATACCTTGTAGATATATCAACTCACCTGTAGGATCATAGATTACCTAGGCAGCTGAAGGCAAATTCCTTGTACTGTGGGAAGCACCATCAGCGAAACTAACATAAGGGGTAATAGACATTTGCACAACAAGAAAGACCCAATAAGTAGAATAAACGTTCACAAAGCACACCAAAATCATGTACAATAATGAAAACAATGCCTATGTACACCTATTATGCATGCATAATATTTTTTGAGATACAACCCCTTTCTGGGCTGTTTAAGAGGATGACCTTCGTAATCATTTATCTCATAGGCCCCATTCTGCAAAACAACTTTAACGAAGTAGGGTCCATGCCACATAGGTTGCAATTTTCCTGCCCCCAGCTTATCATGAGCTTGGTCATACAGGAGGACGAGATCTCCTTCAACGGAATAACAAGGGGAAACTGATTGGTCAAAATGAGCCTTGACCCACTTTTTCTGTGCTTCAATAACGAGAGAAGCAAAGCGGTAGGTTTCATCCAGCCTTTCTAAATAAAGGAGACGCTCTTATTCTAGCGAAGTATTAGGCAGTAATTCAACATCCAACTTGAGTGAAGGTATTTCACATTCAATCGGGAGGGTAGCTTCCATGCCATAAACCAACTGGAAAGGAGTGAACCCAGTTGCATTCTTAACTGAGGTTCGGTACGCCCGAAGAGCCGAAAATAACATGAGATGCCAATTGGATTTGTGGATCCCGATCGTACGTTGAAGCATGGTGACCAAAACTTTGTTCACAGCTTCGACCTGACCATTGGCTTGAGGGTAGTACGACGTTTAGCTATCGTGATGCAAACCCAACTTAGAAGTCAACTCTGTGACCATATAATGCCGAAAATGGGAACCATGATCAGTAACGATGGCTTGAGGGACACCAAACCTAGAAATAATGTGATTGAATATGAACTGGGCAACTGTTTTAGCATCAGTGACAAGTGTAGGCATTGCTTCGGCCCATTTGGTGAAGTAGTCCACATCTACGATAATATAGGCATGCCCCTTGGCCGAGTGAGGGTTACATGTCATAAAATTGATGCCGCACTTCGTAAAGGGACCAAAGATAATGACAGGATGAAGAGTAACAGGTGGCGCACGCATCTTGCGTTGATAAACCTGGCAATCATGGCATTTACGAACTGCAACAATGCAGTCTTTGAAAATCGAAGGCCAGAAATAACCAGCACGAAGGATCTTCTGTGTAGTGGCATAACCAGACATGTGACCGCCACAGGCACCACTGTGACAATAATTTAGAGCTTTCTCAACTTCCTCAAGCATCAAACACCGTCGGAGTATAGAATCGACTCCAATACGATAGAGAGTATCTCCAACTATACAATAGGATTGCGACTGATGGCGGATGCATCGGCGTGCATCCTTCATCAACTCAGATCTAAAATATGAAGTCTGGAGATAGATGATGATATCAACGTACCACAGATCGAGGGTGCTAATTAAGAAAAGAAAATCGTTCAGAAATGATTCCTCAGAACGAGAAGGAGCAGAGTTGGAAGGGAGAGAACAAAGTAAATCAGCAAAAACTAAAGATTTCTTAGATTTGGTAGCAGTAAATTCCAAATCAACCTCTTGGAGGATAACAATCCACTTTGATTACTTGCCCCCCAGCAATTTTCGAGACAATATGTAGGTCATAGAGTTGAAATCAAAAATCACCGTCACTATGCACAAAAGGAGATAATGATGAAAATGTTGTACGGCTTGAACGACAGCCAACGCTAACTTCTCAACATGAGCATAACACATTTCAAGGTCAAGAAGGTTACAAGACAAGTAATAAATAACATGCTCATGACCGTCATCATCATCTTGTACCAAAACCATGGAAATCATGCTAAAAGCGGCAGCTAAGTAAAGGGAAAAATCACGATGATAATTCAGAGGGCAGAGGAGAGGAGCATTGACCAACAATGTTTTCAATGCATCAAAATATTTATGAGCGATGTCATCCCAACAAAAAGGAACGCCTTGCTTCAAAAATTACGTATATCCTTTAGCTACTTCGGCATGGTTAGGTATAAAACAACATAAAAAATTAGCTTTCCCTTGTAAACTCTGCAACTGATGTAGTGAGGAAGGAGAGGGGAGATTGATAATAGCCTCAACCTTGAGAGGATCAAAGCGAATTCCGTCTTTGGACACGATAAACCCTAAGAGTCTACCAGAATCAACGTAGAAGACACACTTATGTGGATTAAGCCGAATGTTATAGTGTCTACAACGAAGAAACATCTGAAGAAGATGGTCAGGATGGTCTTTACGCTTAGCTGAATGAGACAAAAGGTCATCCAGATAAGGATGAACGATGTGGCGAATATCATGAAAGGCATAAGACATCGCGCACTAAAAAGTTGCCCCAACATTATTTAAACCAAAATGAAGCTTCCTATATGATAAGGTACCCCAAGGACAAATGAAGGCGGTTTTGTGTTGATCAGTCGAGAGAATATTGATCTGATTATAGCCAGAAAAACCGTCTATAAGGGAAACAATCTCGCTCTTGGCACAGTCGTCAATGATTTGATCGATGAAAGGAGTAGGATAATTATCCTTGGGACAAGCTCGATTGATATCATGATAGTCAACACAAACCCGAATAGTGCCTTGTTTCTTATCTACAGGAACAATATTAGAAACCCATTCTGTCAATGGTATCAGATAAATGAAACCAGCTTTAAGAAGCTTCTCTACTTCGGCCTTAATGGCAGTAGCTTTCCTAGGATGCACTGGACGAAGACGCTGATGAACAGGTTTCAAACCGGGGTAAGTAGGAATCTCATGCACCACGATGCTAGGATCAATGCCAGGCATTTCCTCATAGGACCATGCAAAGACATCACGGAATTCACGAAAAAGGATAGTATAGACTTGTACTTCATCATAAGAACAAGTGACCCCAATATGGATGTTCTCGACAATTCCCGGTTTAACAGAAACGTCAATAGGCATCGTTTGAGTAATATTAATCAAGTTACCTTCCAAAAAAACTTCATGTATTTGGATAGGTGTTTTAAATGGAGGAGAGGGAACCTCAGAAGAAAAACCTTCAAGACATCTAGACATGGCCCTGATACTTGGCTGAAACGAGGAATGATGATGCCCATCATCCCACGGGAGATCCTCAAGAGACATGGTCTCCACGATAGCCTCATTGGAAGGAAACACTTCTTTCGAAGGATCAGGTGAATTGGAATCACCAAGCTAGGGGGATTGAGAATAAATGTCAAGAGACACGGTCGAAGGAGCAGAATCAGAGGACAGAGTGTCTGATGCAGCAATGAGTTCACAATAATCGATTTCAACTAGACTCAATGGCATCGAATCTTTAAATGAATCAATCTATTTAGGAGAATGGATAACCTAAGGGTCATCGGTGCGAGAAATCATATTGACCTGAACAATGTTCGGTGGTGGAAAGGGAAAATTCCCATGAGGGCAGGATCCTTGAAAAGGCCTGGCCCTACACTCTTGTAAGGAGTAGGAATCTTATCTACATACAGAACGTTGTTCTCAGAAGAAGAAGTGAAGAAAGAAAATTGATCGACAATAATAATCTTTCCTTCGTGTGGGAATTTCAAAACACGAAAGAGAGTGGACGGAAAACACAACATGGTGTGAGTCCAACTGCGCTCGAGGAGAAGATTATAATTGAGTTTAGTGTAAACGACTTCGAACTCAACATTGACTATCTTCCCTTCCAATGTAATCGGAAAACTAGTGAGAACACCGAGAGGTTTAGATTCCCTTCCATCAAATGCTTCAAGGGCATTGGGTGAAGAAGTAAGAGTTGGAGAACCAATGGCTTTCCAACAAGTAGATGACATGACACAAGTAGATGCACCCTCGCCCACAACTGCCCGGTGGATATTCAAACCATTAATACCAACTTGAATGATGAGAGAAATTTGGTGTGGGATTCGTAGGATGAAATTCTCTAAATCTAAAGCGAGAAGGCTAGTATAGGCAGTATCGACCCCACCTATCGCAGATAGCAAGGCCTTTCATTGCGACGAACAACTCTGAAGTACTTCTAACACAAACATGGCAAATGGCACCTGAGCCAAATCCTCAACAATACTATAATGCTGGGCGTCACGGGCATCAGGATTGTACAGAGACTTACGGAGTACACCTTTGGAAGGTGGCTGTACAACAGGTTCAGTGTTAGGTCGTTCAATCTCAAGAGGACCAGAAACAGGTGGAGGGGGAGGAGGACCATCATCAATCTCTTTCCCCACTACCTGACGTGAGCCAGAGTAATATTTCAATCAAGTAGCAAATGGAAACGGGTGCAGAACCATTCATCATAAACACCTGAGAGCCAAAAGGGGTAGAGGACTAAGGTTGCTCTACCATCTGGGTCAGTTGAGGAAAATGTTCTTTAAGAACGACCGGAGCTCCTTGAGTGCTTTTGAGCAATCGGCTCACCTCGGACCGTCGAGGACAGTCTTTGGTGAAGTGATCTTCATCACAAATTAAACAAGGATACTTCGGTTTGCGTTGAGAACTATCAGCAAAACGAGGCTTCGGAGAATCCTGTTTCGGGGTATCGGCTTTGGCCTTACCTTTAGAAGTGTTATCTACAGGATTGGCCTGAACATCATTCACTTCTGCGAGTTTGCTAGAATTTGAAGTTGACTGAGAAGCTACATTATTGGAAGAAGTAGAATTCTACTTCCCAGAGTTGGATGAAGAATACTTCTAAGAAGTCTGAGATACAGAGCAAATAATACCATCAACGGATGGAGTTGCTGGCGGTTTAGAAGTTCCAGGTCGAGGAGCATCAGACAAGATATCGTATAACACGCCAGACTGAGAGTACACAAGGTCAAGGTACTGGGCATAAGCAATGGCTTGTTCCTCGGCTACACATGCCCCCATAGCTATATCCTTTGCAATCTGATTGACAAAGGAGGTAGTGAACCAATGAATCAGAAGTTGATCCGGAATTTCAAATTTGATCATGCGACGATGTCGCCACCACTCATGAATATGATCCGAGATATGAGTAAGTCGATCCTGTTTCAATGAAGTGAGGAGATGCGTTCTAGTATCATAACAGATCGGTAACTGAAAATATGTAAGGAATGCCATGGCTAAGGAATTGAAATCTTGAAAGATGCCACGAGACAACTCAATGTACCACTTCACAGTGACACTAGTAAGAGTATGCTGGAAAAAACGAAGACAAATAGAATCATCAACCCAATAATTAAAGGAACACCACAAGTGGTAATTCATAACATGAGTTTGGGGGTCTTCTCCAGGTTTACCCTCAAATTTAGGACAATCACCGAGAATCTTGGTAGGAACCGGAGGCCAATACGGGTTATGAAGAATAAGATCATTTGTTAACTTTGACACATCTGGTAATTGGGTATTGAGAATCATCGGAGGTCTTTGATATGGACAAGTATACACATTCCACCCAGGCCGAATGGGATGTTGTCTCCATATATTCCATCTTGAAGGATTTATATCACAGGGATTAGAAGCAGGATAATTCGGTTGATACTGGGGTTGAGGACTAGGATACTGAGTCGATGTAGACCACTGAGGTCCTTGCTGAGTAGCATAAGGATTTTTCTTAGGAATGTAAGAATGACTTTGAGGTTGCTAATACACAGGTTTATTTTGAGGGTAAGGAATCTGAGGTGCGCTATATACCGGTTAATATGAAACTTGAGGGTAGTAAGCGCCCTGTGGTTGATTAGGTTGACCTTGCAGATCAGGTTGAGCAGGCTGCTGAGTAGGGTAAATAGGTAGAACCGGCTACTAAGCTGGTTGAACCGGCTACTGGGCTGGTTGAATCAGCTGTTGAAGGCCACCAGGTTGGCCTTGTGGGAAAGGTTGGCCTGATGGTTGTGATGGACTAGGCTGTTCCTAATAACTAGGTTGACCCAGAAAAGGACTGTAGGGTTGTCTTGGTTGCACAATATTTGGGCCATACTGAATGTGCAACTATGATTGAGGTGCAACAGGCAGTCCCTGTGGTGGATAAACTTGCCCCCCAGGACCAAAAGATGATCCGGGTTGATTCACAGATTGACCCAAGAGACTGGAGGGTTGTCCATGTTGGACCAAAGGTTGTCCTTGTAAAATTTGGCCTTATGGACCATATTGTTGTCCCTGTGGACCAAAGGTAGGGCCCTGCTAAGCTAAAGGTTGTCCCACAAAAGGTTGTCCTTGCAAGCTAGAGGGTTGCACAGGTAGAGTAGGTCTAAATTGAGAATAAGTCTGATGAGGATCAGTAGGAGGAAAAAAAATAGAATTACCATGCTCATCATGATGATATGGAAATGAATAAACAGGGTTACCAACTACATCATAATGATGAAAAAGAGGGTTTCCAGTAGCACGAGGCTGCTGAGAACCAGGGATAATTTTAAGGATGGAAAATTATCTTGAAGTTTAAAAAATTGGCGAATCTCACAAGTCCCTAATATGAAAACTATAAAAATTTTATTAATGTATTTGTAAAATTATTAAAATTTATAATGATATTATATATATTGTCTATATAATGTGGGCGATTTCTAATGTAAAATAATTTTATATTGTAAAATTTGGGCGAATAATTTTTATAGAAAAATGGAAATTGGTGAATCTTTTTTTTGGAAAAACAATGGAAAATTAGCCCACCTGCGAATATTAGCCCCTAAAATTTTCCATGCTAAGAACCTTGAGGATTCTGCTGCTAGACAGCAAATAGATACTCCTCAAAAGTTACACTGCCTGGAATCACAGGGGTAGTGGAAACAACGCTAGCAGCAGGTGAGGCTTCTGCCGAAGGAGCATAACATCAGTGAATATCCAACATCTTCTCATCTAATTCATAAGTAGAAACCAAAGTGAGTGGGGTTTCAATGGTTTGGGGTTGTGATCTGCCCGGGATGGGATTAATAGACTTGCAAGTGTGCAAAGATCCAGACGACTGAGATGCAAAAACCAGTGTAGACGAAGCCACATAGAAAGTAGATTGAACTGGGACAGACGTAACAGTAACCGATGGATCTAAAGCTGAAGGTGACAATCCTAACGAAGGCAGGACTAAACTCCTAGAAGGAGTCACTGTGCTAGATTGTGCAATGGAAGCAACACCAGACATAATCTGACTCAATGACCTATATCCAAGCGAAAGTGACACCGATGGTGGAGAAGATTGGATAGAGACACGAGGAAGATTCTCGGGAAAAACATGATATTCACCTGAAGAAACAGGCATTTCTTCACTACCAACTAGGCTCGAAGAATCCATATCTGAGTCTGCCGTAAGATCTTCAAAAAGGCTACGGGGACTAGGAGGTATCGCAGCAGCAATAAATGGTGATCCTGATGTAAGAGGAGGGAAATATCCTTCTTCCCCAAAACCAGACCAAGTGCCCAAAGGAGGGAAATTTAACTCAAATGGCACGTCAAGTAGAGATTGAGTAGCAAGAGGCTGAATAGACGGGAGGATAGGCTGCGAAAACTCAGCAGACAGTGGACTAAGGGGTTTCAAAAGAAATTTTTGGAAAATAACCACCACTAGGAGGTAGTGAGGATGATGAAACTGGAGGTTCTGCCACTTTGATCGTATATCAGACCAGGAAGAAAAAAAAAGAGAACCAATTGAAGATTCCAAGATCAAGAAATTAAGGAAAACAAACAGGCCAAGTAACAAACTTTAATAGGTGTGTGATCATAGGTGATTTATTTTATGACACTAAAACCAAAATTCGTTGTTTCATGTTTTAAGAGTCGAGAAACAGACAAAAGATGACTCTAGTCACTTTCAATTTGAAACGAGCGTGAAAGGACAAGTGCTCGATGATATTTTTCTTGTTTAAAGAGTCATGAAAATATCGAAACGACTACTCAGGTATCTAAGAAAGAGGGTATACCAAGCTTCCGTGAGCTGCCATATACACCTTGGTGATCAAATGAAAGAGAAATGACCAAGGACTTAACGTACGTGTAAGTAGTCTCCCCGAATGTTGTGTTTGGTGTATCACGGTTACAAGGCGGCAGACTCAGCTTCCTATGGATAAAGGATTGCAACCTAGAGGGGTCTCCCTTTATATATGTGACAGTATGGGGAGCACAAGTCCGTACTAGTGTTGTTTGAAGCTAAAAGGTGAATGACATCTACTAGGTTTTAAGACGTCAAAACAAGTCTCTAGCCTAGACCACTAGAATGTTGCGTTAGGTTTCAATGTTGCCTTAGGTTCATTGAATAAATTTTAACAGTTGATCTTGGATTAGGTTTCAATTTTAAGGCCCTATCGAATGTAGAGTTCAACTTCGTAGATGCAAACTATATGCAAACAAACATCTTTTCCAATTCAATGAATGCTAGTTATGGGAAGGATAAAAATATTTTAAACAATAACAAGCAAGGAGAGTGAAGAAAACTTCTAATGCCTTTAAAGCAATAAATTAAAAAAGAAACTCCTTCCTAGATTGACAAATACTAGTTATGTAAAGGAACGTTTCAATTTCAATGGAATGAAAGAATGCAAAATATGCTTTTTTTTGAATTTTCAATGAAATGAAGCACACATTGTTCTAATTCAATGGAAAACAAAACAAACACTAGATTGAGTTTTGCGAATGTAGAGACTTCGAATTGAATGATTCAATTAAGGCAAAACAATCACAAACACATGCAAGCTAATGTAGCAAACTTTCAATGAAAAGAGAGTTTCCCAAAATGACCCAAACAAACAACGCAATCAGTGCTTAGAGCAAGAAGAAGAAAAATCGATCGATAAAACGAAAAGATCATTCAGAAAACAAAATACTCAAGCGGTGTTAGCCACCTATAAAATTTGTCATATGAAATGGTGGCTAAATCATTTTTGGAGCCTTCAAGAAACAAGTTTTATTGCTAAAATTGTTATCTCTTGAAGTCTTATGAAGACATCATCTCCTTTGATTAAATCTTCACTACTGTTTCTATTTTAAACTCTGAAATTTTGCTGTTTTCATAGAGAAAAGACTGCTGCAAAAACCCATTTTTTCCCTCCACTCAAAACTAACCTTCATTTTATTCCTTTTTTTCCCCCATACAATTCCTCAATTTTTCATGTATTCCCCTCTTTCCTTTCACAAAATCCCTTTTATAAGGTTTGAAACTCACTTTTGAACCTTACCGAAACCCCCAAATCCATCAAAAACCTTAAAAAATTTCATAAAATAAAGTTTTTTGACTATGGGCTTAAGCCCATTTGGGCTATGTCCTAACCACTTCCCCACCACATGCCCACATCCTAGAACCAGGCGCTAAACCCTTCAAGCACTTATCGCATCGGAAACAATTCATGCGCGCAAGTCTGATGTAATTGGCCCTTTAAATATAACCCCCGATCCCATTACCGCTTCATAAAAACCCAGGAGCCCACAATCGGGCACTTAAATGTTTATATAAACCCTCTCGATACAAAATTCCCTTTGCATTTTGTAAAAAACCCATTTTTCTAAGTTTTGGTCTAAACTTGCCGGTTCATGTTATTATATGATAAAGACCATTGATCTAAAAACCCGATTAACGATGAATAAAGTCTTGCATCAGAGATTTTCTAAATGGGTAGATTGAAAGATCCTCACCTTGCTTCCGATGCCGATTGGCCCTTATATATATAAGTCCCGGGCCTTTGCTTTCCCTATAAACCAGCGACCTCGTAATTGGGTGCTAGACATATAAAAGAACCCATCCTCGATGCTATTTTCCTTTGTAAAAATTATAAAACCCATTTTTCTATGTTATAAAGGAAATTCGTTGTTTCATTGTTTTTAAAGGAGAAGAACCGTTGATCTTAGGAACCGATCAATGGCAAGTAAAATCTCGCATCAGAGATTTTCGAAATGGGTACATTGAAAGACCCTCACCTTGCTTCCGATGCCGATTGGCCCTTATATATATAAGCCCCGGGCCTTTGCTTTCCCTATAAACCAGCGGCCCCATAATCGGGTGCTAGACATATAAAAGAACCCATCCCCGACGCTATTTTCCTTTGTAAAAATTATAAAGCCCATTTTTCTATGTTATAAAGGAAATCTGATGTTTCATTGTTTTTAAAGGAGAAGAACCGTTGATCTTAGGAACAAATCAACGGCAAGTAAAATCTCGCATCGGAGATTTTCCAAATGGGTAGATTGAAAAGCTCGCTCCTTCCTCCCGATTCCGATTAGCACCCTTATATATAACCCCGGTCCCTTTCACTTGTTCATATATCCGAAGGCCCCGCAACCGGGCACCAAGCCTCTCATAAATAGACCCGACCCAATGCAATAAACCTTTGTATTTCATAAATTTTTGATTTTCATATGTTATAAAGGGTCCCACCCTTTCATTGGCTAAACCCTTTCTCCACCATTGATCTTGGGCCAATAAAATGGACTGCGCAATCTCGCATCGAGTGGTTTCATTAGGCGCTCTTAATATTTTATTAGCCACCTCCAATTGGTCGCCTTCCGATCCATCCTCCACCGTCGATCTGATCTCCAGATCGACGGCCCACACTTAATCGCTTCGGTGCTCCCATGTTCATTGCCTCGCCGATCGCGAAGCTTCGATTGCATCCGGGCCGTCCACGTGTCCAGATTAGACGGTCCAGATCTTTCCTCCTGACTTTGGTTAAAAATCTTGTACCCCACCGTGTAATGTTTTTTCGGCCAATCTCAGTCGTTGATCTCTGCAGATCAATGTCCCATATTAACCCTTCCTCTGCCCCATGTTTTATTTTCTTTTTGCCCCAGATTTGATCTCCGCCATTCATTTTTTAATCCAACGGCTTAGATTGAAACTGCCTTCTCTCTGCCCCACCTGTTATGACCTTTGCATCTTGTCTATATCGCGCTCACTCCCCACCGTCCGATCTGAGGCCCCAGATCTAACGGTTGATGCGCATTTTCGCGTAACTTTCAGCACGTTTGTTAATTCTTCAAAATCATGCGATATAAGTGGTTTTCTAAGGCCACATGTCGGCCTATGACGCATATCGCGTCCAAAAAGCTAAAACCACTTTCTTGCCCTTCTGCTATGCGAAAATAGTGGTTTCTCCACCCGAAACCGCTTTGCCTTTTTCCATTGTATTCCATTGCACGCAACCTCTACCATTGATCTCTGCAGATCAACAGTCCCGATTTGATCTCGCTTTTCATTATTGCCCTCCGCCTTTTCCAAAGGGCCTTCAACAAGCAATCTTTGCCGTTGATCTCGGGGTCCAATCTGATCTGACGGCTCACGATCATCCCGAAACCCCAATTTTCTTTTCTGTGCATTTTTCCTCTGCCAAAGGAATTTTCCCTCTTTTCCTTTGTATTTCTTCCATTTTCACCTATGTAATAAAAATGTGACCCCTTCGCATTATATTATTACGTTTGATCCCGACCGTTGATTTCTGTAAGATCTACGGCCCTAACTTAATCTCTGCATCATTCTTCCAACCGCCTCCTTTGACCCTCAACGCGCAATCTCCACCTTTGGATGCTGTCATCCAATGGCCATGCTCCAAACCTGAGCCTATGAAGTAGTTTTACCCCAAATACGTAGGATTTATTAATCATTTCTTGGTTTGTGCAGGTCTTTAAAGGTTTTTCAGATATTTAAAAAGAAAATGGAAGGCTGAGAGTGACGACTCTCTAGGCCTTTGTTTATCAAAGAAATATTTTGGCAAAGGTTCCCATCAAGGTTTATCAGTGCATCATGAGCACTGATATTATTATAAAACCTCCTGTCGCACCTGCACATCAACAAGACACAACAATGCATGATTGAATCAAAGAGTATCAGTGTTGAAGACCTAACCACAATAGAACTGAAGATTGAAGATTGTTTTCACAGTCTGATGGATTACAGCTAAGATCTAAAATCAAAAGCCTAATCCACTAAATTAAACACAGTTAAAGGAAAATCAAAAATATTTATTAGACAGAGGATGCCTCCATTGCCACATCAGAGGCTAATTGATTTCTCTCAGCTACCAGATTGCCACCTGTAGCCTCAAAGCATTCAACAGAGGCCGAGTAATGACCAGAACAGAGGATATTTTCCTCAATACAGCTGAACAGTTATTCCATGCCAAACAAAGTTATTACAAGATGACACAGAGAGTTAAAGTCAACAAAATCTTCCCACCGAGCTTAATTCTTAATGTAAAACAATTAATACAGAGGAAATATCTGTAAACTTCTCCATCGAGCCCCTCAAAGGCCAAGAAGTATTAATCTATATTAATTGAACTTGGGAGATATTTATCCCATCCCACCTCCTCATTTCTTCTATAAATACTTCTGTAGGAGATGAAAAAATGTTGGTTGCAGAACTTTGAAATATACTTGTGCTCGAAAATTCTACTTGTAAATAGTGTTCACTGGCTCTTGAAGCTCTGTTTGTGATCTAATAAGTAAGGATGAGAAGTGAAGATGATTGCTGAACTGAAACATTGGACTTGAAGATTGTAACTGGTTTGACTTCAATATACAAGCTGTTTCTTGGGATCCTGGTCTATATCACTGGTGAAGTGCTTCTTTCTTTGTTATTGTTTTTCCTTTCATGTATGCCATTTTTTCCATTATTCTCTGATAAAGAACAACAAGCATATTGTTAGGATTTACTATTTACAGTACCCTTCTCTGACTGATAAGCTTTATCTCAATGTTTTCCTCTAAATTGTTTATTTAAGAATGATTCATTACAGTTAAAGTAGTTAGGAATGTTGGCATTCCCTCATCCTAATATTTGCCTTAAACATTGTTCTTGAATGTTATTTTCATTATCTGCTTAGTAAAGACAGACTAGAAAAGTGATGATGTGCCTTGTTTTCTAGCTTCTTTCTCCAAAGGTAATCTCTGAAAGTTTCCCTAAGTGTTTGTTGAAAGCAAACTAGATTTAAAAGTATCTTATCTGATCTTAAGTTGCATTTTGTTTCTCTTATTTGTTTTTATCCTTTCTGAAAGTAATTATGCAGATTACTGGATTGTTTGTCTATTGAGTTATCTTTAATACGAGCTTGTCCAAAGAGGTTTATGGTGAGCCCTGCCCTTTTGTTGGTTTTAAACAGTTGCTTAAGAGGCTTTTCTTGTTTGGACAGACTATAAATCCTAGTTGAAATTATTATCTGTTTCCACCCCTCAAACACTATTATTGTTTCCATTCCATCATTTAATCTCAAATATCTTGTGATATAGATGACTTGCCCCTTGGACCACTCTTGAATTGTTGCACAATTAAAGCCCTATTATGACTCCATAGCCCAATGGACTAAAAACCAACGTTATATCTATCTAATTAGCCGAAGCTTGTTCTGATTTCTTGCAACTTCATACCTTTGAAACTCTTTCCATTTAGGACTTTCCACTCAACTAATAATCATGCTCAACCATCCAAAAACAAACAAAACCCTCGGTCTTCATAACTAGCCTAATATCATTACCCAAAAGCCTTAAAGATAAATCAATCTTTGCACTTTATTGGAGAGATCCCTCTCTAGATTCAGGAGTGCTAGATCCTAGAATCCAAAAGTGGTTCAAATGTCCTCTCCACATTTTTGGTCTCACCAATCTGCCAAATTAAGGGGAGCTAACAAGCGGATCAAGAAAAACTCAGCATAAATGACCCAAAACAAGATTGACAACAATCAAAGAGTCTTGTTTTCAAACAAAAGGCTCAGTATAGAAGAAAAATTAGAAACCCTAAGGTCTCAAACAACACTGACAGGAAAATGGACAAACGACTGAAGGAAACAAGTCTACAGTAGTCAACAAAATCTCCAAAGGTTTCAATCACATCAAAAAATAACCCAGAAGCAAGAAAAATTGACCAAAACACTCATTAAGGAGGTCAATCCAAAATGTACAGGGGTTGGCGCAACTGTAAGGCTGTTATCCGCACCATACATAGGTTGGCGCGAGTGTAAAAAGAGAAACCTGCACCAATCGGCACGACTATCCAGCACAAAACCACGTCAAGCCAGATAACCAAGGAAAAAAGAGGAAAAACCAAAACCTAATGAGAAGAGGTCAAACTTGACACTCTGGAGCTGAACAGAGGATGGAAACTAACTATACAAACTAGAACAAGACAGATAATATAACCAATAATTGAAACTGACCCAACAGAATGAAACGAAAAACTCGCACTGATCCCCAGTATGGTCACCAATTTGTTTTGAAGGTAAATCCTCTCTGCGGACAGAGATGATCCCTCTAGCCTTAGGGTGTGTCTAGAAACAAAAGGACACACTAAAGTGTTGCTTCCTAGTTAATGAATGAACAAAAGACACGGTATATGGACCTATCGGGAATCCCACTCTGTCATCGTTGTAGAAAGAGTAACAGCCTCTCGCTCCTGCCTTGGAAAATCACAATCTGTTCGCTGTTACATTCAGATACTTGCACACAGAACAAAGAACAAGAACAACATACGACATAATGGTTTCACTCACAACTATTAGCCAGTCAAAGAGGGCTAAATGTATTGTATTACATAAACATCATAACATAATAGTGGAACCAAAAAATAGTCATGTATATAAATGAGTAGAAGGAAGAGTACAACTGATGCTTTGACGTTGCGGTCTCCTCCAGTGGGGTTCAGGCGAAACACGTCTCAAATGTCCATCAGGAAATTTGAACGGGGTGAAGGCATGGACTCAAGCTCTCTTAGAAGTCATGGACTCAAGCTTCCTCAATGTAATTCCTCCTTGCTCTATCTTCTCTAGTAATTCAACTATAGTGTGTCTTACTCTCCAAGTTCAGCTAGTTGATGAGAAGAGAGATAGTTTCTTTTATACAGGGGAATGAGGAGGTTGGGATCCCTACAAAGGTGGGAGGGAGTCCTATCCTTTAGGAGAGTTCCAAGGGAGGTGGAAAATACTAACTAAAGGAAGGAGTCCATGGTTGTTTCAGTTCGACCACTCCCAATGACTCATCCTCGAGGTGGTTGGAATAGAACCTCAACCTCTATTTAAAAAAAAAAAATCCATAAATAGCTTGGTGCAGGTGTCTAACTGGCACAGAGCGCCAACTGGCACGGGCTCAATGTTAAATTTCTCGGTTGGCGCAAGGCTGTAACTGGCTACTCGCACCAAGGAAAAAATAGGGGTTTTTATAGCTCTTCTCAGGGAATTTTTAGTAGGAATAATGTTACTCTCATGCAAAGGAATGCAATGATGGTATTTGCAAAGCATGACACTGCTTATTGATCACAGAAAAGACCCTCCAATGTGCGAGTTGGGGATTGCAGGGACAGTGAAAAAATGCTGTGTAACAATCCTATAGCATAATTCATCGATATCATGGCATTGTACCTTCCCTGCTTTTGTGCTAAATACTACAAAATATTCCACATCTAATTTTTAAAGTTTCTTCACTTGAACCCTAATCCACTTCACTTTTCCCTTGGGTATATGTCTCAGTAAATCCTTCCATTTTTTGAATATCACATCATAGCCACTGTCTTGCAACACTATTACAGAAACTAGATTCTTCTTCATACCCAGTACAACATCACATCCTTGAGATTGAAAGGGGATCCAGACTCCCTCTTAAAAGTAGCTCTACCAATACCGGTCATGCTATACCTTCCGTCGTATCCCATCTCTATGTATATATGGATATCTTTATCCTTAAAGTCACAAAAAATTTCTTTGTACCATGTCATTGTAGAAATTTATCAATACCGATGTATTTTCGGACTCTCCTAATCTAAAATTTTTAAATCTACTGTTAAATACAGAATCCTTCCACTTCATTCTTTGTGGAAATTAAATCACTGATTGCAAACATATGAAGAAAAATAAATCACACATAACAAGATGTTTTACTAGGAAATATTAAAGCTAAAAACCCCAGCTATCATATATTATGTATATCAATGGATCATGTAACAATCTCATACAAAGCTCAACTCATAGAGCTCTCAGTACAATATACAATCATCACACACTGTCATGCAGAAATTTGCATATCTATGCACCAATTTCTTGCCTCTTGATAGCCTACCTCCACTGCACAATCCCTGCTGAAGAAGAGCCTCTGAATGAATGATTACCAGCTACCTTGACTACGCAATCCTCATAAGCATCTCCAATGTGTGTGTAGATGGATTGAATGCATCACTATAGTCACAACAGATAGTCCATCTCACCCTTTCACCTATCTCTCCACTGGGTCTCCACTGGATCTGACATACAAGTATTTAACTGTTGTATTTCTTTAGTTACAAGTAAGACACTACTTGTGAATTAATTAACTAATTAATTCACTCATCTTTCACTAGTGTATGTTCAGTTACAACTAGCACAACTGAGTTTAACTCACCGAATTGAGTTAACTAAATAACAACTCACATAACTACTCTTCCAACTCTGTTACAACTTTCCACTATCAATTATAATGAAATCCTCCATGCATGAGTCACCAACCACCCTAGGAATTGTGTAATTCCTTCAGCCCACTAATGTGCCACAGCTGTTCACTGAAATAAAGTTCTCCAACAGAATAAGTTGATATTTATTGTCTAATTATTATTAAGGGCTAATAATAATCGACATGCATTCTATTTTTATATTAGTAATCTATAAATAGACTTCGCCCATCTTCTAAAAATAGAAATTCATCCAAAGATAGAATTTTCTCAACCATCTAGAATCAGCATCCTACTAATTTTATAATATGCTTACCATTCTAAAAATAGACATACACCTAAAAAATAGCCTGTGTGGGCCCCACCTAGTGTAGGTGCTTATTTTTCACTAGGATCAAGGATGATGTTTTTGGATGCCAAATTCACTATTTCTTGTTGCAACATTCAACACTCCCTCTCAACGAGAAAGTAATGTCTTTTCATGCGACATGCAACTCCATGCGTTCGCCTTGCAACCTTTGCCAGTGCCCTACAACTTCGTGCATCCGCCCTGCAACTATTGTATGCAACACTTACGAAACTGAAAGGCATCCAAAAAACTAAATCAGTATAATGCTTCTATCATCAAAGTCTTCTGACTTCTGCTTATATACTGCACATGTCTTCAGGAACCACTGTGCTGTTGAACTCTGCACCCATGCACTCTGCACTTGTTGTCAACTCTGATCCGTGCTCCAGTATCAGACACTGTCACTTTGATCTGACTGCATCAATCCAACTGATCATGCTACTACTGCTTTGTGGGCTCCTCATAGCCAGGTTCAATTCATGAGATCCACACCATATTAATGAATCCTGCCAAGAAATCTCTTCTTAGGATTACTCATGCATGTCGCCCCACCACTCACCTGGTGGTATAGCTGCATGCACTCTCTCTACCCATTTGGCATGGAATTTCTCTGCATGAGTGTTTGATCCCACTCCATGATCCTCCACATGTGGCTGCTTCACATTTTGAGGTTCACTCTTACCTGCATGCAAATACAGCTCCCTCTTAAGCTTCAATATGGCTTTCTCACACTTCTCAATGGTAGGAAGCTCCATAGAAATCCCATCTACTTCAAGTCTGTAGAGATTCTTAACTCGAATCCCAACCTTCTTGGATTTCCCTATTTCTTTGTGTTGCAGGAACAATTTTCCCTCACTAAAGACAACATCATAGCCTCTATCCTCTAACATTGCGACTGAGATTAAATTCTTTTTTAAACCTGGAACATGCACAAAATTTTTTAGATGAAAGAGTTTACCTAACGCCCTCTGAAAGTTAATGGTACCAATGCTGGTTGCATTGTATCATCCATCGTCGCCCAACTCAACGTGCATATGGAGATCGTTCTCCACCAAGTCACTGAAAAATTTATCATCTCCCGTCATGTGAAAGGAAGCACCACTATCAAAGTACCACCCCGATCCCAATGCACTAGACACCATGCATGTGATCAATGAGAAGTCAAGCTCAAATTGCGAGGCAAGAGCCTCACCAGCTTTAGCTCTAGTAGCCATCTTATTCTTCTTCTTATATGGACAATTTTTGGCAATATGTCCAAACTCTTGACAGTGAAAACACTTCACTTTGGACATGTTGTGCTCCTTGCCATCTTCACCAGCCTCAGATCTAGAATGGAATTTATTCCCCTTATTATTATTCACCTTGGCAGCCAAAGTACAGTACTCTTCATCATCATTATTTTATGAAGAGCCATCCATTGTGTTCCGCCTTATCTCCTCCCGTACTAGATCCGACCACAGTCGTTCCCAATCCGACAGTTTTTCCCGTCCATTGATAGAGTCTTCATAAATGTGCCAACTCTTTGGAAGCCCAAGGAGAGCCAAGCTCACCAAATCATCATCAACAAAACTTACTCCTACAATCCCAAGCTCATCCCTGCATTGGACAAACTTTTTTAAGTGTACTGGAATAGTGTCGTTCTTATCCATCTTAATTTTTCTGAGTTTATCCTTCAGTGCCAATTTCCTATGGTCACTGCTGCGTTGGAAAATATCTGTCAAAGCCTTCCACATAGTATATGGAGTGGCTTTCCAATGAAGGCTTGACACAATATGATCTTTCACACCTTTGAACATAATCCTCCTTGCCCTTGCTACTTTATTTTTCCATGTGTCAAGTACTGCAGCATCCGTCGAAGTGCGCATAGGAACATATTTCTCGGTGAATTCCATCAAACCATTATCTTCAAGCACCGCATCCATCCTATCCTTCCATGCAATGTAGTTTGAGCTTACCTCAAGTGCAAACTCCAACTGCAAACCATTGAAATACATTTCGATGTTTACTCAACTATCGCACCAAGTCTTGCAGCAATTTCGAATTGTTTCCACCAACAAAACTCAACACTACTTCACTATTGCAATATATTAATACCATGTAGAAATTATACAATATGCATGTATATTATCAGTCTCTCCTGATCTAAAAAATTAATCTTATGTTAAATACACAATCCTTCCACTTAATTCTTTGCAAAAATTAAATCGCCAATTGCAAACATATGAAGAAAAATCAATCACACATAACAAGATGTTTTACCGGGAAAGCTTAAAGCTAAAAACCCCAAATATAATATATTATGTATATCAATGGATCATGTAACAATCTCATACAAAGCTCAGCTCATATATCTCTTAGTACAATATACAATCGTCACACACTGTTATGCAAAAAATTGCATATCTATGCACCAATTTCTTGCCTCTTGACAGCCTGCCTCTACTGCGCAATCCCTGTTGAAGAAGAACCTATGAATGAATGATTACCTCTTGCCTTGACTGTGAAATCCTCATAAGCATCTCCAATGTGTTTTGACGCAGCCTACGCTACAAAAACGCACTTTATGCATATGAAATGCATAGACTCATACATATGAACCAAGAAAAGCCCGAACAATGGTAACATCTCATGTGGAAGCTTTTTCCCTTTATCACAGTTATGTTATAAACCATATAAAATATCCATCTTATGAAAATTCATTTCTATGAATTCAAATTTGGTTAAAATCCAAAGTGCCAACATGTATATGTTTGGCCCCACAGCCATTATCAACACACCTTTATCCGACGATTTGTATGCATCCGTCGGTCTGACAGTTATCGCACTCCTTTGGGTATGATACTCAAACACACTATAACGTGTGATCTGGGTTGTTTTATCCTGCTACATGTCACCTCCTAAACACAATCACACTCCTAAATTAATTACCACTTACCTCTTTTGTGCTGTGCAAAAACCCTTTGTTGTTTTGCAAAACCGGTTCAACATTCCATTGAGTCATAGCTTCATGGTTCTGCTTGCCTGGAAAATTACAGTTGGTCGTACGTATTTAAAAGATTGAATTTTCCATTTACAACGTGATGATATCTCTGCTGTTGAGGTCTATCTGATCTAATGGACCTCACTCCATCACATCCTCATTAGCACGAAGGATAATTTTTAAGAGGCATGCAAGAAAAGTAGTTTTACTTTTCCGCCTGTGCTACGTGTCACCAACCCATCTTAATCGTGTGATTTCAAACTTTACCACTTATCTCTCTTCTTGCATGCGAGATACCACCTTCTGGGTTAGAAACCACTTTAATCTTGCGCGCTCTCCACCCAACGATTCTGGTTCAAATATTCAACTGATGGTTTAAAAGAATTGTATAATAATCACAGGGTCCATGTGCTTGAGCCTATGGCTTAAAATAAAATCTTGGCTTCATGTGCTCGATTTCAATGATACCATTTTAGTTGAAATTGACCTTTGAATTCAACCTTTACACTGATTTCATAGGAATGTTACACCAGTAACACAATTTATGCCATTACACACTTAATTCAATTATTCGATAAACAGAAATTACTTGGTTGGATTACATCAATATCAACCTTTTGTTTCTTCTACCTCTAACTCTCTTATTTTTCGTTATGTTCTCTCGCTCTCTTGCTCACTGGTTCTCCTCGAACACACCTACACATTCTTTTCATGCAAATACTCTGATACATGCATTCATTAAATCCAAACTGGAACCACACTAATTCTATCATGTTGGTAAGTCTTCTTTTACTCAGAAAGACTTACTATTAAATTGGAATTCATTTATCATGGTTATCATACAAAACCATGAATCCCCAATTATGATCACCCAGCACATAAAATGAATAACTCATATATTATATGGAAAAATTCTGATATAGACATGATTTATAATTCACTACACCATATAAACTCAGAAATTGAGTTCTCTAAATTAATAACTGGATATTTACAAAAAAGAATTCCATTTTGACCCGATCTTCTCTATCAATGGCGTTTTCCCCTACTCTTTGGCCCGTAGGCTTAACAATCCAAACTATCTATCAAAATTATACACTCTCCTCTTTATGACTTGAGTTTTATAATTTTTTATACAAAAGGTTCTATGAACCAATTCTAGTTTCAGATCCTCTATCTTCTCAACAAAATCCAGAATATCCTCCAAGTCCTCTTTTGACTCAACTAATCCCTAAGGATCCTCTCTCATCCACAAAATCATGAAACCAAATCCTAATCTAATATTTACAATTAATTCCAAATTTTCTCAATCTCTCAACTATCCTAATTCTCTCATGTTCTCCAACATTCGAGAACATTTACAAAATTCCTCTCAATATTTAATTAATCCATATTATAAATATCTCTCACTAAAATCATTCAAAATATTAATAATTACATTAATTTGTTACATAAGAATCCAACTTCTTAGAAAATACAAGACCCCCTATATCTATTAGAATATAATGAATTTCTGAGAGAGATGCTCCTGCATCAGACTCCCAAAGTAGAAAATAATCATGATCTCCTGATTATGTGCTTCCAACTTTTGTCCTCTTGGATCCCATACCTTATTTTACAATTTGTCTTTTGTTGCTGCTTTTGTTTGTTGGTTTTCTCCAGGTCTCCACACTTTATGTTGCTTTGCTCCACTAGCTATGCTTTTACAGTCTGCTACTGTCTTTCTCTTGCTGCTGCTTCTTTGCTTTCCTATTACTCTCTTCTTTTGAGACACTTTCATCATTATCCTTCTTATCAATTCAATTTCTTTGTCTAATATATCTTCTGACTACTGATTTCTTTCACCTCTTGATCGCTGAAATTTTATTCTTACTTCCGCCCTTTCATCCTTACCCTCTTGTTCACTGTTGTCTTTCACCTTTTTAGTTTATGCTATCTTGTTTTCCAAGACAATCTTCCGCTTCTGTTTACTACAACTGATAACTTCTTGCTGATTGTCACTTATGACAATTTATTTGTCTTCTTTATTCAACAATTCCTTGGACTGATACATAATCTGCAATTCACTACTATATCCTTCTCTTTGCTTTAGTTTGTTGTTGCTATCCTCTAACTCTTGCATCTTCACATTCTGCATTTCTTCAAGCTCTTTTGTTTCCCAATATTGAAATTGAGATTTCTCTTCCTGTATTGAATCCTGATTCTCCAACATTTTTTCCAGCAATCTAATCTCTTTGTTCCATGGATTAAGTACTTCCACAGAAATTTCTTCCTCTTTTTTTACTTGGCTGTTCATCTGTGCCAAATTTTCTCCAGTATTTGCAGCAAAATCTGCACTCACAAAACAATTATTAAATAAAAAACATAAGGCCTCAATACCTCTTTTTCCTTTGGAAACATTTTAGTTTGCTGCTCTAAATTTTCCTCTTCTATCAGCACATCAATATGCTGATTCAAGCTTTCGAAATAATTCTCTAAAGGACTCTCGAAACTGTCAGCAAATCTCTCTTCCACACCATCTGTTCCAATGATGTCTCTCTGTTCTTTTCCACTATAGTGAACTCCTTCTTCTGCAACCTCACTATCATATTCTGAGTTTTCCAACAAATATTCCAACAATGCAATTTATTTTTGAAATTTCATAAGTACTTCATCATCACTTATAATCTCTGCAATTTACACACATTGTTAGTTTGAAAATTACATGGTTCAACAGTCTCAATTGTTGCTTCACATATCAGCTCTTCAGACTGAATCTCATCTCTTTCTTCTACAAGAAATTGTTCCTGTGTTGTAACAATTTCAAATATCAAAGCATTACTAATTTCTTTCTGCTGTAGCAAGTCACTGCTTTTTTCCTTCAAGAGACATTCTTCATCATTATTCTCTGCTTCAGAGTATTTATCTTCTGAAAGATACTCTTCCATACTTTCATCAATTTTTATGACACTTTCAAAATATTTTTTATCATCTGCAAAACTTGTAATCACATCAAAATCATTATTTACAAAAATACAATGCTTTACATCCTCGTGCTGATCTGAACTTGCCCAACAGTTCAGGAAATCATCAATAATTCCCTTTTCAGCAAGGTGAACTTCTTGCTGTCTTAAATTCTCACAATAATTCATAAGATATTTCATAGTTCTACAGTCTTCATCTTCACCCAGAATTTCACGCTGTTCTGGTCTACAAATGGAAACTTCCATTTCTGACTCTGTTTCTCTGAGTTTTCCTATCAAATTCTTCACTTGTTTCTGTTGTAGCCTTCTCTATAACTTAGACAAATTCATTGAATTTTTCCTCAAGACCCAAACTTGTCTTTGTTTTTGTTCTATCATCATATTTAATTTATTAAATTGTTCTCTTATCTCAACAATCTCTTTGTCATGCTCCTCTTGACTCATCTGTTTCTTGCATATTTCTTTAACACCCTTTTTCTTCATCTTGCATCTTTCCTCTGAACCTTGCACATGACTTTCCATAGTCATCTTCTCTTCTGTGTGAGCTTTTGCACCTACAACCAATCAACCTCCTACTGAGTTAATCTTCTCACCAAACTTATCCTCTGTGTGGTTTCAAGTCCTCTCCTTCTCAAAACTTGTACTAAGCAATCTTGCTCTCTTCTCTGGTTGTTGCACTCACTTTATTTAAAGACACCACTGTCCCTGTCTATTCCAAGACTTAGCTAGAATAAGGTCCTGCTACAATTTCTAATAACTTTCAAAATTTCTTCTTACAGTCTCACTGCTGCAATCTTGTGCCAACTTTCCACTCCTTTAATCTGCCGTGGTCTTGCTCAAAACCCCTGCTATGAATATTAGTAGTCATCTTCTTCTTTCCATCTCTATGAATTCATCACTCACTCTTTGACTATGAGTTGTTTAAGCCTCTGCAATAGCAAGTCCTTCCTGCTACCACTTACCTCACCAAGTTTTCCTCTGTACTTGGTCCTTTGGCAAGCATTGGTTCTCTATCCTCTGGAACCTCTTGAGCATTCCTCCCTGCTCCTTCTAGGCTTCAACTTATCTGCACCTTTGAGAAAACAATTGTCCCTTTTATCCAAACTCTATTAGAATTCTTCAAGGTTTTGATCCACACTTTGCTTTCACTCAGAAACTCTTACCAACTTCCTTCATCTCTGCTCTTAAGGCCGTGATCTTATTTTCTTGAGATTGTCTTCAACTATCTGTAACCTGAATTCTGCAAACATAATCTTTAAACTAGATTAAAATAACACATAACACCTTACCTTTAAGATCTCTGTGTGATATTGTTTCACCACTCATTTGCATTTTGAATGGATTGTTCTCTATTTCCTTGCTTCTGCAAATTATTTCAATCTTCTGCTACACTTTATTTCTAAGTGCATGCTGTCTGTCAGATTCAAATCTGATTTCCTTTTCCTTTCTGTCATCACCATTGTACCTGTATACACATCTTTCAAAACATAAATTTGTAAATCTTCAAAGCACATTTTCTTTTTAACTCAGATTCTGCAGATTTGAATTCATCATAGTCTTAGGCTACCATGCTTCTACTGCATACCTCTTCCAATATACAATTGCTGCCAATCAGATTTAAAATATGATCCTATAGCTTCTTTTTCAATCTTTGTTACAACTTTCTAAAGAATTTTAATTGTATTTCACAAAGAATCAATCATTAACTAATCATACCTCTTTCCAATACATGTAGAATCTACTTCTGCTTTACTATGACCACCGTTTCTGAAATTTCAATTGCATTCTGCATAATTCAATTTTAACTTCAAAAATTTTACTTCTGCTCCGATACCACATGATGTAGCCTAAGCTGAAAAACTCACTTTATGCATATGAAATGCATAGACTCATACATATGAACCAAGATAAGCCCGAACAATGGTAACCTCTCATGCGAAAGCTATTTCCCTTTATCACAGTTATGTTATAAACCATATAAAATACCCATCTTATGACAATTTGTTTCTATGAATTCGACTTTGGTTAAAACCCAAAGTGCCAACATGTATATGTTGGGCCCCACAGCTATTAACAACACACCTTTATCCGACGATTTGTATGCATCCGTCGATTTGACGGTTATCGCACTCCTTTGGGCATGATACTCAAGCAAACTATAACTTGCGATATGGGCTATTTTATCCTGCTACGTGTCACCTCCTAAACATAATCGCACTCCTAAATTAATTACCACTTACCTCTTTTCTGTCGTGCAAAAACCATTTGTTGTTTTGCAAAATTGGTTCAGCATTCCACTGCGTCATCGATTCATGGTTCCTCTTGCTTGGAAATTATAGTTGGTCGTACGTATTTAAACGATTGAATTTTCCCTTTACAACATGATGAGATCTCTGCCGTTGAGGTCTATCCGATCTAACGGACCTTGCTCCATCGCATCCTCATTAGCACGAAGGATAATTTTTAAGAGGCACATGAGAAAAGTAGTTTTACTTTTCTGCCTGTGCTACATGTCACCGGCCCATATTAATCGTGTGCTTTCAACCTTTACCACTTATCCCTATTCTTGCATGCGAGATACCACCTTCTGGGTTGAAAACCACTTTAATCTTGCATGCTGTCCACCCGACGGTTCTGGTTCAAATATTCAAACGATGGTTTAAAAGAACTGCATGATAATCACAGGGTCCATTTGCTTGAGCCTATGGCTTAAAATAAAATCATGGCTTCATGTGCTCGATTTCAACGATACCATTTTAGTTGAAATCGACCTTCGAAATCGACCTTCACACTGATTTCATAGGAATGTTACACCAGGAACACAATTTATGCCATTACACACTTAATTCAATTATTCAATAAATAGAAATTACAGAGTCTCACCTCTTGGCCGTATTACATCAGTATCAACCTTCTGTTTCTTCTTCCTCTAACTCTCTTATTTTTCCTTATGTTCTTTGGCTCTCTTGCTCACTGGTTCTCCTCAAACACACCTGCACATTCTTGTCATGCAAATACTCTGATACATGCATTCATTAAATCCAAAATGGAACCACACTAATTCTATCCAGTTGGTAAGTCTTATTTTACTTAGAAAGACTTACTATTAAATTGGAATTCATTTATCATGGTTATCATACAAAACCATGAATCCCCAATTATGATCACCTAGCACATGAAATGAATAACTCATATAGTATGTAGAAATATTCTGATATATACATGATTTATAATTCACCACACCAAATAAAATCAGAAATTGAGTTCTCTAAATTAATAACCGAATCTTTACAAAATTAATTCCATTCTAACCTGATCTTCTCTATCACTGGCATTTTCCCCTACTCTCTGGTGCGTAGGCTTAACAATCCAAACATTTTCTATCTATAAAAATTCTACACTCTCCTCTTTATGACTTGAGGTTTATAATTTTTTATACAAAAGTTTCTATGAACCAATTCTGATTTCAGATCCTCTATCTTCTCCAAAAAATCCAGAATATCCTCTAAGTCATCTTTTGAGTCAACTAATCCCTAAGGATCCTCTGTCATCCACAAAATCATGAAAACAATTCCTAATCTAATATTTACAATTAATTCCTAATTTGCTCAATCACTCAACTATCCTAACTCTCTCATGTTCTCCAACATTCAAGAACATTTACAAAATTCCTCTCAATATTTAATTAATCCATATTCTAAATATCTCTCACTAAAATCACTCAAAATCTTAATAATTACATTAATTTGTTACATAAGAATCCAACTTCTTAGAAAATACAAGACCCCCTATATCTATTAGAATATAATGAATTTCTGAGTGATATGCTCCTGCATTATGTGTGTAGATGCATTGAATGCATCACTATAGTCACAATGGATAGTCCGTCTCACCCTTTCACCTATCTCTCCACTGGGTCTCCACTCAATCTGACATGCAAGTAGTTAACTGCTGTATTTCTTTAGTTGCAAGTAAGACATTACTTGTGAATTAATTATCTAATTAATTCATTCATATTTCACTAGTTTATGTTCAGTTACAATTAGCACAACTGAGTTTAACTCACTGAACTAAGTTAAACTAAATAAAAACTCACATAACTACTCTTCCAACTCTGTTACAACTTGCCACTATCAGTTATAACGAAGTCCTCCATGAATGAGTCACCAACCACCCTAGGAATTGCATGATTCCTTCTGCCCACTGATGTGCCACATCTGTTCACTGAAATAAAGTTCTCCAAGAGAATAAGTTGATATTTATTGTCTAATTATTATTAAGGGATAATAATAATTGACATGCATTCTTTTTTTAGATTAGCGATCTATAAATAGACTTCACCCATCTTCTAAAAATAGAAATTCATCCAAATATAGAATTTTCTCAACCATCTAGAATCAGCATCCTACTAATTTTAGAATATGCTTACCATTCTAAAAATAGACATACACCTAAAAAATAGCCTGTGTGGGCCCCACCTAGTGTAGGTGCTTATTTTTCACTAGGATCAAGGATGATGTTTCCAGATTCCAATTTCATTGTTTCTTGTTGCAACATTCAACAGTCATGTCGAACGAGGCACCACTATCTAGATACCACACATTACCCATCATTGTGCTTGCCATGCATGCAATTAGGGTGAAGTCCAACTTGAATTGTGAAGCCAAATCTTCACCTGCCTCTCCTCCTAAGGGCGTATTTCCCACCTTCTCATGTGGAAACTTCGTGGCATAGTGTCCCAACTCATCAAAGTGAAATAAATTGATTTTAGAAAAGTATTTCTTCTTACCCCCCTAACTGTATTCTTCTTTGGATTTGGATTTCTTCCCTTTCCATCCAAGGCACAATTCTTCTCATCATTACACTTGGATGAGGTTTTGTCCCTAGTGTTTCACCTTATTTATTCTTGCACAAAATCACACCATAAGCATTCCCAATTTGGTAGCTTCTCCCTCCCATTTACCGAATATTGGTAGCTATGCCAGCTCTTGGGAAGGCCTAGAAGTGTTAGGCTTACCATATCATCTTCTACAACCATAAAACCAACACTCCTAAGTTCATCGCGACGTTGTGTGAACCTGCCCAGATACTGTGCATCCTGATATTATGAATATTTTACTTGAGTGCCAGCTTCAAGTGGTCACTACTATTCTGGAGAAAATATGTCAATTCTTGCCACATTGCATATGGAGTCTCTTTCCGGTAGAGATTAGAGACAATGTGATCTCTTACTCCCTCTAATATGATCCTCCTCGCCTTGGTTACACACTTCTTCCATTCTACTAGATCTTGAACATCATTTTCTATTGGTCTTGGGATATCCTTATCTAGGAATTCCTTCAACCCATTATCTTCTAGTATTTCCTCCATCTGATCCTTCCAAACAACATTATTCAATCTTCCCTTAAGGGCATACTCAATTATTAGTCCATAGCAAGCCACTCTACTAGCTCTGAATAATTGATCCCACAACCTTGATCCTCCTGTAAAGAAAACTTTGAATTCTCTTGTCTACTTTGAATTCGGATATGATACAATGTGTGAATTCATATGTAGATTCAAAACTATTAATTTCTCATGTAATTTACTAAAAAAGGAGACTCAAGTCTACTCTACTCATCCGCGGAAATAAATTCGCGACCGGGAACACAAATCATAAGCGTGCACCAAGATTCAACCCACATACATAGATATTTATCTAGGGGAAAGAATTTGCTCAAAACCCTTCCTATTTGTATTGCATTAATCAAAGAATCTAGATGAATACATATGCTTGCTCAACCTTGAGCATAACCTGCACCTGTATCTTCTATCTTGCTGCTTCATTGACTAATGATGGCTAATAATTAGCCAATTTATCAACCTACAAAGTTCCTATTTCCTTACGATATTACTTGATGAATTATCCCCTATTAATTAGTAAATTCCTCAATCAAGATTACGCAATTCCATCAGGCTAATCTATGGCTACATGCACCACTTGTACAACTTGGATTAGTTTACAATTGATAGTATATTTACCTTGAACTCCTATCTCAACTGGGTAACTTGAATTATCTGCATGCATCAGTTATTTTTGGATGATTGACTAGTTAACTGAATGATCACTAAAGATAACTGAAGTCACACCCCACTACTAGACCTTCCACTAGTTCCTCTAATAGTTGGAACTAGTTTAATTGACAATAACTCAATTTAACAAAAATAGATTGCTAGAAATTAGAAATCAATCACTGTGAAATGAAGTAAAGTGTCTCTATATCTAATTAACTGATTTAATTGAGTGACAAGTTCCATGTTACCTCAGTTAACTACCTCCAAGATTTATGCTGAAATAGAAATTCAAATTTTAATCTAATTTGACCAAGACAAAATCAAAATTAGATTTTCTTGCTGCATTTTCAACACTACCTAATGAAAGGAAATACACCATTAGTCCATTTAAAAATATATCATTAGGGGAATTTATATGATCCATGTAATGCAAGGAAATATTCTGTCAATCCATTTAAAAATATTGCTCATTGGGTGTTATCAAAATATTTTCTCAATTCGAGGAATTAGACTATTGAGGCATTTCAAAATATTATCTATTAAGTTCTTGTTAGGTCCCCATAATACTAGTGTATCCCCTTTATTTTTATTGTCAGTGTAGCCCCTATTGTTATTGTTGTGCCCATGTAGCTCCCATATTTTTATTGTTGTGCCCCATAGAAGCACACTATTGTTATTTTTGTGCCCTTATGTAATTATTATTATGTAATCTCTGATTATATTGTGACCTATTAGAGTCATATATATACCAATGAGGTATTTTCATTTTTATCATTCAAGAATGGTTCATTTATGTAATTTAAATTAGGTTTCCCCCTCAAAGATGTTATTTCTAAAGTCATTGATCTATATTTTATTTTATTTTTTTCTTTGGTTACATAACATTTGGTATCAGAGGTTTGGATTATAAGGTTTCGATGCTTCAAATAGGTCCTCTTGGAATTTTCGCTATAATTTTTTTTCCACGAGGATTCAGAAGCTGACATTTCAACCATGTGTAGAAACAATATTGTTTCACTTCATGTACAAATTTCAGATCTTGGTTCACTATATTTTCAGAGGTATGATCTGAGCAAGTTAGGATTTTTGTAGGCTCTAGAATTCCATCTCAAATAGGTGAGCTAGGGAAAATCGTCATAAATTTCTCCTTGAGCATCAGATTTAAATATCGTAAAAAGTGATTGATATTAAACAAAATGTAGTATTTCGTGTATCAATTTCAGGGAAAAAGTTTGAAACAGTGACACATGGAACTCCATACAAGTTCTCTCTACGGAACCAATCTATAATCAATTCATCACGGGATATTGGGAATAACGCTTTCTTGTAGAATCCAATATCAGTTTGACTTATGGGTTTGGAAAGAGGACTTAGAGGGCTACCATAGGAAAAAATTTCATACCTTGGAGATCCACAATAAAAAAGATACAATAGTTTCAATATTGAGCTCCTAAAAAGTAAGAAAAAAGTGTATATTTTTTTTAATTTTGCATTTTTGTTTGAAAAATTAGTTTGAAGTGATTCAAAGGGAATAATGAAGCATATATACCATTGTTTGATTCTAAAATGACCTGAAACAAAAAAAAAATGGACACACCTAGTAAGAAACCAGAAATCTCTTGTATGACGCATGAAGAAGAGGAAGAAATACAACATAATATATCAAAATTACGAGACCAAGTGCAACAAAGTTTACTCTCGCAAAGAGTAACCAAAAATGAACTGGAAGCTAATATGGATGGTTTGAAATCTGACATGGGTGCAATGATGAATGTAAAGATGGAAGGTTTGAAGGATGAAATGAAAAGGGACCTGGAATGTTTGAAGTAAAGTTTGATAAATTTGCTACAAGAAATGCTTCCTAGTGGTGACAAGGTACTCCACAAAAATCATGATGAGAATAAAAGCAATAAAAATTATGATTTTAGAGACTCCCATAGAGGGGTTAAGACTAACCACATTCCAAATATCGATATGAGTAAGTTTGATGACAAGGATTCGATGACATGGATACCACAGATGGAGCAATTCTTTGATATACGCAATGTTTCAAACACACAAAAGGTACGCATTGCATATTTATATTTAAAACAAAATCAGTTTGTGTGGTATCAATGACTTTGTTCTCGTAAAACAATTGCCACTTGGAAAATTTTTACGGAATAATTGGTAGCACATTATGAAGATACAAAGAGAAACATATTTTTTATCTAATTGATAAATCTTGAACAAAAGGGTTCAATGGCATAACACATTGAGGACTTCCAAAGATTGAACATCAAGTTAAATGATATTCCAGAGGAGCATAGGATTGATGTATTCAACGAGAATTTTAAGGATAACATCCAACATGAGGTTCACCTTTGGGAACCTTATTCATTGGAGAAGGAATTCAAGGTGGAAAGAAAATTTGAAAGAAAAATTATGGAAACAAGGAAATATAATACTCACAACTATAAATATGGCAGTGTTAATCCTACTAGCCTTCCACAACGTATAAGGTTCACACCACAACAATTAAAATGAAAAAATAGAAAAAGGTATTTGTTACAGTTGTGGTAGAAAATACACTAAAGTTCATAAGTGTGCTTAAAATAAATTATTTTACATAGATTGTGAAGAGGAGGAAGAAAAGGAACAAGAAGCATCGAAAGAAGAGGATATACAATATGAACCAACCCCAGAAAAAGAAGAAATGAATATAATGATATCTTGTAATGCATTGGCGAGAATTACCACTCCTAAAACTCTCAAGATAGAAGGATATTACAAGAAGAAAAAGGTAAGAGTGTTGATTCATTCAGGTAGTGCCCATAATTTTATTCATTGCAAGACAACCAAGGAATTGAATTACTTTCTATATCCAACACTAGAGTGTCAAGTGATGGTTGCAAATAGAGGAATTATAATTTTCTCTAGAAAGTTCCATAATATCGAGCTAACCATGGGGGAATATGTATTGAATAGTCCAATGCCTTCCATCTAAATGGGTGGTGTTGATATTGTACTAGGAGTCCAATGGTTACAATCTTTGAGGCTGATAGATGTTAATTTTAAAGAATTTTCTTGAAATTATTTTGGGAAAGAAAGGAAAATTAATTAAGGGGCATCAAAGTGAAAACAATGAATATATATGATAATGAAACTTATTTGATATGACAACAATGCTTCTTGCAAATCTTAGATAAGTATGAGACCCCTACGCTCAGATTTGTTGTTATGACCTATAGATTGCATATTTGTGACATATTTGACGAAATTCCTATCATGGATAGTAGGGATAAGGTCAAGTAATTTTACCAATGATTGCATCAGTATCCATATTCTATTTCTATTTAACATTTATAAAAGTTTCATGAAGTTATGGGCAGTGGTTTGAGTCCTAACCCTAAAAAAGTGGCATAGAATTTGGGGTTGCTAGATCAGAACTAGTTGAAAAAGTCCATAGTCGTTGGCATGCCTTGCCTTGGGAGCGACGAAAACGGACTCAGTAACATGAATGTATTTCCATGGGAGCCACTGGGGGTCCATATTATTGAAATATCAAGTTGTCTCAGGGGTTTTTCACTTGGAATGGTTGGCTAGCTCCTAAAGGTTCCGTAGCATGTGTGGAGAGTTAGATTTTTATTTTATTTTTTTGTCGATTCCACTTCCTTAAATGTACATAGGGATTTGAATCACATCATAATAGCCTTTCGTCACATTTTTACCACACTCTAGTAGTTAACTTGGGTAAATTTGGGAGGAGGGTGTTACAGAGTGGTATCAGAGCATGGTTCACCCTTTGGACTAGACGGGTGGTGTGTTGGTCATGCATTCATGTCAGTTGCATATATGTATTATTTATGCTTGTGGTCTATGTATTTGTTGTGAATGTATAGTGGTGTTGCCATGTGAAATTGGATGGTGTGTTGTTGGATGTGGTCATCATGAGTGTATGTCGGTTATGCATGATAGTGCTTATGTGTTGTTATACATACATTAACATGGTTATAGTTGTTGTGCATGAGATAATGGCATGTGGTTGGTATGATGGTGCATGGTAAATGGTTGATGGTTGAAATTATGTTTATGTATTGATATGATTATTATTGTACATGTATTTTTCTAATCTGGTTGATCTTGCAAATGAGATATCCTTCACTGAACCATACTGAGGTATGTTGATTATGTTATGTTTTGGTTTAAGCTGAAATTGTATACTTACATGAAGAAGATAAAAAATGACTAGCAAGATGGTATACTACAATTCATGAGACTCTCCCTATAGATCAAATGAGAAATGTGGTGTTGGGCACTCTTCTGATATAGCAAAAACATTGAGAAGCTTGAAGGAAGAAATAAGAAGTTGTAAAGAAGATAATGGAAGAATCATGTAGGCACATGAGAAGCAAGAAGGAGTTAATGCAGTGATTCTTCAGATTTTGTCATAATTGCAGAGACATGGACTGCTTAAGTTTAGCCATGGGCAGGAGGACATAACTAATGGGGCATATGGAAGTAGATCTCATGGTGGGCACAAGTTGTATAGGGATGACACGATCAAAGATGGAAGGATATTGGGTACCCCAGATAGGAGAGGCGATGGACACGAGTTTTATTATAGTTTTGGCTATGATAGGAAATATGATTGTCATTGTTATCATCCTTACAGGATGAGTGATAGGGGATATTTTTAATATGAGTTCAAGAAAGCGAAGCCACCTACCTTTGATGGATATTTGAATAAGTTGGAGGATGTGGATGCATGGTTACTTTGGATGAAGAAATTATTTGAGATGCATGAGTACACAGAGAATATGAAGGCCAAAATAGCTATCTTCAACCTCAAAGGGAAAGCATACTTCTGGTGGGAATGTATGAAGCGGATTAGGGACATCAAGACAAAATATTTCAGTTGGCATAAATTCAAGAGACCTTTTAGGAAGAAGTACTTGTCAGAGAGGTAATATGACAACAACAACAAGGAATTATATGAGCTAAATATGGGATCGATGAAAGATGAGGAATATATGACTAAGTTTCTGGATTTATTGAAGTATGTACCGTATATTAAGGATGATAAGGCCAAAGTTCATAGATTTTTCAGTGAATTTCCATTAGCATTTATAGATCGGATTGAGTATGATGAGCCTCAGTCGCTTGAGGAAGTTATTGGGAAATTGAAGCATTGTTATGAGAAGTCAAAGTACAAGAAAAAATATCTGCAAGGTTGGAGAGGGAAATACAGAGCTAAAGGTAAATGGTAGCCAAAAAGAACAAGGCATCAGGATGCATGTGAGAAAGAAAATGTTGCACTTTACAAGAATTTTAATGGGTCACAACATGGAGGGTAGCAGAATAAAGGTGACAGTACAAGATGGTTGCAGTGTTGGATATGTGGAAAGGAGCATATTAAGGGGTATTGTTTGTAGAATTAGGGTGGTAGGCCTCAGATTTATAGTGCACATGAAGCACATGAAATTGAGGATGTTGGGCAGAGCATTACACGTATTAATGCAGCGCTGGATAAAAAGTAGGAAATTCACCAAGAAACTGTTATGGTAAGCTTTGTGATCAAGTTGGTTCCATTTTGATTGACCCTGGATCTAATTATAGTTATGTTAGTGTTGACCTGGTGGATAAGTGTGGTTTGAATAAAAAAGTACATGCGGAATCATGGTTAGTGGAGTTGGCTATAGGTACAAAGAAGAGAGTGTATCATTATTTAAGAGGTTGTGCATTTGAGTTGAATGGTATTCTAACCTCAACACATTTGAATGTATTGTCATTGGGATCATATAGTATTATTTTGGGCATGGAATGGTTGTATCTTCATAGGACTAAGGTGGATTGTTATGATAAGGAAATTGAGTGCTTGGATAACAATGGAGAACACAGAATCTTGTAGTGTAAGAAGAATGCAACATCAGTTAGAATGGTGACAACTATAAAGGAAAAGCATAGTCTCAAAAAAGGTTGTGTGTTATTTGCAGTGCATATTTCTAGTGATAAAAGTAAGGATGTTGAGGATGTGAAGGTATTGAGTAGATACCCGATCTTGCAGTAGTTTCAAGATGTGTTTCCAACAGAGATTTTATATTTGCTTCCTCATAGAGAAGTGGAATTTTCCATTGATTTGGTATGAGGGGCAACACTAGCATCGATGGAACCATACATGATGAGCACATCAGATTTAGTAGAGATGAAGTTATAGTTGAAGTAAATGCTTGACAAGGGATACATTAGGCCAAATGTATCACCTTGAGGTGCAACAATGTTTTTTGTGAAGAAGAAGGATGGTAGTATTAGGATATGCATTGATTATAGGCAATTGAACAAGGTGACTATTAGCTCCCTATAATTTGTCAGATTGGAAAGAAAAAATAGATAAGGGTAACATCAAACAACTTTGGAGTCCTAGGACCTAGCCTTCCTAGACTCAGAGAGGGCTCTCTCTATATTTGTATAAAAGATATAATTTGTTTGATTTAGAATGTTGATTTTAGGCTAGTTAAAATGATAGGGTTTGTTTGTTTTGTTTTGTTTGGTTGGGTTGCTTGTCAAGAAGAACAGATAGAGTAAGAGAAATTGAAACCATTGAGCTATGGGTTCTGTGAAAGGCTTGAAAAGTACAACAATGAATCAAGGATGTTTCACAGGGAAAGTTAACAAAGCCAAATGGATTTTAATAGCTTAGGTGGGTGTGAAATGAGCATTAAGTTGTGAATTTAGTAGGTTTAAAGGGAAATTAGGAATCCTTTAACTATACTTCAAACAAGGAAAGCCTTCAGGACAATAGTTTAGTAAAACTGAAGAGTAGTTAAGGATTCTTCAGCTAGAATTTACTATAAAGACCTCAAAACAACATTCCAGTAACCCTAGAGAGTAGTTAAGAATTCTCTAATTATTACTTTCAGACAAAGAAGTCCTTTAAAGCAACATTTTAAGAAAAACCAAAGGACAGGGAAAACCATAGACTTCTTTGGCTAAAATCTACTAAGTAAACTTCAAGACAACAATTCATCAAACCCTAAAGAGCAGTTAAGAATTATCTAGTTATTAATTTCAGAGGAAAACATAGAGATAATAATGACAGATAGGGTTGAGGTGCCAAAACAACATATCTCAATCTAAAATTTTTGTTATATTATCAGATAATTCATGAACAATATGGAAATAGAAGGAAAACATAGAAAAAGAAGGATAACATCACCATGAAGCCAAGTTCATGAATCCTATAAATGTGCTTGCTCCATTGATATTCAGTCCAAAATGTTTAGAAAGCTCCAAAGCCAAAAATTCTTCACAACTCTAAGTCTAGGAGGTATTTAGCTCAGGAAAACAACTTACCAACCAACAAAAATATTGAAGCATCCATAGAGTATTTATCTGCAAAATGAGGAGGTGAACCCTAGCTAGGTTTTTAGGAGTCATTTATTGCATATTTAAGGCATTTTGACCTTTGAGATGATGCAAGGTCCAAGGCAAAAATATCTAACACTCATTCATTGCAATAATAACTTCTAACATATCCTGCTGAGCTAATTTTGGAAGCATTTAAACTTAAGGCCGCTCAATAAATTTTACAATAACTCCTAGTGTCTTTTTTTGACTTTCTAGCAAGGGCGCAATGCCCCTAGATGAGGGCGCAGTGCCACTGGTAAACGCGGCGCGTCAAGACTGAGAAAATTTCCTGTTTTGCAGCTAACTTTTGGAGGCCTTCCCAGTGTCCAAATGAGCTCGATGATAGCTCATTGGAAAGCCTATCCTGTCTAGTTTCCAGATCTATCTTCAGTTTGAAAAATTATTCCTATTTTCCTTGTCAAAAATCACTTCTCCCAAGACTGATAAACACGCAATGCCAGTGCTGAAAAGAGGGCAGAAAGGTGATTTTTTGGTCGTTTTTAGCCCCTTTGAGGGACCAGTTTTGCTTCAAATGGTCTAAATTTTTTTGAGGATGATTTCCTTGGCAATAGGAAAATGAATATGTTGAATTTTTCCCATTTGAGTTCCCCAAAAAAGAGCACAGCGCTGGTGGTGCTGCGCATTTTGCCAATTTTCCGCAAGCCAAACTGTCAAAAATAAAAAATGTGCACAAAGTGCCAACATTTGGAAATTAGCTTGTTGATCATGGTTGGGATGCTTGGAGGGACACATCAGCAATAATGTTGAGTTTTTCCTTCTCTTTTGCCTCATTTTGAGCTTGAATCTTTGTAAGGGCTCATTTGAGCTTGGCCCTTGCAAACCTGTTTCTCATGGCATAATGCTTTTCCATATTCCTCTGCATGTTAGTGTCTCTCTTGGCCTTCTCTAGCTGAACCTATAGGTGCAAGTTTGCCCTCTCAATCCAAGGCTCCCTATCTTCATCAATTTCTATGGAAAGCAACTCACTTGGAGTGAGATGCTCTGCCAGCTCTGGTTCTTTCTCTCTTTCCTGGGCTAAAGCCTTCTTCAACCCAATTGTCCTTGGCCTCTTCCTAGGAAGCTGTTCTTCCTCATCCTCACTGTCATAAAAAGTGCCCAAGGTCTCATCTAGTAATGCCTTGGCCTGTCTTGCCTCTTTCTGAGCTCTGATTGCTTTGACCTCACTGATGGCCTTCTTTTCCTTTAACTGCTGATTCTATAGCTTATAAAAGTTGATCACATGCTTTGCTCTACCAAGATTAGTTTGAACCTCACTAATCTTGGCATGTTTTCCTTTGATCAATGCATTTGTGATTATGACCTCATCCTCATCATCAAGGTCAATTAATTTAAATTATTGCTATGTTTCATACTTGTCTTCCTCCTTAACCATGACATGCTCTGTAACCTTTTCCTTGCCTTTATCAACCTGTTTTGCTGATGAAGAAGGCAGGGCCCCTTTCACCTCAAGTGAAGCAAACACCTGCCTGTGGCGTCTCTGATATGTGAAAGGAAAATGATCAATATCATGCATTTTAGTGTCAAGTGTCCCAATATCTCTTTCTCTGCCTGATCCTTCAGTGTCATGCTGTGATGGTGAAGGGGATAGGGGAGGATGAGATGGTGAAGGAACATCCTGCTCATGATGAATAGGTGGAAAAGTGGAAACCTCATGGGCAATGAAGGTATCCCATGCAATGTTCTTTTGTTGGAGCTGATGCGTGACCACAATCTTGATAAGTGAATGGTGAAAGAGGTTCTGCATTTGTTGATTGTAGTCTCTCTTTTGCACTATATAAGACATCTTGTCAATGTTGCGGAAAAGATAATATGGTATATGCAGCATCCTAACTCTAGTGAAATGCATAAGAATACATATGTGGAATGAGTAGAGGCGGGAAAACCTTCCCTCAAAAGTGAAATAATTCATTATTATCCTTATCATGGGTGCATATCTATTAATAAGATGAGAAAAATGGAATATGGACTTGTGATGGTCTTTATACCTAGGTTTAAGGTATGGTTCAAAGTAACTCATATCTAGGTTTTCTTGCCTGAACCACTTTTCTCCCACACTTGGTATTCCTGTAGCATCTTCAATGGCATTGGTAGACAACTCAAAGGTGACCTCGTCAAGATTGACTTGTTTGTCATGTAAATTGATAATGAATAGCCTTGTTAGCTCCGGGTGGTTTTGGACTTCATGTACCTTCCCACAAAACTCAAAGCAGCCTACATGTTTGAAGCAGGAAATAGTAAGAGGAGATGCCATGAGTTCCCTTGTATTGAGGGGTTCAAATGTTTTTATCTTCCCTCCCTTGTGATCATGCCTCCTTGGCATTTGGGCCTGAACACCACTGCCACTGTCTTCTCCCTCTGACATTCTTGAAATCTGTTTTGGAAACCCTAGGGCTATTGTGAAATGAGATGAAGGGATGGTAATGATATAGTAGCTTTGCAAATGAAGGGGATGAGTGAATGAAGGGAATGGAAGTAGGGATAAGCTCAAATGAATGAAAAACCTTTAAAACAATGTAATTATCATTGTTATGACTGATATTTCTTTAAGGAGGATGAACTAGGGATAACACAGTGATCTTAAGCTGAAATTTAGGGTTTCTCTTAGGGTTTTACTTCCATTGATTAAATGATGATCAAAATAGCTTGAAAGCAAGGTCTATGTCAAGTATTTACCCCTCAAGAATGATTGGAGGACCTTTGGAAAAGACTTAGAAGAAATTTGACTTGATTTGGATGGTTGGATTGCTTAGAAAACCCTTCTTTCCAAGCACGCAACGGCAACGGCTGAGGGCGCAATGCCAAACTAAGCGCACAGTGCCAGTTCTGAGTGCACAACGCCTTGGAAAATTAGCACAGGGTACTGTCGGGCAAGAGCGCAGCGCCACTCCAAGTGTGCAGCACCACCTCCTAGGCGTGCAGTGCCTTCAGAAAATGTAGGAAAAAACTGTCAAGCGCGCAGCGCCAACTCCTAGGCGCACAACGCCAAGCCAAACATGCAATGCCGAGAAAATTTTCTCAATTTTTCTCAGAAAACCCATAACCTCTTCTCCTCTGATTGCTATTGATCTTTTGAAAGGTAACAATGGTTCTCTTGAAGTGTGAAATGGGATTTTATAGGCTCATGGATTTAATTTAACTTTGAAAACCCACTTTCTAATGTTTGAAACCCCTTTTTACCTTTCTCACTGATATTCTTTTACACTCTTTTGCTTGCAGGTTGCTAAAGTCATGAAGTTGAATTTTCTTTTGCTCCTTGAGGCATGACAAGTTCACTTTGATAACTTTGGGGTTTAGTCACATACTATCATATTCAAAACCTTATGTAGTTTCCACCATAACACTCAACTTATCTTTTCCACCTTCTCTGACCACTTTCTTCAAAACCCTAATTGTCTACAGTTATTCACAACAATCATCAATGTTGTCTTCTAAGTTCTCTATGGCCCTTTCAAGTTCGTTCATTTTTGTCTAGTTCACCTGACCTTTTTCCATATTTCTCCAATATTTTATGATAGAATTTCTTCATGTTTGGCTTTGTGTGCTTCCTCCATGTCATTTTCCTGCAAGTGATCATTACTTTGGCACTCAAATGGACTTAACCAGTTCATAACCCTAGTCATCTACAAGACCAAGTGTTTCTCTTTCCCTTGCTGTAAGTTGTTCTCATTTAGGAGTAGATAGTCCACATCATCAATACTTTCTGCTGATAAATCTTTCAACACTCCTGCAGAAGTGCCAAAATTTGTCCATTTTTCTCATTTGTAGGTTCTGAACTGATAAGATAAACCTCTTTGGAAATTTTAGGTTCTTCTTGAATAACCATGTCTTGACATTCTATTTACATCTGAGCCAGATTCTAGAAAAGGAAAAGCAGTGCCTGAAACATCCAAGGATGACCTTAAACAATGTAAAACCCTAATGACTTAGTGGGAGGGTCCTTTGACCTAATTTTGGTTGAAATTTGACTTGGAAATTTTCAAGTGAAAATAGAGTATTGTTATAGGCTATTATGCCCAAAGGGACATAGGAATGATTTATCTATAGGAAACCTTAGAGGGAAAGTGGAGTTTATGGACAGGGGAAAATAAGGGAATGAGGTTATAGGCAGGAAAGAAGGATGAATATGGGAGGCATAAGCCCATAAGGAATATTTTAAGAGAAATAGGTTGACTTTGAGAAGACCAACTGAGGAATAGTGAAAATAGGTTTATAAGGATAATAAAGGCAATGATATTTCTGAAACTCAAGATATTCAAGGAATATTGTTTTCAGAAATCTAAAACCATCCTATAGTCATCCAAAGATAGTGAAAAATACTGATGACTAACAATGGCTCCACTTGGGGAGGGCAGCTCCTTTAGGAGGTGTCAAGAACCAAAGATCTCTGATTTTGCAGGTGAGATGCCTCACATGCTTACTGATTTCCTTCATTTTGAAATGCTGATCTTGCTGTTGTTCCTTGAAGCTGTGATCTTAAACTTTGAAAAACATGATTGCTTGAATATCAACTCTACCTACTCGTCATACTTTTCCTAACATTTTCTCTTCATTTGGGTGCACTTGGATTGGTAAACCCTGAACATCATCTTTTCTTTTGAAAGCACAAACTATCTACTTCTACCCTTATAACTTCCAAGAGTTTAGATTAGACTAATGAGATATTTTATTCTCTACCTAATCTAATTATTTGTCAAGATTGAGCAGTTTGACAGATTTTCATTCTCTAACCTACTAACACAAAATTTAAAACATGGCCAAATCGAGGTTGAGAAATTTGATTTGTCATGAGTTGTGGCATTTTGGAAAAGTTGCACAGATTTTATTTTTGCATAAGTAAAACTAGAAACTTGAGGGGTATAATTTGGAACTTGTCACTCATCCCTCTCATTTCTCTTTGGTTCTGATTTGAGCTTTGGGAACCAGTATCTTTTCCTAACCTAGTATACTGATGAGCCAAGTTTAAATGATTTGGAAAATATTCATTTTATAACTTATCAACAGAAATTTAAAACATGTACAATCATGGTTAGGTTGTATGACCAAACAAGACCTTCCTTTCTCAAAAATAGTGGCATTTGGACTTGCACACTTTCAGAAATATTCTTTTTTGGTACGAGGCTTTACCTCTTCTTTTTATCTACCCTCTTTTTTTTTGTTTCATTTTTATGATATTTTATTCAAGAAATGTTATGTACAATGAACAAATATTTAAACTAATAACTTCAACAAAAGTAATGCTTGAGCATCCTGCCATTTATAAGACCTCCAAATAACTCTGTTCCATCCATTTATTGAAGAAATAATGCATTGTTACCTCTTGCTGAATAGATGATGTATGGACCTTTCCACAGATTTTCAAATTTTCCATGCTTGCCTTTGTCCTCTCTTCTTGAATCCCATTTCAACACTTTGTATCCAATCTGGAAATAATTAGCCTTGGTCCTCTTATCAAATATTTTCTTAATATTTTCTTGTATTGCTTGTGTTCTGTTGTATACCTCTTCCCTTGACTGCTGGAATTGAATGGTTTGGTTCAGCCTCCTTTGTATATCATTCTCCTCTGGTTGTACCTCTTGGAGGAGCTTCATCACTGGAACTCCCAAGGATGTTGGATAAACTGCATCCATGCCATACACTAGTTGATAGGGAGACATATTAATTGATTTCTTGCTTGTTAATCTGTCTGCCCATAGTACATGCACCAATTTTCTATGCCATGACTTCTTGTTCTCTTCCAACAATTTCTTGATGATATTTACCAAAATTTTGTTAGAAGACTTACCCAACCCATTACCTTGAGGTTAATAAGTTGTAGAATGCCCTAATGTGATGTGATACTTGTGGCAAAAGTCTACCATTCTCTTGGATTTAAATGTAGCAACATTATCAGTGATGAATTTTCTTGGACAGCCAAATATGGATAGAATATTGGCTTCAAGGAATTTTATGATTACTAAGTTAGTGGCAGTCCTTGAAGGGATGGCTTCTATCCTTTTGGTGAAATATGAAGCTATAGTGAGGATCCATTTGTGTTGGGTGTTAGCCACCTATAAATTTTTGGCATAGCAAACAGGTGGCTAAATATGTTTCTGAGCCTTTAGGAGAGAAATTTCCTTTGTAAATCTATCATTCTTGAAGTCTCCATGTGTTTTCTATCATTCACTATAATCTTCACTGTTGGTTCCATCAAAGAACCCTGCTGATTGGTGAAGAAATTGCTTTCAAGGCCTCTGAAACTACCCATTTTGACTCATTTCCCTCCATTTTCATAAAGCATCCTTTTCCTCTTTAAAACCTCCGTTCCCTTCTAAAAGGCTTCCAAAATCATTTTAAGCCTCTAAAAATCCCTTTACAGGTTTAAATCACCCTTTTTCCCCTTTACCGAAAGCCAAGAAATTCCTTAAAAATCCCTGTTTTTGGCCTAAAAACCCCTTTTTTCCACTAAGGCTTTAAGCCCCTTTTTTCCTTAGCCCTAGCCCATTTTCCACATAGGTCCAGAGCCATAACCAAGTGCCAATCACAAATTAGAATTGGAGATTTCAGTTAACATGTTCCCTTTTCCATTTTTCCCTGATGCTGATCCTGCGATTAGATCCTGACCGTTGAATCCACAAGAAACAACAGCCAGATCTAAATCGCGCTCCCTCATATCCCTCATTGATAAATCATAATCAGAGCTTTCCTTTTCCTACTTTCCTTTTTTTCTTCCATTTTCCCAATGTGATGAACCTTTTCTCTATCGACCTCCGCTTCAATCTCCATCGTCAATCTTTCAGATCCAACGGTCAGCGCTCAAGCGCATCGCGCCCATCCATCATCTTACCCCTCCTCTTGTGCGACTCCCGACTAAATCTGGACCATTGATCATCCATGGATCCAACAGCTTACGCTCCATCACATAAAATGATCAAAGAGCTTGGAGCACATAAACAAGTCATATCAGTGCTTTCATATCAACATAATGTTCTTTTTCCAAGAAGGACAAATTACACGCCCATCCTCCATTCTCCATCGAGCACCAAAACAATTATTACACTGATAGGAGTCCTTAAGACTATCAGGACAGAAGTTATGGAAGCATGGAAGACCTGAAAGACCTTCTGTCACCTTACTTATCATAGAAGATAAAATAGAGTACTTACAGTGAAAGAGTATTGCAAGAGACATACCTGAAGATATTGTCAACCTAAAAAAGACTTGTAAACCAACCTACAGGGTACAAACATGTTAATTCAGAGCCATTAAGTAGAGTGGGCATTCAAATACTTCCTCCCCTCTGTCTTAATTGATCATTTAAACCCATATCTACTACTCCACCTCCTCAGTCACCTATAAGAACTCATTGAAAATACATTGTAAAGGGTTGGGATTTTATCGACTGTTTGAACTGTTATTGAGGAGAAGTAGTCGAGTAGTTTGTAATTTAGTAGGCTGGGAAGAGAATTTTGGACTGTAAAGAGCCATTGGACTCAAAGTATGTGACTGGTTTTGATCATCAATTGAACAAGCAGATTCACAGGATCTTGGTCTATATTATTGGTGATGTTTTCCTTACTGTAACTATCTCCTTTCATGTTTTATCATACTGTCCATTATTCTTTGATAAAGAACATCAAGCATAGATTAGGACATACTGTTGGAAGTACCCTAAGTCTCAATGTTAAAACTTTATCTTTATGTTTTCCTCTGATTGTGTATCTAAGAACAAATTCAACATAATTTAACTAGTATAGAAGTTGGTCTGTCCATGCTTACTGATGTATGAATTTGGAGTTTATTTCTTAGATGTTCTTGTTTGGTTTAGCTGAAAGAATTGGGAAACTGGGAGATTAGAGTTAGCCCTGTCTCACTAGGTTCCTTTTCCAACAATTAGCCTTTCTAAGATCCCTTCGAGTGAGTGTCAAAAGCATTGAAGGTTAAAAGTCTTTCTCTGATCTTAGGCCTTACTCTGTGTTTAATCTTAAATGTTTTATACTATTTGAAAGTGGTTATGAGGACTTATGGATTGTTTTCCTTAAGAGTATGCTGAAAGCAGGTCTGGATTTAAATGACAACTGACCTGATCTTAAGCTACCCTTTGTGTCATTACCGAGAGTTTCCTTTGAAGTGTGTCAAAGCAGGATAGGTTCAAAGTCCTTACCTAGTCTTAAGCTGCACTCTGGTTTCTTTCTTTCACCCACTCCTTAATGTTCCATCTCTCTACCTATCTAAAGAGAGCCTTTGGTATAGATGACTCACCCTATGAAAACCCTTGGATGGTTGTTATGCAAGTAAACCCTTTTATGAATCCATAGCCCAATGGATTGGCACTTCTTTGACCTATTTTACCATGCTGTAACATCCTGCTACTCTGTTCCTTTTTCACTTCCATAGCCTTCTCAGTTAATGATCTCCAACCAAACAAACAAATCAAAAAACCCCTATGCTTCATAACTAGCCTAATACCTTACCTTGAACTCCAAAGATATATCATTCTTTGCATTTATAGAGAGATCCCTCTCTGGATCTAGGAGGGCTAGATCCTGAGATCTAAAAGTGGTTTGATGTTGTCTCATCATTTGGTATTTCCAAATCTGCCAAATCATGGGAACCACAACATAATGGCGACTCCACTGGGGACAACTTCTGAGTGAATTTTATCTCAGATATCCTTAAGACCTCAGAAGACCCAAAATCTCTGGTTAGATTGGTGTTCAATTGTTGATGGTGTATAGCAACCTGCTTCAAACATTCAAATTCATCCACTTGGTGACTCCACAACTCCTAATAGACCTAATGACTCCATTGGTAGAAGACTCTGAACTGGTTGACCAGATACAGTGACCTCTTTCCTGATTTACAAACATGGATCCAAATATGGAAAAAGTAGCAAAGCTAAATATTTTAGTGGATATATTGACAAGACTGATGTCCATACTTGGTGAAAGAATAGTGGAGAGGTATGGGGCTAATTCAAATGTAGATGATCTAGATCAGCCCATGCCTTTTCCAGATCGAGAACAAACTCAGCCTCTGCAAGAATTTGACAATGAGAAAGACATACATGATGCTCAAGACTTTATAGAAGATGATGAGGAATATTGTCAAGAACTTCCTGATTGCCTACCTATGTCTTGTACTATGCTGATTAGAGAATATCATGACCAAATGGAAAGTATTTATAGGGAGCAGTGCTTAGAGGAAGCAAGTAGCCACCTAGAAAACACAGAATCTAATGTGGATGAAGAACCAACACATGGAGGAACGCTTCCTCTAGATCATAACCCATTTCTGACTACACAAGAAGAGTGGCATCCTGATAGTGTAGAAGGAGAAATTCATGAGCCTTTTATCCAAACTAAGGGTCATAGTAATCATGAGGAAATGTTCGAGATAGAAAAAGATCATGAAATATTAGAGAACCCTCAAGGTCTCCCTGCAAGCACAAATGAAGATACTCCAGAAGAGGCCCAAGATGACATCCAGCCTTAAATTCAGTACTCACAAGAAACATAGGGCTTTTTCACTTCTGGTCAAAGAAACAAAAGAGAATCCCCCCCTTTGACAGAAGAAGAAATAGATCAAATCCTCAATAGACAGCCATCCTTCGAAATTTTTTGCAGAACATACATTCTTGCCCATTCGTTTACTAAGCTTTGTTGTACAGATTTGGAAAGCTTCCCTGTAAATCAGAATGAAGAAAGACTTGCTGATAATCCAGTATGGCTGACTGGTGACATTTCTTATAATTATGATTTTCCTAATTATGATCTATCTGATGATGATGTTCTCCAAACAGAAGTTGATCTTGCAGGGCCATCATTAGTAGATTTAGGGGAGGGAAATCAGTTCCATTAGCTTCAAGAGATTAATGAGCCAAGTTAGGCTATTTATTATACTGATGGGGAAATTTATGAAAGTATAATAACAGATGAAGATACATTGAATCTTCAATCTATTTTATCTCAAGACATTAGTAACAATTTTCATGTGATTGGAGATCTGCAACCTTTCATCTCAAAAGGTGAAGAGGAGAAAATTGAAGAAGTTTTTGAGCAGGTTGAAACCAAGGAGCCTTCTCTTGAAAAACAGGAAGCAAAGGAACATACCCCTGCTCAAGAATACATTGATATTTTCACGAGCTCAGGCCCTTAAATCAGAATATCTCAGAGCTACAAGAGGACAACACTGCTAAATATGATGAGTCCTCCAGTTCAGAAAATCATGAAGTTGAGGAAGATTTTCTTTCTCAAGAGAATCTTTTTCTTGATCTAGTGGAAGAGGAAGCAATCCTGGTTGAAAAATACTTGTCAAATACTCACAACCAGGTATTATTTCAAGATCCTTATGCTCATTTCCTGAAGACATTTAGAGAAGGATCAAAGATCATCAAGAGCAGCTTGTTGCAGGCAACAAGAAATATTTTAAAAGCAACTATTAAAAAACAAAGAGAATGGGAGTGGCCCTACCTATCCAGAATGCTCAAAGAGATGAGCAGAAAATACCAGTCATGGGATCATCTGATTGACTGGATGTATTGGAAAAGAGTGTTTGTCAGCTAGACATGTAAATATTTCAAGTTAGAGTAGGGTAGGTACGAAATATCAATAAAGCTCAGCCTGTGAGCATTTAGTTAGTTGTTTTTAATTCCTGCAAAGTTTAATTCATGTGAAACTTGTATTTATGCCATGGACCCACAGCAAGCCAGACAGTCTAATCCTAGTTTGACTGTGTTTCAATTTCTGTTTTAGAATGTAGAGAAAGAAATCTGCTAGACATTTTAATCCTAGCAGATATTAGTTTAGATAGAGAAGCTATGAGGCCAACTGTTTAATCTGGTCTCATGGAGAAATAAGGGTAGCAATAGATAGGTTTATTCTCCTGTTTGGAAAAAAATTGATGATGTAAAGGGTCTGCAAGTCTAAATGCACCTTGAAGAAAAAATGCTAGGATAGTAGGATGGGTAGGTAGTTGTTTGGGAAGATGTTTTTTGTTGATTCAATATCCACCATGTTTGTGGCAGCTGATCAAAGAAAGGAAAAATATTTTTCAAGTACCAGGCATATGGTCTACTTCCAAATATTAATTTCTGAGATTCTTGACACCTTCAAGAATATGCCATCCCCATGTGGAGCCACTGTTAGCCACCTATAAATTTTTGGCATAGCAAACAACTGGCTAAATATGTTTATGAGCCTTCAAGAGAGACATTTCCTTTGTAAATCTATCATTCTTGAAGCCTCCATGTGTTTTCTATCCTTCACTATAATCTTCACTCCTGTTTCCATCAAAGAACCTTGCTGATTGGTGAAGAAACTGCTTTCAAGGCCTCTGAAACTGCCCATTTTGACTCATTTCCCTTCATTTTCATCAAGCCTCCTTTTCCTCTTTAGAACCTCCATTCCCTTCTGAAAGGCCTCCAAAATCCTCTTAAGCCTCTAAAAATCCATTTACAAGTTTAAATCACCCTTTTTCCCCTTTACCGAAAGCTAAGAAATTTTTTAAAAATCCCTCTTTTTGGCCTAAAAACCCCTTTTTTCCACTAAGGCTTTAAGCCCCTTTCGGCCTTAGCCCTAGACCCTTTTCCGCACAAGATCGGAGCCATAACCAAGTGCCAATCACAAATCACAATCGGATATTTCAGTTAACATGTTCCCTTTTCCATTTTTCCCCGATGTCGATCTTGCGATTAGATCCTGGCCATTGAATCCACAAGAACCAACGGCCAGATCTAAATCGTGCTCCCTCATAGCTCTCATTGCTAAATCGCAATCGAAGCTTCCTTTTCCTACTTTCCTTTGTTTCTTACATTTTTCCAATGCGATGAACCTTTGCTCTATCGAGCTCCATTTCAATCTCCACCGTCGGTCTTTCAGATCCAACGGTCAGCACTCAAGCGCATCGCACCCATCCATCATATTACCTATCCGCCTGTGTGACTCCCAACTAAATCTAGATCGTTGATCATCCACGAAACCAGCGGCCTACACTCCATCGCATAATCGGCAATCGCAACTTCTATTTTTCATGTTCCCTACCTCCTTCAATGCCGATCCTGCGATTAGATCCTGACCATTGAATCCACAAGAACCAACGGCTAGGATCGCGTCACGCTCTACCCATATTTCAATATTATCGCCCTGCCAATTAAATCCTGACTGTCGATCTTGTTCCAGATCGGATGACTAGCTCTTAATCGTGCATCGCAAATCCAAAAGCCTTCCCTTTTCGTTCCTCCAATGGTTCGATTATGCGATTGGATCCTAACCGTTGAATCCAAAAGAACCAACAACCACGATCTAATCGCGCTCCACCTTCTCCTTGCTCCTTTACACTATTTCTCGATCTACCGATTAGATCTTAGCCATCCATTCTCACAGATCTAACAATCCTGATTCAATTCTACACTTCGTTTTAACCCTGCAGCTTTCAACCTATCGTGCCCTTTCCGCACCATCAGATCTAAGGTCCTAGATCCAATGGTCACCATTGCATATCGCGTAACTTTGTGCCCGAATTTTAATGTTTTAAAATTACGTGATAAAAATGGTTTTATGATTCCACGTGTTGATTTCTGATAAGATCACGTTCCAAAAGTGAAAACCACCTACCCCCCTTTTAGTTGCGCGAAAACCATTCCTGTTTTCCACTTTACTGCCTAACCTCCGCAACTGCAGCTTTTAATCCTAGCCGTTGACTGTTTTAATCTAACGGCTCATACTATATCACGTTCCCATCCATTGTACATTCATCAGACCTTCCAAAGGACTTCATCAAAAAAATCTCCACCGTTGATCTCTTCCAATGATCCGACGACCCACGTTTAAATCTTCCACCGTCCTCTCAGTCCCACCACCAAATGCACCCGATCCCCTTCATTTTAGCCTTTTTCCTTTGTTTTCGCCCAAACATTAAACTTTTATGTTTAACACTAAAAGCATTTTTTCACGCTAATTCATGTTTAGACCTCGGTTTCGTGGTGTTGCGCCATGTAACTTTTCTCTGCCATGCACATTTCCTCCGCAATCGCTCCTCCACCTCCGCTAAAGCCTTATGAAGCAGTTTTAAGCCCCACGCAGGATTTCATAACAAGTTAATCATGTTTTGCAGGTTTAAGAGCATGATTTATTGAAGATCAGGGTTATTAACCCTGAAGTTAACCCTCCAGTGCCATTAAAACCTGTACATTCATGAAAAAGGTCGACAACAGTTCAAAGTGTATTAGTAAGAGATCAAAGGGATTAAAAGTCTATTATTGAAGATTAATACTATAATCCAACATTTGAAAGGATAAAGACATAGGTGAAGACCATTAAAATGATCAAAGAGGCTTTACGAAGCCTAGAGGACATAAACAAGTCATATCAGTGCTTTCATATTAGCAGAATGTTCTTTTTCCAAGAAGGACAAATTACACACCCATCCTCCATTCTCCATCGAGCACCAGAACAATTATTACACTGACATGAGTCCTTAAGACTATCAGGACAACAGTTATGGAAGCATGGAAGACCTGAAAGACCTTCTATCAGCTTACTTATCACAGAAGATAAAACAGAGTACTTACAGTGAAAGAGTACTGTAAGAGACATACCTGAAGATATTGTCAACCTGACAAAGAGTTCTAAACCAGCCTACAGGGTAAAAACATGTTAATTTAGAGCCATTAAGCTTAGTGGGCATTCGAATACTTCCTCCCCTCTGTCTTAATTGATTATTTAAACCCATATCTACTACTCCACCTCCTCATTCACTTATAAGAACTCATTGAAAATAAATTGTAAAGGGTTGGGTTTTTATCGACTGTTTGAACTATTATTGAGGGGAAGTAGTCGAGAAGTTTGTAATATAGTAGGCTGGGAAGAGAATTTTGGACTGTAAAGAGCCATTGGTTTCAAAGTATGTGACTGGTTTTTCACATCAATTGAACAAGCAGATTCACAGGATCCTGGTCTATATTATTGGTGATGTTTTCCTTACTGTAACTATCTCCTTTCATGTTTTATCATACTGTCCATTATTCTCTGATAAAGAAAAACAAGCACAGATTAGGACATAATGTTGGAAGTACCCTAAGTCTCACTGTTAAAAATTTATCTTTATGTTTTCCTCTGATTGTGTATCTAAGAACAAATTCAGCATAATTTAACCAGTATAGAAGTTGGTCTGTCCATGCTTACTGATGTATGAATTTGGAGTTTATTTCTTAGATGTTCTTGTTTGGTTTAGCTGAAAGAATTGGGAAACTCGGATATTAGAGTTAGCCCTGTCTCACTAGGTTCCTTTTCCAACAGTTAGCCTTTCTAATATCCGTTCGAGTGAGTGTCAAAAGAATTGAAGGTTAAAAGTCTTTCTCCGATCTTAGGCCTTACTCTGTGTTTAATCTTAAATGTTTTCTACTGTCTAAAAGTGGTTATGAGGATTGCTGGATTGTTTTCCTTAAGAGTATCCTGAAAGCAGGTCTGGATTTAAATGACATCTGACCTGATCTTAAGCTACCCTTTGTGTCATTACTGAGAGTTTCCTTTGAAGTGTGTCAAAGCAGGATAGGTTCAAATTCCTTACTTGATCTTAAGGTGCACTTTGGTTTCTTTCTTTCACCCACTCCTTAATGTTCCATCTCACTACCTATCTAAAGAGATCCTTTGGTATAGATGACTCACCCTATGGAAACCCTTGGATGGTTGTTATGCAAGTAAACCCTTTTATGACTCCATAGCCCAATGGATTGGCACTTATTTGACCTATTTTCACATGCTGAAACATCCTGCTACTTTGTTCCTTTTCACTTCCATAGCCTTCTCAGTTAATGATCTCCAACCAAACAAACAAATCAAAAAACCCTTGTGCTTCATAACTAGCCTAATACCTTACCTTGAACTCCAAATATATATCATTCTTTGCATTTATAGAGAGATCCCTCTCTAGATCCAGGAGGGCTAGATCCTCAGATCTAAAAGTGTTTTGATGTTGTCTCATCATTTGGCATTTCCAAATTTGCCAAATCATGGGAACCACAACATTGGGTAGAGGAAGCAGGGTGGATTTCTCTAATGAAATGTAAACCCCATTGTTGAAAAGGAGCTTCGACACTGATTGGTTGTAAAGGAAAAGGAAGTAGTTTCCTCTTTTTCTCAAAATATTTGGCATTTATGGAAAGTCACTACTAGCTTATGAATATCAGGGAAAAGAGTGGGCCAATAGAAACTAGCTCTAAGGATTTTTTTGGCAGTGGTTTTCCAATAGAGATGACCTCCACATTCTCCTTCATGAAACTCATGCATGATTCTATCTGCATCTTCTTCAAGTAAACATTTAAGCAAGATAGCAACAGAATTTTTCCAATATAAACCTTTCTCTAGAATGAAAAAATTTATAGTTTTTTGTTTCTAGAATCTGGCCTTTGTTTTGGACAAACCAGGAGGAGCATTTAGATTAAAAAGAAAATATAATATATCAGCATACCAGAGTGAATTCATAAATTCTTCTTCAATAGGTGGAGTCGCCAGCTCCTCTTGTTCATCCAAGGAATGTATCATGTTTATGTCCAGTGCTTGAAAGTTTGCTTCAACCATCAGTTTGGCCAGTCCTTGCCCTTTGATTAGCTTGGTGGGCTTGATTTCTAGATCATACTCTAAAATTACAGCAATCCACTTACCTCTTTTACCATCAGGATCCTGAGTTAGTATGTCCTTAACAATTGCATGAGGAAAAAAAGCGATGACATGTGAATGCAAGATGTAAACTTTGAAATCCTTTAATTCTTTGATTAAGGAAAAAGCTTGTTTTTCCATAATGTTATATTTCAGAGGTGAATTTCTTAGTGCCTTGCTGAAGAAAGCTACAGGCTATTCTTGTCCCATTATGTTCTTTTGTGGCAATACTGCAGCAACTGTGTGTTCTGATGCAAATGAGAAGATGAAAAAATCCTTGGTAAATTCAGGACTGATTAGAACTGGTGTTTATGTAAGTGATTGTTTTACCAGTTCAAAGGATTGCTTTGATTCTATGGTCCATTTGACTCCTATTTCTCTTTTCATCATGTTTTTAATGTTTCTTAGGAGTTTTTCAAGATTTGGTATGAACCTCCTTAAGAAGTTGATCTTTCCAATGAAATATTGAAGCTCTTTGATGTTCCTAGTGTGACTGATCTGTAATATCCCTTCAATCCTCTTTGGGTCTATCTTAATCCCTTCTTCAGATATGATGTGGCCTAGAATTTTTCCTTCTTGAAGGCCAAACAAAGTTTTCTTGGGATTCAAATATAAACCATACTTTCTACACTTTTCAAAGACCTATCTTATGTGAGTTAGGTGTTCTTCGTCAATTTTTGGGTAGAATGTGATGTGATCAAGATATATCAAAATGAAATAACCTATTTTTTTAAGAAAATAAATGTCCATGGCTCTTTGAAAAGTGGCCCAGACATTCATTAACCCAAAAGGCATTTTAACATACATGAAGGTGCCATAGGTTGTAGTGAAAGTTGTTTTGTGCTGATCATTTGGATGTACTAGCACTTGATTATACCTTGAAAAACCATCAAGCAAAGATATTATTTTGGAACCTACTACCCTTTGCAATATGTGATCCATCTTAGGTAGAGGGTAGTTGTCTTTCAGGGAGGATTTGTTTAAATTTCTGAAGTCTATGCATAGCCTAATTTCCCCTGTTTTCTTCCTCACTGATACAAGGTTTGAGACCCATTCCGAGTACTTGAGTGGGACTATTATTCTAGAATCATACATATTTTTAATTTCTTTCTCAACTAGAGGCATTAGGACAGGGTTTATCCTACGCAATTTCTACTTGAATGGTTTCTGGTTCTCCTTGAGATGAATCTTATGCTGAATGATGTTTGTATCATAGGACTTCAAGTCTTCATAGCCCCATGCAAACACATATTTAAATTATTTGAATAGCTCAATGTATTTATGTTTTATAAGAGCTGGCAGTGTTTTGGACAGTTTTATCATTTTAGGTTCTTCCTCATTGCCTATGTTGCATTCGTCTATATCTGTTTTAGTGGATTCCCTTTTAGGATTCCTAGCAACATTATTGAAATCAAACAGTTCTTCTAATGGGGCAAGTCCTCTTGGCAATATATTGTCTTTGCATTGCAATACCTCAAGGTCCCTTTTGTTTGGATCCTCACACAATTTTTCCTCATGAGGGTATTCTAATAGGTTCATATCAGCAGCATAAGGTGGCTTTGTTTTGTGTGTCTTTTCCTCAACAGAGCAGTTCTCTTCATGATATGAGTCTGATTTTGGCATTTCAAACTTAGTTTTGGGCTGCAAGAAGTCTTCAATCTGTTTTTCATTTTCAAATACTTTCCAATAATCTATGTTATCAGGGACTACTGGTCTGTATTTGACCTTTACTGTGTATTGTTCATTGACATGAGGCAATTTACAAGTACCGACAACAAAGGCTAGTTCATTTGCAAGGTTGTTTTGAGTTCTTACTGTTATTGCCTAAATCTACCTTAGGATGAAGAAGGCAGAGTTCAGGGTAACATCAAACCACGCTCAGTCTGGTAACTAGCCCTACCAGATCAGGAGAGGGCTCTCTCCAGGTCAATCTCAGCAAAGATAATCAATAAGGCTTGAGATGACTTAAAATAAAGGCTAATTTTAGGCTAGGTATATAGGTGAAAGGATTTGATTTGATTTTGGGGGTTTTGTTGGAATCAAAGGGAAAGGCAGTTTTGGTTTCGGGGATAAGGCCTAGTTTTTGCAGAGTTTTGAATGGGGCAAGGAAGGCAATTGTTTTGATGCTTTGGATTGAATGAATGGATAGATAAGACCGGTGAGAAGCTGAAGAGGGAAAGAGTCTCTCAAGAATCCTCTTCAAACAGATGAAAACATGGAAAATTAAACAAAACCTCAAGGCAGAACAAAGCAATCTAATGAATTCCACCTTTCTAACTTGTTTGTTTAATTTGAGAAGAAATAAGTAGGAAAATGGTGCACATGAAACATCAGTAAACTTACAATTACAAAGAGAAACACACCATCAAGACATAGAGCCACATGGATCCCAAATAGTGTTGCAAACCCTAGTCTATTCCTTTGCCAAAATTGCAGAGATGAAATGTACAATGAAGTGCCAAGCAATCCCAAGTGTCTAACCCTGAAAATGACTAAGAAATTACATGATATAGACAAGCCTAACTCATTCCCATGCCTCTAGGGGTTGATTTCATCATTATAGGAGTTGTTTCAACCATATCTAAACTAAGAACTGGAAAATAGGCAATGAAACAACTTGCCTCTATAAGATAGGAAACTGATTCATTCACTTACATTTCACTTTTTGGTGAATGAATCTACAAGCATAAGTAAAAATGTGCCAAAATTACATCAAAGCCATGAAATTACATCAAGGTATATCAAGAGTTTCAAATTGAAGATAAAAATTCAAACTAGCCAAAACTAGGTGAAAATCTGAGCTGCTGAGTGAAAATGAGACCAAAACTCCCAATGCGCTGCGCCTGAAAACTCAATGCGTCGCGCCACTTTGAGGCTGATTGTGAGGGCCTTCCCGAAATCCAAATTGAGTGCAGGATAGCTCGTTGGAAAGCCCTGCCTGTATAATTTCCAACCCAAGTGGAATTTCTGGATTTGGTTGCCATTTTCCCCTCCAAAAATCAAATATCCCAACACTGCTTCCTGTGTGTGCAAAAAGTGGCAGAAAGGCCATTTTTAAGGTGTTTTTGACCCTTCAGGCAACCCAAAACTTGTCAAAAGTCTTAGGTAATTTATGGGAATGCATAATTTTTGATGAAAAATCCATAAATACATATTTTTCCTCTAGAGGATCTCCCAATTGTAAGAGTGTGTGAAGTGGTGCGACGCGTCGGGCGGAAAAATCTGTGTTAAGGCCAAAAATTTCAAAATTGACAAAATTTTTCCCAAATTTCTTGAAATTTGGGCTGAGTGTCCTCCATCATGTACCATGCTGGGCCAAAGAAGGTTCGGCCAAAATTTGGAGCCTATCATGCCTTTTGCGACGCTTTAGTGCCCTCCTTAGTCTTGCCTTTAGAATTTTGATTCACGCCTTGCAAACATGAGTTCGCGCCCAATAATGGTTCTTCATGTGCCTCAACATGTTCTTTTCCTTATTTTCCTTCTCCAATAGCTTCTCCAATTGGATATTGACCCTTTCGAGCCAAGTCTCTCGATCAGCCTTAATCTCCCGCTCAATAGATGTGTCAAATCCTCATCGATAAGTATGAAATCTGTATCATGACCTCCTGTATGAAATCTTCCCATGTGATACCCTGCAAACCAAGCTGATGCAACACTACAATTTTAATGAGTGCATAGTGATAAATACTATTGTACTGCTGCTCGGGAGTTTTCTTCTGCATAAGAGCGGTCATTCTCTCGATATTCCGGCACATGAAATAAGGGATGTTCATCATCCTCACTCTGGTGAAATGCATCAATAGCCTGATATGATAGGCATAAAGGCGTGAGAACCAGCCCTCACAACTGAAATATCTGATAATGAGTTTCATCAGAGGTGCATAGGACTCCTTCAAGAACCGGAAGGGAAACACTCGGCTGAGTTGTCTCACATAGCTAGGCCTGATATATGGTTCATAATACACTCTGTCCACCTGCTGTCTTTTGTTCCACTGTTCACCCACATTCGGTATTTCGGTTGCTTGAGAAATGGTTTCCGATGTCAAAGTGAAATTTACACCAGTAAGAGTTACTTGACTATCCTATAAATGCAATACAAACAAACGAGCCAACTCCTGATGATAACCAACCCTAGCAATCATTTCACAATATTGAAAACATGACTGTTGTTGAAAACATGCTATGGCAAGTGGAAAAGCCTGCAATTTAGCCAATGAGGTGGGTTCTTCTCTCACATGTTTGCCACTTTTATGAGGCCTTCTAGGTGCATGTAACTCGATGGTGGAATCACTGTCTTGGTCATATGATGTATCAATATCCGTCTCCATGATGTTGAATGTCTATGCCAAGTATGTGCTGATTTGTATGAGATGAAAATGAGAATTTGGTGCCTTTGTATTGATTGCCAAATGTTTCAAATAGGAGGGGACTGTGGGAAACAAGGCAGTGAGGATAATGGGGTTTAATCAAGTGAATTTGCCTCTTTTTAAAACTTATGATTTGAAAATTTTTAGGGATAAGGGACAGCCAATTGACTGTTTGGGAAACTTGGGGTTTGGGGATTTTATAAGTGAAATGGGAAAGGGAAAATGATAAGAAATGAAGTAGCTTTAGGGATAGGGAAATAGGCTTAGGAATGGACTGTAATAATAGGATAATAGTGAGAGAGAGGAAAAACAAAGTGGGGAAAGATTTGGCACTAAAACAAATTTTAAAATTTCAATTTCAAAACCGTAAGGAGCAATTTTCTACAAGTTATAGGGTTTAAATTTTGGCATTCAAACTTCATGACCAATCTCATAATCGACACCAAACATAAGCTATGAGAAATTACAAGATCACTTGAACTTATTCGAGCATGGAGCAACCAAGAAAATTCGATTTTGGAGAAGACTGGCATAAATTTTATGTTTCGGGTTGATGCGCCGCGCACACAACCCAGTGCGCCGCGTCCTCCTTATGCGCTGCGACAGTTCAAATTTTTAGAGAGCAGAGCAGCCCTATGCGCCGCGCTCATTCAATGCGCCGCGCCAGTTGCCCAGTGTGCCACACCTCTCTTTCTCAACACAGTTTAGCCTTCCAACGTTGGTTTCGCTCCTCCACGTTTTCTCTTGGCTCAATGCTATCTCTTGACATGCAAATGGAGTTTGAAATTTGGAAATATCTTATGTATACCAAGGATTTTGATTTTTTATTTGAAAAACCCACTTTTGTAATGTTTGAAACTTTGGCACTTTTCAAATAAACTCTGTTTTACCTTCTTTTTGACTTTTGAGTTGAATGATGAATTTCTTGTCTGTTTTGCAGGGATGGATGGCATAGAACCTTGGAAAAGGCAACCAGGGCTGCGAATGGAGCATTATTAAAATTTAAAAACTTAAAAATTACATTACATTTATTACAAAAAGAAACGAAATAGACAATTTTTCTTCAAAACAGGGTTTTGAAGAAAAATCCTTATCAAGCTTTATGACGATGAAATTTTTGCACTGATAGCTTATTTGAACCTCCTCATGTTCCCGCTGGCATTATTAGACACTTTGAAGACAAAATCAACAAAACCCTAGACCAAATAAGACCTAAAACCCTAAAATGACTCTTTGCCATCATTGAGACCAAACGTGACTGTAAATTATTTTTATGAACAGATCTAGGCTAGCAGGTACAAGACACGAGGAACATGAGTGAAAAGCCCCCTACCGTCAGATGATCGATGCTTCCTAATGAAATGCAACTGAATTAACTGAGCGAGACACCTAAAATGAAATGCAACAAGAGAAATTTGATCTCTGACGGAGAAATGAAAAGATCGACTCTAACATTGGCTCCAATGGGGATGGTAGCTCCTTGGAGGTGCCAAGAACTACAGATCTCTGGGAGAGATAGAGAGTGCCTTCGTCCATTGGGCTATGGAATCAGTGACTTCGACAAACTAACACAAGAATTTTGACTCAATTTATTGACTGAAAAATGACTCAAACTGATTCAATTCGAAACAAACATGGATGATAGACCTGACTCAATAAACTCAAAACCAAGCTGAAATCAATCTTTAGAGTTATAGCCTTCACCTCGGGCTCCAAACTGAAGAAAAGATAACATCACACACTTGCAATGAAATTGAAATAAAATGGTATGTACTGTGACAATGTAATCAGTAGAAAACATTTCAGAAATGGCACCGTTTGAGCAACCGACCATTGACCGGCCCTCCTGGACAATATTTCTCGTTCATCTCTTTTAGAAGAAAGGCATTTTGACCACGATACGCAGCAATTTTGAAGGGTCCTTTCCAGAGATTCTCAAACTTACCATGTTTACCTTTTTCCTCGTTTCTTGCATCCCATTTCAGCACCACTTCTTCTAATTGAAACTTATCCACTTTCACTTTTCTGTCATATATTTTCTTAATTCTCTCTTGCAGCTTGAATGTATTTTGGAAAACTTCCTCCCTTATCTGCTACAGATGGATCATTTGGCTTATTCTTCTATGCATATGATCTTCTTCACTGCCAGCTTCCTGCAGAAGTTTGACCATTGGAACTGCGAGAGAGGTAGGAAATACCGTGTCAACTCCATATACTAGCTCGAAAGGGGACATGCCGATAGACTTCTTCTGACTCACTCTGTCTGCCCAAAGCACATTGACCAACTTATTATGCCAGCTCTTCTTATTTATTTCCAATAGCTTTTTAATGATGTTGACTAAAGATTTGTTTGAGGACTCAGCCAATCCATTGCGTTGCGGATGATAAGCAGTTGAATGTCCCAAAATGATTTGATATTTGTCACAAAACTCAATCATTCTTTTTGAATTGAAAGCTGATGCGTTATCAGTAATTAAATTATTCAGACAACCAAAATGAGACAAAATATTATTCTCAAGAAACGAAATTATTACCGAATCTGTGGCTTGCTTGGTGGGAATCACTTCAATCCATTTTGTGAAATAATCTGTCGTTGTCAGGATCCATCTATGCTGAGCTGAAGAAGTAGGATGAATTTTTCCAATAAAATCCAACCCCCACTGCTGAAAAGGTGCGCTTACTTCGATGGGTTTGAGTGGAAAAGGCTGCAATTTCTTCCTCCCTTCAAAAATCTAACATTCATGACAGCTTTTGACCATTTTATACACATCAGCAAATAAAGTGGGCTAGTAGTATCCTGCTCTCAAAATCTTGTTGGCCGTTGTTTCCCAAAAAAGGTGACCCCCGCTATCTCCCTTATGGAAATTCAAATTCTCCATGACCTGCTTTGCTTCTTCTTCCACCAAACAATTTAACAAAACACCACCGGGATCTTTCCAGTAAAGAGCATTATTCAAGATACAAAATTTTGCAGCCTTCAACTTCAATATTCTACTCTTGTTTTTAGCCATTCCTGGCGGTGATGACAAATTTTGAAGCACATATACAATATCTGAATACCAGGGATAAAGAAAAAATATTTATGATACCTAAATTGATGAACTTTCCTCATTCTCCTAGGACATAGCAGCAATTAGATTTATGTCTAAGGCATGCAAATTCGATTCAGCCATTAGCTTAGCCAGCCCCTGACCTTTGATAAGATTTGTAGGCTTTATCTCCACATCGTACTCCAACAAAGCTGCAATCCGCTTGCCTCGTCTCCCTTCTGGATCTATTTTCACTAAAACATCCTTAACGGCAGCATTAGGAACAGAAGTAAGAATATGGGAATGCAGAATATATACTCGAAAATCTTTCAACGCCTTTACTAGGGCCAGAGCTTGCTTTTCAATGATGTTATATTTTAAGGCTGCATCTCTTATAGTTCAGCTGAAGAAAGAAATTGGTTTTTCATGCTGATCTCTTTTCTGCATTAATACTGTTGCCATAGTATGCTCCGAAGCAAATGAAAACAAAATAAAATCCTGAGTATAGTCCGGGCTGATCAAAACCGGAGCTGAAGAAAGAGCCAATTTTACTAAATTGAAAGAATTTACCACCTCTTCAGTCCACTTCACTGCATTGTCCTTTTTAAGCATGTTTGTAATCTCTCTTAGGTGTTCTGCAAGATTAGGCACGAAGCGACGTAAAAAATTCATCTTACCATTAAAAGATTGGATCTCCTTTTTGTTCCGGGGAGGTTCAATTTGCTGAATAGCTTCTACACATCCTGGATCAATGCGAATGCCATATTTTGAGATAATATGACCAAGTAGTTTGCCTTCATCCATGGAAAAAAAATTTTTCTTCGGATTGAGTGACACACCATATTTCTTACACTTTTGAAAGACAATTTTCAAATGATACATGTGCTCTTCATTTGAATTGGAAAAGACCGTCAAATCATCAAGATACACAACTAGAAAAACATCCTTCTCATTTTCAAATGCCATATCCATTGCTCGCTGAAATGTCGCTCCAGCATTCTTCAAACCAAAAGGCATTTTAGCATAATGGAACGTTCCCCACGGAGTGGTGAACGCTGTTTTGTCTCTATCATCTTCATGAACCAGAATTTGGTTATACCTGGAATAACCATCGAGTAGCGACATACGAGATGCTCCAACTACTCGCTGAAGTATGTGATCCATTTTGGGCAATGGATAATTATCTTTCAAAGAAACTTTATTTAGATTCCTAAAATCAATGCATAAGCGAATCTCACTTGTTTTCTTGCGCACGGGCACCAAATTAGAAATCCAATCTGAAAACCTTATGGAAGCAATGATACCAGCCTTATACAACCGATTGACTTCCTTTTCTATTGAAGGCAGCAAATTTGGATTTATCCTTCCCAATTTTTGACTATAGGGATTTTGATTTGGCTTGATTGGAATGGTATACTGAATTATGTTCGTATCATACGTCTTCAAATCTAAATAGTCCCAAGCAAATACATCAGCATAAGAAGACAAAAGACTGATATATTTTGATTTTTCTTGTGGGGGTAATGCTTTAGACAATTTTACCATCTTTGGATTTTCAGCTGTTCCAATGTTCACCTCCTCAACTCCTTTCTCGGTGGGCAGCAAGGTTGGTTTCCGAGCTACATCATCTTGGTCAAAAAGTTCTTCTAAAGGTATCAAGCCTTTAGTAATAACATTATCCTTCGGCTGCAAAACTTCCATTTGATTGATTTGTACATCAGCTTCATCATCATCATGATCTACATCAATAGAAGTATCTTTGAATTTACCTTTGTTTTGCAGAAATTCATTAATTTCTCCGTCATCTTGAAACACTTGCCAATACCTTTGATTGTCCGGGACAGTCGAACGATGCTTCACATGGATTTCAAATTTGTTACTTGAGTTCATCAGAATCTTCAAATTACTTGCTGCCTTTGCAAGTGCATCTGCAATACCATTCCGAATACGAGGAACACATGTCAAAGTATAATCTGAAAATAACTTCAAGATATCTAATACCGCATTTCGGTATGCCCGCATTCGAGGATGCTTTTCTTGAAATTCACCTTTCACTTGCTTAATCACCAACTTGGAGTCGCCATACATTGCAATCCTCTTAGCATTTAACTTTCTAAGAATTTTCAGACTAGCAATCAAAGCTTCGTACTCAGCCTCATTATTTGAAAAATCAAAAGACAATTTATAAGAGCAGACCCTTACATTACTAGGCACTTTGTTTGGGGCGGAAAAAGGGCTGCGCACCCAAATGCCAATTCCAGCACCGTCATTTCCTATGGCACCATCAAAATCCATGGTCCACAGACCATCTTCATCTTCTTCCAAGTGCTGAAAATCAGTTTGCTTTGTTATTTCTCCTTGTTGTCCATCAACTTTCTGCTGCTTTTGGAAGGCTGATTGCTCAGCGGTGCTTTCTTGTTTTTGTCTCTCTTTATTTAAAACTTCTCTGAAATTTTCAGTGATCTCCGGGATGTCTTCTACTTCAACTAACTGACTATTTACATCATTGAAACTATCCGAATACAAAACAAATGATTCTAAATCAGTATGTACATAATTAATCGGATGATTTACCAGTTTCTCCTTGCTAGTAATCATATATTTCATCTTTTGTTCCCGGTACAATTTCCTCATTTGACCAAACACAGGAATAGTAGCATAGGAGAAATCAAGCTGCAATGTCCCTTTAAGTTTTTCTCCCCAAGATCTGGAAAGAAGCATGCCAAATCTAGGAGGAATATCTGCCACAACCACAACCATCAAAAAATTCTTAGTCGGGATCTGATCCACACTAACCACCAAATCTTTGATAAGCCCAATGCATCTTACTCGACTAGAATCAAATGAATAAAGATCATGATAATTCCTAATGATGTCCAATCCAAACTTCTCCATGATTGCCCTAGGCATGAGATTATGGGAAGCACTGGAATCAAACATAGCATTGTGTAATACATAATCATGCAATCTAAGGCTGATATAAAAAGGAGGGACATCACTATCTGGAGACTCACTGTCCAATGTCAGACCAAAAATCAGCTCAGGTTGATCATCTTCCACATTCACCATATCAAACATTAGATCGAAATTCAAAATTTTAGATACCTGACCCTTGTAGCTGCTATTCTTCATCAATTTAGTCAAAGGAATGGATACTTTCAACTTTGCAATTTCATTATCTAAGCTAAAAGCGGGAGTTTTTTCTACTCTTTGGCTGGAACATCCTTCTTTTCAGCCTTCTCCCTTGATACACTTGGCTGATTAGATCTTTCATTGGCTGGTGGTAATTTGCTATCAGTAGAATCAACTATCTCTTTTCCCTTCTTTTGTGCAACGGGTGAATCATTCTTTGGTGCTAAAAATTCCTTTCTCTTTTGGATTGGATTAATAGGCGCATCTCTATTTCTAAGTGAATATTTCCGCTGTTGGGTGGTCAAGGCATTCATATAACCTCTCTGATACTCATCTGACTCTTCTTCAAGAGCTGTCTCATTTGCCAAGATGAAATCCTCGTCATTTTGTACAACCGAGCTTTCAGAATACTCCTCATCTTCAGTGATAAAGGTTGGCATATCATCAGGTGTAAAAAAGTGATTCTCTTCTATTATGTTCTCTTCATCATCTGATTCAGGACCAACAAAATTCTACTGTAGAGGTGTCTTTACCTGCTGCTGGACTGCTGGTTCTTATGCTCGCTGCTCTCGTTGTTTGATCCTGAATTGTGGTTGCAGCTGACCGCGGAAGTTAGGATTTCTGATCTGTGTTTCAGGCTTATCAAGTGTTAATCTTTCAATCATATTTTCTACCTTACGAAGTACCTGATATGAAGTGGAGGCCTCTTCCTTTATTGGTACCATTCTTTTCATATTTTAATCTAGCTCTCTTGTCATTCAAATTAGCTTCAACATTGACTGCAATTTTCTACATCTCTTCTAAAGTGGCCGGATCTCTTTCTCTTAATTGATAGGCCATGTCTGGATCAAAAACATCCGGAAACTTAAGCAAATATGACCTCCTAGATGGCTTTAAATCATCAGGAATTGCATTGTAAACTGCATTGAATCTAATACAATAATCTTGCACAGACTCACCAACATTCCGCTTAGTTTTGGTATATTCAGAAGTGATCTGAAGAGGATCTTTCTTTACTTCCCATCGATACAAGAATTGTCTCTGAAGCTTAGCTAATGTAGGAATAATTCTACCCGGAAAAGCTCTGAACCACTTTCTTACTTCTCCTCCAAAGGTTTGCACAAATAATCTCATGGTCACATTTTCTGCATCAATCTCATGAAGATCAAATAAATCTGCCATCTTATCCACATGTTGCTGAGTAGGAACACTTTGAGGAGTGCCATCAAATAATAGAATTTTGCTTTGATAATCAGCGGGCATGTCATCTAAGTTCTGAGGCAACACAAGGGGTGCAAATCGCCAGCAGCCATTACTCTTGGTGGATTTATAACCGGATTTGGGGATATAGGAGGAGTTGGAGCAGTTGATGTATGAGGTGTAGATGAAGGTGATTCTATTGCAGAATGTTGATCAGGGATATAAGGTTGCACGGGAATGGTTGGAATGAAAGGAGGCTCAATAGGAATTTGTGAACTGGATGCAATTGCAGAAGATCCAAGAGTTGCAGATGCAGACTCTATGAATTTAGGGATATTCGTTGCCACAATAGAATTTTGAATATTCAAGATGTAAATGTCAATGGATCTATTAGCTTGTTCAATTTCAAGATATTTTATAAACTCAGGATTCAGGAAAGTAGAATCAATAGCACTTTCAGACTTAGTCTCAAACAACGACAACTCAAATTGTTCATCAAATTCAGGATCTTCAAGATATTAAAAAACAATGGGACATGAATGAGATTTGAATAGAGAAATCACAGGACTTTCTCGCTGATAGATTCTTGAAATCAGTTTGGGATTTTCATACACAAGAGGTGGATCGGGATCTAGATTTGCTCTGGTATATCGTCTGGAAGCCAGTGTGTTGAATTATTCTCAAGAATCACAAGGAAAAAACCAACTTGTTCAGCCTATCGAATTCTAGACTCATCACCCAAAAGTCCAGAATGTCTGATATACTGGGGAAAATTCACAAGTCAAATGTTACGTTTACAGACTAGACCAGATATTCACTGAAGCAGCATTTATCTACTTTCGCTGATGCATAGCAAGAGCGTTTCGAAGGCTATGTTAGCCACCTATATTTTTTCATTATATCAGCTGGTGGCTAAATATTCTTTGCAGCCTTCAAGAAACAAATTCAGTCCTGAATTTGTTGGTGCTTGAAGTCTTTTTTGGTAAAATCATGAACTGCTGTTAGATCCTCATACTGTGCCTTCTCCCAGCCTCTGATATTCCTCGAAGATCCAAGTCAAATACCGCTGCATCCCCCTTCCTTTCTTCTCCCTGGCCTCCATCTTACCTTCGTTTTTCAATTCCTTTTATTTCATAAAAACCCCCACAAGACCATATGTTTTTCCTTACCCCTTCACTAATCTCATTTCCTAGGGTCAAAAACCCAATTTTCAGCCTTATCGGATTTATATTTCCCCTTGCAATTCTTTGAAAAAACCATAGAAAACACATATTTCTATGCGTTAGGCTTAGACCCCTCAGGCTAAGCCCCTGCCTTTTCTTCATCCATATGCCCCGACGCCAGAACCACGTGCTAAGTCAGACAGGCACTTAACTCTTGAAATTTATTTTCTACCCGAAACATTGAAAAACCTTCGTAAAACACAAAAGTCGGGTTTATTTTATTTTTTCATAAAGTTTTCCGCCAAAGAAATTATGTTAAAAACTCGACCGTTGATCTGCCCCATGGATCAACGGTGCAGAGTACCCCTCACCTGGTGGACCCCCCTCCCCCGCGCTCTTTTCCAAAAAACCATGGTATATATCCCGCACCACCTTTCGTCGAGTGGCGATTTTATCCCGTCGGCCAGTGATTCCACACGCTGGCCGACACGTGTCCTCCACCTCGTTCCCAAAACCGCCGTCCTTCCGCGTCGCCCGCGCATTATCCTTCGGACTATAGCCTCGCAACGGGATTCACCTCCGCCGTCGGATTCGGGCCCTCCCATCCGACAGTTGCCGATCGCCCGATCTGTTCAGCCTTTAACGGAGTTGTCCACCAGTTAAACTTCCCCCGGCGCGTTCGAAAAACGATCCCCGCCGTCGATCTCTGCAGATCGACGACTTGCATTCGCTCTCCCGATTCCATGGTACAAGTTCACTTTTTCTCCGCTGACTGTCCAAAATGCCCCCGACCGTTGATCGCAATACGATCAACGGCTCTGATCGCTCCTTTTTCCCGCACGCCTTCCGATGCAGTCTATCCATATAACGCAGGATTTTCTCATTTTTCTTGTATTTTGCAGGTTTGAAAGGTTTCTTCTTCGTGTTTTACGAAAATCTAAAGGATGAGGGTGACGACTCCGTCCTTCCGATTAAATCCAGGGAATCGATCACACGGTGAAGAGCAATGATATCAGCAAGGTTTCATGAGCCTTAGTTGCTGCGTGTCCCTGTAAAGCCTGAAGAATACTGTCAACGTCGACGCAGGGAAGAGTATCAGATTTTGAAGACAGAATGAACCAGAGCAGCAGTTTTATGGTCCACTTGACGGGGATTACGGCTAAGACGGTTATCAAAAGCCTAATCCCTGGCTCAGAACACAGATTAAAGCAAAACCTAAAAGTGTTCACCAGACGTTGCCTCCACCGCCATACTTTGAGGCAAATTGATTCCTCAACCACGCAGTGCCACCTATTGCCTCAGAATGCTCAATCAGAGGATGAATTTATTGAACAAGATCAGATATTATGCCTCGGAACAACCAAAGGAGTTATTTCTGCGCCAGATTTAATGACAGAATGTTTGCAGAGTAACCCTAACAGTACGCAGAGCCTCAAAGGTCAACAAAAGCTCCTGCCGAGCTTACTTCTTAAGTGTAAACACATTAATGCAGTGGAATACCTGTATAAATTCTTCATCGAGCCTCCCAGGCCAGGAAGACATTAATTCCGCATTAATTGTATTTGAGATCTTTTCATTAGATCTCACCTCCTCATCCTTCTATAAATACTCCAGAAGAAGATGAGTGAGGGGTTGGATTAGTTGGTTGTCAATGTAATTGCTGAAGTGTTGTAATGTTGGCGTAATTGAGCCTAGAAACTTCCGATCGTAAATAGAGGTTTCATAGGTTCCTTGAGCTCTACTGTACGTATAGGTTAGGTTGTGAAGAGAGATGGATTAAAACATTGGATTCGAAGATTGTAAACTTACGAAGCATCAATACAAGTCGATTTATGGGATCCCGTAAGGCGTCGATGGTGATGTTATTCTTATCGAACTTGTCATTTTATTTCGTTTTCAATTCGTTTCAGTTTCCACTGTAAAGAACAGTTTGAACAGTGTTAGGACTTACTGTACACCAGTAACCTTCTCTGGCTGAGAAATCTTTATTTCAATGTTTTCTTCTTATTGTGTTATCTAGAAATGATTTAATTCAGTCTAAGTACAGAGATGCTGGCGTTCCCTCATCTTTTAGTCACAGCTGAATGTTATTTTTAGATGTTACTTTCAATATATGTTGTGTAAGGAATGAATCGAGGAAATCAAAGGTTAGCCCTGAGTCCCTTTCTTGTTTGCTCAACTATTCGATTGTTTCCCTTAGGATGTGTTAAAAGATGACTAGTTTCGAAGTACTTATCAAATCTTAGGCCATTCTGTGTTATCTTTTTTATTGTCTTGGATGTAACTAAGTAAAGGAGAGCTAGGAGAGGATTAGGGTGAGCCCAGCCCACTAGTTTCTACTCCAAAGGTTTCCTTCAAGTTTCCCTTCATTTTTATTTGTATTCTATTAGAAGTGTATCAAAGGCTGGATAGTTTCAAAGTACTTACCAGATCCTAGTTTGCTTCCATGTTTTTCTTAAGTGCTTGGTCAAAGGCTGGATAGTTTCAAAGTACTTACCATATCCTGGGCTGCTCTTTGTTCTGCATCTATTATTTCCCTTTCTTATTTGTATCACTCCATTCCATAAATCAAACTTTAAAGAGATCCTTAGGCATAGATGACTTGCCCCATAGATCACTCTTGACACTGAATGTTTCAATTAAATCCTCTTATGACTCCATAGCCTAATGGATTGACAACTTGCCATCATCTTTCTTCATGATCAAAGCTTACTCTTTTACTTGCAACTTCTCACCTTTGAACCTATTTGCATATAGATCTTTCTGCCTCAGACAACAATTATGTTCAACCATCCGAGAAAACCAAACAAAACCCTTGGCCTTCATAAATAGCCTAATATCACCACCCTAAACTTCAAAGACAATATCCATCTTTGTACATATTGGAGAGATCCCTCTCCGGATTCAGGAGGGCTAGATCCTAGAATCCCAAAGTTGGTTGAAATGATGTTAACTCTATAATCGGACTTTGCCAATTTGCTTGTTACGAGAGACCTAACATTTTTGGCGGCTATTTGGAGAAAAAACTCGGGGAATCTTTTTTTCACATTCAAGCCTATTCATCAAGAAGCGTGCATCTTGGTTCATAGAGCACTCGCTTTATTAACCGGCTAGAGGCCACGGAGACCTAACATTTACGGCGACTCCCTTTGGGGAAAAAAACTCGGAATCTTTCACATTCAAGCCTATTCATCAAGAAGCGTGCGTCTTGGTTCATAGAGCACTCGCTTTATTAACCGGCTAGAGCCAGAACCTAACTTGTTTACGGCGACACCCACTTTGGGGAAAAACTCAGAATCTTTCACATTCAAATATATTCATAAAGAAGCTTGCATTTTGGTTTATAGATCACTCGCTTTATTAACCAGCTAGAGCCACCAGAACCTAACATTTATGGCGACTCCGCTGGGGACTATGACTTGAGTTTTCATCTTTTTCCCTTTTATTTTCACATGAACCTTGAGAGTAAAAAGCGGCCTTTTCAAGCACTACCAAGAAATGGTAATTAAGATGAAGCTCAATTAAATCAGTGACAAACTAGGTCAGCCCTACGATTCTTTGGAGTTTTTATCTAACCTTGAAAAATCAGCTAGCTTAGCCATAAGGATAGACTGTCTTTGTTTCATAACCGTATCTAAGTTTTGAGGCAGAGTTAGGATACTCTTCTGAAACACAAATGAAAGCAATTCAGAAAATACCAAAAACATTTCAGATTGGTAGTAAAACACTAGTTTTGATATCTTGTATATGTATTTGATGTGTTTTACCCTATACTCTTAGAAAGAGTCTGGAAAGGGCCAGGTAGCCTCCGAGTCTCATCCTCTTTTAGGGGTGACATATCTGGTGAATGCCCTCCCAGTCAATATCTGGTTAGAGTTTGTTGTGTTTTGAGATATCCTTGAAAGGGATGTTTCACAAACACTGTGCTGGACAGTGTACTCCTTCGAAAACACTCTGAACTTTCCACCTGGTGACTCCACAATCCTGAAAAGACCTTAAGACTCCACTGGGAAGAACCCTTATCATTATAAAATCATTCAAACTCAGTTAGAGTGCTGTGGGATTTAAAAATTGTGAAAACAGATTGGTTAACCTCTTAAAGATTGTCATATCTGGTTGAACTTTTCTTGTTGACTTGGATCTAAAAAAATTAGCATAGTGGCTCCTAAAAATATTCACACTAGAGCCCATCCTGACCCAGATCCTCCTGAAATAGTTGATAACCCAGAAAGAATCCTTAAAAAGTCTCCTAAGATACAATTTTCAGCTATTTTCAGACCACCCCTAAGAGCTAATTCAGACCCTGAAAACCTTTCAGCTCTTCGTGAATCAAAAATTGGCTTATTGAACCCATTCATAACTAGGTCATTTGGTGATTTAGACCAGCTAGACTCTGAGCCTTCACTTTCATCTCCCGAAACAAGTGAACCCCTTGGGGATAGAGAGTCAACACCTCCTGATTTGCATTTTCTACATAATCTAGGTGTCTCTCATCCAAGATCAGCTCAGTACTCTACTGTTGTTCCATCCACTCCTGTTCATCTTTCGTTCACTGTTCAAACCACTCCACTTCAACCCACACCTCCTCTTGTAAATCCTCCCCCACCACATATCATGGCAGCATGGTATGCTCCCTTAGTCCTTCCTGTACCACTAGTCAATCTGCCACAGGACTATCAGTCCAAAATTCCTTTATATGATGCTAGCAATACTACAACAGCATCTCAACATGTGGACAAGATGAATGACTACTTTGACAAAAATGAAATTGATAATGAGTCTGTCAAAATCAGATTGTTTGCTCAAAGTTTGGGGGGAGAAGTGAGAAAATGGTTTAAAGGTTTAACCCCCCATAGTATTAATGATCTTCAAGCCTTCCATCAAACATTCTTAAAAAAATGGGAAGTTAGGAAAAACCCTCTCCAAGTCCTTGCCGACTATAAAAATCTCCATAGGAACCCTGGGGAAAGTGTATAAGCTTATTGTACCAGATTCAATAGTGTGTATAATGCACTTTCCCCTGAACTAAAACCCCCTCAGGGCTCAGCTTTGAACAAATTTCCTGAAGGGTTTGATCCTGACATGACATATTCACTCAGAGAAAGGGTCTTCGCAACCTTGGAAGATATGCAAAGAGGTGCTCTTTCTCTGGAAGTTAACCTGATGGAGAAGAGAGCAAGGATGAAAGCTGAAAAGAGAGTATCTTTTAGAGAGGAATCCACCCCTTCCACCTCAAGTTCAAAGATGGAGAGAATGATGGAAGAAATGATGAATAAAATGAGCATTCTAGAGAGAGCACAAGCAAGTCTAAATCAAAACGCTCCTCAAAACAGAAACCAAAACCAGAATCAGAATCTTAGAAGAAATCAGCCTCCAAACAGACCCAGGGAAGATGATCAACAGGTCATTCATCCCTTTCATCAGAACTTTTTAAGTGAGGTTGAACAAACAGATCAAATAACAGAGGATGATGATATAAACTTATTTGGGGTAGATTAGGATGACTTTGAGGTTCATTATGATAATAAACAAGGTCTTTATTCACCTTATGATGACAGAAGAGACGATAATGAGAATAGCTATCAAAACATGGAAAACGCTGTCATAGAGCCTTTAAGGGAATATGAACTCAGAAGTAGATCTAATCAACAAACACCCAACAATAAAACCTCTGAAAAACCTTCTCAAAACAACACTCCGAACAAGTCTAAAACAATCAAACAAAAAGACAAAACAGTGGCTGCTAATTCTGGTAATGGTAGAGAAAAAGACACTCAAAATGTTGAAAAACAGAGTGCAAACATTAGCAGTACTAGCACATCAGTTAGTACTCCTGCAAAAACAACTGTTTTAACTGTAGATAAACCAAATCAGCAAGCTGTTATTTCTGATAAAGTGGCAGTAAACAAGGCCGAAACCAATGTTTTAAAGAGTCAAAACCTTTTTAGCCTAGAACAGAAAATTTCAAAGATCAAAATCTCTGTTCCTTTGACTGAGTTAGCTGCGCAACATGTGTATAGGTCCAAAATTTTGAAGGCTTTAAACTTAGAAGATAATGAAGACACACTCAATCTTAATGATGACCAGCCAGAGCTTATTTTCGGCCCAAAGATTGAAGGTAAGTTTCAAGAGGGACCTGTCCCTCCTTTCTATGTAAGTTTGAACATTCATGACAAAATTCTACACAATGCTATGCATGACTCAGGCGCTTCCCATAATTTAATGCCAAAAGCTGTAATGGAAAGCCTAGGTCTTTAAATTACCAGACCTTACAAAGACTTGTACTCCTTTGACTCAAGCAGAGTTAAATGTCTAGGATTGATAAAAGACCTCTGTGTTAACTTAGCCCAGATTCTAGCCAAGTGTTTGGTCATGGATGTTGTTGTGGCTGATGTATCCCCAAAGTACGGAATGCTTTTATCAAGATCTTGGGGGGCTAAGTTACAGGGAACCATGCAAATGGACATGACCTATGCGACTATCCCTGTTTTCAATTAGACTAGAAGACTTTACAGGGAGTCCCACATGCAGTACACAGTGACAAGTCAAGACCGGCCTCAAAACTCTCCTCTGTATGCTGTGAGCACGAGCCTTGATTCTTTTATCGTGTTTAATGATGAAACACTTACATAACAAATCATTTCAACAGAATTAATGGCTGAAACGGAGGCAGAGGAATGCAACACTGAAGTGTCAAAGCGGTTTGCTATATTCGAAAACTTTAACAAACCAAACACAGGCCTTGAACTACAAATAATCGATCCATTAAACTTAAAGCTTGACAGTCAAGAGAGCAACCCTCAACCCGATGAAAATCTTGAGGAGTTAGGCCATGCAAAGGACATGCACCAAACCGATAAAACTGAAAATGTTCCTCTCTGGACTATGTATTTTGATGGGTCATGCTCTAGAACAAATGCTGGTGCAGGTGTCTGGATTACTAACACTGAAAACAATCATACATAGTGTATTTCATGTAAATTAAACTTTCATTGTTCCAACAACATAGCAGAATATGAATCCCTTCTCTTAGGCTTGCATCTATTGAAAAAGCTAGGTGCCAAGAGAATCACTGTATATGGGGATTCTGAGTTAATAATTAGGAAATTCAATGGGGAATATAATGCAAATCACCCCAGACTTAGGGCCTACAGGAATGATGTCATGGATCTTTTGAAAACATTTGAGGAGACCAACCTGACTTTTGTCCCAAGGAAAAGAAACATTGCAGCCCACAATTTAGCCTTTGCTGCTAGAACCTTCCCAATGCTATATGATAACACATCTCAGATTAAATTCAGACCAGCTATCCCAGATAACAAGAAATATTGTCAAGTGTTTGATGGAGATAAACAAATATAAGACTTCATGCAATTCATAAATGAGTTTGAACTCCATAGTTCAGATTCAGACTATGATACAGACTGCAGTGAAGAAAATTTTCTTGGTGAAGAAGAACTATCTCCACGGTGAGTAGATATAAACCTTCAGACTATCAAACTTAGAAACCAAACAGAATTAAGTGCAAAATCTGAAACAGAGGAATTGGAAAATCTGCACTCTAAGGATGATAGTTTGCCCAAGGGTCTGGCCCCTCTGGAAGAACTGTTTGATTTTGATGATATGGCCAAAAGACCTAAACTGGAACCTGTAGAAACTGAAGCGGAGGAATGTAATATAGGCAGTGAGGAAAAACCGAAAATGATCAAGTTGTCCAAAACTTTGCCAGCTCCCATTAAACTCAAATATTTAGAGCTGTTCAAATAATTTTCTGATGTTTTTGCGTGGAGTTATGAAGATCTCAAATCCTATGACACTGAAATAATACAGCACAAAATCCCTCTTAAAGAAAACCAAAAACCATTCAAACAAAAACTGCGCAGAATAAACCCTGTCTAGTTGCCATTGGTTAAGAAGGAAATTATGAAGATGCATGATGCTGGTATTATTGTCCCTATTAGATATTCTGAGTGGGTATCTAATCTGGTGTCAGTTAGGAAGAAGACTGGAGAAATCAGGCTTTGTATAGACTTCAGAAATTTAAACAAAGCCTCATTAAAAGACAACTACCCTTTGCCCAAGATGGATCATATTTTACAAAGGGTGGTGGGGTCTAAAATAATTTATTTGCTGGATGGCTATTCAGGGTATAATCAAATCTTAGTCCACCCTGATGATCAATTAAAGACAACTTTTACTACACCATGGGGCACTTTCATGTATGTGAAAATGCCTTTCGGTCTAATGAATGCTGGAGCAACCTTTCAGAGAGCCATGGACATAGCATTCTCGGAAGAATTGGGCTTCTTCATCATTATCTATCTTGATGATGTAACTGTGTTTTCAAAAACAGATGAAGAGCACTTACAACATTTGAGGAAAGTTTTCGAGAAGTGCAGAAAGTTTGGGATATCTTTGAACCCTAAGAAGACTTTATTTGGTCTCCAAGAAGGTAAACTTCTTGGGCACATCATTTCAGAAGAAGGCATAAAGATTGATCCCATGAGGATTGAAGCCATATTGCAAATATCTCATCCTCGAAACATCAAAGAGTTGCAGTCTTTCATTGGAAAGATAAACTTTTTGAGAAGGTTCATCCCCAACTTGGCTGAGCTCCTTAGGAATATCACAAACATGTTGAAAAAGGAGCAAGGGGTGAAATGGACCTCAGAAGCAAAGACATCCTTTGAACTGGTGAAACAAGCGTTAACCAAGACACCGGTTCTCATAAGTCCTGATTTTTCAAAGGATTTTTATATCTTCTCATTTGCATCAGAACATACCATAACTGCTGTCCTCTTACAGAAAAATCCGCAAGGACAAGAGCAGCCCATTGCATTCTTTAGCAAGGCATTGAGGGATGCCTCTTTGAACTATAACATTATGGAAAAACAAGCTTTTGCTTTGGTAAAGGCTTTGAAAGACTTCAAAGTATACATCCTTCACTCACACATCATTGCCTTTGTCCCAAATTCGGTGGTTAAAGACATTCTAACCCAGGATCCAGATGGTAAAAGAGGTAAGTGGATTGCTGTTATTCTTGAATATAATTTAGAAATAAAACCCACTAAGCTCATCAAAGGTCAGGGTCTAGCTAAGCTAATGGCTGAATCAAATTGTGAAATTCTTGATATTAATATGATCGATGCTTTGGATGACCAAGAAGAATTCTCAACTCCCATTGTTGAAGATCATTTTGCGAATTCTCCTTGGTATACTGATATTGTTTATGTTTTGCTTAATCTGAATACACCTCCTGGTTTATCCAAAACAAAGGCAAGATTCCTAAAGTTAAAAGCTGTAAACTATTGCATTATTGATAAATGTCTTTATTGGAAAAATGCAAGTGGTATGTTGCTTAAATGTTTGCCTGAGTTTGATGCAGAAAATATTGAGCAGGAATTCCATGAAGGAGAGTGTGGAGGCCATTTGTACTGGAAGTCAACAGCCAACAAATTTTTTAGGGCTGGTTTCTATTGGCCCACTCTTTTTCCTGATGTGCACAAAATGACAACTACTTGCCATAAATGTCAACTGTTTGAAGGCAAGAGAAAATTGCTACCCCTGCCTCTGCATCCAATTACTGTTGAAGCCCCTTTTCAACAATGGGGACTTGACTTCATAGGAGAAATCCATCCACCATCCTCTGCCCAGCACAGGTGGATTCTTACCGCCACAGACTACTTCACTAAGTGGATAGAAGCCATTCCTTGTAGGCAGGCCAATGATTCGGTTATCATTAAATTCATAGAAACCAATATCCTTTCCAGATTTGGCTGTCCTACCAAGATCATCACAGATAATGCAGCAGCATTTGGATCAAAGAAAATGGTGGAATTTTGTTGCAAATACCAGATAACATTGGGACACTCCACAGCCTATTACCCTCAAGGTAATGGACTTGCAGAATCTTCCAACAAAAGCTTAGTGAACATAATAAAGAAACTGTTGGAGGACAACAAGAAGTCTTGGCACACAAAGCTGATCCATGCACTTTGGGCTGACAGATTAACTTTGAAGAAATCTATTGGTATGTCACCCTTCCAGCTTGTGTATGGTACAGATGCAATTTTTCCTAACAACCTTGGTGTACCAGTTATGAAGTTAATTCAAGAGTTGCAGACTGAAGAAAATGACATAATCAGAAGAATAAATCAGACCATTCATCTTCAGCAAACCAGAGAGGAAGTGTACAACAAAGCATTATAGAAGCAAGACCATATCAAGAAGATATTTGACAGAAGAACAAAAGCCAGCAATTTCAATATTGGGGAAAAAGTTTTAAAGTGGGACTCAAAGAGAGAAGATAAGGGAAAGCATGGTAAATTTGACAATCTATGGCTTGGCCCTTACTCCATTCATTCAGTTGTTGGAAACAATGTATTCCTCTTACAAGAGCTGAATGGAACAGAATTGTTTGGGGGTCCTGTCAATGGCAGGATGCTTAAGCATTATCTTTCTTAAACCATTCTATGTTTTGAAGCCTTTTTCCCTTTTCCATTGTAAACATTTCATCCATCATTGCATTCAAAGTTATGAAAAATCAGAAAATACAAAAACAAAGAAAGAAAGAAAAGAGGGCAGAAATGTAAACAAGAAAGGAAAAGCCCCATGCCAAAAAAGAGAAACAAATCTGAAAGTGTGCAAGCTTAAATGCCACTCCTGCAAAACACACTTCTAGTTAGTCAAACTGTTTAATCTTGAATAATTAGCTTTCAATTTTCTGCTGATAGGGTAGTGAATTTGATTTGCCAAAACGTTTAATCTTGGCTTATCAGTAGATAGATTAGGATAGAAATTAAGGTTCAAACAAACTCAAAATCTGAACCAAAGTTTCCAAAGAGAGATAACTCAAAACTGTTTTATTTTCTGAGTCATAAAAGAGGAAAAAACTGGTTCTAATTTGCTCAAAATATGAATCAGATATCAAGGAAGAGATAGCTCACAGAAAAAAGAAAAAAACTCATAGCTATGAAAAGAAGAGAGAAGGCCATAATAAGAAGTTTTCAGATCTTAAGCCTTCAATTTTTGATGTTCAATTTCTGCAAATAATAATCTATGTGCAGCTTGTTTTTATGCCATAGATCACAGCAAGTCAAACAACTTAATCTCGACTTGACTATTTTTAAATTTTTGTTGTAGAATTTAGAGAATGAAAGTTTGTTGGACTGTTTAACCCCAACACACAGTAGATTAGGTAGAGAAATATCTGAGCTCAACTGTTTAATCTGAGTTCAGGGAGAAATAAGGAGTATAAATAGATTAGATTTCCTGCTTTTAAAAGAATAAAATGTTGTGTAAAGAGTTTGCCAATCCAAGTGCACTCTCATGAAGAAAAAATGTTAGATTAGTAGGATTGGGGTAGGTAGAAGTTGTATTGATGAAATTCATTTTTCTTTCATGACTGATATTTTTTATCAAAGAAAAGCAAGAGCAAGCAGTGGGTCAGGCACTAGTCAGCATCCCAGAGAAATCAAGTCTGAATTCTTGATGCCTTCAAGAAGGCACCATCCCCAAGTGGAGCCACTGTTAGCCACCTATATTTTTCAATTATATCAGTTGGTGGCTAAATATTCTTTGCAGCCTTCAAGAAACAAATTCAATCCTGAAACTTGTTGGTGCTTGAAGAAGTCTTTTGGTAAAATCATCGGCTGTATTAGATCCTCATCTTGTGCAAGGAGATGGCCTACGATGACCCTGAAATGATCAGTCAGCCTCCCTTTCATCCCCTTCCTTTCTTCTCCACGGCACTCCATCACCTTCGTTTTTCTTTCCTTTATTTATAAAAGCCCAAGACCTCTATGTTTTCCTTACCCCTTCACTAATCTCATTCCCAAGGTCAAAAACCCAATTTTCAACCTTATCAATTTATATTTCCCCTTGCAATTCTTTGAAAAAACCATAGAAAACACATATTTCTATGCGTTAGGCTTAGACCCCTCAGGCTAAGCCCCTGCCTTTTCTTCATCCATATGCCCCGACGCCAGAACCACGTGCTAAGTCAGACAGGCGCTTAACTCTTGAAATTTATTTTCTACCCGAAACATTGAAAAACCTTCGTAAAACACAAAAGTCGGGTTTATTTTATTTTTTCATAAAGTTTTCCGCCAAAGAAATTATGTTAAAAACTCGACCGTCGATCTGCCCCATGGATCAACGGTGCGGAGTACCCCTCACCTGGTGGACCCCCCTCCCCCGCGCTCTTTTCCAAAAAACCATGGTATATATCCCGCACCACCTTTCGTCGAGTGGCGGTTTTATCCTGTCGGCCAGCGATTCCACACGCTGGCCGACACGTGTCCTCCACCTCGTTACCAAAACCGCCGTCCTTCCACGTCGCCCGCGCATTATCCTTCGGACTATAGCCCCGCAGCGGGATTCACCTCCGCCGTCGGATTCGGGCCCTCCCATCCGACGGTTGCCGATCGCCCGATCTGTTCAGCCTTTAACGGACTTGTCCACCAGTTAAACTTCCCCCGGCGCGTTCGAAAAACGATCCCCGCCGTCGATCTCTGCAGATCGACGACTCTCATGAAAGATCCCGATTCCATCGCACAGTCCACCTTTTTCTCCGCTGACTTTTCAAAACGCTCCCGACCGTTGATATAAATATGATCAACGACTACGGTCCTCATTTTCCGCACGCCCTCAGTCACGGTTTTGTCCATATTTTGCGAGGATTTTCTCATTTTTCTTGTATTTTGCAGGTTTTAAGGTTCTTTCGTCGTATTTTATGAAAATCTGAAAGATGAGGGTGACGACTCCTGTCCTTCCGATTAATCCACAGAATCGACCGCAGGGTGAAGAACAATGTTATCAATGAGGTTTCATGAGCATTGGTTGCTGCGCATCCCTGTAAAGCTTTAAGAATACCGTCGAAATCAACGTAGAGAGAGAATATCGGATATTGAAGACCACAGTGAACCAGAGCAGCAGATTAGTGGACAGATTGGTGGGGATTACGGCTAATATAGTTATCAAAAGCCTAATCCCTGGCCCAGAACACAGATTAAAGTAAAACCTAAAAGTGTTCATCAGACATATTGCCTCCACCGCCAAACTTTGAGGCAAATTGATTCGTCAACCACCGCAGTGCCACCTATTGCCTCAAAATGCTCAATCAGAGGTTGAATTTATTGAACCAGGTCATATATTATGCCTCGGAACAACCAAAGAAGTTATTTCTGCCCCAGATTTAATGACAGAACGTTTGCAGAGTAACCCTGATAGTACGCAGAGCCTCAAAGGTCAACAAAAGCTCCCTCCGAGCTTACTTCTTAAGTGTAAACACATTAATGCAATGGAACACCTGTATGATTTCTTCATCGAGCCTCCAAGGGCCAGGAAGACATTAATTCCGCATTAATTGTATTTGAGATCTTTTTATCAGATCTCACCTCCTCATCCTTCTATAAATACTTCAGTAGAAGATGAGTGACGGGTTGGATTGGTTGGTTGTGAATGTAATTGCTGAAGTATCATAACTGCCTCTGAGTAGAATACTCTTGACTGTAAATAGTGGTTTCATTGGCTCTTGGAGCTCTGCTTGTAATAGATAGGTTAGGTTGTGAAGAGAGATGGATTAAAACATTGGATCTGAAGATTGTAACCGGTTTGAAGCATCAATACAAGTTGATTTATGGGGTCCTGGTCTATGCTGATGGTGATGTTATTCTCACTGTGAACTTGTCATTTTATTTCTGTTTTCATCTTGTGTCATTTTCCACTATAAAGAACAGTTTAAACAGTGTTAGGACCTACTGTATATCAGTAATCTTCTCTGGCTGAAAAATCTTTATCCCAATGTTTTCTTCTAACTATGTTATTTAGAAATGATTTAATTCAGTCTAAGTACAAGGATGCTGGCGTTCCCTCATCTTTTTGTCACAGATGAATGTTATTTTTAAATGTTACTTTCATATATGTTGTGTGAGGATGAACTGAGGAAATCAAAGGTTAGCCCTGAGTCCCTTTCTTGTTTGCTTAACTATTTGATGGTTTCCCTTAGGATGTGTCAAAAGCTGACTAGTTTCGAAGTACTTATCAGATCTTGGGCCATTCTGTGTTATCTCTGTGATTGTCTTGGAAGTAACTAAGTAAAGAAGAGCTAGGCGAGGAGATGGTGAGCCCAGCCCGCTAGTTTCTACTCCAAAGGTTGCCTTTAAGTTTCCCTTCGTTTTTATATGTATTCTATTTAGAAGTGTATCAAAGGCTGGATAGTTTCAAAGTACTTACCAGATCCTAGTTTTCTTATATGTTTTTCTTAAGAGCTTGGTCAAAGGCTGGATAGTTTCAAATTACTTACCAGATCCTGGGCTGCTCTTTGTTCTGCATCTGTCATTTCCCTTTCTTATTGTATCACTCCATTCCATAAATCAAACTTTAAGGAGATCCTTATACATAGATGACTTGCCCCATGGACCACTCTTGAACCTGATTATTTCAATTAAACCCTATTATGACTCCATAGCCCAATGGACTAAAACCTGCAATTACCTATCTTCCTAGCCAAAGCTTGTTCTTTTTGCTTGCAACTTCTCACCTTTGAACCTATTTGCATATAGATCTTTCCGCCTCGGACAGAAACTATGTTCAACCATCCGAGAAAACCAAACAAAACCCTTGGCCTTCATAACTAGCCTAATATCATCACCCTAAACTTCAAAGACAATATCCATCTTTGTACATCTTGGAGAGATCCCTCTCCGGATTCAGGAGGGCTAGATCCTAGAATCCCAAAGTTGGTTGAAATGATGTTAACTCTGTGATCGGACTTTGCCAATCTTGCTTGTTACAGAGACCTAACATTTCTGGCGACTCCACTGGGGAAAAACTCAGAATCTTTCACATTCAAGCCTATTCATAAAGAAGTTTTCGTTTTGGTTCATAGAGCACTCGCTTTATTAACCAGCTAGAGCCACCAGAACCTAACATTTCTGGCGACTCCACTGGGGAAAAACTCAGAATCTTTCACATTCAAGCCTATTCATAAAGAAGTTTTCGTTTTGGTTCATAGAGCACTCGCTTTATTAACCAGCTAGAGCCACCAGAACCTAACATTTCTGGCAACTCCACTGGGGAAAAAATCAGAATCTTTCACATTCAATCCTATTCATAAAGAAGTTTGCGTTTTGGTTCATAGAGCACTCGCTTTATTAACCAGCTAGAGCCACCAGAACCTAACATTTCTGGCGACTCCGCTGGGGATTATGACTTGAGTTTTCATCTTTTTCCCTTTTATTTTCACATGAACCTTGAGAGTAAAAAGCAGCCTTTCCAAGCACTACCAAGAAATGGTAATCATGATGGAACTTGTTTGAATCAGCGACAAACTAGGTCAACCCTAGGATTCTTTTAAGTTTTTGTCTAACCTTGGAAAACCAGCTAGCTTAGCCATAAGGATAGACTGTCTTTGTTTCATAACCGTAGCTAAGTTCTGAGGCAAAGTTATGACATTATTTTAAACCACAAATAAAAACAATTCAAAAAATACCAAAAAACATTTCAGATTGGTAGTAAAACACCAGTTTTTGATATCTTGTTTACACTTAGATGGGTTTTACTCTATACTCTTAAGACAGAGTCTAGAAAGGGCCAGGTAGCTGCCGGGTCTCATCTTCTTTTAGGGGTGACATATCTGGTGAATGCTCTCCCAGTCAATCTCTGGTTAGAGTTTGTTGTGTTTTGAGATATCCTTGAAAAGGAATGTTTCACAAACACTGTGGTGGATAGTGTACTCCTTTGAAAACACTCTGGACTTTCCACCTGGAGACTCCACAATCCTGAACAGACCTTAAGACTCCACTGGGAAGAACGCTCATCATTACAATACCCTTTTAAACCTGGTTAAAAGGCCGTGGGATTAAAAATAAGAAAACAGATTAGTTGACCTTTTAAAGATTGTCATATCTGGTTGAAATTTTCTTGTTTACTTGGGTCTAAAAAACTTAGCATAGTGGCTCCTAAAAAGATTCACACTAGAGCCCATCCTGACCCAGATCCACCTGAGATAGTTGACAACCCGGAAAGAATCTTTAGGAAGTCTCCTAAGATAAAATCTTCAACTGTTTTCAGATCACCCCTAAGAGCTAATTCAGTCCCTGAAAATCTTTCAGCTCTTCAAAAATCACAAACTGACTTATTGAACCCATTCAGAACTAGGTCATTTGGTGATTTAGACCAGCTAGATTCTGAGCCTTCACTTTCATCTCCCGAAACAAGTGAGCCCCTTGGGGATAGAGAATCAACACCTCCTGATTCATATTTTCTACATAATCTAGGTGCCTCTTATCCGAGATCAGCTCAGAAATCTATTGCTGTTCCATCTACCTCTATTCATCCCTCATCCACTGTTCAAACCGCTTCTTTTCAACCCACACCTCCTCTTGTAAATCCACCCCCACCACCTATCATGGCATCATGGTATGCTCCGTTAGTCCTTCCTGTACCATTAGTCAATCTTCCACAGGACTATCAGTCCAAAATTCCATTATATGATGCTAGCAATGCTATAACAGCATCTCAACATGTGGATAAGATGAATGACTATTTTGACAGAAATGAAATTGACGATGATTCTATCAAACTTAGACTATTTGCTCAAAGTTTGGGGGGAGAAGCAAGAAAATGGTTTAAAGGCTTAACCCCCCATAGTATTAATGATCTCCAAGGCTTCCATCAAACATTCTTAAACAAATGGGAAGTGAGAAAGAATCCTCTCCAAGTCCTTGCTGACTATAACAATCTCCATAAGAACCCTGGGGAAAGTGTACAAGCTTATTGTACCAGATTTAACAGCGTGTATAACGCACATTCCCCTGAACTAAAACCTCCTCAGGGTTCGGCTTTAAAAAAATTTCCTGAAGGGTTTGATCCTGACATGACATATTCACTCAGAGAAAGAGTTTTTTCAACCCTTGAAGATATGCAAAGAGGAGCTCTTTCTGTGGAAGTTAACCTTATGGAGAAGAGGGCAAGGATGAAAGCTGAAAAGAGAGTATCTTTTAGAGAGGAATCCACCCCTTCTACTTCAAGCTCAAAGATGGAAAGAATGATGGAAGAAATGATGAAGAAAATGAGCATTCTAGAGAGAGCGCAAGCAAGTTTAAATCAGAACGCTCCTCAAAACAGAAACCAAAACCAGAATCAGAATATCAGAAGAAATCAACCTCCAAACAGACCCAGGGAAGATGATCAGCAGATCATCCCTCCCTTTCATCAAAACTTTTTAAGTGAGGTTGAGGAAACAGATCAAATAACAGAGGAAGATGACATAAACTTATTTGGGGTAGACGATGATGACTTTGAGGTTCATTATGATAATAAAAAAGGTCTTTATACACCTTACGATGACAGGAGAGATGATAATCAGAATTACTATCCAAATATGGAAAACGCTGTCATAGAGCCTTTAAGAGAATATGAACTCAGAAGTAGATCTAATCAAAAAACCCCCAACAATAAAACCTCTGACAAACCTTCTCAAAACAGCACTGCAACCAAGTCTAAAACAATCAAACAAAAGGACAAAACAGTGGCTGTTAATTCTGGTAATGGTAAAGAGAAAGACACTCAAAATATCGAAAAACAGAGTGCAAACATTAGTAGTACTAGCACCTCGGTTAGTACTCCTGGAAAGACAACTGTTTCAACTGTAGATAAACCAAATCAGCAAGCTGTTATTGCTGATAAAGTGGCAGTAAACAAGGCTGAAGTCAATACTTTGAAGAACCAAAACCTTTTTAGCCTGGAACAGGAAATCTCAAAGATCAAAATCTCTGTTCCTTTGACTGAGTTAGCTGCCTAACATGTATATAGGTCCAAAATTTTGAAGGCTTTGAACTTAGAAGACAATGAAGACACACTCAATCTTAATGATGACCAACCAGAGCTCATTTTTGGTCCAAAGATTGAAGGAAAGTTTCAAGAAGGTCCTGTCCCTCCCTTTTATGTAAGCTTAAACATTCATGATAAAATTCTGCATAATGCTATGCATGACTCAGGCGCTTCCCATAATTTAATGCCAAAAGCTGTAATGGAAAGCCTGGGTCTTGAAATTACCAGACCTTACAAAGACTTGTACTCCTTTGACTCAAGCAGAGTTAAATGTCTAGGATTGATAAAAGATCTCTGTGTTAACTTAACCCAGATTCCAGCCAAATGTTTAGTCATGGATGTTGTTGTGGCTGATGTACCCCCAAAGTATGGAATGCTTTTGTCAAGATCTTGGGGGGCTAAGCTACATGGAACCATGCAGATGGACATGACCTATGCGACTATCCCTGTTTTTAATCAGACTAGAAGAATTTATAGGGAAATCCACATGCAGTACACAGTGACAAGTCAAGACCAGCCTCAAAACTCTCCTTTGTACGTTGTAAGCACAAGCCTCGATTCTTTTATCATGTTTAATGATGAAGCACTTACAGAACAAATCATTTCAACAGAATCAATGGCTGAAACGGAGGAAGAGGGGCACAACGCTGAACTGCCAAAACAGTCTAGTGTGTCTAAAAACCCTAGCAAACTAAATATAGGTCTTAAATTGCAAGTCATCAATCCTTTGAACTTAAAACTCGACAGTCAGAAAGACAATCCTCACCCCGATGAAAAACTTGAGGAATCAAATGATACAAAGCCCATTCACCAAACCGAAAACGTTCCTCTCTGGACTATGTATTTTGATGGGTCATGCACCAAAACAAATGCTGGTGCAGGTGTTTGGATTACTAACACTGAAAATAATCATACAGAGTGTATTTCATGTAAATTAAACTTTCAGTGTTCCAACAACATAGCAGAATATGAATCCTTTCTCGTGAGCATCTTTGAAAAAAGTTAGGTGCAGGGAATCGATATGCTCTGGGGATTGAATTAATCGTAGGCGAGTTAATGGGGGTATAATGCTAATCACCCCGAAATTTAGGGCCTACGATACGATGTCATGGATGCAAGAAGCGTTTAGAGGAGTCCACAACGACTTTTGTCCCAAGAAAAAAGCATTGGCCCACAGTTGCTTCTTTGCTTAACTTTTGTCAGGTAAGACAGTGATTACTACGGATAAAATTCGGACGGCTATCACAGTTAGCAAGAAATATTGGCAGGTGTTTGATGGAGATAAACAAATAGAAGACTTCATGCAATTCAGAAATGAGTTTGAACTCCATAGTTCGGATTCAGATTATGATACAGACTGCAGTGAAGAAAATTTTCTTGGTGAAGAAGAACCGTCTCCTGAGCTTGTGGATATTAACCTTCAGACTAGAAAACTTAGAAACCAAACAGAATTGAGTGCAGAATCTGAAACAGAGGAGTTGGAAACTCTGCATTCTAAGGATGATAGTTTTCCCAAGGGTTTGGCCCCTCTAGAAGAACTGTTTGATTTTAATGATGTGGCCAACAAACCTAAACTGGAACCTGTAGAAACTGAGGTGGAGGAATGTAATATAGACAGTGAGGAAAAACCGAAAATGATCGATCATCCCGAACACTGCCGGCTCATATTAAACTCAAATACTTAGAAGTACATTCAAAGAATTTTACGATGTTTTTGTGGAGGAATGAAGATCTCAAATCCTGCTGAGCACAGAAATGTCTGACACAAAATTCCTCTTAAAGAGAACCAAAAACCATTCAAACAGAAACTGCGCAGAATAAACCCTGTCCAGTTGCCATTGGTGAAGAAGGAAATCATGAAGATGCACGATGTTGGTATTATTGTCCCTATTAGATATTATGAGTGGGTATCTTATCTAGTGTCAGTTAGGAAGAAGACTGGAGAAATCAGGCTTTGTATAGACTTCAGAAATTTAAATAAAGCTTCATTGAAAGACAACTACCCTTTACCCAAGATGGATCATATTTTGCAAAGGGTGGTGGGGTCTAAAATAATTTCTTTGCTAGATGGCTATTCAGGGTATAACCAAGTCTTAGTCCACCCTGATGATCAATTAAAGACAACTTTCACTACACCATGGGGCACTTTCATGTATGTGAAAATGCCTTTTGGTCTAATGAATGCTGGAGCAACCTTTCAGAGAGCCATGGACATAGCATTCTCGGAAGAATTGGGCTTCTTCATCATTGTCTATCTTGATGATGTGACTGTGTTTTCAAAAACAGATGAAGAACACTTAGAACATTTGAGGAAGGTTTTCGAGAAGTGCAGAAAGTTTGGGATATATTTGAACCCTAAGAAGACTTTATTTGGTCTCCAAGAAGGTAAACTTCTTGGGCACATCATTCGAAGAAGGCATAAAGATTGATCCATGAGGATTGAAGCCATATTGCAAATATCTCATCCTTCCCAAATCAAAGTTAACGATCTTCCACTAGTACATCAGTCTCAGCTTTTTGAGAAGGTTCATCCCTAACCTAGCTGAACTCCTTAGGAATATCACAAACATGTTAAAAAAGGAGCAGGGGGTAAAATGGACCTCAGAAGCAAAGACATCCTTTGAACTGGTGAAACAAGCGTTAACCAAGACACCGGTTCTCATAAGTCCTGATTTTTCAAAGGATTTTTATATCTTCTCATTTGCATCAGAACATACCATAGCTGCTGTCCTTTTACAGAAAAATCCACAAGGACAAGAGCAACCCATTGCATTCTTTAGCAAGGCATTAAGGGATGCCCCTTTGAAGTATAACATCATGGAAAAGCAAGCTTTTGCTTTAGTTAAGGCTTTAAAGGACTTCAGAGTATACATCCTCCACTCACACATCATTGCCTTTGTCCCAAATTCAATTTGTTAAGGATATTCTAACACAGGACCCAGATGGTAAAAGAGGTAAGTGGATTGCTGTTATTCTTGAATATGATTTAGAGATTAAACCCACTAAGCTCATCAAAGGCCAAGGTCTAGCTAAATTAATGGAAGAATCAAATTGTGAACTTCTTGATATTAATATGATCGATGATTTGGATAACCAAGAAGAACTCTCAACTCCCGTTGTTGAAGATCATTTTGTGAATTCTCCTTGGTATATTGATATTGTTTATGTTTTTCTTAATCTGAATACACCTCCTGGTTTATCCAAAACAAAGGCAAGATTCCTAAAGTTAAAAGCTGTAAACTATTGCATTATTGATAAATGTCTTTATTGGAAAAATGCGAGTGGTATATTGCTTAAATGTTTGCCTGAGTTTGATGCAGAAAAGATTAAGCAGGAATTCCATGAAGGAGAGTGTGGAGGCCATTTGTACTGGAAGTCAACAGGCAACAAAATTTTGAGGGGTGGTTTCTATTGGCCCACTCTTTTTCCTGATGTACACAAAATGACTACTACTTGTCATAAATGCCAATTGTTTGAGGGAAGAGAAAGTTATTACCCCTTCCTTTGCATCCAATTACTGTTGAAGCCCCTTTTCAACAATGGGGACTTGACTTCATAGGAGAAATCCATCCAGCATCCTCTGCCCAGCACAGGTGGATTCTTACTGCCACAGACTACTTCACTAAGTGGATAGAAGCCATTCCTTGTAGGCAGGCCAATGATTCAGTTATCATTAAATTCATAGAAACCAATATCCTTTCCAGATTTGGCTGTCCTACCAAGATCATCACAGATAATGCAGCAGCATTTGGATCAAAGAAAATGGTGGAATTCTGTCACAAGTACCAGATAACATTGGGACACTCCACAGCCTATTACCCTCAAGGTAATGGACTTGCAGAATCTTCCAACAAAAGCTTAGTGAATATAATAAAGAAACTGTTAGAGGACAACAAGAATTCTTGGCACACAAAGATCATCCATGCACTTTGTGCTGACAGATTAACATTGAAGAAATCCATTGGTATGTCACCCTTCCAGCTTGTGTATGGTACAGATGCAATTTTTCCTAACAGCCTCGGTGTACCAGTTATGAAGTTAATTCAAGAGTTGCAGACTGAAGAAAATGACATAATCAGAAGAATAAATCAGACCATTCATCTTCAGCAAACCAGAGAGGAAGTGTACAACAAAGCATTACAGAAGCAAGACCATATCAAGAAGATATTTGACAGAAGAACAAAAGCCAGCAATTTCAAGATTGGGGACAAAGTTTTAAAGTGGGACTCAAAGAGAGAAGATAAGGGAAAGCATGGTAAATTTGATAATCTATGGCTTGGCCCTTACTCCATTCATTCAGTTGCTAGAAACAATGCATTCTTCTTACAAGAGTTGAATGGAACAGAATTGTTTGGGGGTCCTGTCAATGGCAGGATGCTTAAGCATTATCTTTCTTAAACCATTCTATGTTTTGAAGCCTTTTCCCTTTTCCATTGTAAACATTTCATCCATCATTGCATTCAAAGTTATGAAAAATCAGAAAAATACAAAAACAAAGAAAGAAAGAAAAGAGGGCAGAAATGTAAACAAGAAAGGCAAAGCCCGATGCCAAAAAAGAGGAACAAATCTGAAAGTGTGCAAGCTTAAATGCCACTCCTACAAAACACACTTCTAGTTAGTCAAACTGTTTAATCTTGACTATTTAGCTTTCAATTTTCTGCTGATAGGGTAGTGAATTTGATTTGCCAAACCGTTTAATCTTGGCTTATCAGTAGATAGATTAGGATAGAAATTAAGGTTCAAACATGTTCAAAATCTGAACCCAAGTTTCCAAAGAGAGATGACTCAAAGCTGTTTTATTTTTCTGAGTCATAAAAGAGAAAAAATGGTTCTAATTTGCCCAAAATCTGAATCAGATATCAAGAAAGAGACAGCTCAAAACAAAATTAAAAGCAGAGCTGTAAAGAAAAAGAAGGCCATAATGAGAAACTTTCAGATCTTAAGCCTTCCATTTTGATTTAATTTTCTGCAAATAATAATCTATGTGTAGCTTGTTCTTATGCCATAGATCATAGCAAGTCAAACAACTCAATCTTGACTTGACTATTTTTTAAATTTTTTGTTGTAGAATTTAGAGAATGAAAGTTTGTTGGACTGTTTAATCCCAACAGACAGTAGACTAGGTAGAGAAATATCTGAGCTCAACTGTTTAATCTGAGTTCAGGGAGAAATAAGGAGTAGAAATAGATTAGATTTCCTGTTTTCAAAAGAATAAAATGTTGTGTAAAGAGTTTTCCAATCCAAGTGCACTCTGATGAAGAAAAAATGTTAGATCAGTAGGATTGGGGTAGGTAGAAGTTGTATTGATAAAATCCATCTTTCTTTCATAAACTGATATTATTTTGTCCAAGGAAAAGCAAGAGCAACCAATAGTTCAAAGCACCAGTCAACATCCCAGAGAAATCAAGTCTGAATTCTTGATGCCTTCGAGAAGGCACCATCCCCAAGTGGAGCCACTGACCCAACACCCTGTATTTTTTCATTATATCGTTTCGTGGCTAAATATTCTTTTGCGACCTTCAAAACAAATTCGATCTTTAAAGTTGTTGGTGTAAGTCTTTGGTAAAATCATGAGCTGGCATTAGATCCTCATACTGTGCCTTCTCCCAGCCTCTGATATTCCTCGAAGATCCAAGTCAAATACCGCTGCATCCCCCTTCCTTTCTTCTCCCTGGCCTCCATCTTACCTTCATTTTTCAATTCCTTTTATTTCATAAAAACCCCCACAAGACCATATGTTTTTCCTTACCCCTTCACTAATCTCATTTCCTAAGGTCAAAAACCCAATTTTCAGCCTTATCGAATTTATATTTCCCCTTGCAATTCTTTGAAAAAACCATAGAAAACACATATTTCTATGCGTTAGGCTTAGACCCCTCAGGCTAAGCCCCTGCCTTTTCTTCATCCATATGCCCCGACGCCAGAACCACGTGCTAAGTCAGACAGGCGCTTAACTCTTGAAATTTATTTTCTACCCGAAACATTGAAAAACCTTCGTAAAACACAAAAGTCGGGTTTATTTTATTTTTTCATAAAGTTTTCCGCCAAAGAAATTATGTTAAAAACTCGACCGTCGATCTGCCCCATGGATCAACGGTGCGGAGTACCCCTCACCTGGTGGACCCCCCTCCCCCGCGCTCTTTTCCAAAAAACCATGGTATATATCCCGCACCACCTTTCGTCGAGTGGCGGTTTTATCCCGTCGGCCAGCGATTCCACACGCTGGCCGACACGTGTCCTCCACCTCGTTCTTAAAACCGCCGTCCTTCCGTGTCGCCCGTGCATTATCCTTCGGACTATAGCCCCGCAACGGGATTCACCTCCGCCGTCGGATTCGGGCCCTCCCATCCGACGGTTGAAAATCGCCCGATCTGTTCAGCCTTTAACGGACTTGTCCACCAGTTAAAATTCCCCCGGCGCGTTCGAAAAACGATCCCCGCCGTCGATCTCTGCAGATCGACGACTCTCATGAAAGATCCCGATTCCATCGCACAGTCCACCTTTTTCTCTGCCGACTTTTCGAAACGCTCCCGACCGTTGATCGCAATACGATCAACGGCTCTGATTGCTCCGTTTTCCCGCACGCCCTCCGATGCAGTTTTGTCCATATAACGCAGGATTTTCTCATTTTTCTTGTATTTTGCAGGTTTTAAGGTTCTTTCGTCGTATTTTATGAAAATCTGAAAGATGAGGGTGACGACTCCTGTCCTTCCGTTTAATCCACAGAATCGACCGCAGGGTGAAGAACAATGTTATCAACGAGGTTTCATGAGCCTTGGTTGCTGCGCATCCCTGTAAAGCTTTAAGAATACCGTCGAAATCAACGTAGAGAGAGAATATCGGATATTGAAGACCACAGTGAACCAGAGCAGCAGATTAGTGGACAGATTGGCAGGGATTATGGCTAAGACAGTTATCAAAAGCCTAATCCCTGACCCAGAACACAGATTAAAGTAAAACCTAAAAGTGTTCATCAGACATATTGCCTCCACCGCCAAACTTTGAGGCAAATTGATTCCTCAACCACCGCAGTGCCACCTATTGCCTCAAAATTCTCAATCAGAGGCTGAATTTATTGAACCAGGTCAGATATTATGCCTCGGAACAACCAAAGAAGTTATTTCTGCCCCAGATTTAATGACAGAACGTTTGCAGAGTAACACGAAGTAGTGCGCGAGCCTCAAAAAGTTAAACAAGCTCCCCTCAAGGCACCCCATGTGAGTACAAACTTTGTTAATGCAATGGAACACCTTGTAATCTCTTCATCGGGCTCCCCGAGGGCCGGAAAGACATTAAATCTGCGTGTTGTATTTGAGATCTTTTATCAGATCTCACCTCCTCATATTTCTATAAATACTTCAGTAGAAGATGAGCCAGGGGTTGGTTGTTGATGTAATCGCTGAAGCATTGTAATGTAATTGAGCGGAAGACTCTTGACTGTAAATAGCGGTTTCATAGGCTCTTGGAGCTCTGCTTTTCAAAGATAGGTTAGGTTGTGAAGAGAGATGGATTAAAACATTGGATCTGAAGATTGTAACCGGTTTGAAGCATCAATACAAGCTGATTTATGGGATCTTGGTCTATGCTGATGGTGATGTTATTCTTACTGTGAACTTGTCATTTTATTTCTGTTTTCAATTTGTTTCATTTTCCACTGTAAAGAACAGTTTAAACAGTGTTAGGACCTACTGTATATCAGCAACCTTCTCTGGCTGAGAAATCTTTATTTCAATGTTTTCTTCTAATTGTGTTATTTAGAAATGATTTAATTCAGTCTAAGTACAGAGATGCTGGCATTCCCTCATCTTTTCGTCACAGCTGAATGTTATTTTTAGATGTTACTTTCAATATATGTTGTGTAAGGAATGAATTGAGGAAATCAAAGGTTAGCCCTGAGTCCCTTTCTTGTTTGCTCAACTATTTGATTGTTTCCCTTAGGATGTGTCAAAAGCTGACTAGTTTTGAAGTACTTATCAGATCTTGGGCCATCCTGTGTTGTCTTTGTGATTGTCTTGGAAGTAACTAAGTAAAGAAGAACTAGGAGAGGATCAGGGTGAGTCCCAGCCCACTAGTTTCTGCTCCAAAGGTTGCCTTCAAGTTTCCCTTCGTTTTTAATCTGTGTTCTATTAGAAGTGTATCAAAGGCTGGATAGTTTCAAAGTACTTACCAGATCCTTGTTTGCTTCTATGTTTTTCTTAAGTGCCTGGTCAAAGGCTGGCTAGTTTCAAAGTACTTACCAGATCCTGGGCTGCTCTTTGTTCTGCATCTGTCTTTTCCCTTTCTTATTGTATCACTCCATTCCATAAATCAAACTTCAAAGAGATCCTTAGGCATAGATGACTTGCCCCATAGATCACTCTTGAACCTGAATGTTTCAATTAAATCCTCTTATGACTCCATAGCCCAATGGATTGAAAACTTGCCATCATCTTTCTTCTTGATCGAAGCTTACTCTTTTTCTTGCAACTTCTCACCTTTGAACCTATTTGCATATAGATCTTTCTGCCTCAGACAGAAATTATGTTCAATCATCCGAAAAGACCAAACAAAACCCTTGGACCTCATTACTAGCCTAATATCATTACCCTAAGCTTTCAAAGACAATATCCATCTTTGTACATATTGGAGATATCCCTCTCCGGATTCAGGAGGGCTAGATCCTAGAATCCCAAAGTTGGTTGAAATGATGTTAACTCTGTAATTGGACTTTGCCAATCTTGCTTGTTACAGAGACCTAACATTTCTGGTGACTCCGCTGGGGAAAAAACTCAGAATCTTTCACATTCAAGCCTATTCATCAAGAAGCGTGCGTCTTGGTTCATAGAGCACTCGCTTTATTAACCAGCTAGAGCCACCAGAACCTAACATTTCTGGCGACTCCACTGGGGAAAAAACTCAGAATCTTTCACATTCAAGCCTATTCATCAAGAAGCGTGCGTCTTGGTTCATAGAGCACTCGCTTTATTAACCAGCTAGAGCCACCAGAACCTAACATTTCTGGCGACTCCACTGGGGAAAAAACTCAGAATCTTTCACATTCAAGCCTATTCATCAAGAAGCGTGCGTCTTGGTTCATAGAGCACTCGCTTTATTAACCAGCTAGAGCCACCAGAACCTAACATTTCTGGCGACTCCGCTGGGGATTATGACTTGAGTTTTCATCTTTTTCCCTTTTATTTTCACATGAACCTTGAGAGTAAAAAGAAGCCTTTCCAAGCACTACCAAGAAATGGTAATCATGATGGAACTTGTTTGAATCAGCGACAAACTAGGTCAACCCTAGGATTCTTTTAAGTTTTTGTCTAACCTTGGAAAACCAGCTAGCTTAGCCATAAGGATATACTGTCTTTGTTTCATAACCGTAGCTAAGTTCTGAGGCAAAGTTATGACATTCTTTTAAACCACAAATAAAATCAATTCAAAAAATACCAAAAAACATTTCAGATTGGTAGTAAAACACCAGTTTTTGATATCTTGTTTACACTTAGATGGGTTTTACTCTATACTCTTAAGACAAAGTCTGGAAAGGGCCAGGTAGCCTCCGGGTCTCATCTTATTTTAGGGGTGACATATCTGGTGAATGCCCTCCCAGTCAATCTCTAGTTAGAGTTTGTTGTGTTTTGAGATATCCTTGAAAAGGAATGTTTCACAAACACTGTGGTGGATAGTGTACTCCTTTGAAAACACTCTGGACTTTCCACCTGGCGACTCCACAATCCTGAACATACCTTAAGACTCCACTGGGAAGAACCCTCATCATTACAATACCCTTTTAAACCTGGTTAAAAGGCTGTGGGATTAAAAATAAGAAAACAGATTAGTTGACCTTTCAAAGATTGTCATATCTGGTTGAACTTTTCTTGTTTACTTGGGTCTAAAAACTTAGCATAGTGGCTCCTAAAAAGATTCACACTAGAGCCCATCCTGATCCAGATCCACCTGAGATAGTTGACAACCCGGAAAGAATCCTTAGGAAGTCTCCTAAGATACAATCTTCAACTGTTTTCAGATCACCCCTAAGAGCTAATTCAGTCCCTGAAAACCTTTCAGCTCTTCAGAAATCACAAACAGACTTCTTAAACCCCTTTAGGACTAGGTCATTTGGTGATTTAGATTAGTTAGATTCTGAGTCTTCACATTCATCCCCAGAAAAAGGTGAACCTCTTGGGGATAGAGAATCAACACCTCTTGATTTACATTTTCTACATAATCTAGGTGTCTCTCATCCAAGATCAGCTCAGCAATCTACTGTTGTTCCATTCACTTCTGTTCATCTTTCATCCACTGTTCAAACCACTCCACTTCAACCCACACCTCCTCTTGTAAATCCACCACCTATCATGGCAGCGTGGTATGCTCCCTTAGTCCTTCCTGTACCATTAGTCAATCTTCCACAGGACTATCAGTCCAAAATTCCATTATATGATGCTAGTAATGCTATAACAAAATCTCAACATGTGGACAAGATGAATGACTACTTTGACAGAAACGAAATTGATGATGATTCTGTCAAGTTGAGACTATTTGCTCAAAGTTTGGGGGGAGAAGCAAGAAAATGGTTTAAAGGTTTAACCCCCCACAGTATTAACGATCTCCAAGCCTTCCATCAAACATTCTTAAACAAATGGGAAGTGAAAAAGAATCCTCTCCAAGTCCTTGCTGACTATAACAATCTCCATAGGAACCCTGGGGAAAGTGTACAATCTTATTGTACCAGATTTAACAGCATCTATAATGCACTTTCCCCTGAACTAAAACCTCCTCAAGGCTCAGCTTTAAACAAATTTCCTGAAGGGTTTGATCCAGACATGACATATTCACTCAGAGAAAGAGTTTTTGCAACCCTTGAAGATATGCAAAGAGGTGCTCTTTCTGTGGAAGTTAACCTTATGGAGAAGAGAGCGAGGATGAAAGCTGAAAAGAGAGTATCTTTTAGAGAGGAATCCACCCCTTATACTTCAAGCTCAAAGATGGAAAGAATGATGGAAGAAATGATGAAGAAAATGAGCATTCTAGAGAGAGCGAAAGCAAGTCTAAATCAAAAGGCTCCTCAAAACAGAAACCAAAACCAGAATCAGAATATTAGAAGAAATCAGCCTCCAAACAGACTTAGGGAAGATGATCAGCAGATCATTCCTCCCTTTCATCAAAACTTTTTAAGTGAGGTTGAACAAACAGATCATATAACAGAGGAAGATGATATAAACTTATTTGGGGTAGATGATGATGACTTTGAGGTTCATTATGATAAAAACAAGGTCTTTATACACCTTATGATGACAGAAGAGATGACAATGAGAATTGCTATCAAAACATGGAAAATGCTGTCATAAAGCCTTCAAGGGAATATGAACTCAGAAGTAGATCTAATCAACTAACCCCAAACAATAAAACCTCTGACAAGCCTTCTCAAGACAGAACTGCAACCAAGTCTAAAATGATCAAACAAAAAGACAAAACAGTGGCTGATAATTCTGGTAGTGGTAAAGAGAAAGACACTCAAAATATTGAAAAACAGAGTGCAAACATTAGTAGTACTAGCACCTCGGTTAGTACTCCTGGAAAGACAACTGTTTCAACTGTAGATAAACCGAATCAGCAAGCTGTTATTGCTGATAAAGTGGCAGCAAACAAGGCTGAAATCAATGTTTTAAAGAGTCAAAACCTTTTTAGCCTAGAACAGGAAATCTCAAAGATCAAAATTTCTGTTCCGTTGACTGAGTTAGCTGCCCAACATGTATATAGGTCCAAAATTTTGAAAGCTTTGAACTTAGAAGATAATGAAGATTCACTCAATCTTAATGATGACCAACCAGAGCTTATTTTTGGTCCAAATATTGAAGGAAAGTTTCAAGAGGGTCCTGTCCCTCACTTTTACGTAAGCCTAAACATTCATGACAAAATTCTGCACAATGCTATGCATGACTCGGGTGCTTCCCATAACTTAATGCCAAAAGCTGTAATGGAAAGCCTGGGTCTTGAAATTACCAGACCTTATAGAGACTTGTACTCCTTTGACTCAAGCAGAGTTAAATGTCTAGGATTGATAAAAGATCTCTGTGTTAACTTAACCCAGATTCCAGCCAAATGTTTAGTCATGGATGTTGTTGTGGCTGATGTACCCCCAAAGTATGGAATGCTTTTGTCAAGATCTTGGGGGGCTAAGTTACAGGGAACCATGCAAATGGACATGACCTATGCGACTATCCCTGTTTTTAATCAAACTAGAAGACTTTACAGGGAATCCCACATGCAGTACACAGTGACAAGTCAAGATCGGCCTCAAAACTCTCCTCTCTATGCTATAAGCACGAGCCTTGATTCTTTTATCATGTTTAATGATGAAGAACTTATAGAAAAAATCATTTCAACAGAATCACTGGCTGAAACGGAGGAAGAGGAAAACAATGCTGAACTGCCAAAACAGTCTACTGTGTCTGAAGATCCTAGTAAATTAAACACAGATCTTGAACTGCAAGTCACCAACTCATTAAACTTAAAACTTGACAGTCGAAAAAACAGTCCTCAAACCGATGAAAAACTTGAGGAATCAAATATGACAATGTCCATTCACCAAACGAAAAATCAACCTCTCTGGACTATGTATTTTGATGGGTCGTGCACCAAAACAAATGCAGGTGCAGGTGTCTGGATCACTAGCACTGAAAATAATCATACAGAATGTATCTCATGCAAATTAAACTTTCAGTGTTCCAACAACATAGCAAATTATGAATCCCTTCTCTTAGGCTTGCATCTTTTGAAAAAATTAGGTGCCAAGAAAATCGATGTATATGGGGATTCTGAATTAATCATTAGGCAAGTTAATGGGGAGTATAATGCTAATCACCCCAGACTTAGGGCCTACAGGAACGATGTCATGGATCTTTTGAAAGCGTTTGAGGAGTCCACACTGACTTTTGTCCCAAGAAAAAGAAACATTGCAGCCCACAATTTAGCCTTTGCTGCTAGAACCTGTCCGATACTGTATGATGATACCTCTCAGATAAAATTCAGACCAGCTATCCCGGATAACAAGAAATATTGGCAGGTATTCGATGGAGATAAACAAATAGAAGACTTCATGCAATTCAGAAATGAGTTTGAAATCCATAGTTCAGATTCAGACTATGATACAGACTGCAGTGAAGAAAATTTTCTTGATAAAGAAGAATCATCTCCGCAGCTGGTAGATATAAACCTTCAGACTACCAAACTTAGAAACCCAACAGAATCAAATGCAAGATCTGAAACAGAGGAATTGGAAACTCTACATTCTAAGGATGATAGTTTGCCCAAGGGTTTGGCCCCTCTAGAAGAACTGTTTGATTTTGATGATGTGGCCAACAAACCCAAACTGGAACCTGTAGAAACTGAAGTGGAGGAATGCAATATAGGCAGTGAGGAAAAACCGAAATTGATCAAACTGTCTAAAACTTTACCAGCTCACATTAAACTCAAATACTTAGAGCTGTTCAAAGAATTTTCTGATGTTTTTGCATGGAGTTATGAAGATCTTAAATCCTATGACACTGAAATAATACAGCACAAAATCCCTCTTAAAGAAAACCAAAAACCATTCAAACAGAAACTGCGCAGAATAAACCCTGTCCAGTTGCCATTGGTTAAGAAGGAAATTATGAAGATGCATGATGCTGGTATTATTGTCCCTATTAGATATTCTGAGTGGGTATCTAATCTGGTGTCAGTTAGGAAGAAGACTGGAGAAATCAGGCTCTGTATAGACTTTAGAAATTTAAACAAAGCCTCATTAAAAGACAACTACCCTTTTCCCAAGATGGATCATATTTTACAAAGGGTGGTGGGGTCTAAAATAATTTATTTGTTGGATGGATATTCAGGGTATAATCAAATCTTAGTCCACCCTGATGATCAATTAAAGACAGCTTTTACTACACCATGGGGCACTTTCATGTATGTGAAAATGCCTTTCGGTCTAATGAATGCTGGAGCAACCTTTCAGAGAGCCATGGACATAGCATTCTCGGAAGAATTGGGCTTCTTCATCATTATCTATCTTGATGATGTAACCGTGTTTTCAAAAACAGATGAAGAACACTTAGAACATTTGAGGAAAGTTTTCGAGAAGTGCAGAAAGTTTGGGATATCTTTGAACCCTAAGAAGACTTTATTTGGTCTCCAAGAAGGTAAACTTCTTGGGCACATCATTTCAGAAGAGGGCATAAAGATCGATCCCATGAGGATTGAGGCTATATTGCAAATCTCTCATCCTCGAAATATCAAAGAGTTGCAGTCTTTCATTGGAAAGATAAACTTTTTGAGAAGGTTCATCCCTAACCTAGCTGAACTCCTTAGGAATATCACAAACATGTTAAAAAAGGAGCAGGGGGTAAAATGGACCTCAGAAGCAAAGACATCCTTTGAACTGGTGAAACAAGCGTTAACCAAGACACCGGTTCTCATAAGTCCTGATTTTTCAAAGGATTTTTATATCTTCTCATTTGCATCAGAACATACCATAGCTGCTATCCTTTTACAGAAAAATCCACAAGGACAAGAGCAGCCCATTGCATTCTTTAGCAAGGCATTGAGGGATGCCCCTTTGAAGTATAACATTATGGAGAAACAGGCTTTTGCTTTGGTAAAGGCTTTGAAAGACTTCAGAGTATACATCCTTCACTCACACATCATTGCCTTTGTCCCAAATTCGGTTGTAAAAGACATTCTAACCCAGGATCCAGATGGTAAAAGAGGTAAGTGGATTGCTGTTATTCTTGAATATGATTTAGAGATTAAACCCACTAAGCTCATCAAAGGTCAAGGTCTAGCTAGGTTAATGGCTGAATCAAATTGTGAAGTTCTTGATATTAATATGATTAATGCTTTGGATGACCAAGAAGAATTCTCAACTCCCATTGTTGAAGATCGTTTTGCGAATTCTCCTTGGTATACTCATATTGTTTATGTTTTGCTTAATCTAAATACACCTCTTGGTTTATCCAAAACAAAGGCAATATTCCTAAAGTTGAAAGCTGTAAACTATTGCATTATTGATAAATGTCTTTATTGGAAAAATGCTAGTGGTATATTGCTTAAATGTTTGCCTGAGTTTGATGCAGAGAAGATTAAACAGGAATTTCACGAAGGAGAGTGTGGAGGCCATTTGTATTGGAAGTCAACAGCCAACAAAATTTTGAGGGCTGGTTTCTTTTGGCCCACCCTTTTTCCTGATGTTCACCAAATGACAACTACTTGCCATAAATGCCAATTGTTTGAGGGCAAGAGAAAATTATTACCCCTTCCTCTGCATCCAATCACTGTTGAAGCTCCTTTTCAACAGTGGGGACTTGACTTCATAGGTGAAATCCATCCCTCATCTTCTGCCCAGCATAGATGGATCCTTACTGCCACAGAATATTTCACTAAGTGGATAGAAGCCATTCCTTGTAGGCAAGCCAATGATTCAGTTATTATAAAGTTCATAGAAACCAATATCCTTTCCAGATTTGGCTGCCCTACCAAGATCATCACAGATAATGCAGCAGCATTTGGATCAAAGAAAATGGTGGAATTCTGTCGCAAATATCAGATAACGTTGGGACACTCCACAGCCTATTACCCTCAAGGTAATGCACTTGCAGAGTCTTCCAACAAAAGCTTGGTGAACATAATAAAGAAACCGTTGGAGGACAACAAGAAGTCTTGGCACACAAAGCTGATCCATGCACTTTGGGCTGACAGATTAACTTTGAAGAAATCTATTGGTATGTCACCCTTCCAGCTTGTGTATGGTACAAATGCAATTTTTCGTAACAGCCTTGGTGTACCAGTTATGAAGTTAATTCAAGAGTTGCAGACTGAAGAAAATGACATAATCAGAAGAATAAATCAGACCATTCATCTTCAGCAAACCAGAGAGGAAGTGTACAACAAAGCATTACAGAAGCAAGACCATATCAAGAAGATATTTGACAGAAGAACAAAGGCCAACAATTTCAAGATTGGGGACAAAGTTTTAAAGTGGGACTCAAAGAGAGAAGATAAGGGAAAGCATGGTAAATTTGACAATCTATGGCTTGGCCCTTACTCCATTCATTCAGTTGCTGGAAACGATGCATTCTTCTTACAAGAGCTGAATGGAATAGAATTGTTTGGGGGTCCTGTCAATGGCAGGATGCTTAAGCATTATCTTTCTTAAAACATTCTATGTTTTGAAGCCTTTTTCCCTTTTCCATTGTAAACATTTCATCCATCATTGCATTCAAAGTTATGAAAAATCAGAAAATACAAAAACAAAGAAAGAAAGAAAAGAGGGCAGAAATGTAAACAAGAAAGGCAAAGCCCCATGCCAAAAAAGAGAAACAAATCTGAAAGTGTGCAAGCTTAAATGCCACTCCTGCAAAACACACTTCTAGTTAGTCAAAATGTTTAATCTTGACTAATTAGCTTTCAATTTTCTGCTGATAGGGTAGTGAATTTGATTTGCCAAACCGTTTAATCTTGGCTTATCAGTAGATAGATTAGGATAGAAATTAAGGTTCAAACAAACTCAAAATATGAACCAAAGTTTCCAAAGAGAGATGACTCAAAACTGTTTTATTTTCTGAGTCATAAAAGAGGAAAAACTGGTTCTAATTTGCTCAAAATCTGAATCAGATATCAAGGAAGAGATAGCTCACAGAAAAAAGAAAAATCATAGCTATGAAAAGAAAAGAAAAGAGAGAAGGCCATAATAAGAAGCTTTCAGATCTTAAGCCTTTAAATTTTTGATGCTCAGTTTTCTGCAAATAATAATCTATGTGCAACTTGTTTTTATGCCATAGATCATAGCAAGTCAAACAGCTCAATCTTGACTTGACAATTTTTAAATTTCTGTTGTAGAAATTAGAGAATGAAAGTATGTTGGATTGTTTAATCCCAACAGACAGTAGACTAGGTAGAGAAATATCTGAGCTCAACTGTTTAATCTGAGTTCAGGGAGAAATAAGGAGTAGAAATAGTTTAGATCTCCTGTTTTTTTTGAAAGAATAAAATGTTGTGTAAAGAGTTTGGCTAACCAAGTGCACTCTAAGGAAGAAAAAATGTTAGATCAGTAGGATTGAGTAGGTAGGAGTTGTATTGATGAAATTCATTTTTCTTTCATGACTGATATATTTTGTCGAAGGAAAGCAAGAGCAAGCAATGGGTCAAGCACTAGTCAGCATCCCAGAGAGATCAAGTCTGAATTTTTGATGCATTCAAGAAGGCACCATCCCCAAGTGGAGCCACTGTTAGCCACCTATATTTTTTCATTATATCAGCTGGTGGCTAAATATTCTTTTCAGCTTCTTTCAAGAAACAACGACCCCGAATTTGTTATAAGCGGAAGTCTTTTTGGTAAAATCATGAACTCGTTAGATCCTCACTGCCTTCCTCCCAAATTCTCCGATATTCCTCGAAGATCCAAGTCAAATACCGCTGCATCCCCCTTCCTTTCTTATCCCTGGCCTCCATCTTACCTTCGTTTTTCAATTCCTTTTATTTCATAAAAACCCCCACAAGACCATATGTTTTTCCTTACCCCTTCACTAATCTCATTTCCTAAGGTCAAAAACCCAATTTTCAGCCTTATCGAATTTATATTTCCCCTTGCAATTCTTTGAAAAAACCATAGAAAACACATATTTCTGTGTTAGGCTTAGACACCTCAGGCTAAGCCCCTGCCTTTTCTTCATCCATATGCCCCGACACCAGAACCATGTGCTAAGTCAGACAGGCGCTTAACTCTTGAAATTTATTTTCTACCCGAAACATTGAAAAACCTTCGTAAAACACAAAAGTCGGGTTTATTTTATTTTTTCATAAAGTTTTCCACCAAAGAAATTATGTTAAAAACTCGACCGTCGATCTGCCCCATGGATCAACGGTGCAGAGTACCCCTCACCTGGTGGACCCCCCTCCCCCGCGCTCTTTTCCAAAAAACCATGGTATATATCCCGCACCACCTTTCGTCGAGTGGCGGTTTTATCCTGTCGGCCAGCGATTCCACACGCTGGCCGACACGTGTCCTCCACCTCGTTACCAAAACCGCCGTCCTTCCACGTCGCCCGCGCATTATCCTTCGGACTATAGCCCCGCAGCGGGATTCACCTCCGCCGTCGGATTCGGGCCCTCCCATCCGACGGTTGCCGATCGCCCGATCTGTTCAGCCTTTAACGGACTCTTCCACCAGTTAAACTGCCCCCGGCGCGTTCGAAAAACGATCCCCGCCGTCGATCTCTGCAGATCGACGACTCTCATGAAAGATCCCGATTCCATCGCACAGTCCACCTTTTTCTCCGCTGACTTTTCAAAACGCTCACGACCGTTGATCGCAATACGATCAACGGCTCTGATTGCTCCGTTTTCCCGCACGCCCTCCGATGCAGTTTTGTCCATATAACGCAGGATTTTCTCATTTTTCTTGTATTTTACAGGTTTTAAGGTTCTTTCGTAGTGTTTTATGAAAATCTGAAAGATGAGGGTGACGACTCCTGTCCTTCCGATTAATCCACAGAATCGACTGCAGGGTGAAGAACAATGTTATCAACGAGGTTTCATGAGCCTTGGTTGCTGCGCATCCCTGTAAAGCTTTAAAAATACCGTCGAAATCAACGTAGAGAGAGAATATCGGATATTGAAGACCACAGTGAACCAGAGCAGCAGATTAGTGGACAGATTGGCGGGGATTACGGCTAAGACAGTTATCAAAAGCCTAATCCCCGGCCCAGAACACAGATTAAAGTAAAACCTAAAAGTGTTCATCAGACATATTGCCTCCACTGCCAAAATTTGAGGCAAATTGATTCCTCAACCACCGCAGTGCCACCTATTGCCTCAAAATGCTCAATCAGAGGCTGAATTTATTGAACCAGGTCAGATATTATGCCTCGGAACAACCAAAGAAGTTATTTCTGCCCCAGATTTAATGACAGAACGTTTGCAGAGTAACCCTGATAGTACGCAGAGCCTCAAAGGTCAACAAAAGCTCCCTCCGAGCTTACTTCTTAAGTGTAAACACATTAATGCAATGGAACACCTGTATAATCTCTTCATCGAGCCTCCCAGGGCCAGGAAGACATTAAATCTGCATTAATTGTATTTGAGATCTTTTTATCAGATCTCACCTCCTCATCCTTCTATAAATACTCCAGAAGAAGATGAGTGAGGGGTTGGATTAGTTGGTTGTTAATGTAATTTGCTGAAGCATTGTAATGTAATTGAGCCGGGAAACTCTTGACTGTAAATAGCGGTTTCATAGGCTCTTGGAGCTCTGCTTTTCAAAGATAGGTTAGGTTGTGAAGAGAGATGGATTAAAACATTGGATCTGAAGATTGTAACCGGTTTGAAGCATCAATACAAGCTGATTTATGGGATCTTGGTCTATGCTGATGGTGATGTTATTCTTACTGTGAACTTGTCATTTTATTTCTGTTTTCAATTTGTTTCATTTTCCACTGTAAAGAACAGTTTAAACAGTGTTAGGACCTACTGTATATCAGCAACCTTCTCTGGCTGAGAAATCTTTATTTCAATGTTTTCTTCTAATTGTGTTATTTAGAAATGATTTAATTCAGTCTAAGTACAGAGATGCTGGCATTCCCTCATCTTTTCGTCACAGCTGAATGTTATTTTTAGATGTTACTTTCAATATATGTTGTGTAAGGAATGAATTGAGGAAATCAAAGGTTAGCCCTGAGTCCCTTTCTTGTTTGCTCAACTATTTGATTGTTTCCCTTAGGATGTGTCAAAAGCTGACTAGTTTTGAAGTACTTATCAGATCTTGGGCCATCCTGTGTTGTCTTTGTGATTGTCTTGGAAGTAACTAAGTAAAGAAGAACTAGGAGAGGATCAGGGTGAGTCCCAGCCCACTAGTTTCTGCTCCAAAGGTTGCCTTCAAGTTTCCCTTCGTTTTTAATCTGTGTTCTATTAGAAGTGTATCAAAGGCTGGATAGTTTCAAAGTACTTACCAGATCCTTGTTTGCTTCTATGTTTTTCTTAAGTGCCTGGTCAAAGGCTGGCTAGTTTCAAAGTACTTACCAGATCCTGGGCTGCTCTTTGTTCTGCATCTGTCTTTTCCCTTTCTTATTGTATCACTCCATTCCATAAATCAAACTTCAAAGAGATCCTTAGGCATAGATGACTTGCCCCATAGATCACTCTTGAACCTGAATGTTTCAATTAAATCCTCTTATGACTCCATAGCCCAATGGATTGAAAACTTGCCATCATCTTTCTTCTTGATCGAAGCTTACTCTTTTTCTTGCAACTTCTCACCTTTGAACCTATTTGCATATAGATCTTTCTGCCTCAGACAGAAATTATGTTCAATCATCCGAAAAGACCAAACAAAACCCTTGGACCTCATTACTAGCCTAATATCATTACCCTAAGCTTTCAAAGACAATATCCATCTTTGTACATATTGGAGATATCCCTCTCCGGATTCAGGAGGGCTAGATCCTAGAATCCCAAAGTTGGTTGAAATGATGTTAACTCTGTAATCGGACTTTGCCAATCTTGCTTGTTACAGAGACCTAACATTTCTGGCGACTCCGCTGGGGAAAAAACTCAGAATCTTTCACATTCAAGCCTATTCATCAAGAAGCGTGCGTCTTGGTTCATAGAGCACTCGCTTTATTAACCAGCTAGAGCCACCAGAACCTAACATTTCTGGCGACTCCACTGGGGAAAAAACTCAGAATCTTTCACATTCAAGCCTATTCATCAAGAAGCGTGCGTCTTGGTTCATAGAGCACTCGCTTTATTAACCAGCTAGAGCCACCAGAACCTAACATTTCTGGCGACTCCACTGGGGAAAAAACTCAGAATCTTTCACATTCAAGCCTATTCATCAAGAAGCGTGCGTCTTGGTTCATAGAGCACTCGCTTTATTAACCAGCTAGAGCCACCAGAACCTAACATTTCTGGCGACTCCGCTGGGGATTATGACTTGAGTTTTCATCTTTTTCCCTTTTATTTTCACATGAACCTTGAGAGTAAAAAGAAGCCTTTCCAAGCACTACCAAGAAATGGTAATCATGATGGAACTTGTTTGAATCAGCGACAAACTAGGTCAACCCTAGGATTCTTTTAAGTTTTTGTCTAACCTTGGAAAACCAGCTAGCTTAGCCATAAGGATATACTGTCTTTGTTTCATAACCGTAGCTAAGTTCTGAGGCAAAGTTATGACATTCTTTTAAACCACAAATAAAATCAATTCAAAAAATACCAAAAAACATTTCAGATTGGTAGTAAAACACCAGTTTTTGATATCTTGTTTACACTTAGATGGGTTTTACTCTATACTCTTAAGACAAAGTCTGGAAAGGGCCAGGTAGCCTCCGGGTCTCATCTTATTTTAGGGGTGACATATCTGGTGAATGCCCTCCCAGTCAATCTCTAGTTAGAGTTTGTTGTGTTTTGAGATATCCTTGAAAAGGAATGTTTCACAAACACTGTGGTGGATAGTGTACTCCTTTGAAAACACTCTGGACTTTCCACCTGGCGACTCCACAATCCTGAACATACCTTAAGACTCCACTGGGAAGAACCCTCATCATTACAATACCCTTTTAAACCTGGTTAAAAGGCTGTGGGATTAAAAATAAGAAAACAGATTAGTTGACCTTTCAAAGATTGTCATATCTGGTTGAACTTTTCTTGTTTACTTGGGTCTAAAAACTTAGCATAGTGGCTCCTAAAAAGATTCACACTAGAGCCCATCCTGATCCAGATCCACCTGAGATAGTTGACAACCCGGAAAGAATCCTTAGGAAGTCTCCTAAGATACAATCTTCAACTGTTTTCAGATCACCCCTAAGAGCTAATTCAGTCCCTGAAAACCTTTCAGCTCTTCAGAAATCACAAACAGACTTCTTAAACCCCTTTAGGACTAGGTCATTTGGTGATTTAGATTAGTTAGATTCTGAGTCTTCACATTCATCCCCAGAAAAAGGTGAACCTCTTGGGGATAGAGAATCAACACCTCTTGATTTACATTTTCTACATAATCTAGGTGTCTCTCATCCAAGATCAGCTCAGCAATCTACTGTTGTTCCATTCACTTCTGTTCATCTTTCATCCACTGTTCAAACCACTCCACTTCAACCCACACCTCCTCTTGTAAATCCACCACCTATCATGGCAGCGTGGTATGCTCCCTTAGTCCTTCCTGTACCATTAGTCAATCTTCCACAGGACTATCAGTCCAAAATTCCATTATATGATGCTAGTAATGCTATAACAAAATCTCAACATGTGGACAAGATGAATGACTACTTTGACAGAAACGAAATTGATGATGATTCTGTCAAGTTGAGACTATTTGCTCAAAGTTTGGGGGGAGAAGCAAGAAAATGGTTTAAAGGTTTAACCCCCCACAGTATTAACGATCTCCAAGCCTTCCATCAAACATTCTTAAACAAATGGGAAGTGAAAAAGAATCCTCTCCAAGTCCTTGCTGACTATAACAATCTCCATAGGAACCCTGGGGAAAGTGTACAATCTTATTGTACCAGATTTAACAGCATCTATAATGCACTTTCCCCTGAACTAAAACCTCCTCAAGGCTCAGCTTTAAACAAATTTCCTGAAGGGTTTGATCCAGACATGACATATTCACTCAGAGAAAGAGTTTTTGCAACCCTTGAAGATATGCAAAGAGGTGCTCTTTCTGTGGAAGTTAACCTTATGGAGAAGAGAGCGAGGATGAAAGCTGAAAAGAGAGTATCTTTTAGAGAGGAATCCACCCCTTATACTTCAAGCTCAAAGATGGAAAGAATGATGGAAGAAATGATGAAGAAAATGAGCATTCTAGAGAGAGCGAAAGCAAGTCTAAATCAAAAGGCTCCTCAAAACAGAAACCAAAACCAGAATCAGAATATTAGAAGAAATCAGCCTCCAAACAGACTTAGGGAAGATGATCAGCAGATCATTCCTCCCTTTCATCAAAACTTTTTAAGTGAGGTTGAACAAACAGATCATATAACAGAGGAAGATGATATAAACTTATTTGGGGTAGATGATGATGACTTTGAGGTTCATTATGATAAAAACAAGGTCTTTATACACCTTATGATGACAGAAGAGATGACAATGAGAATTGCTATCAAAACATGGAAAATGCTGTCATAAAGCCTTCAAGGGAATATGAACTCAGAAGTAGATCTAATCAACTAACCCCAAACAATAAAACCTCTGACAAGCCTTCTCAAGACAGAACTGCAACCAAGTCTAAAATGATCAAACAAAAAGACAAAACAGTGGCTGATAATTCTGGTAGTGGTAAAGAGAAAGACACTCAAAATATTGAAAAACAGAGTGCAAACATTAGTAGTACTAGCACCTCGGTTAGTACTCCTGGAAAGACAACTGTTTCAACTGTAGATAAACCGAATCAGCAAGCTGTTATTGCTGATAAAGTGGCAGCAAACAAGGCTGAAATCAATGTTTTAAAGAGTCAAAACCTTTTTAGCCTAGAACAGGAAATCTCAAAGATCAAAATTTCTGTTCCGTTGACTGAGTTAGCTGCCCAACATGTATATAGGTCCAAAATTTTGAAAGCTTTGAACTTAGAAGATAATGAAGATTCACTCAATCTTAATGATGACCAACCAGAGCTTATTTTTGGTCCAAATATTGAAGGAAAGTTTCAAGAGGGTCCTGTCCCTCACTTTTACGTAAGCCTAAACATTCATGACAAAATTCTGCACAATGCTATGCATGACTCGGGTGCTTCCCATAACTTAATGCCAAAAGCTGTAATGGAAAGCCTGGGTCTTGAAATTACCAGACCTTATAGAGACTTGTACTCCTTTGACTCAAGCAGAGTTAAATGTCTAGGATTGATAAAAGATCTCTGTGTTAACTTAACCCAGATTCCAGCCAAATGTTTAGTCATGGATGTTGTTGTGGCTGATGTACCCCCAAAGTATGGAATGCTTTTGTCAAGATCTTGGGGGGCTAAGTTACAGGGAACCATGCAAATGGACATGACCTATGCGACTATCCCTGTTTTTAATCAAACTAGAAGACTTTACAGGGAATCCCACATGCAGTACACAGTGACAAGTCAAGATCGGCCTCAAAACTCTCCTCTCTATGCTATAAGCACGAGCCTTGATTCTTTTATCATGTTTAATGATGAAGAACTTATAGAACAAATCATTTCAACAGAATCACTGGCTGAAACGGAGGAAGAGGAAAACAATGCTGAACTGCCAAAACAGTCTATTGTGTCTGAAGATCCTAGTAAATTAAACACAGATCTTGAACTGCAAGTCACCAACTCATTAAACTTAAAACTTGACAGTCGAAAAAATAGTCCTCAAACCGATGAAAAACTTGAGGAATCAAATATGACAATGTCCATTCACCAAACGAAAAATCAACCTCTCTGGACTATGTATTTTGATGGGTCGTGCACCAAAACAAATGCAGGTGCAGGTGTCTGGATCACTAGCACTGAAAATAATCATACAGAATGTATCTCATGCAAATTAAACTTTCAGTGTTCCAACAACATAGCAAATTATGAATCCCTTCTCTTAGGCTTGCATCTTTTGAAAAAATTAGGTGCCAAGAAAATCGATGTATATGGGGATTCTGAATTAATCATTAGGCAAGTTAATGGGGAGTATAATGCTAATCACCCCAGACTTAGGGCCTACAGGAACGATGTCATGGATCTTTTGAAAGCGTTTGAGGAGTCCACACTGACTTTTGTCCCAAGAAAAAGAAACATTGCAGCCCACAATTTAGCCTTTGCTGCTAGAACCTGTCCGATACTGTATGATGATACCTCTCAGATAAAATTCAGACCAGCTATCCCGGATAACAAGAAATATTGGCAGGTATTCGATGGAGATAAACAAATAGAAGACTTCATGCAATTCAGAAATGAGTTTGAACTCCATAGTTCAGATTCAGATTATGATACAGACTGCAGTGAAGAAAATTTTCTTGATAAAGAAGAATCATCTCCGCAGCTGGTAGATATAAACCTTCAGACTACCAAACTTAGAAACCCAACAGAATCAAATGCAAGATCTGAAACAGAGGAATTGGAAACCATGCATTCTAAGGATGATAGTTTACCCAAGGGTTTGGCCCCTTTAGAAGAACTGTTTGATTTTGATGATGTGGCCCACAAACCAAAACTGGAACCTGTAGAAACTGAAGTGGAGGAATGTAATATAGGCAGTGAGGAAAAACCGAGATTAATCAAACTGTCTAAAACTTTACCTGCTCACATTAAACTCAAATACTTAGAACTGTTTAAAGAATTTTCTGATGTTTTTGCATGGAGTTACGAAGATCTTAAATCCTATGACACTAAAATAATACAGCACAAAATCCCTCTTAAAGAAAACCAAAAACCA
>CM076571.1:790352904-790509809 GCA_034641835.2 Pinus albicaulis
TAGGTTTATTTGGCTTTTTGTTGCTAGATTACCTTTTGGTACTAGGGGGATCGATCTTGTCCACAAGATTGATTAATCTGCCCAAAAAAAATCCCAAGTTGCTAAGCTAGAGAAAGGAAAACAGGAAATGGCACAACTTGTTACAGGCCACTGTACAAATTATACACTGCATAATACTCCATTTACAGAATCCAATGTTGAAATTCTTGAGGGAAAAAAGGATCCTACAGTAGGATTCAGAGAAATGCGGGTTCTAGATATAGAATACCAACAAAATCATGTTCAGATAAATGTCTGTATTAAAGGAGAGATGTTTTCCCTCACTGCAATTTTAGATTCTGGTGCTCAATAAGGAATTTAATCTTGGAGATTTAAAAGCACAATTTTTTTTTTTGATTTGTTCAGGTTTAATATTTTTTTTTTGAAATTGATGCTTGCGAAAAGGCAGAGTTGTTATAACGAAAAACATGATGGAGTTCATTATTGATACAACAAACTTTTCGAAGGATATTGTGTCATCTGAGTTTCTGGTCGGCTGGAAGTGTGCTCCTAAAGCCTTGGCGTTGATCCTCCATTGTTTAGAGATAGTGGATAATGAACTTCAAATAAAAGACAAAAGAATAGATAAAACCAAAAACAACGAAGACTCGTACTGGAAGAGAACGTCATTGGAACTTTGGAGAGGCCAAAACGAAGACTCGTGAGTATGTGTTTAGCTCCCTATCTAACGGGCACCCACACCTGCACCAGCACATTCGGCTCAGTGGACTCGGAATCCTTTATGTACCTCAACACCTGCACCTGTCCCCATCTGAAATGTTGAATAGTGTAGAGGAAGGAGTGGTGGAGAGGCGACTGCTGACTGCAACGCACTTAGCGAGGACATGCAGGTCTCTTCCATCCATATCTCCTAGTTGTACAAAAGTCAATTAAAAAATTTTTGAGCATATGTCAAAATCAAAAGGCCGATAACAAAGTTTTGTGATTGGGTGGAGTGAACAATGTTTTCTCACCTAATCCCATAAAGAAAACACCTCCTGCATAATTAAAGAACAATCAAGTAACTTGTAAGGCTTCTGTAATTCAACTGACACCAACAACCCAATGGTCAAGAATTTTCTCTCTTTAATTGACACCAGCAACCCAATGGTTGAGAATTTACTATCTTTACCTTCACTTACACGCCATCATGCCCATTGGTCTTGCTCTTTCTCAATGATCTCATCACAAACACCACTGCTCCCACCTGCCTTTTGAACACACTCCACGACCACCTGTGTTAATATGCAGATTTCTCTTTCCTCTTAATGTTTTTTCCATGTTATTGCCCCTCTGCTTGATAGGAATGTTGTTGACTATATGTATATTAAAGTATATAAATTAAAAAAAATGGGAGAATTTGTTTCTAGAATATTTTTTACCTTAATTTTTTTTTTATAGGTGGATCGATTTTTTTCTAAATTATACTAATTTTAAATTAGGAAAATTAATATTGTTACAAATATTTTAAAGTTAAGATTTATTATGAGTACGCATAAAATATTTTAAAAAAAAAAAATTACTCTTTGAAGTGTCATAAATACAAGGGCTATATAGTAATTAATATATTATGGGCTTAGTTTATTTAAATTAGAAAATAATAAAGATAAAAATTTCATCACAAAAATAAAACAACTAATAAAATATTGTATTACTGAATGCCACTATCGAAAATTGGGAAATATGATTAACTGTATTGTTTATATGACGTATATATATATATATATATATATATATATATATATATATATATATATATATATATGTATGTATGTATGTATGTATGTATATATACATATATATACATGATATATATATATATATATATATATATATATATATATATATATATATATATATATATATATATACAGATATATATATATATATATATATATATATATATATATATATATATATATATATATATATATATATATATATGTGTGTATATATATATATATATATATACACATACATATACATACATATATACATATACATATACATATACATATACATATACATATATATGTGTGTGTGTTTTTAATATAATAACAAGTCATTTTACATTGAAAATATGGAAAAAATTTATAATTCATGAAAATGGAATTAATAAAAAAATGAAAAAAAAAATCAAAATGTGAAATGAAAAGGAAATAAAACTAAAAACAAAAAATAGTAACTAATAGAAATGAAAGTTACTAAAGAGCCTACTTCAACCAATCACCTTATAAATGAATAAATTTAAATAATAATAAAAGATAACAAAAATTGAGTTCTCAAATTTGTTAAACTATGGATAAGAGGAGAAATTTTTGGTCAAAGACAAACTAATACCATGATGACAAATTCTTTGGATTCATAACATTTTAGGAATTTTCCAATACATTGTTTCACTATAGATCTTATTAAAGTTTGATTTTAGTTTAACAATGTTGATTTTCTTCTTTAAACTTGTTAAAACAATGATATTTTTTTTTTATTTTCTAAATTATGGTTGATCATCTCTTTATGGTATCTTAACTTTCTCTTATCCTCTAATTTTATATCAAATTACAATTTTCTCCTTCAATTTACATGTAATAATAATTTTAATATATTGTAAATGTGTCTCTTCCTCCATACCCCAATCATTTCCAACAAGACTTGGCATCGTTATTCTAGCCTTGCTTAAGCCACAAGGAGTTTTAATTGGAGTTTGAAGCAACCTTAGGAAGTCTCTTGCATGGAGGAGTGTCCATGCCTACCCTTTTTCCACCTTTCGGTTACTTTTAGGGTCTCCCATGCCCGCATATGTTACTATTAGATTTCTCCTGAACTTGGATTATACAAACCCAACACCTAATCATAGAAACTTTTAAGGGAAAAATTAAGGGGCTTTTAATTTTAGTTGGGAAATTTTTTTTTACAAAGGGTTTGACAATGCATTGCACATTATTTATTTTTTGAAAAAAAAAGTTGTAAAATATTAGCCCATGGGAATTTAATCGGGAGAGTAATTTCACCTTGCAAAATTCAAACTACATCCTCACATTCACCCTATTTTTCTAGTAATGACAAGTATCAAGATATACTTCTCCTTAGTGTTATGGGAATGCCAATTATTTGGATTTATTTCATCTTATGGAATTTCTCTTTACTCTATTCTAATTTTACATTCACCCAAATTTGTTGGAATATTTGTTTTTAAGTAAAATGTATCCCACACTTCATGGAATGGGGGGTTTGTAGGAATTAAAGTTTTACAGGGGAGTCATTATTTAAGCAACTATGTCAATGGAATTCGATCAATTTTTCAGGAAGCAGTGGAGCAAAAAACTTAGATTGATGCAATGGTGGAAGAATACAAATCCATCATGAAGTACTGTGTTTGGGAAGTGGTCCCAAGACCTGAAGAAAAATCATTTGTGGGTTCAAAATGGATCTTAAAAGCTAATAATGTAGCAGACAGAAGCATAGAAAATTATAAGGCCATATTTGTGGCCAAAGAATTCTCTCAAGTTGAGGGAATTGACTATGAGGAAATATTTGCACCCGTGGCAAGGTATTCATCCATTAGTTCAATTCTTGCATTGGTTTCACAGATGAGGTGGAAGATCCATCATATGGATGTAAAAGTAGCATTTCTGAATGGTTTTATTGAGGAGGAAGTGTACACAGAGAAACTAGAAGGAATTGAGACATATGATCGGAAGTCTCATGTGTGTAGACTCAGGAGAGCATTGTATGGTCTCAAACAGACACCCTGATTGATAGTTATCTCACTGGATTTGGCTTCAACAAAACTGAAGCAAATGCGAACATCTATCATATCTTTGTAGAAGGTAAATTGCTTATCAATGTTTTATATGTTGATGATTTAATATTGATAGGTGATGAGTAGATGATCTGATCTTACACTACTTCCTTGGGCTGGAAGTATGGCAAGGTGATGGTGAATTGTTTGTGTCTCAAGACAAGAATGCCACCAAGATACTACAAAGTTTTCACATGGAGATTTGTAAGCCCATGGACACACATCTAGCGACATACTGGAGGAAGGAGGATGCCACTTCAGGTGAAGAGGTTGATGCTAGCATTTACCGGCGACTAGTGGGTTTACTGATGTATCTTGTAAACTCATGACCAGACATGTTATGTAGTCAAGTAGCTAAGGCAAGCTATGGTTAAGGTGACCAAATTGTATTGGAAGGCAAAAAAGAATATATTGCAGTACCCCAAAGGCACTACCCAGTATGGATTATGGTACATACAGACAGAGGGAGTGAATTTGCAAGGCTTCATAGATGCAGATTGAGTAGGGAGTCCATCTGATAAAAAGATTACATCAGGTGCTACCTTCAATATTTGGTCCTTGACAATTTCTTGGTATAATAAGAAACACAGGTTTGTGGTGCTCAGCTCAACATAAGTTGAATACATGGTTGCAACTCAAGAAACATGTGAGGAAATATGAATGAGGAAGATACTTGTGGGATTTATCAGTCAAGAGCTAGATCAATTGTGATCTATTATGATAATCAAAGTTGCATTAACCTCTCCGAGAATCTGTTATTTTGTGATTGGTCCAAGCATATTGATATTTGGTATCATCATTTGCGGGATTGTGTGTAGAGGAGGATAATATTTCTACAATACATTCTGACCATGGAACAAGATGCTAAAATCTTGTCAAAATATTTTTCAAGAGGGAATTTTGAATTCCACAAGTGTGGGATAAGGGTGGTTCAAATTCCCTTTCTTGCTAAGAGGGAGTGTTGAGAAAGTGTAGCAAGAAAGGATCAATTTGACTTTAGCATTAGTCAAATTGAGTAAATCGAATTTCCACATCAGTAGGACAACTTAGAGGCAGCCAACTAGTGTGAAATGGCCCTTGTCACTCAGCTATATCAAAATATTTAAGTTATTTGGCTTGGATTTTAGTTATGCATGTGTTCATTGCTAAATTTCAGCAGTCTAGTTCAGTTATTGTTAGTTGTACTCAGATAACTACCCTCTAACAATTAATAGAGTTAGTGGAGGATAAATTGTGCAATTTGAAATCAATTTAACTCAGAGATTTGCCAATTAACTAATCAATCAACCCAAAATAACCTATGCATGCATAGGAATTCCAATTTCCAAGCTAGAGTGGAGGAATCAAGGCAGTGTAACATTAATTGTATACTAGGCAGAGTATACATGTGTTACATGAAGTGAAAAGATCAATCCTTGGGAGTTGTGCAAGGTAATAGGGGCTTGTCCCTATTTTTTAGGAGCCCAATTAGCTCATATTTTCACAAGGAAATATGATAGTGGAGGCAAAAAAAATATTCTAAGTGTTGGCCAACGTTGCTAATTCAGTAGCGAGAAATTTTTTTCTTTTTCCAGTGGAGCTCAGAGCGAGTGTATGCAATTGTAATTGTTTCTTTATTTAACTGATTAATGCAAAAAGGCTTAAGGGTTTTTTCACATTTATGTTCTCATAGAAACATTTGTGTACTTGTGAATTTGATTGATGCATGTTTGTGCATGTTGTTCTAAATTGTGAATTCATTTCCACGAAGTAGTAGAGTACAATTGTGTCTCTTGATTTAGATTAAATTTCTTGAGAAATTGCAGATCTATCACCATAATTTCTACATTTACCATAATTTTCAAAATAACTTGTCTTAGGTTTTCATCAATGCCAAAGCAGAACATTGTTGGAAATATTGGCATTGATGTCAACCAGGAGAAGTAACAAACAACCAAGGATAGTAGCATAGGGCCAAGGGCATTAGTAGGGATTGTCTGGAATATTGACAATGACATGTGTTCCATGGAGAAGTGCCCATGCTTACCCTTTTTCCACCTTTGGGTTACTTTTAGGGTCTACGAAGCCAGCATATGTTACTATTAGATTTCTCCTCAACTTGGATTCTACAAGCCAACATCTAATCATTGAAAATTTTAAGGTCGAAATTAAAGGGTTTTTAATTTTAGTTGGCCAATTTTTTTACAAAGAGGGATTAGAAAATGCATTGCACATTTTTTTTTAAATAGTTGTAAACGATTAGCCCATGGAAATTTTATGGGGAGAGTAATTTTTCTCTACAAAATTCAAACTACATCCTCATATTCACCTTATTTTTCTAGTAATGGAAAGTATCGAGATATAGTTTGCCCTAGTTTTATGGGAATACAAATTATTTGGATTTATTTCAACTTACGGAATTTATCTTTACTCTATTCTAATTTTCCAGTCACCCAGATTTGTTGGAATTTTTTTTAAAGTAAAATTATCCCACACTTCATGGAATGGGGGTTTTATAAGATTTGGATTTTTATAAGGGAGTTATTACATCGTTATTTAAACAACTAGCAATGGAGAATGAGCCAAAAATTAGATCAAAAATTCAGTTCTTCCTAGCTTAATTGACATCTAGCACCTTCTTTATTATTTCGTAAGCACCCATCGACATGTGTGTTCTTTGAATGTTCAAATGAAGAAACTATCATGCATTAAAATATGATTATGATTATTAAAATTTTACCTTGTTTTTTTTTATCTAATTAAATGGTTATGAATTCATTAAAGAAGTCCATTTTTTTAGTCAATGAGGACATCCTACCTTCCACATAACCTTTGCCAAAAAATAAAGAAGAAAATTCCACCTGAAACCATTTATACTATGGAACACTAGCTTAACATAGGTATTTTGTGATATATTTTTGCGTGAAGAGTTATAACTAAAGCTCAAGGAGGACACCATGTTCCTTTGGGAGGACAAGGGAGGAAAATCTAGAATGAGGTTTCCATTTATTTCTCACATGGTTGTGAGAGGTAAATAGGTTTTTCATTGCAGTTTGACATATATAGATTCAATATCTTACATTCCCCTTTCTATGAGTTCACCTTTTTGCACTTGGGTATTATCCTAAACAAGACCACTAGGTGATAAAGCATGGAAAACCTAATCTCTCCCTGGATAGTGCTTGGTATGTAATCCTCTAGTTAATACCACCATATCTTTAACCCCAACCTCACATATAAAGAAACCATTTGTAGCCCCATAATCCTCACGACATTGATCTTATCTCTAACCACACCCATTTTTGTTACTTTGTAAGCTATATATTTGAGCCCCCACCTTTGATTGTGATGACTTCATAAAAATCAAATCAAGTCATATAAAAAATTATTATATTAAAGAAAAAACAAAAATATCTACCTCATCCTTTTACTTTCTCTTCATTTTCTTTGTTTTGCAACTTCGGATCTAATTTTTGAATGTTTGGTCTAGGTTGCTAGATCAATGTGTTTTTATGTTTTGTTTATTTTATATCTCATTATTGTCAATGAATGTCATAATTATGTTTTTCTCCTAGAAACGGCATAACTAGGGTATTGTGTGAGTTTACAGAAAAATCCTTATTTAACCCATATTTCATCATTAAATCATATTTTATTTTTATCTTATGATGAGTTAACAATGATTAGGAATACATGTTGAATGAACCATTGTGATCCCATTGATTTTACATACCTATTTGAGCTAGTATTGATGTTTAATTTTGGTTTATATGTTGTGTTGGTTCAACCTTTGAATGCTTGAATGACTAAGTTGTTTGACATAACTTTGGTATCACTACTTAGTTATATGGTACTAATTCATTTATTCCTTTGAATGTAATCAATGTTGAGTTACATTTCTAGTCATGGGAATTTCTAGGTCATTATAAAGTCTAATCATATCCCACCACTATAAGCATCCAACAAATGCAATGCCACTATAAAATATCTTAAATATATTGTTGCATTTTGATGGTGCGATCTCTATTTTTTATGTTATTTGCAAGTGAACTATATACATGAAAGCATTGAAGTATTGGCATAGCTAGTGCACACTAGTAATTAGTACTTAACCCTAATGCTTTATGGTTGGTGCATTGGGCTATATCCGTTATTGAATGGCACTCTTTTTTTATCTATGGTTTGTAATAGCTTTAAATAATCATGGTAACACTCCTTTCATTAAAATATCATACGTTATAGTTTTCTTTATTCATGTGATAATGCATCTCTCATTGCAAGATTTAAAATGTCATCTTTGATATTATAAATATTGTGTATATTGATTTCTTTTTCTTGCATAGAGAGTCATCTATTTGATTTAGATATCTTCTAAAACATACTTGGAAATATAGTGACTAATTTTGGTCTTACTTTGCAAATTCTTCATGAGCAAAGTTTTCGAGCAAGCATAGAATTATTTCTGAAATGTAGTTTGACATTCACAAAAGCATCAAGCTTTCTATTTCTTGAAAGAAACAAAATGTAAAAGTTATTTAGGTTTGTGATCTTTTTAACATTTTCCTGATATAAATACATTGATTGAATTAGTGATAAGAGTTTAAAGTATTTATTTTAGTCATATCAGGAATATAACTACTATTATCTATCTATACTAGAACCCACATTTTAGTGGAACTACTTGACCTCTAAGGTTGATATCATAGAAAGTTTTTCAACCTCTTATCACAAATTTGAATGTGTTGAGGGCTATTGATATTGGGTAATTATCCACATACCATTGTACTAGACCTCAATTGAATGTGTTGAAGGATATTGCAAAGTTACTAACCATAGCCACTTGAAGGGTCTAGCCTTAGCTGTCATGATACCTATTCTTCTCATTGTTTTCTCCTCATGTAATAGCATACCTGACAAGGTTCACTCAAGTTTGATATGAACTTGGAGGGGTTGGGGAGCTGCAAATCACGACTTGGTAAGCCTAACTCTTCTAGGTCTTCCAAAAGCCCAACACAACTATCAGGACTGTATGAATGGAAGGGACAAATTACCAAATTGAGAACACTTGTGGTTCGATTTGGTACAGGAAGAATTCAGGAAAAATACCAAAGATGGAGTTTCATCCAAAGGAGAGGATGAAGAAAATTTTGCATTGGTTGGAAAGGGAAAAAAATCTCAAACCACAGTAGAATCTAACCAAGGTAGCAAGAAGAAATGCTTGTCCAAAGTAAAATTCTTCAATTTTCATGAATAAGGGAACTATGCTACAAAGTATCTGCACAAGAAGTATGGGAATAAACCTGGGGGAGTAGGAGGTGAAGCACTCACTTCAAAATTTGAATTAGAATTCACCCTGATCGCATGCATGGCCATCATTGTGATGGGGAGCGTGTGGTACTTGGATTCAAGTGTCACATTTCACATGACTGGGTGTAGAGAGTTATTTAGTGACCTGGAGGAGAAGGATCTCCATATGCATATTAAACTTGGGGATGATGGGTGGTATAGTGCTACTGGTATAGGAACTGTAACCCTTAAGAGGGAGTTGGGCTCCCACATTCGACTCAAGGATGTTATGTTTGTATCGAGCTTGAAGAATAACTTAATCTCTATAGCAATCGCAGAGGATAAAGGCAAATAATTTATTTATTGAAATACCTTGGTGGTGTCACTTCAATTGTGAGAAACTCATATAAAGTCGTTTGTGGGTGGGTGAGTGATCAGGAGTTCATAAACTTTAATCAAAATTCAAAGTGCTCAAAACTGTGCTGAACCTAAGTGATTGGGTAGATCTCGTCTTCCTGATTCCTGCGCCGTGAACGGTTCAAAAACCTGTCATATGAGGGAGATATTGCGTTCTATTCGATTTCCAAAATAGCTAAATTTTGTGACAGGTTTGACTGGGATGCTTAGTCAACATGAGGTGCACATTCAGCAAAATAGGAATATTCCTAAGAATATTTTATTTTCTCAAAGTGGTGAAATGTGATTAGTTGGATGGTTCATTAGAGGAATTTTGAGGTCTAAAATGGGCCTCCTAAAGAAATAATAAAATAATAGCTAAACCAATAAAATAATATTTATGAATTTTCAATTCACTTTTTGCACCACAATCCATGTAATCATGGTTAAATTAAATTCAAAAGTTGTACCAAAATACAATTAATAAACAAATTGTATTGATGTAACTATAAATAAGAATGAGTTTTTCAAGGAAAAATCATTATCATTGAACAACTAATGCATTTGTCCTTTGTACTTAAATAACTTAAAATAAAATATAAATATAAATTCATAAATTCTTAATTATATATGTTATTAATTAAAATTTGTATTATTTAAATTTTATAATAACATATAATTAATGTACTATATAAAAATAATATAATATAATATAATATAATAAATGTAATATATTATGTTTTATGTATGGATTTCATATTATAAATTAAATTGATTTTAGTAATATATAATATAAAAAGGAATATAATATATATTCTATGTAATTTAGGTTATTTTTCATAATATTATATATAATAATATATAATATTAATTTAATCATAATGAAATGAATTGAGTTATATTTAAAATTAAAGAAAAAAAGTATTGAAATAGATTTAATTTATATTTATACGTATAATATAATATTTATATACATTGAAATTATTATTTTTTTGCCCCAAACTATGCTGAACCTAATATAATTGTTTTCAACATACAAAACTAATATACCATTTTTCATCATACAAAACTAAAATGTTTTTTTTTTTTTTTCTCTAATTTGAATATTTTTGTATTGTTATTAATATTATAATAATATTATTTATAGATTTGATTTATCCTAAAATTAAAAAGTTACATTTTTATTTATTTTGATTTCATATGTATAATATATATGTATGGATATGAACTTCTAATTATTTTGAAATTGTAATATTAAATAAAATGAGATGAATATATAATATAAAAATAAATATAATAAAATATACAAATATAATATTTATTCAAAAGTGTGTAAAGACATGAAGATTGTGTAGGGATATTCATTGTTTCTTTCAAAAAATATGAAATGACAATAATAATATTTTATTCAAAAAGTGTTAAATGACATTTATTATGAGTACTTTACTTTATGACTTTAAAAGTACTTAGAGCACTATAGTGGTTAACCATGAGATTTTATCCACCATTGATAATGTGACAAGTAAGTACCTTTAACTCAAGCAATGCCACCTCAACCATTATGGATGATGTCATCCCCTAAAATATGATTGGTTCTCATAAAGTGAATTTTGATTGTACATTTTTCTTAGGAGGCCCATTTTAGACCTCAAAATTCAATGGGACGGTGGTGTAAAATCTTATGAGGTCCGGGGGATTCGACCCCATGATCTCCAGCCTGCGTGCAAAGTCTTCCACCATCCACATTGTGTGTTGAGTCTTAACTACTAAGGGGCGCAAGACATATTTAAAGTTTATCAAAGTTCATGTTGGGGCTTGGGACCACCGGCGGTCCCAACCCGCTGGTTGTCCAAGTGTTGTGGTCACATGCCACTATAACTCGCTGCAACATCAATTGTCACGATGACAACACATTCCAAAAACTGTTTATGTTTAATAGAGATTTATCACATGCCACTCTTTGCGGTCAGGTGTAACGATTAGACCTGACATCTAAGTTAACTCCGACTTCAACTCTGACTCAACCACAGTTTTCGGTGTTGGTTCCGCTCCAAAATTTAATGTAACCAGGGTTTCGGGGGTTGGCATGTGGCTACCTCCACCCCTTAACAGTTTAAATTTAATATTATGGTTTGGGACTGGAGGTTAGACTTAGTGCACCACCAAATTTCTGGAAAATGGCCAATTTTAACTGCAGATAGGTGCAGTTCTCCACATTTAGTGGAGGATTTCTAGGACTTATTGGGAAAAAGGCTAGGAGGGTCAATTTTCGACCAACTGGGGTGAAAAAAGAGTTTACCTAGACTAATTTGAGCATTCTGGAGCCATTGAAGCAGAGAAAACAATCTTTAGAGGCCTTTAAACATATGTATTTGCAAAATTTTGAGCATAATGAAAGATGGACATGCCATTGGGAGCTGGACCAGCAGATGTAGCCTAGGAGGGGTGAATTTCTTCATCATGCCTTCTATGTAAATGTTATGTGTGGTTTTATTTCTCTATTATACACTGATGTTCATTGTTATTTAGGCTTATGTTCATGCTTATAATTCACAAAATCAACTATGTTTCATGGTTAAAATTCTCAATCCTTAAGCAAACAGATGGATACAAATATGCACATGTTTATTAACTAAAAAGACACTTAGCACAACAAACTAGTACAGTCCTTTAAGATGAGGTTGGTATCAGAGCTAGAGTTTATTCTCTAGTGTTGTTTTGTGCAAAATATTTGTTTAACTTTTTGAAAGTTTCACATGCTTAGTAGGCTCAAGCTCAAGACAGGAGAAGGCACATTGGTGGGAGAAATAGGGTCTCAAAGTGAGACACAACAAAGGAGAGCAAGATTTCCACAATCTCCACCACCTAGTTCACCTCCTAAGGAAGTAGAAGCAGTATTAAGCATGCCTTCAGAGGAAGAATAAATCCACGAAGAAATGGATCCCAAAGAGGAAGAAAGAGTGTTCAGGAAATCATTCCTTGACATGACTGAGATGGTGAGAATCCTTTATCAAGAAAGGAATGAGAAATTGGAAGGAGAAGGATCCAAAATTCACAAGGAAGGACAAGGATCATTAGAAGGTCACAATGATGAAGACAAGTCAAAGAGGGGAAATGGAGGAAATGGAGGCAGTGGAAAGTGACCATCCTCACCCTCATCATCATCATCCTCTACTTCATTTTTTAGTACATCAGTCACACAAGTCAAAGAACACTAATAAAAGTCCTTTTCAAAAACTTGATGTTAAGTTTCAATTGCCAATGTTTAATGGTGAATTCAATGTAGAAAATATTTATAATTGGATTAGGAAATTGGAGGTCTATTTGAGAATCGAGAACATTCAAGATGATGATACCAAAATCCAATTAGCTTCATTGAGAATGAAAGGTGCAACACTTGTTTGGTGGGAAGCCAAGACAAAGGATGAGATCAAGAAGCATGGTAAGATTATTCTATCATGGACTGATTTCATTTCTACAATAAAATGATAGTTTTATCCATTAACTCATATGTAGAAAGCCATAATGAACTGGGACAACTTTAAACAATTGAAAGGAAAGAATGTGCAAGTTTACGCTCAAGAATTTAGGAGAAGAGATCTCTTATTAGGGGTAGATTTTCAGAGCCAATATACTTTGCTCGAGTACATAGGAGGCTTACATAGCTACCTTAGACATAATGTCCTCATGTTTAATCCCACAAGTCTAGATGAGGTATGTGTTCAGGCCACACATCTAGAAGCTAGAGGGAAAAACATTTTTGATGAGGGTAGGAACAAACATTTTAAGGGTAAAAACAAAGAGAAGACCTCAAAAGGTAAAAGAAAAAAGAATGCATCTGTCAAGAAAGAGGGAGAAAATTTGGTTTGTAAACATTGTTCAAGAGAAGGTCATAATGAAAATCAATGTTGGAAATTACATCCTGAAAAGAGGCCTAAATATCTCAACAACAAAGGGAAACAGAAAACTGCAGCTACAACTCAACATGATTTAGGAGAGGATTCAGGTGATGAATCTAAAATTATAGCCATGGGATTGAAAACACGAAGGGGAAATAAATTGAAACTAAACCCAATACTATTACATCAAACTGTCACATAAATGCTCCAAATGAAGAAGAAAGAATTGAATTGTTTCATGTGAGGGTCATATCCAAACATACTAAGATTGACACATTGTTTGACAATGGGTCACAAGCAAAATTAATCTCTGAAGACTTGGTCAAGAAACTTAATTTTGAGACCATTCCACATCCAAAACCATATCCACTTGGTTGGATTTGTAAGGATGCAAATTTACACGTTTCAAGTAAGTGTATATTGCGGTTTGCAATAACTGCACATTTTTTTAACACTGTTGAATTAGATGTGGTTTCGCTTGACATAACAGGTATTGTGTTGGGCAGTCCTTGTATGGTAAATGATAGACAGGTAAAGAGGCTAGTAAATTCAAGTAATAATTTTGTTCTTCTAATGATTAAGCCTAAATCTGATGATACTCATGAATCATTTGAGGATTGTGATCCTAAGTTGAAATCAGATTTATATGATGTAATTGATGCACATCATGAGATGTTTCAGGAGCCAATAGGATTGCCTCCAAAAAGGGAGTTTCAACATGAGATTCAGTTGCAGCAAGATTTTCCTCTTCCAAACATTGGCATGTATTGCATGTCGATAATGGAGAATGCTGAAATAAAGAGGCAAGTCAAGGAGATGCTAGACAAAGGACTCAGAAGGCCAAGAACTTCACCATGCGATTCACCCATAGCCTTGATTCTAAAGAAAGATGGGACTTGGCACATGTGTGTAGACTTCAGAGCTTTGAACAAGATAACAGTAAAGAATCGATACCCACTCCCAAGGATAGATGATTTGCTTGATCAGCTAAAGAAGCAAAGTTTTTCACTAAGTTAGATTTATGAAGTGGATATCATCAAGTAAGAATTGCAGAAAGTGACATATGGAAAACTGCATTCAAAACCAAACAAGGACGGTTTGAGTGGTTGGTTATGCATTTGGTTTGTGTAATGCACCAAAAAATTTCATGTGTGTTATGGATAGTGTTTTGCATCCATTTCTTGATGACTTTTTGATTGTGTATTTAGATCACATATTGATTTTCAGCAAAACAAGAAAAGAACATGTCTTGCATGTGAATTGGGTGCTTGATGTTTTGAAGAAAGAGAAATTATTTCTCAAGATGTCAAAATGTGAGTTTGGAAAGACTTCTTTGATTTATTTGGGACACATTGTATGTTAAGCCCCTATATTAATAATGTAGCCCCTTATTATGTTAGTGTAGCCCCCCTTATTGTTATTATTGTACCCCTGTAACCCCCATATTGTTATTATTGTGCCCTTAAATTATTATTGTTAGGTCGGCTAGGATTACATTGGGGCCCACTAGGATTACATTATGGCCCCATGGACTCCTATATATAGAAAGGAGGTTTTGTAAATTGTATCATCCAAGAATTGTTCATTTATGTAATGTATTGGAGGTTTCCCCCTCGAAGTGGCTTATTTCTAAGGCGTTAATATCTCTTTTCTTCTATTTTTGGAGCTGGTTACACAACATTTGGTATCAGAGCTTTGGGATTCTAGGGTTTCGCTGCTCCAAACAGGTCATCGTGGCATTTTCGCTATAACTTTTTTTCTACGAAGTCTCAGAAGCTGAAATTTTTAGGGTGCGAAGAAAACATCTTGAGGAAGCCTGTGTAAAAATTTCAGATTTTGGTTCACAATAATTGCGGAGATATCATCTGTGGAAGTCAGGTATTTTTTCAGGCTCCTAAACAGGTCATCGTGGCATTTGCGCTATAAAAAATTTTCTACGAAGGTTCAGAATCTGAAATTCATATGGTGCGAAGCTGAAATCCTGAGGAAATTTGTCAAAAAATTTCAGAACTTGGTTCGGAATATTTTTGGAGATATGATCTGTGGAAGGTAGTGCTTTTTCAGGCTCCTGAATTGCATCTCAAAGAGGTGATCGTGGGAAACGTTCAATAACTCTCTCTCTGGAGATTGGATTGGAGTGCCGTAAAAAGTGGTCGCAAGTACACAGACTGAAGTTTCTGGGCTATCAATTTCAGAGACAAAGGACAAAAAAGTGACACGTGGCAAGTCGTACAAGTTCGCTCTACTGAACCAGTCCAGAATTAGGTCATTGTGGGAGATTAGACACAAATTTGTCTTGGAGAATCCAAATCAGGTCAGACCTGTGGCATTCAAAAGAAAATTCAGAGGGCTACTTCAGTGCTGAATTTCAGATATTGAAAATTTGAAATAACAGAGATAATACAATTTCAATATCGAGCTCCTCAAAGCAAGTAAAAGGTGTGTATTTTTTTTCCGAATTGCATAAGTCTTGTTTGAAGAATCAAGTCGAATTGATTCCAAGGGAAGCTTGTAGAATAGATATCAATATTGGATTCTAAAATGGCCCCTAAAAAGAATTCAACACCCATTAAGCCTTTAGAAGTCTCTACTATGACTCATGAAGATGAAGAATTGCAACATGATCTATCAAAATTACAAGAGCAAGTGCAACAAATTTCACTCTCGCAAAAAGCAACAAAAAATGAAATGGAGGTTTTGAAGAAAGGCGTGGAAGTGAAGATGGATGGTTTGAAGAAAGGCATGGAAGCTAAGATGGAAGGCATGGAAGTGAAGATGGACGGTTTGAAGAAAGGCATAATGGATGGCGTGGAAGCTAAGATGGATGGTGTGGAAGCTAAGATGGATGACATGAAAGACAACATGGAAAACATGAAGAGTGATATAAAAGCATACATGGAAGGCTTGATGACAAGCTTAAAACCAGAAATGATTCCTAATGGCGGAAATATAGGAGAAGAACCTCCTGATGAGAACAAAATAAATGTTAATCATGATTTCATAAACTCGAATGTTGGCGGGAAGAACAACCATATTCCAAAAATGGATATGAGGAAGTTTGATGGAAAGGATCCTGTAACATGGATACTACAGATGGAGCAATATTTTGATCTCCATAACGTGCAAAACACACAAAGGTACGCATTGCAACTTTACATTTAGAACAAAATACATTTGTATGGTATCGATGGCTTTGCTCCCATAAAAAAATTGTCACTTGGTCGATTTTTACGGAGGAAATGATAGCACATTATGAGGATACAAAGAGCAACACCTTCTTTAGCCAATTGATAAATCTCAAACAAAAGGGTTTAGTGGGGCGGCACATTGAGGACTTCCAAAAATTGAATATAAGGGTAACTGATATTCCAGAGGAACACAGGATCGATCTCTTCATAGGCACTTTAAAGGATAACATCCAACATGAAGTTAGTGTTTTGGAACCAGATTCATTGGAGAAGGCATTCAGGTTGGCAAGAAAAGTTGAATGTAAAATAATGGCGACAAGGAAGCCTACCACTCAATTCTATAAAGAAGGAAGTGTTGCTACGCCTAGATTTCCACAACCTACAAGGTTGACACCACAGCAATTGGAAGAAAAAAGAGCAAAAGGGCTTTGCTACAGTTGTGATAGCAAATACACTAAAGGTCATAAGTGTGCTGAAAAGAAATTATTTTACATAGATTGTGAAGAAGAAGAAGAAAATGAAAAAGAAGAGGATATATACCAGGAACCAGCCATAGAAGAGGAAGAAATGAATCCGACCATATCATGTAATGCACTGGCCGGAATTACCACTCCTCAAACTCTCAAGATTGTAGGACAGATCAAGAAGAAAAGGGTAATAGTGTTGATTGATTCAGGTAGCACCCATAATTTTATTCATTGTAAGGTAGCCAAGGAATTAAATTGTTTCCTATACCCAGCACCAGAATGCCAAGTGATGGTTGTAAATGGAGGAACTATAAATTGCTCTGGGAAATGCCATAATATCAAGCTAACCATGGGGGAATATGTATTGACTAGTCCAATGCTTTCCATTCCTATGGGAGGTGTTGATGTTGTACTAGGAGTACAATGGTTACAATCTTTGGGGACTATAGCTTTTAATTTTCAAGAACTTTTCTTGAAATTTTTTTCAGAAGGAAAGGAAGTCGAATTACAGGGTATTGAAGGGAAGCCAGGAAGGATAATAAGCTCGAATGTCATGACAAAGCTTCTAAAGAAAGAACAACAAGGCGTAATTGCACAATTATGCTCACTAGAAGTTCCAACATCAAAATCATCTATTTCTGCAGATCTCCAACAAGTCTTGGACAATCATTCCAAGGTGTTTGAAACTCCCAAAGGACTCCCACTTATTTGTGATCATGATCATGCTATTCATTTGATTCCAGGAAGTGTTACTCCAAACATCAGGCCTTATAGATATCCTTACGTCCAAAAGAGCGAAATTGAACGTATGATTGCAGAAATGTTAGAGGCGGTATAATTCAACCTAGTCAAAGTTCTTTCTCTGCTCCTGTAGTATTGGTACACAAGAAGGATGGATCATGGCGAATGTGTCCGGATTATAGGGAGCTCAATAAGCTCACCATTAAAGACAAATTTCCCATTCCTGTGATTGATGAACTATTGGATGAATTACATTGAGCAATTTATTTTACCAAGTTGGATCTTCGTTCAGGATATCATCAAATTAGAATGAAGACTGAAGATATTCCAAAAACAACATTTCGAACTCATGAGGGTCATTATGAATTTTTGGTCATGCCTTTTGGCCTTACCAATGCACCTTCTAGATTTCAAGGGTTGATGAATTCCATTTTCAAACCCTTCCTTAGAAAATTTGTGCTAGCATTTTTTGATGATATACTAATCTATAGCAGGTCTTGGAAGGATCATGTTGAACATGTTGACAGGGTGCTCAAACTATTGCAGGAGAAACAATTATATGCAAAAACATCCAAATGTTTCTTTGGAGTACAAGAGGTGGAATATCTGGGTCATATTATATCTCACGAGGGTGTTAAAGTAGACCCTAACAAAATTAAAGCCATTAAGGAATGGAAAGTCCCCAAGACAATAAAGTAGTTGCGAGGATTTCTCGGGTTAACAGGCTATTATCGCAAGTTTGTTAAGAATTATGGGAGAATAGCAGCACCTCTAACAACATTATTGAAGAAAGATGCATTTTAATGGACTCCTGAAGCAACTAAGGCCTTTGAACATCTTAAAGAGGCAATGTGCCTAGCACCGGTCTTAGCTACGCCAGACTTCACAAAAACCTTTATTGTGGAATGTGATGCCTCAGGAAATGGAATTGGTGCAGTTTTAATGCAGGAAGGAAGACCCAATGCTTTTGAAAGTCGTCCAATCAAAGGAAAGTATTTACAGAAACCTATTTATGAGAAGGAAATGTTAGCAATACTACATGCACTAAAGAAATGGCTAACTTACCTAATGGGAAGACACTTCAAGGTAAAAACTGATCATGATAGTCTTAAACACTTTTTGGAACAAAGACTATCTTCAGAAGAGCAACAAAAATGGGTCACAAAGATGTTGGGTTATGACTTTGAAATAATCTACAAAAAGGAAAGTTTAATGTTGTTGCAGATGCACTCTCAAGAAAGAATGAAGAGGTGGAAGCATTGCTTTGTGCCATTTCTATTATCCAACTAGATTGGATAACCGAAGCAAGAGATGAATGGAAGAAGGACAAAGATGTATGGACACTCATTCAAAATTTGCAGCAAGATCCTAGTACATCCGATACATTTAGTTGGAAAAATGATTCCTTATGGTACAAAGATCGCTTATATCTTTGTAAGAATTCCCAACTAAAACAAAATATTCTTCTGGAATTGCACACTTCTCCTTTAGGAGGACACTCAGGATTTTTAAAAACTTACCACAGGGTGAAGAAAGAATTTTTTTGGGATGGTCTTAAATCTGATATTCAAAAGTTTGTGGCGGAATGTTTGGTTTGCCAGCAGAATAAAGTCGAAACAATTAAGACCCCGGGACTTCTACAACCTTTATCCATTCCAAGTCAACGTTGGGAGGAGATTTCAATGGATTTTATCACAGGTTTACCTAAGTCCGAAGGAAAGAATGTCATCATGGTGGTAGTTGATAGACTTACCAAGTATGCACACCTTTGTGCATTATCTCATCCATTTAAAGCAAGTACAGTTGCTACTACATTTATGGACAGAATTCAAAAGCTACATGGAAGTCCAAGGGTTATTGTGAGCGACAGAGATCCCATTTTTACTGGAAATTTTTGGACGGAGTTATTTTCTTGTTTGGGTACTCAATTAGCTCATAGCTCATCTTATCATCCTCAATCTGATGGTCAAACTGAGATAGTAAATAAATGTTTGGAAGGATATCTTCGTTGTTTTGTATCCGATAAACAAACACAATGGGTCAAGTGGTTACCTCTCGCTGAATGGTGGTATAACACTTCCTTCCATACCGCAGCAAAAATGACCCCATTTATGGCACTTTATGGATATCATCCACCATCCATCACATCATCTTTAAGGGAAAATTCGAAGGTTCAAGCAGTGGAAGATCACATCGAGCATCAGCAAGAAGTTCTCCAACTCTTAAAGGATAACCCGAATTTGGCACAAAATCGAATGAAACAACAGGCAAATCAACATCATAGCGAGAGAAGTTTTGATGTAGGAGATTGGGTATTTTTACGGCTACAACCATACAAACAAATGTCCCTCAAGCAAGCAAAGAAGGATAATAAATTATCGCCAAAGTACCATGGTCCTTACAAGGTGTTGCAAAAGATTGGTACTATGGCATACAAATTGGAGCTTCCTGCTTCTTCGCGAGTACATCCAGTTTTCCATGTTTCATGCTTAAAGAAGGTTATAGGTGAAAATCTTCCAGTTCAAACAATATTTCCAGAACTTGATGAGGAAGGAAAATTCATATTGGAACCGGAAGCGGTCACAGAAACAAGAACTCGACAACTACGGAATCGATCAATTTCAGAGTATCTCATCAAGTGGAAGAACTTACCCACTGAAGATTCTACATGGGAGGATGAGAATTTTATACAGAAGCACCCAGAGCTACTCAAGCATTGAGGACAACACTTTTTGAAGGAGAGGGGCATGTTAGGTCCCTATATTACTAGTATAGTCCCTTATTGTTGTTAGTGTAACCCCCTTATTGTTATTATTGTACCCTTGTAACCCCCATTTTATTGTTATTGTGCCCTTAAATTATTAATGTTAGGTCGGCTAGGATTACATTGTGGCCCACTAGGATTATATTGTGGCCCCATGGACTCCTATATATAGAAGGAGGTTTTGTTTATTTGTATCATCCAAGAATTGTTCATTTATGTAATGTACTGGAGGTTGCCCCCTCGAAGTGGCTTATTTCTAAGGTGTTGATGTCTCTGTTCTTCTCTCTTTGAGCCGAAGTTACACAACATTAGGAGGAGGCAAGTTGAGAATTCATCCTTCTAAAGTGGAAGCCATTGTGAATTGGCCCACTCCCAAAACAGTAACCAAGGTAAGAATTTTCTTATGTCTAGCTTAGTATTGGAGAAATTTTATTGCTAACTTTTCTACCATCGTAGCTCCTATGCATGCAGTGACAAGTGTGAAGAAAGGCTTCTAGGAGGAAAAAAACAGCAAGCTTTCGAAGCTTTAAAAGATAAGATCAATTCAGCTCCAGTCCTTGCATTACCAAATTTGAGACAGCCATTCGATATACAAACTGATGTTAGTGATTATGCCATGGGTGCAATTCTTTTTCAACACGGTAAGCCTATCGCTTTTCATTCTAAAACATTCAATGGTGCTGTAACTAATTATCCTACATATGACAAAGAGCTGTATACATTGGTACACAACACCAAGAAGTGGAAACACTACTTGATGGGTAAAGAGACGATTATACATACCGATCACCAACCATTACAGTACTTGCAATCGCAAACAAAATTGCAGCAATCACGACATTTCAGGTGGTTGGGATTTCTTTAACGGTTTCACTTGGTTATAAGGTACAAGAAAGGTATTTTCAATAAATTTGTTGATATGATTTCAAGACCAATTATAAGTGCTTCTACTTTGCTTAAAAAGGATTCTATTGTACATGAGAGTTAAATAGAACAATATGCACATGATGTTGATTTCCAAGATGTGTATGCTAGTTTGAGTGAAGGGAATCAAGTTGAAGAAAATGATGATCACATGAATAAAAATTTGTTGTTTCATTTGGGCAAACTGTGTATACCACAAGCAGAGAGGCTAAGTGTCATGAGAGAGGCTCATTCATCTCTTATTGCCGGACACTTTGGGGTAAGAAAAATAATGGCGCATCTACAGAGGTATTGATATTGGCCTCGCATGATAGATATTGTGTCATGTTTTGTAAGAGGTTGATCTATGTGTGCAACAAGAAAGCCTAGCAATAGGAAGCTTGGGTTGTACATCCCACTACTGGTACCATCAAGGCCATGGGAGAGTGTCTCCATGGACTTTGTTGGAAGTCTACCTATGTCAAGAAAACAACTTGATTATCTTTATGTAGTTTTGGATATATTTAGTAAAATGTGTATAGTTATGCTATGTAAGAAAACCAATACTGCTGAACAAATTGCTAAACTTTATTTTCAACATGTATGGGTTCATTATGGATTGTATACTTCTATTGTTAGTGACAGGGATTCCAGGTTCATTGGGAATTTTTGGCCCAATATTTGGAGTATCATGGACACAAAGTTGAAAAAGAGTAATGCTTTTCATCCGCAAACTGATTGCCAAACCAAGGTGGTGAATAGAACCATTGTGCATTTATTGAGAGGATATTGCAGCAAACATCCCAAGTTGTGGGATGAGAAACTGCATTAAATTCAACACACTTACAACGAGGCAATGCACTCTTCTAAAAATACATCACCTTTTGAATTATGCTTTAGGTATTTGCCGAAATTGCTATTAGACTTCATCTTTGAGAAGGATGTTGCAATTGATGGGAATAATGATATTGACAAGGATTGAAAGTTCATTAAGCAAATTGAGATTATACATCAACAAGTTCAAGAACAGCTTGAGAAAAGTCAAAGCAAATACAAGGAGAGGCATGAAAAACATAGAGTTGATCACAAGTTTCAAGAAGGAGATGAGGTATGGTTGCACATAAGAAAAGAAAGGATGCAAGGGGAAGGTAAAAAGCACAAACCCATTTGCTATGGTCCATTCAAGATCATAAATCAAGTTGGCAACAATTCATTTCAACATGGCTTGCCTTCATATATGCAAATTTATTCAGTTGTCAATGTTGAAAACTTACGTTTGTATGATCCACCTTTGATCGATGATTAAGGAAGTGATGTTCATCTACCTTCTATTGACTATTTCTCGCCAAAATTCCTGGATGAGCTCAAGGAAGATAAAATTCTTGACAGGATGACAAGAGCATCCAAAAGGGGAATTGTTGACTACCTTCGATTTGCGCTCAAAGGCAGTAATCCAAGCAAGGCAATGTGGGTGGAAGTTGGAAAGGTGAGGGAGTTGTACCCTCATCTACTGAATAGGTAATCAAAGTATTTTGGGGTCCAAAAGCTTCCCAATGGGGAGGTGTGAGCAGGAGTTCATAATTTTTTCTCAAAATTCAAAGTGCTCGAAATTGTTGCGAAACTAAGCGACCAAGTAGATCTCATCTTCCTGATTTTGGCGACGTGAACAGTTCAAAAAACCGATGTCATATGAGGGAGATATAGTGTTCTGATCGATCTCCAAAACAACTAAATTTTGCGACAGGTTTGACTGGAATGCCCAGTTAGCATGAGGTGCATAGTCAACAAAATAGAAATATTCCTAAGAATATTCCATTTTATCAATCCAGTCAGAAGCTGACAAGTGGCGAGATTTGATTATTTGGATGGTTGTATGTTTGGTTTTTTGTGGCCAATGGGATGGTGACACATGGCTAGCCCTCAGGCCACCATTTGTCCCTTGGATGGTGGTGTAAAATCTGATCAGGTTCGGGGGATTCAAACCCGCGACCTCCCTCCTCTGTGCAAAGTCTTCAACCATCCCCGCTGTGTGTTGAGCCTTAACTACTAAGGGGTGAAAGACATATTTAAAGTTTATCAAAATTCATGTTGGGGCTTGGGACCACCGGCAATCCAAGTGTTGTGGTCACATGCCACTATAACTTACCGCGACATCAGCCGTTACGATGACAGCACATTCCAAAAACCTTTTATGTTTAATGGAGTCTTGTCACATGCCACTCTTTATGGTCAGGTACGACAGTTAGAGCTGACAGTTAAGTTAACTCTGACTTCAACTCTGACTCAACCACATTTTTCGGCGTTGGTTCCACTCCAAACTTTAATGTAACCAGGGTTTCAGGGGTTGGCATGTGGCCACCCCCATCCCTTAACAATTGAAATTTAATATTACAGTTTGGGACTAGTGGTTAGACTTAGTGCACCACCAAATTTCTCGAAAATGGCCAATTTTAACTGCAAATAAGTGCAGTTCTCCACATTTAATGGAGGATTTCTAGGAGTTATTGGGAAAAAGCCTAGGAGAGTAAATTTTTTACCAATTGGGGTGAAAAAAGAGACTACCTAGACTAATTTGAGCATTCTGGAGAAATTGTAGATAAAACAACCACTAGATACATGTAAAACAATGTATTTGCAAAATTTTGAGCATAATGAAAGATGGAAATGCGATTGGGAGCTGGACCCAGGAGGGGTGTACTGCTTCATCATGTCTGCTGTGTAAATGTTATGTGTGGTTTTATTTCTCTGTTATACACCGTTGTTCAGTGTTATTTAGGCTTATTTTAATGCTTATAATTCACAAAATCAACTACATTTCATGGTTAAAATTCTCATTCCTTAAGAAAAAAAATGGAGGAAAATATGCACATGTTTATTAACTTAAAATACACTTAGCACAACAAACTAATATAGTCCTTTCAGATTAGCGAGGGCCACAACAATAACATGGAAAAATAAATTCCCGTATCGAGCTAGATATACGACCAACTTGAAAATTAAAGGAGTCACCAAAGCCGTCCTATGCTCCTGTGACTACATGTCAATTCAGTCTTATGCTTTGTTGCGGTCTTTGTGGAGTGATAATTCAAAAAATAACAGAAATTGTGCACTCAAGAAAGTAAATTCTAGACACTTTTTTTAATTTTTTTTAATAATTTAGTCACTTCTTATAAAGTCGTTTTTGGCAATAAACATGAAAAAACCTCCCAGATCAATTTATTAGTCCCCGACGTCTACGACATGGACTATAGTAATCAAATATCAAGAACAATTCAGCAATCTATAGGCAATGCCTATAGAGTGTGGATGGAAATAAGCAAGCCTGTTATCTCGATAATGAAATAAAATAAAAAAGAGTAAAGAACTTGTAATGTTTTTTTTGCATACATTTTATTTACCTCTTTAGCAACAATAGATATATTTCTTAAAGGTGTGGATGCCATAGGCACCAACCTCTCCAAAACTTAACCATGTATTTGAACATCAATCCAACACTATATTAGAAGCTAATAAGGTTTAAAAAAAAACAAACTATGAATTACCACACTAGCATGTATAGTTTATATTCTTAACGAGAAATGTTAATTTGCATTATCATCTCCTCAATAGGTTTAGCAGCACAAAGATGAGGCATCCCAAGCTAGAAAGATTAATTAATAGCAGTTTAGAAAATTATCACATATCACCAACTATCCATTCAAAGAAGAAAAAAACCAAGCCCCTTTAACAGCCAAAAAAGTAAAAGGCTCACAATTATACCAATGAAGAAAAAAAAAATTCAAGCCCTATATTTTCGGAAAACCACCCCACATCTTCTCTTCGTAGAGTTTAATTGCCGTCAATCACCAATTTTTAATATAGCATGAAAAAATAACACAAAAAAACACAAAATCTTCTCATAATACTATATACAAATAATTGACAATAATTCTTCCCATAAATCATTTTATACATGCATATGATATGGCTAAGGAGATGTTTCATTTTCTTCTATTCTAATATTTTGTCAAGCTTAAATGTCAAATTATCCAAAAATACCAAGTAGTAAAAGGACCATTTATAAGTACATTCACAAAATTAATTAAATTGTTACAATGTAACTGATTTCGTGATTTTTTGACATAACTCGCCCTTTCGTAGACTTAAAATATGATCTAATATTGAGTTGCTTGCTTTCCTCTTCTTTCCTTTGGATACTGACTTGTTCCTTCCCTTTAGAGTTAGGAGGTAAATTTTAGGATGATAAACTACAATATACTGAAAGGAAACAAAATACAAAACATATTTTCAATACACACCTTTTCATACTGAAATTTATCCACCAACTCAAGACATGCAGACCTACGAAGCTTGATGTCTTCATCTGTAGTTATGAATAGAGATCCTTAAACTCCCTCAACGTCCATTGCACTTTCATCTTCATCTAGTTCACCATGAATTTTATAAACTTCAGAGACAATGAGGAAATTTATACATTGTCTAATTTTCTCAGAATTAATCGCCTTATATAATATCCCTCAGAAGAAACATAGAGCATAAATGGAGGATTTTTTGGCATATGTATGATCAATCCCATTACGAGGGATGTTCGAAGATGTATTCAATAAGTTCCATTTGAGGGGATTTCTAATAAAAACATTTAACAAAATTTTTTTGATCAAGAAGGCTTATGGTTTCTTGACCACGAAATATATCAACAATTTTTTCATTTGGAAATCCATCAGTGGCACGAATTTTAGAAAAAAATTTTGTTAGTCAGTCCATAGATTTCTTATGTTCCTTTCTCTTCTTCTCCTATAGGTAGCCTGAACATTGACACTTGAATCCTTGAGATTTTTATACACACCTTTCTTCATTGTAAAGGGTCTTTCAAGCCTCACAACCAAGCCTCATATGATCTCCTTTATTCACTAAGTGCCCACAATGATAACAATGGTGTTTCTTTTAATGTGCATGTCACGAGGAAGTTTTGTTTTGACATAGTTCAATACAAATGTATCTATGAAATTGATTATTTATTCACCTTGCCTAAATCACGAAGCATGTTCAGAACCTCATCTTCCTTGAATAAGCAGAATATTCTCACTGCAGTGTTAAGCCAAATTCCTGGTATAGAACTTGAGTGGGCCTAATGGTTAAGAGCATGTTTTTCCTCCTAAGAGGTCACAGGTTCAAAACCAGAGGGGAGTAGAGTATGTATGCCTTTGTAGACCTAGCAGTCAAATCGTTGCACGGAGGTGGGTCCCTTGTCCTACAAACAAGGGGGTATCATACACCAATTTGGTGTTTGGCTTGGTTGCGACCTTAAAATTGGATAGTAATAATAATTATAGTCACAAATCACCAATAATTCCAGGGCTATTAAATGGTTCCTCTTCAAACAAAGAATCGTATCAATATTAGATGCCCTATAGCATTCTATAATGGGCTCTTTGCAATGGGCTCTTTACAATCTTCTTGGATACACTTTATTATGCATTTAGCTCCATGAAGAAATGCATAAATATCAAGTGTACTACAAGCATCCAACCAGCCTTCTCTATTTATCTGTGCACAAAGTTCTTCAGCCTCACCCTTTGATCTTAAAACCAGCATTCCCATAAGTTCTAACAACTCAACACATTCTTCAATACTTGTATTGAAGAAAATATTTCATTCCAAGCTGGTACATTCAACTTTTTCAGATGACAAGAAATCAATTCCTATCATTCTATTAAAGCGGACCATGTGTGTTGGTGACTTTAAAGCTAGAGGATCCCCATCCACAACAAACACTCGAAAGATTGCAAGATTTAAGAATAGATTAATTACTCCGAATAAAGTGACGTGCAAGTGGGGCTTTATAGTGTTTCCTTTGAGAGAAATTTCCTATTGAATAATCCAAATAGAGAATAGAGAGTTCTATGGCCACCCTCTTCCCTCTTAGATAATCCAAATCCTCAAACTCTATTGTGGGTTTCAACCTCCCACATCCATATGTCATCCTTTTTATTTTATTTTTTAAAAGAAAAGGAAACAAGTACTAGTAGCTCACATTCAAATTGTCGTTTATTTCTGAAGAAAAAAACTCAATCTAGATATTTCATAGAAATATGATAAAATAAGGATTTGCAATCTCGACATTTATTAACTGCAAGATTGAAATAATTTGACATCTCCAAATCTATTCAAATCATTACTATTCCAGCCATTATTCTTCAAATTATCACGAATATAGGATGATATGAACAATTGATATACAACGCTCCCAAATGTTTACACTCGGGCTACCCATCCCATACCTTTCTGTTGAATTTAATTTCCATGGGTTCAATGCAAAGCCGAAGAAGCATGCAACCTCGGAGCAATCGAAAACACTTATGTAAATTTTTCCTTAGGTTAAGTGGGTAAGCAGCCACAAATAATTCTTCCGCTTTATCATGCTCCCATCACTATGTAAATGCAATTTTGACCGCTAGCACTAAACAAATATTTAAACTTTCTAATTTGTCTTGATTTTGTTCATGATTTCCTTGAAGGGCGCTTTCAGTTGTGTTGGGATAGTAAACTTGATTTTCTTCTTCCGACACGCATCAGTATTATATATTTAATTGCAATGTCACCCCCAATTGGGCATATTTCTTCTTTCGATGAAGGAATTCATGGCTATGTTTGATCTAGGGCATGTTTGACACAATAATCCAGTTAGTTAGTTTGGATCAATGGTGGTTGCTATATATATATATATATGATCTAGGGCATGTTTGACACAATAATCCAGTTAGTTAGTTTGGATCAATGGTTGTTTATATATATATATATATATATATATATATATATAAGTAAAACTGTATATCACATATTCATATTGCAATTATAAATGTATTAGAACCAGATTTATCGCTTCGAGACAACTCAACGAGAGTGAACCAGATTTACTGCTTCGATACAGCTCAACCAAAGCCACAGAGATCCAGATAAAAAAACAGACTTTTTTGGTAAAACTGTATATCACATATTCAGATTACAATTGCAAAAGTATTAGAAAGATATTTTCCGCTTCGATACAGGTCAACGAGAGCCACATAGATCCAAATAAAAAACCAGACATAGTTTACAGAACATTGAAACACAAAGCCCGGGGTCATTTACCAACATATATCTCTACCAGCAACAAGATTATTACAGAACCAGAACATAAGACCACTTGCAGATGAAAATAAAAACCCTAGTGTAGCATCATATTTCCTATCTCCTCCAGCTACCATCATCAAAACAACCACCATAGCTAGATCCACCACCATCACCATAACCACTGCCACCACTACTGCCATAACCATGGTCACCACGATCACCGCTTCCACTGTAACCCCCACCACAGTCACCTCCACGATAGCCAGACGAGCCACCACACTTGTTTCCTCTGGACTTGGATGGGTTATTGGTGATGCTCCTCCCGTCAAGCATCTTGGAATTCATTGCGTTGATGGCATCTCTCATCGATTTCTCATCGTTGAAGGTCACAAAGTAGAATCCATGGGATCTACCTATTTCTTGATCACTAATAATCTTGGATTCCATGACTGCGACATAGGGATTAAAATCCTCTTGCAGCCTTCTGTCATCAATAGACCATGCAAACCCTCCAACGAAGCATTATAACTCAACATCTATTGAAGCCATCTTCCCAGACCGAAGTTTAAGAAAACTTGACAGAACAAGAGAGAGAAATAACCCACCAACACGGGACCAGAACCGAAACCAGAAATGAAAAGAACCAAAATGAACTAGGGATAGACGACCCCATTAATGAGTTGGTGATTGCTATAAATTTCTCAGAATTACTTTGAGCCCTATTACAAACTCAAAGGACATAATGTTCTAGTCTCCTGAGGAAAGAACTCGAAGGACGAAGGACATAGACTGCCAGTCTCCTCAAGAACGAACTCGAAGGACGCGGTTTTCCAGTTACCAACCCAAAGGACAAAGAAGAGAAGGTTACGTGTAAAATTTTGATTAGTTTGAAGGGCAAAAATAAAGTTCTCCGATTGGGTAGGCTGAATAGTGTTTGCCCACCCAACCTCACAAAGAAAACACCTCCGACGTAACTAATTTATCCAAAGTTCTGAATAGATATTTTTTAAAACATTTTGCTTCAACCTATCAGAGAGATAGGATAATTCTTTTAATCAATAGAATATTTTTTCATCGTATTGACCTCTTCCCGAGGTAGTGCTCTATATTCTTCGTTCATTTCTCAGGTTGAAAGGTTTTACATGGTTTCACATTCATCCTATTTCTCCAAACGATATGTAATACTAGCATTACTTACTTAGCATAAAATGTTCACAAATGTTTGTGTTACCAAATATATATTATAGATAAGGTGGTAGTCATGTTGAGCTACAAGCTGGCTATGCTTACATGTACTTTGGAACTGGCTCACCGCTTCTTCCCACTCGTCACTGCCTCCACCCACTTGTAGATGTAACTATATATTATAGATAAGGTGGTATTCATGGTGAGCTGCAAGCTGCCTATGTTTGCATGTACTTTGGAACCGACTCACTGCCTTAGAGTTTATGGTGGGTCTCTAATCCAACATTAGATTTTATGAAATCACGATTAACATTTATTTTGTTCTCATCATGAGTTTCCTCTGCTACCTTTTCACCATTAGGAATCATTTCTTGTATCAACTTTGTCAAATCTTCCTTCAAACCTTCCATGTCTGCTTTTAGATCATTCTTCATGTCTTCAATGTTGTCTTTCATTTTTTCTTCGATCTTAGCTTCCATGTAATCCATCTTAGCTTCCATTGTTGGAAATATTGTCATTGATGGCAAAGGAACAGAAAGGAGCAGCACCAAAATTATCATCAATAAAAAAGGATCAGATCAAGATCAGCTAGAGTATAAAGGATAAATAAGGCAAAGAAGGCAAAATTTAAGTGAAGACGCATAAAAGAGAGGTAGAGGAGCAGCATTAGAGGCAAATCATCAAGGCATAGAAGTAGCAAAGAGGCATGGATCAACACTAGAATTATCATTCGGGCGAAGGGGTAGAGAGGAGCAGTAAAAAGGCAAGGAGCAACATTAGAATCTTTATCAAGGAGCAAAGGCAACAAAGGCATCAAAGGAGCAAAGGCAGCAAAAGAGAAAAGGCAACAAAGGTAGCAAGCTTGGGTCAAGTCGTGAGCATATTGAATCAAGTCTTGAATGTGCTGGGTCGAGTCATGCACAAGTGGGTAGAGTCGTGAACGTGCTAAGACAATTAATGAACACGTTCAGCAAATGGAGAAAGTCGTGAACGTGCTAAGACAAGTAATGAACACGTTCAGCAAATGGAGAAAGTCGTGAACGCGTGAGTTGTAATGTTCCAAAATTTTATGGAACATTAAAAACTTTTGTTTTTGCTTTAGGAGGAGAATAAATGGGTAAGAAAATCCATTGATAATAAAAATCTGAATAAGGAACCCTTGTAGTGTGAAAAGAGATCAATAAAGAAGTAGATTTCACACCCCATGTGTGAAAAGAGACAAATTGCAGGTGGATAATTCTAGAAGAGGTCAAGTTAACTGCGCAGGTTGAGAAGATAAGGTTCATTTGGTGGGCTAGCACAGTTTACATGAGAGAGAGATCATTCTAGAGAGGAAAACCTAAGGTTTGGGGCCCATGGAAAAGCACCATTCACTTGTTTAGAAGGAGAACGAAGCAACCATTCTCATTCATGCTTTTGATTATCATTTTGCTTGTCTTCTCAGACAAGAACATTCTCTGGCTGTTTAGCTGAGATGCAGTGCTGCTAGCACTGGGTGTTCCTGGGTGGGAATCCCATCTCTTCCATAGAGTAGCTCTTGGAAGAGCCTGTTCTTCATATTCCCCATATTCTGGCTTGAGGCCAAAGCATTTCATTCAACTTCAGCATAGTCTCCATTGGTGGTTGAGTTGTGTTGCTGGGTGTTGCAGGGGAGGGTTTCTCAACACCACTTCCGACATTGTATTTCAGAGGAGGGAATCTCCATTCCTTTTGGAGATCAGTGAGGGAATTTTTGATCTTCATTCCATCATCTTTGGCATTAGGCCAATCATTTTCCATCTGCAGAATAGCATCCCTCTTCCTTGACTGTGCAGTTCATAGAGAGCATTTGCAGTGAGGGTTGCATCATTTTAGTGGGTGGTGAGATCTTCAATGAAAGGATCAACCTTTCATCTAGAAGATTGAACAAAGGAGTTATTTCAGCAAAGGCATCATATTCAGCAAGCTCCTTCCATTTCCAGTTCTATTGAGTTGTAGCAGCTACCCAGCAACTCCGGCATTTTGGTAAATTTTCCATTTTGTCTAGTTTTCATCCAATCCCATTAAGGGATTGTTGTATTGTATTTTCAGGGGTTGAAGCCTTTCTCCCCCTTCTTTATTTGAGCTTACATTACTGTATCATTCATGTTTATGTATTTACTGCTGCAGTACCTCCATAAACTGCGTAGACTTAGTTGAGAATAAAACTATGCAAGCAGTGTTTTATCCATTCCTATGCACATGTGTCATTGAGACTCTTTACTTGATTTTAGTAACAAATTCTCCAAGGGTTTGTATACATTTTCTACTGCATATGTATTTAAAGGTTGATTACATCTTCATGTGATAGGGCTCTCTTGAAATAACACTGACATTTCCTTGTTTGAGCAAAGTGTAGTTGTTGCCTTTTATTTGGGCACTTTCTAGGAGATCTAGTCTGGGGAGATCTGTATAACCCCTCTGGATTCATTTCTTTGAGCTCAAATTCTGTGTAGGAGTTGTATGATACATGTTAAAGGGCATCCCAGCATTGAGTTGTCTTATTTTTACAGTGATTAGTTGGATGGTTCATTAGGGGAATTTTGAGGTCTAAAATGGGCCTCCTAAAGAAATAATAAAATAATAGCTAAACCAATAAAATAATATTTATGAATTTTCAATTCACTTTTTGCACCACAATCCATGTAATCATGGTTAAATTAAATTCAAAAGTTGTACCAAAATACAATTAATAAAAAAATTGTATTGATGTAACTATAAATAAGAATGAACTTTTCAAGGAAAAATAATTATCATTGAACAACTAACGTATTTGTCCTTTGTACTTAAATAACTTAAAATAAAATATAAATATAAATTCATAAATTCTTAATTATATATGTTATTAATTAAAATTTGTATTATTTAAATTTTATAATAACATGTAATTAATGTACCATATAAAATAATATAATATAATATAATAAATGTAATATATTATGTTTTATATATGGATTTCATATTACAAATTAAATTGATTTTAGTAATATATAATAAAAAAAGGAATATAATATATAGTCTATATAATTTAGGTTATTTTTCATAATATTATATATAATAATATATAATATTAATTTAATCATAATGAAATGAATTGAGTTATATTTAAAATTAAAGATAAAAAGTATTGAAATAGATTTAATTTATATTTATACATATAATATAAGATTTATATACATTGAAATTATTATTTTTTTGCCCCAAACTATGCCGAACCTAATATAACTTTTTTCAACATACAAAACTAATATACCATTTTTCATCGTACAAAACTAAAATGTTTTTTTTTCTCTAATTTGAATATTTTTGTATTGTTATTAATATTATAATAATATTATTTATATATTTGATTTATCCTAAAATTAAAAAGTTGCATTTTTATTTATTTTGATTTCATATGTATAATATATATGTATAGATATTAACTTATAATTATTTTGAAATTGTAATATTAAATAAAATGAGATGAATATATAATATAAAAATACATATAATAAAATATACAAATATAATATTTATTCAAAAGTGTGTAAAGACATGAAGATTGTGTAGGGATATTCATTGTTTCTTTCAAAAAATATGAAATGACAATAATAATATTTTATTCAAAAAGTGTTAAATGACATTTATTATGAGTACTTTACTTTATGACTTTAGAAGTACTTAGAGCACTATAATGGTTAACCATGAGATTTTATTCACCATTGATAATGTGACAAGTAAGTATCTTTAACTCAAGCAATGCCACCTCAATCATTATGGATGATGGCATCCCCTAAAATATGATTGGTTCTCATAAAGTGAATTTTGATTGTACATTTTTCTTAGGAGGCCCATTTTAGACCTCAAAATTCAACGGGACGGTGGTGTAAAATCTTATGAGGTCTGGGGGATTCGACCCCATGATCTCCAGCCTGCGTGCAAAGTCTTCCACCATCCGCGTTGTGTGTTGAGTCTTAACTACTAAGGGGCATAAGACATATTTAAAGTTTATCAAAGTTCATGTTGGGGCTTGGGACCACCGGCGGTCCCAACCCGCTGGTGGTCCAAGTGTTGTGGTCACATGCCACTATAACTCACTGCAACATCAATTGTTACGATGACAACACATTCCAAAAACTGTTTATGTTTAATGGAGCCTTGTCACATGCCACTCTTTGCGGTCAGGTGCGACGATTAGAACTGACATCTAAGTTAACTCCGACTTCAACTTTAACTCAACTGCAGTTTTCGGTGTTGGTTCCGCTCCAAAATTTAATGTAACCGGGGTTTCGGGGTTGGAATGTGGCTACCCCCACCCCTTAACAGTTTAAATTTAATATTACAGTTTGGGACTAGAGGTTAGACTTAGCGCACCACCAAATTTCCAGAAACTAGCCAATTTTAACTGCAGATAGGTGCAGTCTTCCACATTTAGTGGAGGATTTCTAGGACTTAATGGGAAAAAGGCTAGGAGGGTCAATTTTCGACCAACTAGGGTGAAAAAAGAGTTTACCTAGACTAATTTGAGCATTCTGGAGCCATTGGAGCAGAGAAAACAATCATTAGAGGCCTTTAAACATATGTATTTGCAAAATTTTGAGCATAATGAAAGATGGACATGCCATTGGGAGTTGGACCAACAGATGTAGCCTAGGAGGGGTGAATTTCTTCATCATGCCTTCTATGTAAATGTTATGTGTGGTTTTATTTCTCTGTTATACACTGATTTTCATTGTTATTTAGGCTTATTTTCATGCTTATAATTCACAAAATCAACTATGTTTCATGGTTAAAATTCTCATTCCTTAAGAAAAAAAATGGATACAAATATGCACATGTTTATTAACTAAAAATACACTTAGCACAACAAACTAGTACAATCCTTTAAGATCGGGTTGGTATTGGAGCTATAGTTTATTCTCTAGTGTTGTTTTGTGCAAAATATTTTTTTAACTATTTGAAAGTTTCACATGCTTAGTAGGCTCAAGCTCAAGACAGGAGAAGGCACATTGGTGGGAGAAAGAGGGTCTCAAAGTGAGACACAACAAAGGAGAGCAAGATTTCCACAATCTCCACCACCTAGTTCACCTCCTAAGGAAGTAGAAGCTGTATTAAGCATGCCTTCAGAGGAAGAATAAATCCACGAAGAAATGGATCCCAAAGAGGAAGAAAGAGTGTTTAGGAAATCATTCCTTGAAATGACTGAGATGGTGAGAATCCTTTATCAAGAAAGGAATGAGAAACTGGAAGGAGAAGGATCCAAAATTCACAAGGAAGGACAAGGATCATCAGAATGTCACAATGATCAAGACAAGTGAAAGAGGGGAAATGGAGGAAATGGAGGCAGTGGAAATTCACCATCCTCATCCTCATCATCATCATCCTCTACTTCATTTTTTAGTACATCAGTCACACAAGTCAAGGAACACTGGTAAAAGCCCTTTTCTAAAACTTCATGTTAAGTTTGAATTGCCAATGTTTAATGGTGAATTCAATGTAGAAAATATTGATAATTGGATTAGGCAATTGGAGGTCTATTTGAGAATCGATAACATTCAAGATGATGATACCAAAATCCAATTAGCTTCATTGAGAATGGAAGGTGCAACACTTGTGTGGTGGGAAGCCAAGACAAAGGAGGAGATCAAGAAGCATGGTAAGATTATTCTATCATGGACCGATTTCATTTCTGCAATAAAACGACAGTTTTATCCATTAACTCATATGCATAAATCCATAATGAACTGGCACAAATTTAAAAAATCGAAAGGAAAAAATGTGCAAGTTTATACTCAAGAATTTAGGAGAAGAGCTCTCTTATTTGGGGTAGATTTTCAGAGCCAAGATACTTTGCTTGAGTACATAGGAGGCTTACATAGCTACCTTAGACATACTATCCTCATGTTTAATCCCATAAGTCTAGATGAGGTATGTGTTCAGGCCACACATCTAGAAGCTAGAGGGAAAAACATTTTTGATGAGGGTAGGAACAAACATTTTAAGGGTAAAAACAAAGAGAAGACCTCAAAAGGTAAAAGAAAAAAGAATGCATCTGTCAAGAAAGAGGGAGAAAATTTGGTTTGTAAACATTGTTCAAGAGAAGGTCATAATGAAAATCAATGTTGGAAATTACATCCTGAAAAGAGGCCTAAATATCTCAACAACAAAGGGAAACAGAAAACTGCAGCTACAACTCAACATGATTTAGGAGAGGATTCAGGTGATGAATCTAAAATTACAGCAATGGGATTGAAGAACACGAAGGGGAAATAAATTGAAACTAAACCCAATACTAGTACATCAAAATGTCACATAAATGCTCCAAATGAAGAAGAAAGAATTGAATTCTTTCATGTGAGGGTCATATCCAAACATACTAAGATTGACACATTGTTTGACAATGGGTCACAAGCAAACTTAATCTCTGAAGACTTGGTCAAGAAACTTAATCTTAAGACCATTCCACATCCAAAACCATATCCACTTGGTTGGATTTGTAAGGATGCAAATTTACACATTTCAAATAAGTGTATATTGCGGTTTCCAATAACTGCACATTTTTTGACACTGTGGAATTAGATGTGGTTTCGCTTGACATAACAGGTATTGCGTCGCATAGTCCTTCTATGATAGGAAATCGATATTCCATCGCCATGAGAACAAATACCATTTATTCAAATATGGCAAGGGGTACATTGTTAGAGCACATCGCAAGAAGAAAAATATTGCTATGGTAAATGATAGACAGGTAAAGAGGCTGGTAAATTCAAGTAAGAATTTTGTTCTTCTAATGATTAAGCCTAAAGTTGATGATACTCATGAATCATTTGAGGATTGTAATCTTAAGTTGAAATCATATTTATATGATGTAATTGATGCACATCATGAGATGTTTCAGAAGCCAATAGGATTGCCTCCAAAAAGGGAGATTCAACATGAGATTCAGTCGTAGTAAGATTTTCCTCTTCGAAACATTGGCATGTATTGCATGTCGATAATGGAGAATGCTAAAATAAAGAGGCAAGTCAAGGAGATACTAGACAAAGGACTCACAAGGCCAAGCACTTCGCCATGCGGTTCACCCATAGCCTTGATTCTGAAGAAAGATGGGACTTGGCGCATGTGTGTAGACTTCAGAGCTTTTAACAAGATAACGGTAAAGAATCGATACCCACTCCCAAGCATAGATGATTTGCTTGATCAGCTGAAAGAAGAAATTTTTTTCACTAAGTTAGATTTATGAAGTGGATATCATCAAGTAAGAATTCCAAAAAGTGACATATGGAAAACTACATTCAAAACCAAACAAGGACAGTTTGATTGGTTGGTTGTGCATTTGGTTTGTGTAATGCACCAAAAAATTTCATGTGTGTTATGGATAGTGTTGTGGATCCATTTCTTGATGACTTTTTGATTGTGTATTTAGATCACATATTGATTTTCAGCAAAACAAGAAAAGAACATGTCTTGCATGTGAATTGGGTGCTTGATGTTTTGAAGAAAGAGAAATTATTTCTTAATATGTCAAAATGTGAGTTTGGAAAGACTTCTTTGGTTTATTTGGGACACATTGTAGGAGGAGTCAAGTCGAGAATTCATCCTTCTAAAGTGGAAGCCATTATGAATTGGCCCACTCCCAAAACAGTAACCAAGGTAAGATTTTTCTTAAGTGTAGCTCAGTATTGGAGAAATTTTATTGCTAATTTTTCTACCATCGTAGCTCCTATGCATGCAGTGACAAGTGTGAAGAAAGGCTTCCAGGAGGCAAAAAAAAACAAGCTTTTGAAGCTTTAAAAGATAATATCAATTCAGCTCCAGTCCTTGCATTACCAAATTTGAGACAACCATTCGATATACAAACTGATATTAGTGATTATGCCATGGGAGCAATTCTTTTGCAACATGGTAAGCCTATCGCTTTTCATTCTAAAACATTCAATGGTGTTGTAACTAATTATACTACATATGACAAAGAGCTGTAGGCGTTGGTACAAAGTGCCAAGAAGTGGAAACACTACTTGATGGGTAAAGAGACGATTATACATACCGATCACCAACCATTACAGTACTTGCAATTGTAAACAAAATTGCAGCAATCACGACATTTCAGGTGGTTGGGATTTCTTCAATGGTTTCACTTGGTTATAAGGTACAAGAAAGGTATTTTCAATAAATTTGTTGATATGATTTCAAGACCATTTATAAGTGCTTCTAATTTTCTTAAAAAGGATTCTATTGTACATGAGAGTTAAATAGAACAATATGCACATGATGTTGATTTCCAATATGTGTATGCTAGTTTGAGTGAAGGGAATCAAGTTGAAGAAAATGATGATCACATGAACAACAATTTGTTGTTTCATTTGGGAAAACTGTGTATACCACAAGCAGAGAGGCTAAGTGTCATGAGAGAGGCTCATTCATCTCTTATTGCTGGACACTTTGGGGTAAGAAAAACAGTGGCGCATCTACAGAGGTATTGATATTGGCCTTGCATGATAGATAGTGTGTCATGTTTTATAAGAGGTTTATTTATGTGTGCAACAAGGAAGCCTAGCAATAGGAATCTTGGGTTGTACACGCCACTACTAGTACCATCAAGGCCATGGGAGAGTGTCTCCATGGACTTTGTTGGAGGTCTACCTATGTTAAGAAAACAACTTGATTATCTTTATGTAGTTTTGGATAGATTCAGTAAAATTTGTATACTTATGCTATGTAGGAACACCAATACTGCTGAACAAATTGCTGAACTTTATTTTCAACATGTATGGGTTCATTATGGATTGTCTACTTCTATTGTTAGTGACAGGGATTCCAGGTTCATTGGGAATTTTTGGCCCAATATTTGGAGTATCATGGACACAAAGTTGAAAAAGAGTACTGCTTTTCATCCGCAAACTGATTGCCAAACCGAGGTGGTGAATAGAACCGTTGTGCATTTATTGAGAGGATATTGCAGCAAACATCCCAAGTTGTGGGATGAGCAACTACATTACATTCAACACACTTACAACAAGGCAATGCACTCTTCTAAAAATACATCACCTTTTGAATTATGCTTTGGGTATTTGTCGAAATCGCCATTAGACTTCATCTTTGAGAAGGATGTTGCAATTGATGGGAATAATGATATTGACAAGGATCAAAATTTCATTAAGAAAATTGAGATTATACATCAACAAGTTCAAGAACAGCTTGAGAAAAGTCAAAGAAAATAGAAGGAGAGGCATGAAAAACATAGAGTTGATCACAAGTTTCAAGAAGGAGATGAGGTATGGTTGCACATAAGCAAAGAAAGGATGCAAGGGGAAGGTAAAAAGTGCAAACCCATTCTCTATGGTCCATTCAAGATCATAAATCAAGTTGGTAACAATGCATTTCAACTTGGCTTGCTTTCATATATGCAAATGTATTCAGTTGTCAATGTTGAAAACTTATGTTTGTATGATCCACCTTTGATCGATGATTAAGGAGGTGATGTTTAGCTACCTTCTATTGAATATTTCTCGTCAGAATTCCTGGATGAGCTCAAGGAAGATACAATTCCTGACAGGAGGACAAGAGCATCCAAGAGGGGAATTGTTGACTACCTTCGAGTTGCGCTCAAAGGCAGTAATCTAAGCAAGGCAAAGTGGATGGAAGTTGGAAAGGTGAGGGAGTTGTACCCTCATCTACTGAATACGTAATAAAATTATTTTGGGGTCCAAAAGCTTCCCAATGGGGAGGCGCGAGCAGGAGTTCATAATTTTTTCTCAAAATTCAAAGTGCTCGAAATTGTTGTGAACCCGATCGACCAGGTAGATCTCATATTCCTGATTCTGACGCCGTGAACAGTTCGAAAAAATGATGTCGTATGAGGGAGATATAGTGTTTTGATCGATCTCCCAAACAACTAAATTTTGCGACAGGTTTGACTGGGATGCCCAGTCAGCATGAGGTGCACAGTGAACAATATAGAAATATTCCTAAGAATATTCCATTTTATCAATCCAATCAGAAGCTGACAAGTGGCAAGATTTGATTAGTTGGATGGTTGTATGTTTTGTTTTTTGTGGCTAATGGGAGGGTGACACATGGCCGGCCCTCAGGCTGCCACGTGTCCCTTGGATGGTGGTGTAAAATTTGATCAGGCTCGGGGGATTCAACCCCGCGACCTCCCTCCTCTGTGCAAAGTCTTCCAGCATCCCCACTGTGTGTTGCATTAGGGGAATTTTGAGGTCTAAAATGGGCCTCCTAAGGAAATTATAAAATAATAGTGGAAAAAATCTAGTAAGATTTGATGACATCATCAAATTTTAGAGGGAAAAATGAAAAAACTACTTTTTCAATTCATATTTTCAACTTATCTCCCAAATTTTTTACTCAAATTTCGAGCGGGAGTACTTGTTGGATGCGGAATTTAATTCCCCATCCAAGGAGTACCCATGTTGCATACTTTCGATGGGTCCTACTACACGAAAAATGAGAAATACATAAAAAAACGTGATTACAATCATGTTTTTTATGTATTTCTCATTTTTCGTGTAGAAGAGTTCATCAAAAGTATGCAACATGGGTACTCCTTGGATGAGGAATTAAATTCTGCATCCAACGAGTACTCCCACTCGAAATTTGAGTAAAAATTTTGGGAGATAAGTTTAAAATACGAGTTGAAAAATTAGTTTTATTATTTTATTATTTTTTAATATTTTTACTTTTTTACTCCAAAAATGGTGAATCATCCATTATGGATGACATCATCATCTTGAATCCTATTGGTTGTTATAAAGTTTATTTTTTTTGTACATTTTTCTTATGAGGCCCATTTTAGACCTCAAAATTCCCCTAATGAGCCTTAACTACTAAAGGGTGCAAGACATATTTAAAGTTTATCAAAGTTCATGTTGGGGTTTGGGACCACCGGCGATCCAAGTGTTGTGGTCACATGCCACTATAACTTACCGTGACATCAGCCGTTACGACGACAGCACATTCCAAAAACCTTTTATGTTTAATGGAGCCTTGTCACATGCCACTCTTTGTGGTCAGGTGCGACGGTTAGAGCTGACAGTTAAGTCAGGTGCAACGGTTAGAGTTGACAGTTAAGTTAACTCTAACTTCAACTCTGACTCAACCACATTTTTCGGCATTGGTTCCACTCCAAAATTTAATGTAACTGGGGTTTCGGGGTTTGGCATGTGGCCACCCCCACCCCTTAACAATTTAAATTTAATATTACGGTTTGGGACTAGCGGTTAGACTTAGTGTGCCACCAAATTTCTAGAAAATTTCCAATTTTAATTGCAAATAAATGTAGGTCTCCACATTTAATAAAGGATTTCTAGGAGTTATTGAGAAAAAGCCTAGGAGAGTAAAATTTTTACCAATTTGGGTGAAAAAAGAGACTACCTAGACTAATTTGAGCATTCTGGAGAAATTGGAGTAGATAAAACAACCATTAGATACATGTAAAACAATGTATTTGCAAAATTTTGAGCATAATGAAAGATGGACATGCGATTGGGAGCTGGACCAGCAGATGTAGCCCAGGAGGCGTGAACTGCTTCATCATGTCTGCTGTGTAAATGTTATGTGTGGTTTTATTTCTCTGTTATACACCGTTGTTCAGTGTTATTTAGGCTTATTTTAATTCTTATTATTCACAAAATCAACTACATTTCATGGTTAAAATTCTCATTCCTTAACCAAAAAAATGGAGAAAAATATGCACATGTTTATTAACTTAAAATACACTTAGCATAGCAAACTAATACGGTCCTTTCAGATTAGCGAGGGGCACGACAATAACATGGAAAAATAAATTCCCGTATCAAGCTGGATATACGACCAACTTGAAAATTAAAGGAGCCACCAAAGCCGGTCTATGCTCCTGTGACTACATGTCAATTCAGTCTTATGCTTTGTTGCAGTCTTTGTGGAGCGATAATTCAAAAAAGACCGGAAATTGTGCACTCAAGAAAGTAAATTCCAGACTTTTTTTTAAATTTTTTTTTAATAATTTAGTGACTTATTATAAAGTCGTTTTTGGCAATAAACATGAGCAAACCTCCCAGATCAATTTATTAGTCCCCGACGTCTACAACATGGACTATAGTAATCAAATTTTCCTTGCTACATTAGTTCATCAAGAAATTAAACTAGCAATTGCACCGAGAGTTGAAAATTAACGTCGATAGGAGGAGTGGGAATGTGGATGGAAATGAGCAAGCCTGTTATCTCGATAATGAAATACAATAAAAAATAGTAAAGAACTTGTAATGTTTTTTTGGCATACATTTTATTTACCTCTTTAGCAACAATAGATATATTTCTTAAAGGTGTGGATGCCATAGGCACCAACCTCTCCAAAACTAAACCATGTCTTTGAACATCAATCCAACACTATATTAGAAGCTAATAAGGTTTAAACAAACAAAACGAACTATGAATTACCACACTAGCATGTTTATATTCTTAACAAGAAATGTCAATTTGCATTATCATCTCCTCAATAGGTTTAGCAGCACAAAGATGAGGCATCCCAAGCTAGAACGATTAATTAATAGCAGTCTAGAACATTATCACATATCACCAACTATCCATGCAAAGAAGAAAAAAACCAAGCCCCTTTAATAGCCAAAAAAGTAAAAGGCTCACAATTATACCAATGAAGAAAAAAAAAATTCAAGCCCTATATTTTCGGCAAACCACCCCATATCTTCTCTTCGTAGAGTTTAATTGCTGTCAACAACCAATTTTTAATATAGCATGAACAAATAACACAAAAAAACACAGAATCTTCTCATAATACTATATACAAATAATTGACAATAATCCTTCGCATAAATCATTTTATACATGCATATGATATGGCTAACGAGATGTTTCATTTTCTTCTATTCTAATCTTTTGTCAAGCTTTGAATGATGAATATAAAAAATGCTCAAATTATCCAAAAATATAAATAAGTTTGCATGCTCTTGCTTACTCTGAAGTAGTAAAAGTCTCATAATTATCATAAGTACTATCCACATAATTAAGTAAATTGTTACTATGTAACTAATTTCGTGATGTTTTGACATAACTCGCCCTTTCGTAGACTTAAAATATGATGTAATATTGAGTTTCTTTCTTTCCTCTTCTTTCCTTTGGATAATGACTTGTTCCTTCCCTTTAGAGTTAGGAGGTAAATTTTAGGATGATAAACTACAATATACTGAAAGGAAAAAAAATACAAAACATATTTTCAATACACACCTTTTCATGCTGAAATTTATCCATCAACTCAAGACATGCAAACCTACGAAGCTTGATGTCTTCATCTGTAGTTATGAATAGAGATCCTTAAACTCCCTCAACCTCCATTGCACTGTCATCTTCATCTAGTTCACCATGAATTTTCTAAACTTCAGAGACCTTTTCCTTCTGCTGCTAGAACGTTTTAGCTTTCAAGCCAAACCAGTCATCGTCACTTGACACTTAATTTACATATTTCCATTTCAGCACATAAAAGGATCTGGAGTAACGAACTTTAACATGTTCAATGGAATGTGGAGTGTATCTATTATACATTGTCTAATTTTTTTTCTTGTGCATTCAACCCTGCCTTACTTATAGCCATATCCCTCAGAAGAAACATAGAGCATAAATGGAGGATTTTTTGGCATGTATATGATCAATCCCATTACGAGGGACGTTCAAAGATGTATTCAATAAGTTCCATTTGAGGGTATTTCTAAGAAAAACACTTAACAATATTTTGTTGATCAAGAAGGCTTGTGGTTTCTTGACCACGAAATATATCAACAATTTTTTCATTTGGAAATCCATCAGTGGCACGAATTTTAGAAAACAACTTTGTTTGTTAGTCCATAGATTTCTTATGTTCCTTTCTCTTCTTCTCCTATAGGTAGCCTGAACATTGACACTTGAATCCTTGAGATTTTTATACACAAATTTCTTCTTTCTAAAGGGTCTTTCAAGCCTCACAACCAAGCCTCATATGATCTCCTTTATTCACTAAGTGCCCACAATGATAACAATGGTGTTTCTTTTAATGTGCATGTCATGAGGAAGTTTTGGTTCGACATAGTTCAATACAAATCTATCTATGAAATTGATGATTTATTCACCTTGCCTAAATCATGAAGCTTGTTCATAACCTCATCTTCCTTGAATAAGCAGACTATTCTCACTGCAGTGTTAAGCCAAATTCCTGGTATAGAACTTGAGTGGGCCTAATGGTTAAGAGCATGTTTTTCCTCCTAAGAGGTCACAGGTTCAAAACCAGAGGGGGGTAGAGTATGTATGCCTTTGTAGACCTAGCATTCAAATCGTTGCACGAAGGTGGGTCCCTTGTCCTACAAACAAGGGGTCTCATATGCCAATTTGGTGTTTGGCTTGGTCACGACCTTAAAATTGGATAGTAATAATAATTATAGTCACAACTCACCAATAATTCCAGGCCTATTAAATGGTTCCTCTTCAAACCAAGAATCGTATCAATATCAGATGCCCTATAGCATTCTATAATGGGCTCTTTGCAATGGGCTCTTTACAATCTTCTTGGAGACACTTTATTATGTATTTAGCTCCATGAAGAAATGCATCACTATCAAGTGTACTACAAGCATCCACCCAGCCTTCTCTATTTATCTGTGCACAAAGTTCTTCAACCTCACCCTTTGATCTTAAAACCAGCATTCCCATAAGTTCTAACAACTCCACACATTCTTCAATACTTGTGTTGAAGAAAATATTTCATTCCAAGCTGGTACATTCAACTCTTTAAGATGACAAGAAATCAATTCCTATCATTCTATTAAAGAAAACCATGTGTGTTGGTGACTTTAAAGCTAGAGGATCCCCATCCACAACAAATACTCAAAAGATTGCAAGATTTGAGAATAGATTAATTACTCTGAATAAAGTGACGTGCAAGTGGGGCTTTCTAGTGTTTCCTTTGAGAGAAATTTCCTATTGAATAATCCAAATAGAGAATAGAGAGTTCTATGGCCACCCTCTTCCCTCTTATATAATCCAAATCCTCAAACTCTATTGTGGGTTTCAACAAATCCCAAAAACCACCTTCCACATCCATATGTCATCCTTTTTATTTTATTTTTTAAAAGAAAAGGAAACAAGTACTAGTAGCTCACATTCAAATTGTCGTTTATTTCTGAAGAAAAAAACTCAGTCTGGATATTTCATAGAAATATGATAAAATAAGGATTTGCAATCTCAACATTTATTAACTGCAAGATTGAAATAAATTGACATCTCAAAATTTATTCAAATAATTACTATTCCAGCCATTATTCTTCAAATTATCATGAATATAGGACGATATGAACAATTGATATACAATGCGCCCAAATTTTCACACTCGGGCTGCCCATCCCATACCTTTCTGTTGAATTTAATTTCTGTTGGAAATATTGTCATTGATGGCAAAGGATGTGGCAAAGGAATTGGCATCTAAATGTAGCAGAGAATAACAGAGAAAGAATGCATCTACAGTTTGAGCTACAGAGCTGCAGTATCAGTCAAGGAGCAGGGACAAGCAGTGAAGTGAAAGTTGTCCAGAGACAGTATAGGAAGAAAAAGGATCTGCATTTTCTGTGAATTATATATATATTCTTGATAAAATTCAGAAGGAAGAATAGTAGAGTCCCTGTGACTATTAATCATTGTCCTAAAAACATCATAAACCATATTGAGGAATCATGGTGGTAGGATTCGAATTGCAGGATGAGACCTCCTGGTAATAAAGAACTGACTTAGTTTTATATTTGCAGTCGTGGAACTTCTTGGTTGAATATATGAGGGGTTCTCGAGGCATTTAGTGTATTCATTGAAGAACATAATGATGGCAGAGATATGATGTTTTTGAATATACAAGTAGAAGTGGAACTGTGACAGGATAGAACTTCGAAATGGAAGATATGTTATCATAGCAATATTGAAGAATGACATTGAATTGTTTCGAGTTAATGTTTGTAAGGAAATCCCATCGGAAGAGAATTACACTTGCTTGAAATCTTGCCAAAGATAGACCAGAGTTATAGCGCAAACCCTTTGGAATCATGAACAAAACCTTGAGTGAAGGGCGGAACCACGAAGGAGGAACAGTGAAGGTGGTTTACGGTTTTCATCGCACCACCTATGCGGAGTAAGTGGTATTCAAGAGGTTGGGAGTGATTCCATAGAGCTTTCGACACGTGGCGAGGTGGACCCTCGCAAAACTGCTTGCCACTGTGTGCCTTCACTCGTTATAGTTCGACCCAAGATGCCCAGCGATATTATTGAGCACCGTTGATTTGGGAAGGGGTCATCGGATGGTCATCATTTATTAAAGGTGTGCGAAGATTAAAACAGGTACGACGGGCCATCGCACGTTAACGATCGGCATCGGAGGTCGAGCAATATGCATTTATGCCGTTGATCTTGGAGGCTCGCGATCTAACGGCGATCGGGCGATGGACTTGCACGAAGTTTATTTTGGTACGGTGGGGCACATATGTGGGCCAGGGGTCAAAGGTTTATTGAAATATTAAACTATTTGAAAGCGTTGATATTTTTTATTCCGAAGGGTTATACATAAGGGATTAAAACGTTGTAAATATATTTATTTATCAATTGATAAATAAATTAAAAAGAAATAAAAACCCTGAGGGCCAAACTAATGGAAATATTGTCAAAGGAATACCATTAGCGGTTAAATGGTTTTTGAACTCATGGTTTTAATAAAGGAAAAACTATATAAGGAGAAGAAAATAATAGAGAAGGGGTGTGTGCATCGTAAGGGTGGTGGACGAAGAATTTCTCAAGGAATATCTGTATGGACGAGCTCTGTTCTTAACTGATAAATCTGAAACTACGATGCACCCATGGATATAATGATCTAACAATGATGAATCTCTGGTTTCAATTGTCTGAAGAAATCATGAAGAATGTATAAGGGTTGTGAATAAATACTTCACTTTGAAGTACATCTATATGGAATGGGTAATAGATTGTTGAGTTAAATATGCACCTCTGAAGAAATTAAATAAATCAGGTGGCCTGCAAGATATGTTGTGTGGAAGTGGATTAAGTGTGGTCTGCAGTGAAGCTGAGGGTCGAAACCTTTAGTAAGGGGGTTGTAGCTCCCTTCCAGTGGTAGCTGGTAAACGAGAACAGGGGGTAGTAGCTCCCTTCCAGGAAAGGCTGGTAAACGAGAGAAGGTTGTAGCCTTCTGCAGGTGGGTGCCTGCATGCTGGTATGAGTCTGCACCAGCATAAAATTGTAATAATTTTTTCTCTATAATAAAATTGAAGACTGAGATTACAGCAACGGTGGTTTTCTCTCAAATTGGGTTTCCACCTTAAATCCTGGTGTTCATATGTGCTATTTATGTTTGTTCTGTTATTTAAGTTCATGCTTAATGCTTATCTGATGCAATTCTCTAAGTAAAGACATAATAAGATATCTGGACATACCTGTTGGATGTAGTACTGTAACATATGGTTTTAAGAGAAATAAAAAGAAATATTTTTCAACCCTAAGTACTGATTCACCCCCCCCCCTCTCAGTATTTTTCCCAACAATTGGTATCAGAGCAGGTCCTTCTGAGAAAGCTTAGCCACTAGAAGGAAGATCAAGCAAGATGAGCAATCAAGATGGAACAACATCTATCAGGCCTCCGCTCTTTAACGGAAACAATTTAATCTTCTGGAAAACAAGGATGAGATCCTATATTCAGTCTCTGGGAGCAGAGGTATGGGCAATTGTTGAACAAGGATATCAATATCCAGCTGTAGTACCAACAGATTCGACGGAAATAAAGAACTATGAAACAAATGCAAAGGTGGTCAATTCTCTATTGGGAAGTCTAACTGAATTAAAATTTGTCAAAGTCACGCAACTGAATACAGCCAAGGCAATATGGGACAAAATCATTCTAAGTTATGAAGGTGATGCAAAGGTAAAAAGTGCTAAACTCCAAACTCTCAGAATTCAATATGAGAATCTAAAAATGGATAATGAGGAGAGCATTGAAAATTTCTTTTTACATATTGATGATATTGTAAATCGTATGAGAAATCTGGGAGAAACAATAACCAAATCTACTTTGGTTGAGAAAGTCTTAAGATCACTAACGACAAAATTTGAGTCAAAGGTTTCTGCTCTTGAAGAAAAGCAGGATCTTCAAAATCTTATTGTGGTGAAACTTCATGGCATACTAACTGCATATGAAATGAGAAGAGGAGGACCATCTGAAGTCAAATAAGTAGTCTTTAGAACTTCTACAAAATGGAAGGAAGTACAAAAACCAGAAGGATCAGGATATATCTCAGAAGAAGATGAGATAAACTTTGTAAAGAAACTTCAACTTCGCACAGGACGGTTCAGAGGTAAGCTTCCTTTCAAATGTTTTGATTGTGGAAGAGTTGGTCATTATGCTGCTAAGTGTCCATATAAAGAAACACATAAAAAGGGGAAGGAAGTAGCAAGAAGGAATATGAATCGTTTTAGCACTAGAAATAATTACTATACTCATGAAGACAGTGATGGGTTATCTGATAGTGAGGAAGAATGTGAACAAGATCTTAAACTTCTCATGGCATTTGAAAAGGAATCTAGAGAAGAAAAGGATACTTTTGTGGATGCTCTAGAAGACAGTGATTTTCTTGATGAAAACAATAAACTCAAAATCTTCTTAGAAGAGAGTAAAATAACCATAGAAACTCTAAAAAATCAACTCGAAGAAAAGGAGAAACACAATGAGAAATTAGAGTGTGAAGTAGTAAGTTTAAGAAAAGAACTTGAGAAAGTAAAGACTCTGAATCTTAGATTTGCTAAAGGATTTGAAACCTTAGATGAGATTATCAAGGTACAACGTTCTCCTCTTGTAAAGACAGATCTTGGATATATTGGAGAATCTTCTCAGGCTTCAGCACCAAATTATCTAAAAGCAGTTACAGCCGGTTTACAACATGCTGTCACTCAGAAAGGGAATAAAGAATCTTTATAGATAAAGCATGATCATCTCAATTCAAATAAATCTAACAGGAATGTCCTTCAAAGAAACATCAATCAATAGGTAAATTCATGGAGAAGATTTTATGATCGCATAAATTTCTTCTATGGACAATGTTTCTCATGTCACAATTTTGGTCATAAAGCTATTCAATGTGTAGCATATAAAACTATCATGACAAGAGAAGCAAGAAAGAAAAGGATTGATATTGAAACAAAGAAGAATACCTTTAACAACTTTTCCCCTCTTCAAAATGAAGTTGAATGTGCTTATTGCAATAACTTTGGCCATGAAGAATCTGAATGCAGGAGCAAAGTTCAACCAAAAGAACATGTTCCTTCAAGCTCCAAAGTATGGAAAAAGAAGGAATTACAGGTTGATAGCGTTGTTTGCAGAAAATGAAGAAAACCAATGGTACATTTATAGTGGATGCTCAAGACACATGACAGGTGATAAAACCAAACTTCTTGCATATAGTGCTCTAGAAGAAGAAAAGAATGTTACATTTGGAAATGATACTCCTATAGTCATTAAGGGAAAAGGGTCTGTTTTTCTAAAAGAAAAGGTGAAAGCTAATGAATTCATGTATGTGGATGGATTAAAGCATAACTTGTTAAGTTTAAGTCAAATGTGTGATCAAGGAACTGAAGTTGTCTTTAGTTCAAAAGAAAGTGCGGTACGTGATCTTGATACAGGTAAAACAATTATAAAAGGAAAAAGAACTCCAAGCAACCTGTATGTATTGAAAAACTGCAAAGAACAATGTTACTTGAGTAAATCTTCAGAAAATTGGCTATGGCATAGAAGGTTGGGGCTTCTAAGCTTCTCTCAAATCAAAAAATCAAGCAGACTTAAAGCGGTTCGTGATCTTCCCAATATTACTTTACCTGAAAGTATCATATGAAAATCTTGCCAATTCGGTAAATAGACCAGAGTGAAATTTAATGCCAAGGAAGGATCATCAAGTAAGCCTCTTGAACTTATTCATACTGACATATGTGGACCTGTGAAGAAAAATTCACCACGTGGTGAACAATACTATATCTTATTTATTGATGATTACTCTAGAATGTGTTGGATTGGGTTACTTAAACACAAAGATGAAGCTTTTGAGAAATTTCAAATCTTTAAAGCTCTAGTTGAAAATGAATTAGATCTAAAAATCAAGTGTCTTCGATCTGATTGAGGAGGAGAATATACATCAGATGAATTCCTTGAATTTTGTGAACAACATGGCATAAAAAGACAGTTTTCTGTAGCTGGCACTCCACAACAAAATGGATTAGCAGAAAGAATGAATAGAACTGTTCAACAAATGGCTAGAGCTATGCTTGATGATTCCGGAACACCTGACACATTTTGGGGAGAAGTAGCACACACAGCCATAAACATTCTTAACAAGGCACATATTCGTGTAAATAGTGATAAAACTCCATATGAACTATGGTATGGTAATCCTCCCACTGTGAAGCATTTTAGAGTTTTTGGAAGAAAATGCTTTATAAAAAATAATGATGAAAAACTTGGCAAATTTGAACCCAGAGCAGATGAAGGAATACTTCTTGGTTACTCCTCTAGGAGTAGAGCATATAAATGTTACAATAAAAGACTTTGGAAGATTGTTGAATGTGTTGATGTAGTTATTGATGAGTCTCATGCAGCTCCATAAGAAGTAAAACAAACAAAAAATGAAGAAGATGATGACATATATCCTTCTACATCAAATAACGATCATATAGACAGTCAACTCAATGAAGAACCCGAAGATGATCTATCTGAAAAATCTCCATCCAGATATGTTCAAAAGAATCATCCAGAATCTCAAATTTTGGGAGAAAAAGGATCAGGAGTACAAACAAGAAGGACTCATGTGAGATCTTCCAGCTATCTGGCATTTCTATCCACTATTGAACCACAAAATGTCAATCAAGCTAGCAAAGATGAATGTTGGATACAAGCCATGAATGAAGAACTTGATCAAATTGAAAAGAATCACACTTGGGAATTAGTTCCAAGACCTCATGACAAAAATGTCATTGGAACTAAATGGATATTCAAAAACAAGTTAAATGAGAATGGAGATGTTATAAGAAACAAAGCTAGACTTGTTTGCAAGGGATATGCTCAACAAGAAGGTATAGACTTTGAAGAAACCTTTGCTCCTGTAGCTAGAATTGAAGCCATAAGAATGTTTCTTTCTTTTTCTAGCTTCCAACAAATCAAAGTTTATCAGATGGATGTTAAATCTGCTTTTCTCAATGGAGATCCAGAAGAAGAATTTTATATAGAACAACCAGAAGGTTTCATTTTGGGAAATGATAAAAATATTGTGTGTAAACTTAAAAAGGCCCTATATGGTCTCAAACAAACTCCAAGGGCATGGTATTATCATCTTGACAAATATCTTCATCAACAAGGATTTTCAAAAGGGTCTGTTGATAGCAACTTATACACAAAAACTGAAGATGGTAAACTTTTGATTGTGGTGGTATATGTTGATGATATCATTTTTGGGAGTAATGAAGAGTCTATGAGTCAGAAATTTTCTTCTGATATGCAGCAAGAATTTGAAATGTCTTTACTTGGGGAACTAACATTCTTTCTTGGCTTGCAAGTGCAACAAGCAACAGATGGCATATTCTTATCACAAACAAAATATCTTAAGCAAATCCTGAAGAAGTACGGCATGGAAGAATGCAAACCCGTAAGTACACCAATGGTAACCGGATGTAATCTCAATTCTCATGATGATTCTCCCACAGTGAATCAACCAGAATACAGATCTATGATAGGAAGTCTACTTTATCTCACTGGGACTAGACCAGACATTATGCATGCAGTTGGGATTTTTGGACGTTTCCAAGCTAATCCAAAAGAATCTCACCTTCAGGCTGTCAAAAGAATATTCAAATATTTACAAGGAACTCAAGACTTTGGACTATGGTATCCAAAGAATGATGACCTCACTCTTCATGCTTACACTGATGCAGATTGGGCTGGAAATGTTGATGATCGGAAAAGCACTAGTGGTGGTGCATTCTACATGGGGCCCCGGTTAGTGTCTTGGTTCAGCAAGAAGAAAAGCTCCATTGCCTTATCTACATCAGAAGCAGAATATGTGGCTGCAACATCATGTTGCACTCAACTTCTCTAGATGATGCAAACCCTACAATACTTTCAAATCAAATATTCACCTCCTATCTCCATTATGTGTGATAATACAAGTGCCATCAGTGTCTCAAAGAATCTTGTTATGCATTCCAAGACCAAGCACATTCCCATCAAATATCACTTCTTACGTGAACAAGTGCTTGAACAAAAGGTGAAATTGGAGTATGTTTCCTCCAAAGAACAAGTTGCTGATATATTTACCAAACCTCTACCTAGGGAAGCGTTCGAATATCTCAGACAGAAATTGGGAGTAGTCTCTGCCATGCAGAGGATCAGGTCTACTTAAATACAGAAGATTAAATTGGTTGTGAGGTGTTGTTGGGCATCTCTGAATGCACAGGCTAAGGGGGAGCATTGGTCATATGAAAAGGATGCATTGTTGGCATTTATAAGTCATCTTGTTATTTTATGACGATGTAGCATGATCTCAGGGGGAGCATGGTATTGTCAACTCTTTGCCATTGATGTCAAAGGGGGAGGAAAAGCAACAAAGGGCTTCTATAAGACAATCAGAGGAAGAGTATTGCCATCAATGCCAAAGGGGGATATTGTTGGAAATATTGTCATTGATGGCAAAGGATGTGGCAAAGGAATTGGCATCTAAATGTAGCAGAGAAGAACAAAGAAAGAATGCATCTACAGTTTGAGCTACAGAGAGCAGTATTAGTCAAGGAGCAGGGACAAGCAATGAATTGAAAGTTGTCCAGAGACAGTATAGGAAGAAAAAGGATCCTCGCATTTTCTATGAATTATATATATGTTCTCGATAGAATTCGTGTTATTAATAGTAGTATCCCTCTGACTATTAATCATTGTTCAAAACATCGTAAACCCTATTGAGGAATCATGGTGGTAGGATTCGAATTCTGTGGATGAGACCTCCTGGTAATGAAGAACTGGCTTAGTTTGATATTTGCAGTCGTGGAACTTCTTGGTTGAATATATGAGGGGCTCTCGAGGCATTCAGTGTATCCATTGAAGAAAATAATGATGGCAGAGATATGATGTTTTTGAATATACAGTGGAACTGTGACAAGATAGAACTCTGAAATGGAAGATATGTTATCATAGCAGTATTGAAGAATGACATTGGATTGTTTCGAGTTAATGTTTGTAAGGAAATCCCGTCGGAAGAAGATTACACTTGTTTGAAATCCTGCCAAAGATAGATCATAGTTATAGCACAAACCCTTTGGAATCATGAACAGAACCTTGAGTGAAGGGCGGAACCACGAAGGAGGAACAATGAAGGTGGTTTACGGTTTTCATCGCACCACCTATGCGGAGTAAGCGATATTCAAGAGGTTGAGAGCAATTCCATAGAGCTTTCGATACATGGCGAGGTGTACCCCCACAAAACTATTTGCCACTGCGCGCCATCGCGTGTTATAGTTCGACCCAGGATGCCCAGCGATATCGTTGAGCACCGTTGATCTGGGAAGGGGTCATCGGACGGTTATCATTTATTAAAGGTACGCAAAGATTAACACAGGTATGACGGGCCATCGCACGTTAACGATCGGCATCGGAGGTCGAGCGATATGCATATGTGCCATTGATCTTGGAGGCTCGCGATCTAACGGTGATCGGGCGATGGACTTGCGCGAAGTTTATTTTGGTACGATGGGGCGCATATGTGGGCCAAGGGTCAAAGGTTTATTGAAATATTAAACTATTTGAAAGCGTTGGATATTGTTTATAAAATCCGAAGGGTTATACATAAGGGATTAAAAACGTTGTAAATATATTTATTTATCAATTGATAAATAAATAAAAACCTCGAGGGCCAAACTAATGGAAATATTGTCAAAGTAATACCATTAGCGGTTAAATGGTTTTTGAACTCATGGTTTTAATAAAGTCAAAACTATATAAGGAGAAGAAAATAATAGAGAGTGTGTGAGCGCATTGTAAGGGTGGTGAACGAAGAACTCCTCCAAGGAATATCTGTATGGGCGAGCTCTATTCTTAATTGATAAATCTGAAACTACGATGCACCCATGGATATAATGATCTGGTAATCGTTTGACGAAATCATGAAGAACGTATAAGGGCTGTGAATAAATACTTCACTCTGAAGTATATCTGTATGGAATGGGTAACAGATTGCTGAGTTAAAGACACACCTCTGAAGAAATTAAATAAATCAGGTGGCCTGCAAGATATGTTGTGTGGAAGTGGATGAAGTGTGGTCTGCAGTGAAGCTGAGGGTCGAAACCTTTAGTAAGGGGGTTGTAGCTCCCTTCCAGTGGTAGCTGGTAAACGAGAACAGGGGGTAGTAGCCCCCTTCAAGGAAAGGCTGGTAAACGAGAGAAGGTTGTAGCCTTCTGTAGGTGGGTGCCTGCGTGTTGGTATGAGTCTGCACCAGCATAAAATTGTAAGAATTTTTCTCTATAATAAAATTGAAGACTGAGATTACAGCAGCGGTGGTTTTCTCTCGAATTGGGTTTCCACCTTAAATCCTGGTGTTCATATGTGTTGTTTATGTTTGTTCTGTTATTTAAGTTCATGCTTAATGCTTATCTGATGCAATGCTCTAAGTAACGACATAATAAGATATCTGGACATACGTGTTGGATGCAGTACTGTAACATATGGTTTTAAGAGAAAGAAAAAGAAATATTGTTCAACCATAAATACTAATGCACCCCCCCCCCCCCCTCTCAGTATTTTTCCCAACAATTTCCCTAGGTTCAATGCAAAGCCGAAGAAGCATGCAGCCTCGGAGCAATCGAAAACAATTTTGTAAATTTTTTCTTAGGTGAAGTGGGTAAGCAGCCACCAATAATTCTTCCGCTTTATCATGCTCCCCTCACTATGTAAATGCAATTTTGACCACTAGCACTAAACAAATATTTAAACTTTCTACTTTGTCTTGATTTTGTTCATGATTTCCTGGAAGGTCGCTCTCAGTTGTGTTGGGATAGTAAACCTGATTTTCTTCTTCTGACACGCATCAGTATTATATCTTTAATTGCAGTGTCACCCCCAATTGGGCATATTTCTTCTTTCGATGAAGGAATTCATGGGTATTTTTTATCTACGGCATGTTTGACACAATAATCCACTTATTTAGTTTGGATCAATGGTGGTTGCTATATATATATGATCTAGGGCATGTTTGACACAATAATCCACTTAGTTAGTTTGGATCAACGGTTGTTACTATATATATATATATATATATATATATATATATATAAAAGTAAAACTGTATATCACATATTCATATTGCAATTATAAATGTATTAGAACCAGATTTATCGCTTCCAGACAGCTCAACGAGAGTGAACCAGATTTACCGCTTCGATATAGCTCAACCAAAGCCATAGAGATCTAGATAAAAAACCAGACTTTTTTAGTAAAATTGTATATCACATATTCATATTACATTAAATGGTTCATATTAAATGGTTCCTCTTCAAACAAAGAATCGTATCAATATCAGATGCCCTATAGCATTCTATAATGGGCTCTTTGCAATGGGCTCTTTACAATCTTCTTGGATACACTTTATTATGCATTTAGCTCCATGAAGAAACGCATCAATATCAAGTGTACTACAAGCATCCAACCAGCCTTCTCTATTTATCTGTGCACACAGTTCTTCAGCCTCACCCTTTGATCTTAAAAGCAGCATTCCCATAAGTTCTAACAACTCAACACATTCTTCAATACTTGTATTGAATAAAATATTTCATTCCAAGCTGGTACATTCAACTTTTTCAGATGACAAGAAATCAATTCCTATCATTCTATTAAAGCGGACCATGTGTGTTGGTGACTTTAAAGCTAGAGGATCCCCATCCACAACAAACACTCGAAGGATTGCAAGATTTAAGAATAGATTAATTACTCCGAATAAAGTGACGTGCAAGTGGGGCTTTCTAGTGTTTCCTTTGAGAGAAATTTCCTATTGAATAATCCAAATAGAGAATAGAGAGTTCTATGGCCACCCTCTTCCCTCTTAGATAATCCAAATCCTCAAACTCTGTTGTGGGTTTCAACAAATCCCAAAAACCACCTCCCACATCCATATGTCATCCTTTTTATTTTATTTTTTAAAAGAAAAGGAAACAAGTACTAGTAGCTCACATTCAAATTGTCGTTTATTTCTGAAGAAAAAAACTCAATCTGGATATTTCATAGAAATATGATAAAATAAGGATTTTCAATCTCGACATTTATTAACTGCAAGATTGAAATAATTTGACATCTCCAAATCTATTCAAATCATTACTATTCCAGCCATTATTCTTCAAATTATCACGAATATAGGATGATATGAACAATTGATATACAACGCCCCCAAATGTTTACACTCGGGCTGCCCATCCCATACCTTTCTGTTGAATTTAATTTCCCTGGGTTCAATGCAAAGCCGAAGAAGCATGCAACCTCGGAGCAATCGAAAACACTTCTGTAAATTTTTGCTTAGGTTAAGTGGGTAAGCAGCCACAAATAATTCTTCCGCTTTATCATGCTCCCCTCACTATGTAAATGCAATTTTGACCGCTAGCACTAAACAAATATTTAAACTTTCTACTTTGTCTTGATTTTGTTCATGATTTTCTGGAAGGGCGCTTTCAGTTGTGTTGGGATAGTAAACTTGATTTTCTTCTTCCGACACGCATCAGTATTATATATTTAATTGCAATGTCACCCCCAATTGGGCATATTTCTTCTTTCGATGAAGGAATTCATGGTTATGTTTGAGCTAGGGCATGTTTGACACAATAATCCAGTTAGTTAGTTTGGATCAATGGTGGTTGCTATATATATATGATCTAGGGCATGTTTGACACAATAATCCAGTTAGTTAGTTTGGATCAATGGTTGTTTATATATATATATATATATATATATATATATATATATATATATATAAGTAAAATTGTATATCACATATTCATATTGCAATTATAAATGTATTAGAACCATATTTATCGCTTCGAGACAGCTCAACGAGAGTGAACCAGATTTACTGCCTCGATACAGCTCAACCAAAGCCACAGAGATCCAGATAAAAAACCAATTTTTTTAGTAAAACTGTATATCACATATTCATATTACAATTACAAAAGTATTAGAAAGATATTTTCCGCTTCGATACAGGTCACCGAAAGCCACATATATCCAAATAAAAAAACCAGATATAGTTTACAGAACATCGAAACACAAAGCCCGGGGTCATTTACCAACATATAGCTCTACCACCAACAAGATTATTACAGAACCAGAACATAAGACCACTTGCAGATGAAAATAAAAACCCTAGCGCAACATCATATTTCTTATCTCCTCCAACTACCATCGTCAAAACTACCACCATAGCGAGATCTGCCACCGTCACCATAACCACTACCACCACCGCTACCATAACCATGGTTGCCACGATCACGACTTCCACTGTAACCCCCGCCACAGTCACCTCCACGATAGCCAGACGAGCCACCGCACTTGTTTCCTCTGGACTGGGATGGGTTATTAGTGATGCTCCTCCTGTCCAGCATCTTGGCATTCATTGCATCGATGGCATCTCTCATCGATTTCTCATCATTGAAGGTCACAAAGTAGAATCCATGGGATCTACCTATTTCCCAATCACTAATAATCTTGGATTCCATGACTGCGACATAGGGATTAAAATCCTCTTGCAGCCTTCTGTCATCAGTAGACCATGCAAACCCTCCAACGAAGCATTATAACTCAACATATGTTGAAGCCATCTTCCCAGATTGAAGTTTAAGAAAACTTGACAGAACAAGAGAGAGAAATAACCCACCAACACGGGACCAGAACCAGAACCAGAAATGAAAAGAACCAAAATGAACCAGGGATAGACGACCCCATTAACGAGTTGGTGATTGCTATAATTTTCTCAGAATTACTTTGAGCCCTATTACGAACTCAAAGGACATAGTATGCTATTCTCATGAGGAAAGAACTCGAAGGATGAAGGACATAGTCTGCCAGTCTCCTCAAGAACGAACTCGAAGGACGTGGTTTTCTAGTTACTAACCCAAAGGAAAAAGAAGAGAAGGTTATGTGTAAAATTTTGATTAGTTTGAAGGGCGAAAATAAAGTTCTCCGATTGGGTAGGATGAACAGTGTTTGCCCACCCAACCTCACAAAGAAAACGCCTCTGACGTAATTAATTTATCCAAAGTTCTGAATAGATATTTTTTAAAACATTTTGCTTCAACCTATCAGAGAGATAGGATAATTATTTTAATCAATAAAATATTTTTTCATCGTATTGACCTCTTCCCGAGGTAGTGCTCTATATTCTTTGTTCATTTCTCAGGTTGAAAGGTTTTACATGATTTCACATTCATCCTATTTCTCCAAACGATAAGTAATACTAGCATTACTTACTGAGCATAAAATGTTCACAAATGTTTGTGTTACCAAATATATATAATAGATAAGTTGGTAGTCATGTTGAGCTACAAGCTGGCTATGTTTGCATGTACTTTGGAACCGGCTCACCACCTCTTCCCACTCGTCACTGCCTCCACCCACTTGTAGATGTAACTATATATTATAGATAAGGTGGCAATCATGGTGAGCTGCAAGCTGCCTATGTTTGCATGTACTTTGGCACCGACTCACCGCCTTAGAGTTTATGGTGGGTCTCTAATCCAACATTAGATTTTATGAAATCACGATTAACATTTATTTTGTTCTCATCACGAGTTTCCTCTACTACCTTTTCACCATTAGGAATCATTTCTTGTATCAACTTTGTCAAACATTCCTTCAAACCTTCCATGTCTGCTTTTAGATCATTCTTCATGTCTTTAATGTTGTCTTTCATTTTTTCTTCGATCTTAGCTTCCATGTAATCCATCTTAGATTCCATTGTTGGAAATATTATCATTGATGGCAAAGGAACAGAAAGGAGCAGCACCAAAATTATCCTTGAGAAAAAAGGAGCAGATCAGGATCAGTTGGAGTATAAAGGAGCAATAAGGCAAAGAAGGAAAAATTTAAGTGAAGAAGCATAAAAGAGAGGCAGAGGATCAGCATTAGAGGCAAAGCATCAAGGCATAGAAGTAGCAAAGAGGCATGGATCAACACTATAATTATCATTCAGGCGAAGGAGTAGAGAGGAGCAGTAAAAAGGCAAGGAGCAACATTAGAATCTTTATCAAGGACCAAAGACAAAAAAGGCAGCAAAGGAGCAAAGGCAGCAAAGGTAGTAAGCTTGGGTCAAGTCGTGAGCATATTGAATCAAGTCGTGAACGTGCTGGGTCGAGTCATGCAAAAGTGGGCAGATTCGTGAACGTGCTAAGACAAGTAATGAACATGTTTAGCAAATGGAGAAAGTCGTGAACGCGTGAGTTGTAATGTTCGAAAATTTTATGGAACATTAAAAACTTTTGTTTTTGCTTTAGGAGGAGAATAAATGGGTAAGAAAACCCATCGATAATAAAAATCTGAATAAGGAAGCCTTGTAATGTGAAAAGAGATCAATAAAGAACTAGATTTCACACCCCATGTGTGAAAAGAGACAAATTGCAGGTGGATAATTCTAGAAGAGGCCAAGTTAACTGCGCAGGTTGAGAAGATAAGGTTCATTTGGTGGGCCAGCGTAGTTTGCATGAGAGAGAGATCATTCTAGAGAGGAAACCCTAAGGTGTGGGGCCCATGGCAAAGCACCCTTCACTTATTTAAAAGGAGAATGAAGCAGCCATTCTCATTCATGCTTTTGATTATCATTTTGCTTATCTTCTCAGACAAGAGCATTCTCTAGCTGTTTAGCTGAGATGCAGTGCTGCTAGCACTGGGTGTTCCCGGGTGGGAATCCCATCTCTTCCATAGAGTAGCTCTTGGAAGAGCTTGTTCTTCATATTCCCCATATTCTAGCTTGAGGCCAAAGCATTTCATTCAGCTCCAGCGCAGTCTCCATTGGTGGGTGAGTTGTGTTGCTGGGTGTTGCAGGGGAGGGTTTCTCAACACCACTTCTGACATTGTATTTCAAAGGAGGGAGTCTCCATTCCTTTTGGAGATCAGTGAGGGAGTTTTTTATATTCATTCCATCATCTTTGGCATCAATCCAATCATTTTCCATCAGTAGAAGAGCATCCCTCTTCCTTGACTGCGCAGTTCATAGAGAGCATTTGCAGTGAGGGTGTCAACATTTTAGTGGGTGGTGAGATCTTGAATTAAAGGATCAACCTTTCATCTAGAATATTTAAAAAAGGAGTTATTTCAGCAAAGGCATCATATTCAGCAAGCTCCTTCCATTTCCAGTTCTATTGAGTTGCAGCAGCTGCCCAGAAACTCTGGCATTTTGGTAAATTTTCCATTTTGTCTAGTTTTCATCCAAACCCCTTAAGGGATTGTTGTATTGTATTTTCAGGGGTTGAAGCCTTGCTCCCCCTTCTTTATTTGAGCTTGCATTGTTGTATCATTCATGTTTATGTATTTATTACTGCAGTACCTCCATAAACTACGCAGACTTAGTTGAGAATAAAACTATGCAAGCAGTGTTTTCTCCATTCCTATGCACATGTCTCATTGAGACTATTTACTTGATTTGAGTAATAGATTCTCAAAGGGTTTGTCTACATTTTCTGCTGCATATGTATTTAAAGGCTGAATACATCTTCATGTGATAGGGCCCTCTTGAAATAACACTGACATTTCCTTGTTTGAGCAAAGTGTAGTTGTTGCCTTTTATTTGGGCACTTTCTAGGAGATCTAGTCTGGGAAGATCTGTATAACCCCTCTAGATTCATTTCTTTGAGCTCAAATTTTGTGTAGGAGCTATATGATACATGTTCAAGGGCATCCCAGCATTGAGTTGCCTTATTTTTACAGTGGCTTCCTTATATAGCGTCCCCTTGGACACTGTTGCAGCAATTCCTGAAGAAGGAATTTCACATATCTATAGACAGAGTCTGTGAGGGGTCAGGTAGCCTCTAGATCTCACCCTTCCTTGTGAAGGTGACATATCCAGAAAATTCCCCCACAGTCTATCTCTGGAATAGACTTGTGATATTTCTGAAAAAGGAATATTACAATGGTATCAGAGCATCTTTCTTGGCTCAGCCTGTGGCCTTCAAAGCCCAAGAAAGAGAACAAAAGATGAAGAGGATGAGATTTATCTCATCCATTTTTGAAAAAAAGAAGAACCTCCCCAAGGAGGAAGAGCAAACAGAAAAGGAAGACCCCTGCACTTCCTATTCTCATCTAGAAGGAAAGAAGGAGTTGAGTAGGAGAGAGACTCCATCTCTTGGAAGAAAGGAGAAGAAAATACTCACAAGTCTTCTTTCCAAATCTATGCAAGGCACACATGAATATTTTAGAAAGGTTAGGAGGGAGATTGATGGAGAATATCAAAGAGGGCTCAAAATTGGAGGAAGCCCTAGATTTGCACATGGTGAGGGTAAGCATGCAACCACACACCATGATGAACAGTGCAGTCAAAGGCCTAGCATTCTTGTGAGGGAGATGAAAGAAGGAGGAAAGGTGACTAAGGAGGAAACCCTTAGTGATTTCTTGAAGGAGTATGAGTCTCACACTCATGGATTCAGAAATCAGCCCACTTTTTTTGAGTTTTGCAATAGCAAGGTGAAGGGGAAGGAGCAGCAAGGAAGATTTCATCTATCTACTTTTGTAGGTTCACCTTCATATTCAGCCAAAGATGGGGTAGAGGAGATAAACACCCTCCAACAACAACACCATATTTTAGAAGAAGAAATCATCAAGGTTGCAGCGCTGCATTTGAAGGTAAGGTTCATGCATGGTGGAAACTTGAGTCCATTTCTTTTGAGAATGTTAAAGCTTCATCCTATGTAAATTTCATTAAGTCATTGGTGAAAAGACTTGATCAGAACATTCTTGGAACTCATGTGATGGAGTTAAACCAAGGGACTCAAAATAAACCCTTGCATAGAAATGCAGAACCACCTCAAGAAACCATTGGAGGAGCTGAAAACTTGCATCAAGCCTTGTTGGAGGCCTAACTTTCATCCCACACCTTTGAGCAACAAACCAGAGAGCTCTCTTTTTCAAAGGTGGATCAGATTATTGGGATGTTGCCCAACTTTATTGCAGAAATAGAGGGCAATAGCACTGCCAAATCTAGAGATCATCTAATACCTCATGCGGAGGAAGAAGGAGCTTTTGCTCCAAATAGAGGGATTCTTGTAACTTTGCAAGAAGGTCCCCAGGATCTCATGCATGGAGATCAAGGCACGTTTCATGATTCACATGTGCCATTAGAGAGGAGGTGTAAAACCATGAAGACTCAGGGAGAAGATAAAGGAGAGACCCAGCACCATGTGATGAGGAGGGCCCATCTCTATCCATTTTTGGAGGTCATTACACCTAGGAAGGTGATTGAGCTGCGCAGTGGAAGCATGGACAGCGTTGTTCATCCGTGTATACAGTCATCTTCAAATGAGAATGTCTCATTGAGTGGAGACATCACACCAAGGGTGCCACTGGTTCAGATGAGGAGGATAGATGCTTCAAATAGTGAGGCATCAATCACTGATTTCAGCAGTGTGGAGGCCTTGGGACAGCTTGTTGCAGCACTGGGGGTTTTGGGTAAAACCATAGCAGAGGGTAGCATCCCCTCATTATCATTCCTACCCACTCTCCTTTCAGTACCTGCGTTGTGGCAGGGGAAGCAAGGGAGGGGCAATAGCCTTCCCACTTGTACAGATTGCATGGGAGCAGTATATGCACACCACTCTTTGGAGGAATGGGCACAGTCACTTCTTTTCCTTGGGAGGAAGAGGAGAGATTCATCTATGAGTTGCTCCCTTTGCATGAGTAGAAAACATGGTAAGGATATTGTTCATTTATATGATTTACATGTTGAATCCTTAACCATGTATATGCAGGATGTTGCTCCAAGGAGGAGCATTCTTTGTCAAAGGCTCCTTGGTCTACTTGGGGCCAAGAGCATAGTTGATGGCCATCCCCTTGAAGGAATTAGGAGATATTTTTATTTTTGAGGGCATGTTCCTCATGTCTCATACACCATTCATTGCCTCCAAATACATGAGGAGAATGTAGTAGCAAAAAGGTTGTTGAATAACCACATCTTTTTTCATTCTCTCTTGCAGTTTGTGCCCAAATTGCGCTAGTTGCCTAAGAGGGATCAACGTCCCACTCACTTGATATATATGGCAAACAACATGACTTTTACTTTAGCTCTCTATGCTGCTATGGATCATACTATTGTTGGGAGCATGATTGGGAGAAAGGCACATGGGATGGATGTGTCCTTTGGGGCAGAAGATCCCCATACTTTTTGGAGGGAATGCTCTAAGGGGAGCATGGGAGATGATGTGGCCACCATAATTCAACATTTATTCCTTCTTGAGGTAAGCCATGAGAGTGATGGGGATTCATATGATGGTGTTTATCTCCTTCCCATCACAAAGGAGATACTTTGGGCCAGCTTGATTCATAATGGAGGAGGGAAGATCCTTGGAGATCCAAACTTCATCTTGCCACTTGAGGGCAACATTTCTGCAGCCCAAGAGTAGCCTTCACTCTACACTTTTCATAAGTGGAGGGGTGAATAGTGTGGGGTAGGCTATGATGCCTACCACTTTCAGATTTTTAGCCCACCTTCTTTGTTGGAGCTCAAGGTGGAAGAATATGTTCAGGAGTTTCCTTATCTGGAGGTAACTAGATTCATATGGATGGTTGTTTGGGGATGGAGGATTCACATGAGGGGAATTTTATTCCCAATTCATTTTGACACCATGCCTCAAGGAGACCTCTGGATAGCACCTTATTGCCTTCTTGAGTACATTCCATATTCATGATGATAGCCACACTGGCTAGTTTACATGCTTGGGAGGAGCAGTATGGAAACTCTATGTTGATACAGCATCTCATTCTTCATGAGGAGTTCATCATAAGTAGGTGCTATAGTTGGAGGAAGAAGACATCCAATAGTTCTATCTTTACAAGTTGCTTGAGGGCAAGCAACATTTGGGAGGGGAGGACTATAATGTTCCAAAATTTTATGGAACATTAAAAACTTTTGTTTTGCTTTAGGAGGAGACTAAATGGGTAAGAAAACCCATTGATAATACAAATCTGAATAAGGAACCCTTGTAATGTGAAAAGGGATCAATAAAGAACTAGATTTCACACCCCATGTGTGAAAAGAGACAAATTGCAGGTGGATAATTCTAGAAGAGGCCAAGTTAACTACACAGGTTGAGAAGATAAGGTTTATTTGGTGGGCCAGCGCAGTTTGCATGAGAGAGAGATCATTCTAGAGAGGAAACCCTAAGGTGTGGGGCCCATGGAAAAGCACCCTTCACTTTTTTAAAAGGAGAACAAAGCAGCCATTCTCATTCATGCTTTTGATTATCATTTTGCTTGTCTTCTCAGACAAGAGCATTCTCTGGCTGTTTAGCTGAGACGCAGTGCTGCTAGCACTGGGTGTTCCCGGGCGGGAATCCCATCTCTTCCATAGAGTAGCTCTTGGAAGAGCTTGTTCTTCATATTCCCCATATTCTGGCTTGAGAACAAAGCATTCCATTCAGCTCCAGTGCAATCTCCATTGGTGGTTGAGTTATGTTGCTGGGTGTTGTAGGGGAGGGTTTCTCAACACCACTCCCAGCATTGTATTTCAGAGGAGGGAGTCTCCATTCCTTTGGGAGATAAGTGAGGGGGTTTTTGATCCTCATTCCATCATATTTGGCATCAGGCCAATCATTTTCCATTAATAGAAGAGCATCCCTCTTCCTTGACTACGCAGTTCATAGAGAGTATTTGCAGTGAGGGTTGCAGCATTTTAGCGGGTGGTGAGATATTCAATGAAAGGATTAGCCTTTCATCTATAATATTTAACAAAGGATTTATTTCAATGAAGGCATCATATTTAGAAAGATCCTTCCATTTCCAGTTCTATTGAGTTGCAGCAGCTTCCCAGCAACTCCGTCATTTTGGTAAATTTTCCATTTTGTCTAGTTTTCATCCAATCCCCTTAAGGGATTGTTGTATTGCATTTTCAGGGGTTGAAGCCTTACTCCCCCTTATTTATTTGAGCTTACATTGCTGTATCATTCATGTTTATGTATTTACTACTGCAGTACCTCCATAAACTACGTAGACTTAGTTGAGAATAAAACTATGCAAGCAGTGTTTTCTCCATTCCTATGCACATGTGTCATTGAGACTCTTTACTTGATTTGAGTAATAGATTCTCGAAGTTTTTTTCTACATTTTCTACTGCATATGTATTTAAAGGTTGATTACATCTTCATGTGATATGGCTCTCTTGAAATAACGCTGAAATTTCCTTGTTTGAGCAAAGTGTAGTTGCTGCCTCTTATTTGGGCACTTTCTAGGAGATCTAGTCTGGGGAGATCTGTATAACCCCTCTAGATTCATTTCTTTGAGCTAAAATTCTGTGTAGGAGTTGTATGATACATTTTCAAGGGAATCCTAGCATTTAGTTGCCTTATTTTTACAGTGGCTTCCTTATACAGCGTCCCCTTGGACACTGTTGCAGCAATTCCTGAGGAAGGAATTTCACATATCTATAGACAGATTCTATGAAGGGCCAGGTAGCCTCTGGATCTCACCCTTCCTTGTGAAGGTGACATATCTAGAAAATTACCCCACACTCTATCTCTAGAATAGACTTGTGATATTTCTGAAAAAAGGAATATTACATGGGTCAAGTCGGGCTAGTTTGCGTTTAGAGCAGTGTACGAGGGCGTGTGCAATGCGTGCAATTCCTCAGGAAGAGTCAGGTAATTTCTGAAAGAAAAGAATTTAGAATAGTGTTTGGAGGGCCTAATCACATATCACAAATCACAATAGAAGGCTTGATCGCAAATTGCAAATCGTAAGCGGAAGGAGTATCGTAAAAATAGCAGAGACACAAAAATTGTGAAATGCGAAGTGCAGGAGATGACGTGGCAAGTGACGTGGCAACTGAAATGGAAGATGATGTGGACCTGACCCCAAAAATCACAAATAAATCTTAATATGCATGTTGAGATGGGCAGTCAGAATCTTATCGTAGAAATAAATGTTCAGAGATGTATGGTTAAGATCAAATCACAGTATGGAAGTGAAGGATGGACGGACAAGATCGTGCTATAGAGTGAAGCGGAGATTGACGGTCAAGATCATATCGCGAACATAAAGAGGAGAGTGGATGATGTAGATTATGTCGCATTCGGCCATAATATTGTTAGTGCACATCGCTATTGGCGATTTTTATATTTATATTTTAAGTTATCGCAAGTTAATTTTTTTAAGTTGTGATGCGATAAGAAGTGGGGTTTGCAATGCGATGTGATCGCATATCGCATATGATAAGAGGAATCTTGCTATTTCTATGAGCTAAATCTTGCGACATGTGATAAGGGGTGGATGCAATGTAGTTTCAGAGTTAAATTGTGAAGGATTTCAAATCTGGAATAAGGCCTTTTTGTGAAGAAATCGCATTGGAGCTGGAAGCAGTGAATATAACGCAGAACCACCAAGAATTCTGAGATGCGATACGAGGAGCAGACGTGATATAATTCAAAGATAAAATCTAAAGGAATTGAAGTCCGGTTGTGGGACACAATAATATATAGCAATTCACAATCTTAGTTGGATATGTGTTCAAGAATCATGTTGAAATGCTGAAGTGCGAGATGCAATACAAGGAGTGGATGCGATACATTTCAAAGGTGAAGTACAAAGGATTTAAAATCCAGAAGTAAGGCTTTTTCATTAAGAAATCGCATCAGAGAATGGAAGAGCTGAATATAACACAAAACACAAAGAAAACGTCAAAATGTGATAAGTGACCGGACGCAATATCATACGGAGGAAAACCTGACCGCAGCAGAAGGAGAATCGTGTAAGTGACCTAACATAGAGCAAAGGAGTAGGTGAAGGCTAAACGCTGTGGCCATAAGCCGAAGAGGCAGAGTCGAGAAAAAGGAGCATATGGTGGCACTGTTGGAAACGCAATAGCTAGGTCGAGTCAGGTCAAAAAGACAACTATGCAGAACTGTGTTGAATGTAACAACAGAAACAGAAAAGACAAATGCACAACGAGAAAAGAGATGAGAGCGATGAGTGAATATTTTTTTAAATGTAAATGCATTAATTAATTTTTTATTGTTTTTTATGCAAAGGCAAGTCTCCATATGCATAGGAAAATCTCCATGAGTGTTGTAATGATTATTTTTGATGTAATAACCTGAACTGAAGAATGAGGAATCGAATGGGTGGAAGACATAGGGTCAAGCCTATTCACTTCGTTTTCCCTGTAGAATGCAAACAGTCAGAGAGCTATATGTATAAGAGATGTAATATGAGTGTGGTGAAAGAGGTTAGAAAGTTTCAAAATGGAAGATAGCGAAAGAATGTAAGAGAGTTGCAGAAGGTTGGAGAGAAAGCAGAAGAATTTAAGAGAGTTGAAGAATGTAAGAGAGCTGCAAAAAGAGAGAGAGAAGTAGAATTAAAGAAAGTTGAAGAATGTAAGAGAGCTACATAATGGGAGAGTGGAAGAATTAGAGAGAGCTGATAGAGATGTTGTGCACATCAAGAACTGATATGAAGCAGATATGAAGGCTGAAGAGGCAGCAGTGGAGAAGGAGTATGACAGAGTTGATATCCAGGTAAATCAACATTTTAGTTTCATGTTGAGTGAGGGGATTGTAGTCTCCTTTCAAGTTTTAGCTTGATAAATTTCCAGTTGGAGCTAGGTGAGGTAGGAGCCTCTTGTAGGTTGTAGCTTGCAAAAAATATTTGGGAGTTGGATCTTCCTTGCAAGTTGTAGCTCACAGAAAGTGAGGTAGGAGCCTCCTGTACGTTGTAGCCTGCAGAAAATATTTGGGATTTGGAGCTTCCTTGCAAGTTCTAGCTTGCATAATTTGAGGTAGGAGCCTCCTATGGGTTGTAGCCTGTAGAAAATACATGGGAGTTGGTGCTTCTATTTCAAGTTGTAGCTTGATAAATGTCCACTTGGAGCTCGCTGAGGTAGGATCCTCCTGTGGGTTGTAGCATGAAGAACATATATGGGGGTTGGAGCTTCCTTGAAAGTTGTAGCTTGCAGAATTTGAAGTAGTAGCCTCCTGTAGGTTGGAGCCTACAGAAAATCAGTGGTGAGAGGTAGTTGGAGCTTGCCTTTGAATCACAACAATAACAAGTTGTGGTTTTCTCCATTATGGGTTTCCACTTATATCTGATATCTGTATGCTTGATGATTATGTGTTGATGTGATGAATTATTTTTCTTAATTACTTGTTGTCCACACATTCACTTTGCTGATTCATTATGTATTAAGTTGCTTATAAAATGAAGTAGTTAATGAGTTGAATGAAAAGAGTATTAATGACCAGGAATGTACTAAACTGATTCACCCCCCCCCTCTCAGTTTACCTAAGGGTGCATCAATTGGTATCAGAGCAGGTTCCTTTGGTGTAAGCTTAATAGTTTGAAGGAGATATGGTTGAGTCATGGACTATCAAAATGTACCCGTGTTGAGTACAACAAACTTATGAATGGAGATATAAGGTTAAAACAAATTTAATGGCTTATGAGCCTGAGGTATGGAAGCTTGTATGTGATGGTTACTGCACAGAGTCTCCCTCTTTGCAAGAACAACAATGGAATTCCAAGGAAAAATGTGTGATATATAATAGTCTTCATAACAAGGATCTTGATTCAATAATGGATTTAACTTCTGCAAAAGTAATCTAGAATATATTTCATCTCATGCATGAAGGGGACACTAATGGTTGCATTATGAAGAAGGAGAATATAAACAAGAAGAAGAAGAAAAAATCCTTTCAAAAGGAAAAAGTTCAATCGAATGAGATACCTGCTAGGGTGAATGGATGTGATTGCCATGAAGAAATTACAATTGAAGCAAAATCCAAACTTGACATAGCCTTGACTGAAATAGAAAGATTGAAGAATGAAAACAAAGAGCTTAAGACACTGGTGAAAATATTTGATGAGAGAGAATATGAAGATAAGGAAGAATTTTTTGGCTTGAAGGCACAACTTGAAGAAGCAAGGATTTTAGGAAGAATGATTAATAACCAGCTCAAGGAGAGAGATATACAATATGAAATACTAGAGTCTGAAATCATTTCAGCTAGAAGACTGTTAGAAGAAAGGAGCAGGTTGTGTAAGCAACCTAGAGATGAGATTTCCTCCATGGATAAATCAGAGAAGGCAGGCATTAAAAGGGATGATGAAGCAGATCAAAAAGGATCCACAAAAGCAGAAGCCAGCGAGAAATTGATGTGTAATGAAACAAACAGAAACAATCAGCAACATCAAGAGACAAAGAATGAGAGGAAGAAGAAAGCAGTTGCAAAAAGCTCAATTGTTCCTAAAGATCAATTGAACAAGTTGGAAGATCTCAAAGGAGGTTCTTTCCTCCTATGAAAAATATCACATGTTTCTCTTGTCATAAACCAGTACATATTGCAACACATTGTAAGACAAGCCATATCAAATTTAACCAAGAAAAGATGGAGCAAATGAGAAGACCCCCTCAAGCAAGAAAATGGAAGAGACAATCTTTCACCAGGTACACAAATCATTTCCATGGCTATTGTTATGCATGCAATGAATTTGGACATAAACTTGTTGAATGTAAATTATGTTCAAGAAGGAGCACAAAATGCTATACATCAGCTCAAACATACCTAGGTAAAATAAGATGTTATGTGTGCCATAAGCTTGGACACATAGCAAATTAATGTAGGCTTCTATATACATTGAAGGAATCTAGACAGATGATGGAACCAAATCAAATCAGACCGAACTGTGAATAAAAAATAAATGCAGACATTATGAGGAACCCCAACAAAGTATGGAAGAAGAAGAAAAAGGGGGAGCCTGTTACTTTAACAACATTATGAATCCATCATAGTCTCAGGGGGAGCTACTCTAGGAAGCAACGCAGATATACAGTCCGTGATAGACAAGAAGCAACATCCTAGGGGGAGAGAAGTTCATAAATGGTCCCCATAAGATTTGTCAAAGAAGAGCTACTTGGAATAAGAATAGCTAAAAGTTCAAGAAGGGAAAGGACAATTCCTCTAGTAGAGAACTATAGAGGAAGAAGGACACCTGAATCATTCAATATCCAACAGGTTGATGGAAGAAGAGAAAGCAACAAGCAGCCATGGTGGTAAAGGGAACATCATTCATGACCTTGGAAACTAAGAGGATGATTACATTGTGTTTCTCATTGCAAGTGTTGATAATGAAACAAAATTATTTTAAGAGGGATGAATAAGAAAAGTGTTATTATCATTATATCATTACAAATATCCATCCCAAGTGTTATTATTGGAGCATTGGTATGATACAGGTCCTCAGGATCGGAATATTATGGTATGCATAATGGTGTTGGTATGGAAAAAATACATCAAAGAAGTAGTCCTAGCATTATCAACATTATAATATGTGTGGATTAAGTTATGGTTGCTCTGATTAGTGCAAAGTATCTTCTAGTTTCAAATGCTGGAGAATGTCGAGCTGCGTTATCAAAGCATGGAAAGGTTAGTAAAATGTCAAAGCATCATTATCTTATGTTCGTTGATGTGTTATATTGAGCGTTGAAGAATCACGTAGTCTTGGATATGAATGTACGCCCTTTCAAGTCAGTATTGATATACTTTCAAGACCTCTTTCTTAAGTCATCCATAAGCTTGTTGAAGTCTGTCTGATGAAACTTCAAGTAGACAAATTGAAGATGTTTTCCCAAAGAACATGTTGATAGAACAATTGAAGTGTCTGAAGTATGATGGAGAGTCATAAATGAAAGTGTATAGTTGATAGTGAGAGTGTCAAATGCATGGAATGTATCAAGCCCCGAGGGTTTTATGTTTAAATATGTAACTATTCAATATTAAATTCATTGGGCATTTTAGATTGAAAGATATTGTCTAATCTTACAATAAAGTGTAAGCTCACTTTGAACTCATTGTTCACATCAGCATCAAGGGCTTTTGACTTGTAGTGATTACATCTTCATCATAAGTCTAGCATATATCACTATCATCAAGCAGCAAGGGACAAAAGAACACAACATTCTATGGTGACATGCCTTCCAACATTCTCATGAGTTGTGATAGCATCAGTTTGTTGTGTATATGCATTTAATAAAAAAAGAACTGAATGAAGGATGCTTATACTGAACTCAAAGAGGAGCTGCTATAGGAAGCACCCAAGCATTATTATTGGAGCAGCGTTGGTATTGGAGCAATCATTACTAATGCGCTGAGCTTGCGTTGAATTTTGGCATGTTTTTTTTTTGGAGGTAAGTAGATAAATGAATGATAAAACTGTGAACAATTTGTCTTTAAGACTCCGATTAAATAAATTGAAAAGGTCTTCCTAAAACACATTGTGATAAAACAATTGATTGATCCCGCATCTTCACCAGTACAAAAGGTTAATAATGCCAGAATCAAATTCTGTATATTTTTTATTGTTGTTGAGAACGGTGGAGAGCTCAATGCAAATAACTGAGAATATGAAGAGTATCATAACTATGGTTTTTTGTGCGAGCCAAAGTGAAATTACCGTATGGATTATCAATGGGTATCATATGATCTCATGGCCTTGGATGCATAGACACTTTTGGCATAAGTGTATACCGCAGAGATCAGATATATCAAGCTCTAACCATTAGTCTTACTCAAGCATGTGTTACACCTAAAATTTATGTAACAATGGTATGTGGGTGAATTTGAGTATCCCTTATAAGAAAGTATGAGCGACTGGCCTGTGAACCAAGTTTTGTGAAAAGACAACCTTGAATCTACAGCAAATTCACTGTGTAATATGGTAGTAAAGGTGTACCGTGGCTACAAAAGATATATTGGCATCATCATATTTGAACAGAGGTGTACTGCAAATGTGTATTGCAGAAGAAGACATATTCCATCTACAATCTTCCTCAATAGATATGTATGATCATATGAAGATCATAATATAGACTGAAGTATATTTGGAGCATACTTTATATATCATATGGAGTAGTCTCAGTATTTTAGTATTATTCCAATGATGCATTTCTGATTATATAAGTCTAGTTCAGTTTGTTCTATGGAGTGTCCTTATCATCACTTTCAACATTATACAAGTGCAAGGAGTCTGTGCTTTGGGATGGTATCAACTTACTATGTATATACATACAAGTTCAATGATTCCCAAAGTGTTCTCCCAACAATGCTTATACACCAAATGGAGTAGGATTTCTAGCCAGGTATGTGGACAGAATGAAGAATGCTCATGCATAACTCTAATAAGGCAATGATGGAAAATACACTGGAAAAAGGTGTAACCCTTCACCATTGATGTCAAAGGGGGAGGAAAATAAATCAGAGGAAGATAGACACTTCTCAGAATGAAAGGCAAAGGAAGTGTTGGACGAAGTGTTTCCATCAATTCCAAAGGGGGAAACTGTTGGAAATATTGTCATTGATGGAAAATGAACAAAAAGGAGCAGCACTAGAATTATCATTGAGAAAAAAGGAGAAGATCAAGATCAACATGAGTATAAAGGAGAAATAATTCAAAGAAGGAAAAATTTAAGTGGAGAAACATAAAAGAGAGGCAAATGAGCAGCACTAGAGGCAAAAGAGCAAGGTAGAGGAGAAACATTAGAGGCAAAGGAGCAAGGCAGAGGAGCAGCAAAGAGGCATGGATCAACACCAAAATTATCATTAAGTCAAAGAAGTAGAGAGGAGCAGTAAAAAGGCAAGGAGAAACATTAGAATCTTTATCAAGGATCAAAGGAGCAAAGGCAGCAAAGGCAACAAAGGCAACAAGCTTGGGTCAAGTTGTGAACGTATTGAATCAAGTCGTGAATGTGTTGGGTCGAGTCATGCACAAGTGGGCAGAGTCATGAACGTGCTAATACAAGTAATGAACGCATTCACCAAATGGAAAAAGCTGTGAACGTGCTGGTCAATTCAGGCTAGTTTGCGTTCATAGCAATGCACGAGGGCGCATGCAGTGCGTGTAGTTCTGCGGGCAGAGTCGGGTAATTTCTGAAAGAAAAGTGTTTATAACAATGTTGGGAGGGCCTAATCACATATCTCAAATCACAATAGGAGGCATTATCGCAAACCGAAAATCGCAAGTGGAAGGAGTATCGCAAAACAACAGAGACAAAGAAATTGCGAAATGCGAAGTGCCAGAGATGACGTGGTAGCTAACGTGGCAGATGATGTGGACCTGACCCCAAAAATCTCAAATAAATATTAATATGCATGTTGATATGGATGGTCATAATCTTATCGCAGAAATAAAGGTTGAGAGATGGATGGTTAAGATCAAATCGCAGTATTGAAGTGGAGGATTGATGGACAAGATCGTGCCGCAGAGTGAAGCAGATATTGATGGTCGAGATGATATTGCGAACATAAAGTAGGATAACGTACATCCATATTATATCACATTCGTCAATAATATTGTTAGCGCACATTTCTATCAGCGATTTTTATATTTATATGTTAAGTTATCACAAGTTAATTTATTTAAGTTGCAATGCGATAAGAAGTGAGGTTTGCGATGCGATGCGATCACATATTGCATATAATAAGAGGAACCTTGTTATTTCTATGATCTAAATCTTGCGACATGCGATAAGGGGTGGATGCGATGTAGTTTCAGAGTTAAATTGCAAAGGATTTCAAATCTGGAATAAGGCTTTTTTTGAAGAAATCGCATCGGAGCTGGAAGCAATGAATATAATGCAAAACACCAAGAATTCTGAGATGTGATACGAGGAGCGGACCCAATCAGAAATCGCAGTTCGCAAGCTCACGAGGATAAGTGCTCAAGAATCATGTTGAAATGCCGAAGTGCAAGATGCGATACGAGGAGCGGATGTGATACATTTCAAAGGCAAAGTCCAAAGGATTTCAAATCTAGAAGTAAGGCTTTTTAATTAAGAAATCACATCGTAGAATGGAAGAGTTGAATATAACACGAAACACAAAGGAAACACAGAAATGCGATAAGTGACCGGAAGCGATATCGTATAGAGGAAAACCTGAACGCAGCAGAAGGAGACTCGGGTAAGTGACCCGAGACAGAGCAAAGGAGCAGGTGAAGGCCAAACACTGTGAACACGAGCAGAAGAAGTAAAGTCGAGAAAAAGGATCATATGGTGGCACTGTTGGAAATCCAACAGCTGGGTCGAATTGGGCCAAAAAGACAGCTATGCATAACTGTGTTGAATGTAACAACAGAAACAAAAAAGACAAATGCACAACAATCAAAGAGCTGAGAGGGTTGAGTGAATATTGTTTTAAATGTAAATGTATTAATTAGTTTTTTATTGTTTGTGTTACAAAGGCAAGTCTTCATAGGCACAGGAAAAACTCCATGAGTGTTGTAAAGATTATTTATGATGTAATAACCTGAACTGAAGAATGGGGAATCGAATGGGTGGAAGGCATAAGGTCAAGCCTGTTCACTTCATATTCCCTGAAGAATGCAAAAAGTTAGGGAGTTATCTGTATAAGAGATATAATATCAGTGTGGTGAAAGAGGTTAGAAATCTGCAGAATTGAAGATAACGAAAGAATGTAAGAGAGCTGCAGAAGGTTGGAGAGAGAGCAGAATAATTGAAGAGAGTTGAAGAATGTAAGAGAGTTGTAGAAAGAGAGAGAGAAGCAGAATTGAAGAGAGCTGCAAAATGGGAGAGTGGGAGAATCAGAGAGAGTTCATAGAGATGTTGTGCACATCAGGAATTGATATGAAGCAGATATGAAGGCTGAAGAGGCAGCAGTGGAGAAGGAGTATAACAGAGCTGATATCCAGGTAGATCAGCATTTTAGTTTCATGTTGAGTGAGGGGATTTTAGTTCCTTTCAAGTTATAGCTTGATAAATTTCCAGTTAGAGCTGGGTGAGGTAGGAGCCTCTTGTAGGTTGTACCCTACAGAAAATATTTGTGAGTTGGAGATTCATCGTAAGTTGTAGCTTGCAGAAAGTGAGGTAGGAGGCTCCTGTAGGTTGTAGCCTGCAGAAAATATTTGGGAGTTGGAGCTTCCTTGCAAGTTGTAGCTTGATAATTTAAGGTAGGAGCCTCCTATGGGTTGTAGCCTATAGAAAATTCATGGAATTGGTGCTTCTATTTCAAGTTGTAGCTTGAGAAATGCCGAGTTGGAGTTGGTTGAGGTAGGAGCCTCATGTGGCTTGTAGCATGTAGAAAATAGATGGGGGTTGGAGCTTCCTTGCAAGTTGTAGCTTGCGGAATTTGAGGTTGTAGCCTACAAAAAATCAGTGGTGAGAGGGAGTTGGAGCTTGCCTTTGCATCACAACAATAATAAGATATGGTCTTCTCCCTTATGGGTTTCCACTTATATCTGTTGTCTATGTGCTTGATGATTATGTGTTGATGTGATGTATTATTCTACTTAATCACTTGTTGTCCACACATTTGGTTTGATAATTCATTATGTATTAATATGCTTATAAAATGAAGTAGTTAATGAGTTGAATGAAAAGAGTATTAAAAGAGTATTAATGACCAGAAATGTACTAAACTGATTCACCACCCGCCCCCCCCCCCCAACTCTTAGTTTAGCTAAGGGTTCATCATCCATGCCATTCTTCAAACCATCCATCTTAGCTTCCACATATTTCTTCAAACCATCCATCTTAGCTTCCACACCTTTCTTCAAAACTTCCATTTCATTTTTTGTTACTTTTTGCAAGAGAAACATTTGTTGCTCTTGGTCTTGTAATTTTAATATATCATGTTGCACTTCTTCCTCTTCATGAGTCATAGTAGAGCCTTCTAAGGGCTTAATGGGTGTTGAATTATTTTTAGGGGGAATTTTAGAACCCAATACTGATATCTATGCTTCAATATACCCTTGGAATCACTTCAAACTGACTTTTCAAACAAGACGTATGCAATTTGAAAACAAAATACACACCATTTTCTTGATTTTGAGGAGCTTGATATTGAAATTGATGTATCTCTGTAATTTCGGATCCACGATATTTTACCTTTGGTCCTTTAGTAACCCAATGAATCTTATTTCTAATGCCATAGGTCTGACCTGATTTGGATTCTTCAAGAAAAAGTTATGCCCAATCTCCCACAATCACCTAATTATGGACTGGCTCGGTAGAGCAAACTTGTACATCATGACACGTGTTATTGTTTTCTCCTCCAGCTTTGAAATCGATACAGAGGAAACTAAATTTGTGCACTTTCGGCCACTTTTTACAGAATTCCAATCCGATGCTCAGAGAGATAGATTTATGATGATTTTCCCAAGGTCACCTCTTTGAGATGAAATTTGAGAGCCTACAAAAACCCTAACTTCCACAGATCTATCTCTGAAAATATTGCGAACCAAGATCTGAAATTTTTACACGACGTTCCTCCGTATTTCTTCACAAATGGGTTTCTTTTTAGCTTCTGAACCTTCATAGAAAAAAAAAAGTTATAGCGAAAATTCCATGATGACCTGTTTGAAGCAACGAAACCCTAGAATCCAAAGCTCTAATACCAAATGCTATGAAACCAGCTCACAAAATAGAAGAAAAGAGAGATAAAAGACTTAGAAATTAGCCACTTCGAGGGGGAAACCTCCTTTACATTACATAAATGAACAATTCTTGGATGATGAAAATGAAAAAACCTCCTTTCTATATAGAGGAGTCCATGGGGTCACAATATAGTCCTTTCCGGCCTAACAATAATAATGTAAGGGCACAAAAATAACAATAGTGGCATTTTATGGGGCGCAATAATAAAAATATGGAGACTACAGGGGTACAAAAATAGAAATAAGGTGGTTACACTAACAACAATAAGGGACTACGCTAGTAATATAGGGACCTAACAATGGGGTATAGAGGATTTGTAGCAATTCCTTCATGGTTCCTCCTCTAGCCAATGAAATTCCCTACTAACCCAATTGTAGTAGATTCTCACACAGTGGTCCTTGGCAATTCCCCTAGGGTCATACGGATTGAAATATTTTGTATTGAATTCAAACTTCACTATGGATTTCACTTCAGTATCTACAACTTTGAGATTATTGATCTCGTATGATATGATATGTAAAGGAAGCATGGGCCATGGCACTTTCATCTTCCCGCGCAGTGTTGCTGACAACCCTGTGGCAAGATGGTACGATACATATTGCATAACAATTCTGTCTATGGCATATCTTGGCAAAATATGTCGCGTCTTCTTCCCACCGAACACTTTTCCCAATGTGCCATCCAGTAAGGCGAACTAATCTACGATATGTGATATCACTTCCATATCTCCTCGTGACATGCAAGGTGGGTCCTCCTAAAAGATAAGCATGTATATCGGGATGATGAAGTGACCAGTTAGCTGCTCCATAACTCCTCTATGGATGCAATCCGAAAGTAGTTTGAAATAAATATGCACAACATTTTCTCTCGGTTTCCACGTCCAGTTCATGCCAGGAAATTGATTCTATGAATATATTGCATCCAGTAAGTATGTAGACATATAGAACCTTTCTTTCTCGAACTTGGGAGGATCTCAAGCTTGTGCTACATGGACTCTCAGCTGATGAGCCAAAAGATCTTACTAGTTGAAGGACTTCCCCTCGTTCACCACCTGGTTCATTAAGATATCCCACCCCTCAAGAAAGGTCTCTGTGCTCGATTTTCCATATATTTTGCAAGCTAATATGATCAACAACTAGTAGGCCTTCTTGAATGAATTTTTCTTGTATGTGTGGGTAGGTGTTTATCTAAAATTATATGGATTCTTCACCCAACTTCTGATAATATCCTTAGTGCTGGCACAACTCTAGGTGGTGTAGAATAATGAGTCCATGATCTTTACTGGCTCATGAAGATGATACATCCACTCAAAATTTTCCACCAAAAATGTAGCAAGCTTATGTCCGTTGGTGTTGCTTAGTGTCATAGTTTTCTCATCAATGTGGGAGACAACCTATCTGATCACATATGCACATGGAAAGGTTGGATACCTACATCTAACCCTGTATAGTCTTGACTATCGGATTCTTAGATAAACCGATTCGTCCTCTAAATATGCCACAAAGTCCTTTGTAAAATCATATTTGATTTGTTGTCATTCCAATTTCAATTCCTTTTCTACAAATAGCTGAGTATATGCATATATTGAAAGGTTAACCAAAACTTGCTCAACTGCTTCCCCGGTACTACTTTCAGTGGTTTCTTTTGAATCAAATCTCTTGGGTTCCATGGTAATAGTGACTACTCGAGAGGTTCTCAACAACTATTGTTCCGGTGGGACATAAAAGACACTCATGGCAAGCAAACATCAGCCTTAAGAAAAAACAATTTCAAGGCACGTTCAAGCAACAAACCAGTCATCTGATGGGAAGTCTTACACAATTTTCACTGGCAAGAGAGGTTGGCTTCCTGAGATAAATTTTCACTATGCAGTCCCATTAATTAGGGTCGAAGATTGAGGTTTTAGACTGCGTAATGCATAGTTTAACCTAGGCAATGGTCTGGGAGAGACTGTGCATAGTCTTTGTGGCTAGGGATGTAGACTAAGCCCTGGAACTGTGTAATGCATAGTTGTTCCAGCCTGTACTTCGCACTTCACAATTCCAGAGGCCAATCTCTCAGCTTGAGCCTTAAGATTACGCATTGCCCAACTAGGAAAAGTGAAAATAGGCCAAGGGAATGGAAAATTTACCCAAGGGAAGTGTCAAAAAAGAGTAGATCTGAGAGATGGTGTTGCCTTGAGTGCATATCTAACTAAGTGTGAATGAAACAAGACAAATCGAGTGTAGAAACTAAATAAACGGGAAGAAAACCAAATCAGTGAGGAGAGTCATCGGAGCGACGACCATCATTGCAAAAAATGAAGAAAACGATGCGACGCTTCTGAAATGAAAATGATAACTTGAAAAAGCACTTCTACAAGCTAAATCAAGTTGAAACGCCAACATGCATGCAAAGAAACAAGTAAAACATGACTCACATAAGCCAAACAACAAAAACCAACAAAAAGCAATAAATTTGAAACTCACCCGGAAAAGCAACGACGATCGTACCAAAGGTTCCTTGATCTCCTCAGGAATGCTAGAGCTCCAAGATTGAGTGTGAAGATGAGCTCTAGGGGCATCGATTAAATATATTTGAGTAAATTAGGGTTTATGACGCGCATGCCTAAAATCAAGGAAAAAGAAACACATGGTGAAAGCTTCCAAAAATAGCATGTGTGTCTCCGTTAGGTTACTAAAAATAAATCCCTAATTTTAGGGATGTTTTTTCTTTTTTAGCTTTTCTGTTATTTCGGTAAAAACTTTCCATGCACATCACCTAGAAAGATTGCGCAATTTTGGGAACTGGGCGACTTTCTGGCTCAGTGCACTATGTAGTTTCTTAGCTCAGTGAGTGATTATGTAATTTCTGGGCTCAGTGTTGGGCTTCCTTCCATGACTGCGTAGTTTCCAAACTATGCAAGGTTGGTTTTGAGTCATGACTGCACAATACCAATCATCAATGTTGCTTGCCCTCATGGATTGCACATTTTCTGGAGGCAAGCCCATAACTATTGTGTAAGACTAAGTCAGGAGGTTTTCTTGCGACTTAGAAAGATTAGCTAAGTGAAAATAGAGTGAACACAAGCACATATAAAGGATAAGTATCATTCACATCATGAATACTTTATAGTAGTGCAAGATAAGCTCCTGTGAAAGAAGGTTAGTCTCCAAAATCTAAGTAAAGTAAACATTTTGGAGGGTGGTTGTAGTCACTACAACACTAGGCTTCGAACAACACCTCTTACATCCAACCACTTGAAAACTTATAGATATTCAAGGGAATAAGATAAGATATTTTCCATGTAATGTCATGAATGCCTCACAAGTATACAATTGTTTAACAAAAAAAAAATTAAACTCTAAAAAAATGCTTATATTATATAAGTAATTCCATCTACAAATACCAACATTGAATTCAAGGACTTTTAATAGAAATCTCTTTAAAAAAAAAAACTAGAATCATAGTCATCCTTTGTAGGGAAGAATTTATACATTTAGGGTGAGGGTTGGACGACTTTCCTCTACTTCAATGTTAGGATTTTTTAATCGTATTAAACTACCCAACCAAAAACTTTGGTAACTTCCAACCCCCACTAACCCCTTAATATCATCTAATATTTTGAATAACTATTTCACTATTTATACCCCACCCCACCCCAACCCAACCCAACCCAACCCAAGCCCCCCTAACCTACCCACCCTACAATTCTAAATCCACATGATATGATATTGTTTTACTCATGAGTCCGTTTATTTAGTCCAAATTGTAATTCATGAATAAAAAAATAAAAAAATCATAAAACATTAAACCATTTATATGTATAACAAGATGATACCAATATTTAGATTTGTTAAGGTGGGACAATACCATACATAAGTTGCTTAACATAGAGAAAATATTGTCTAAGTTTCATAAGTTGTAAGATAAAGCACATATGTATAGGGGACACTCATTCTTCACCAAGAAGGGAAAACAATTCGAGTGATAGCCATAGAACAACACTTATGGTTTCCATAAGCACTAACACTTTGCACCTGTGCATACAGTTTGCTCATCACCACAAGTCAAAAACTATATCATAATAAAAAACCACATTCCAATAATAATAATAATCATCTAAACATTATTTTTACTACGATATTGGGTGTTTAAATAATGTTTTAAGTATTATTATTATTATCAGGTTTAAATTATTTCTATTAATTATTTTTGTTTAATAATATTTTATATAGCATAACATGGTAAAATTTTAGGGTCAAAACCTATATTAAAACATATTTTAAATCTCTTATGAATAGAAATCTACCTACTTTAAACATATGTTCAAGATTATATAATTTAAATCTTATTTTAGTTATTTATCTTAAATAAGTATTAGGTAAAGAGAAGCCTTATTTAACTAAGTATTATGTAGATGGAAGACTTATGAGCTACATAACAATGAACTATATAAATGTATATTAAAATTTTCTATAATATTTCAATTTGGTACTACTTTCCATAATTGTCTTTCTAAATGTATTAGATGAATAAAAAAGAAATTAAAATATAGATCCTTCTAGTGTTTAAAAAACCTCCACATATATATATATATATATATATATATATATATAATATTCTATATATTTTTTAATTTTCTTATTTACAATATATTTTAATATTAATAAAAAGTACACATTCTAAATTTACAAATTCATTTATATTAGATTATAATAGTTTTTAGTTATTTTTTTGATATTATATTAAGTTGAATTATACATTATTACATACATAAATATATGTTATACATGTTAGATCTAAGACTTTTGTGATCCATAATGTAGATAAAAGAACTTTCAGATTAATCACATCATTAGGATTAGGTCGACGTTTCGAACCAGCTAATGTGGTTCATCCTCGGAACAAGGTGAACCACATTAGCTGGTTCGAAATGTCGACCTAATCCTAATGATGTGATTAATCTGAAAGTTCTTTTATCTATATGTTATACATATTTCTTATATTAAAATTCAATATACTAAATTATTTATTTATTTGAATACAATAAAAAAAAAAAAAACAAACATTAATTTTGTTTTTTTTGTTTTTAATTTCATATAAGTATATAATGTACCATTTATATAGCTTATATAATATTGAAAAAATCTAATATTAAAATACATATATAATTTTATCATTTAATATTAATAATTTACTAAATAAAAAATATAAAAAATCAATAAATTTTAAAATTGAATTAAAAAATATAATTTTAATTAAAAGTAATAATTTAATATCAAAATTGAATAAATTTTAAAACTAAAAGAATATTAAAAATTTTAAATTTGAATCCATGTAAAAAAAAAAAAATTAAAAATTAAAAATTACACTCTTAACCATAACAACTAAAAAGGAATCACAAATTTCAATGAAAAACTTAACAGATATAAATGGTGAGTGCAACAAAGCATATGTTGGGCAATCGTATAAGCGAAGTAGTTAGATGTCCAATAAGAAAGTGTGCAATACATAAAATATGCGGAAAACGCAAACACACAAAACACATAAAACTAGAGAGACACAGATATACGTGGTTTACCCAGTTTGGACTATGTCCACCCCGAACAGCGAGTCTTTCCTTTCTATTATCCAGCAAAATGAAGAGACACAACCTATAGCAGATCCACTGTAATATCCTCTGGACTCTCTCACAGTCTCCCTATCTGTTTCTCACTTTGAGAATACACATACAATACACAGCCGCAATACAATAACCTCATACAAAACGAGGAGTTACCTTCTAGGGAAAAAAACCCTAAATTAAAAATAAATTCTATCATTGGATCATCTGCCTAATGAACAACCCAGATTGACTAGAAATTAAAATACTTTTACAAGGCAATTTTACATTTTTTTTTAGCTTCGCAGCCACCCCCCTTGGACCCCCCAGGCAACGTTTAATTACGGGTGGCGTTGCCGCCCTGTTTAGAACAGGGGTCCAATGTTGTGATACAAAATAAAGAAAATAATTAGGCTCCACACCCAACAATAATATTTTCAGGAACAAATATGTTTTAAATTAAATTTATTTTAAAAATAATAACAATAATTGTAGCAAAGCAGAGAGTAAGTTCATCAAAGGTAATGAAAAAGCAAATGTAAAATAATGAGTAAGTTCATGAAGGGCGATGATAAAGCAAATGTAAAATAATGAGTAAGTTCATGAAGGGTAATGACAAAGCAAATGTAAAATAATAAAGCAATGTTAAAATTATATTAAAATAAAGCAATGTTAAATTATATTAAAATAATATTATATTTTTTATTTATAGAAATGATAAAATATTATTATAAATTTTAGTTTATTAATTTTTATATATTTTTAAATTTATTTTGGAAATTATAATTATATATATAAATAATCATGTGTTTTTTTTTTTTTTTTTATGTTTATGTTTGTTAAGATTAGATTAAGTGGATAATTTATGATGGTTGTTTTTATATGTAAATTGAGAATTGTATTGGTATTTAAAAGAATCTGGTGTGGTTCTGTGTAGCTATTGATTCTCTAAATAGTTCATATTAAAAATTGTAGTCTTGTTCTTAATATTATAATATTTTAGATATGTTGTAGATTATTTTATTTACCAAATATTTATTATTTTGAAAAGCTCAAATAGAAAACAAAGCCACTTTATTTTGAGACATTCAAATGCAAACTAAAATATCTTTACATTTGTATGTAAATTGACGATTGTAGTGGTATTTAAAAGAATATGATGTGGTTATGTGTAGCTATTGATTCTCCAAACAATTCATATTAAAAAATGTAGTCTTGCTCAAAATATTTTAGATATGTTATTGATTATTTTATTTACCATATATTTATGATTTTGAAAAGCACAAATAGAAAATAAAACCACTTTATTTTGAAATATTCAAATACAAACTAATACATCTTTACTTTCTTTTTATGTAGAGAATCTATATTCTTTATAGAAAACAAATCATCTTTACATTCTTTTTATGTAGGGAATGGATATTCTCCATAGAAAAAAAATCATCTTTATTCTCAAACATCCAAATACTAACGAAAACATCTTTACATTCATTTTATGTAGGGAATCGATCTTCTCCATAGAAACCTTGTGATCTATTGGGTGGTAAAACCAACACCCAATGTCTAGCTCTTTCCCATAATATGACAATAGGAACCACTCCCCCAAATCCAATCCAAAATCTCATACATAATGTTAATAATGACATTTTTTCATCCAAATGGCTTAGTCATCCCACTTTGACATTATTACTCTTACCACCATTGCCTTCTCCTATTGGTGGCATTTTTACATCACATATATTTAAAGGACACCCTCTTAAGCATTTATTCTTTTGAAATGATGTCACATTTAAGGTAGAAAATTGTTTCCTTGTTGGGATTGGGCCACATAAGATATTAAATGAAACATCAAAAACTGCCAACATTGACAATTTAGAGAGTTCTTGAGGAATCTCTCCAGTCAACTTATTTTTGGACAAGTCCATTTGTTCCAAGGTCGATATCTGACAAATTGATGCAGGTATTTGTCCCTCCAACTGATTTCTAAATAAATTCAACAGTCTTAAGCTAGTTAAGCTCCCTATGCTTGGAGAGATTGCTCCTGTAAAATTATTGCTTGACAAGTCAATTATTGTATTTCTAGCAAGCACATATGTGAGATTATACTCAATTCTTTTAATGACAATGGAAAATGGTACTCTACTCTTATCTTCATTCTCATATATTGTAGATGCATTGATTGTAAATCCCTTGAGTCTCTGAAGATGAAAGGGTATTCCTCCATTGAATTTATTGTTGGATAAATCCAACACTTGTAACTTGGTAAGATTTGTAATTGATTGGGGAAGGGCACCATGGAAATTATTATAACTAATATTTAGCACTCTTAAGTTTTGAAATTTTCCAATATGTTGAGGTATCTCACCCTTTAATTTATTTTTCCTTAAATCCAACAATTCCAACCATTCACACATGGCTTAAGACATTGGCAAAGTTCCAGAAAAATTATTAGTGAGCTGAAAAATAGTGTAAATAATTTAGAAAGTTTATATTACTCAAAACTCCACTAAATAAATTTTTTGATATATCTAATAGGGAAAGATATTTGAGTTTTTCTATAGTTTTAGGAATGCTTCCATGAATATTATTTTTGGACATATCTATGATCACTAAAGCTTTGAGATTTCCTATGGCTCTAGGAATGTTTCCAGTGAAGTTGTTTTGTGATAAAATAAAAAATTGTAGTGAAGCCAATCCACTAACATGAGAAAGGATATTGCCTGACATATTATTCCTACTCAAATCTAGGTCTGCAAGAAATTTTAAGTGACCTATGCTATCTGGAATATGTCTAGTTAAGTTGTTTGAAAATAAATACAAGAGTTCAAGGGATTGGAGCTTTCCTATTTCTTGAGGAATTGTACCTGTGATCTGGTTGGTATTGAGATAAAGAACTATAAGCTTCTTAAATCTTGTAATGGTTTCAGGTATTGACCCTGTGAGCCTATTTGACTGAAGATTTAGCGAAGAGAGATTACTACAATTTCCTATTTCGGAAGGGATAGAACTTAAAATATTTCCAGGAGCACAATAATAATCAGAATAGTAATGATAATCAGGATAGTAATAATAATCAAGATAGTAATAGGAAGGGAAATCACATAGGCCATATATTGAAAGGTGAGTAAGCTCCCTCAAATTACCCAACTCAGGTGGTACACTCCTGGACAATTAATTGTTCCCCAAATATAAATACTTGAGGGGAGAAATTTCCTAGCACCGGAGGAATAATGTCCTCCAGTTTGTTAGAACTTAAATCCAGCTACTCTAGCTTGTGCAACAACCCCAATTCCACTGGAATTCTTCCACTGATATTGTTGTAACTTAGATCCAGGGTTTTTAGCTGGTGTAGAAACCCCAATTCCACTGGAATTCTCTCGCTCAATTTGTTGCCACTTAAGTCGATGTGCAATAGCTGGGTGTAATTGGCAACCACTGCAATTCCTCCACTTAATTATTTGTTGTTGAATTTGATGGACGACAACCGATTACAATTTCCTAGACCCAAAGGGATGTGACCACTTAACTGGTTCTCGGATAAGTCAAGAACAGATAGACATCTCATCAAACCCCAAAAGGAAGCGGAAGGGATTGACCCATTGAATTGGTTATGTCAAAGTGACAACCATTGAAGCGATGTGTAGTTGCTCAGGAAAGTTGGAATACTTCCACTCAGAGAATTCCTATGGAAGTTGAGATGTTCCAAGTTGACTAGACGACCAAACTTAGATGGCATCGTCCCATTAATTCTAACTTTTATAAGAAAAAGAATCTAGATAAAAATAGTCCTTACAATGGTTTAGAGAATGATATTTCTAGCCTAAGGAATGAAGGTAATATCCTTTTAATGGGTGACTTTAATGCTCGAACTTCAAGCAACCAAGCTATTATTTTAAGCAATTATTCCAACCCCAATCCTCTTTGGTTAGACGAAGACCTTACTCTGGCTAGCCTGTACAAAAGGAGCTCTGAAGACCTCAGGGATAATTTGTTTCGGTCAAAGGTAGTCAAGCTCTATAGTGCTCAAGATCTCAAAATTTGAAATAGTCTAAAGAAGTGGCCCAATTCTAGCCAGATGACCTGCATCCATGGGCTTGGTAGCAGCGTGGTAGACTATGTTATTTCCGATCTCCCTTTATACAACGATATAATAAATTTTGACATCTTAGACGACCACGAGCTAGACTCTGATCATAGGCCTTTACTTATAACTCTCAATTTTATCATGCATAGAGATCTCATAGAAGATAATCCTTATAGCCAAAAGAACTTAATCTTTGATAGAAATAAAAATGATCTCTTTCTAAATGAATTAAAAACTAATTTTCTTCCTTTATCTAGTATAGACAATATAGATGACCTCTATCGTAATTTTAATATAACCCTCTCATATTCTATTAACAAGTTCTCAATTGAAGTTTCAAGTAATAAAAGAAATATAAAAACCAACCCATGGTATGAAAAAGATTGTAAAAGTGCGAGGAGAGCAATTAAGGAAGTTGTTGATGAATCTCTTAAAATTGACAAGATAAAAATCTACAAAGCCCTAACTAAAAGGAAAAAAATGCAATATATTCGTAAAAGACAAGAGAATCTCTTACACCTCTCTAAGGTGGCTCCTAAGAAATTATGGAGGCAGATTCTAACTAGGAAAACTAAAGATAATAATAAAATTTCTTTACACGACTAGAATTCCTATCTTAAAAATCTTTATGAATCTCCAAATGTCAGGGATAACTTTGAAACCCTGCTCACAACGAAAGAAGTTTTCTCATTAGAAGACATTGATTTTCGGGTTAAACACCTGGAAAATGGAAAAGCTAAAGACATTGAAGGTTACCAGATGAGAATCTTAAAAATTGGAGGTCTTGTCCTCATCCCCCATATCCACAAGCTTTTCAATCAAGCGGTCAAGGAAGGGTTCCCTAAACCATGGACTCAGAGCTTCATTATCGTTATTTTTAAAAGTGGGGATACAAATAGGCCCTCTAATTATCGAACTATTATGATTAGCCCTCTCTTAGCCAAGCTATATGGTATTATTTTGGAAAAGAAGTTGAGCATATGGTTTGAAAGTGAAGGTAAGCAGGCTAAAGGCCAAGCGGGTTTTAGAAGGCAGCACTCAACAACGGACCACCTCGTTACGCTTAGGATCATTGTGGAGGAATGTCGCAATGATAAATCCAATCTCTTATGTTTCTTTGTGGACTTTAGAAAGGCTTTCGATATGGTTCCCAGAAACAACCTATGGAATAGATTAGAAGAGCTAAATGTTCCGTTCGAGCTAAGAGCGGCCACTATAAGGTTATACGAGAATGTAATTGCCAAGTTAAAGAGCAATGAGGGGTGGTTGAAAGATATTAAGTGTAGTATCGGAGTTAAACAAGGTTTCCCCCTCTCCCCTACCCTATTTGGCATTTACATCGACAAGTTGGAAGGTTGTTTAGAGGAAGCAGGATGTGCTGGCATGATCTTAGCTAGGATAGTCATCATCCTTCTTCTCTATACTGAAAATATTGTTCTTCTTGCAAGGTGCCCTTTTGATCTAGATAAGCAACTTAGACTTCTTAAGGATTTTTTCTCTACCATGGGTATGACTGTTAACACTGACAAAACAAAAGTTATGATTATCAAATCCAAGAAGGACACTTACGCTAATTTTACGTATGACAATAGTAACTTGGAGGAAGTGTCTTCTTACAAGTACCTAGGAATTGATATTCATCACAAGCTCAACTAGAACTATAACATTGAGAAAAGGATTAATGGGGGGTGGAAAGCTTATTTTGGTCTTGAAAATAATTGTTAAACGACAAACCTCATCACGTGGGATAGAAAGAAGTTCCTCTTTGAAACTTTAGTCACTCTTGTTATCTTATATGGATGTGAGCTTTGGGGTTGCAGCATCTCTAGAGAATCCTGGAGAAATATTGAGCAAATCCAGAAGCGTTTTATAACTTATAACCTCCAAATTAAAAGCAATACACCCAATCTTATTCTCCTTATAGAAGTGGATCTTTCCCCTATCGAAAGCCTAGCTATGACTAGGCTTTTGTTGTACAAGCACAAGCTCAATAGCATAGGAGACCATAGACTTCCTAAGCTAGCTTTAAGTTCCAGCAAAAACCACCTAAGGCTCAAACAAGGTTGGTATAAATACACCAGGGCCTGGTTAAACCATTGGGAGATCGACGAGAATGTTGCATTGCAAAACATTAATAACATTAAAAAAATTGTTAATTCTAAGTTCAAAGAAAAAATGTGGTGTGAGAAAGATCTAGCAGCTAAAAGAAAATTAAGATATTATAAGGAGGTCATCAACCCCACCCTAGAAGATCAAAAGTATCTCTCTGTTTTAACGAGGTCAAAGAAGAAAATTAATATAGCCAAGATTAAAACGAACTCTCATGAGCTCCATAGTGAAACAGGTTGTTGGACACTTCCTAAAACACCATGGATGGAAAGGATTTGCCATCTCTGTGAGAATATGAACATCGAGGATGAAAATCACTTCCTCTTAGAGTGCCCCGTGTACAACCACATTAGATCTCAATTTCATAATCTTTGTTGCAATACTGACCTTCCTAGCCCTTTAAGATTTCAAAATTATAGTGAGCTCAGGAGGCTTCTCTCCAAGCTTTCTTAAATCAAACTAAATAATTCATTTCTTTAGGTCCGATAGACCAAAGATTAGTCTCAATGGACGTTAACCATCATCATCATCATAATATATATGTGTGTGTAATACTTTATTTTAAAATATAATATTAAAAAATATGAACTCAATTATAAATATAAAAACCAATCAATTTTAAAATTGAATTAAAAAAATATAATTTTAATTAAAAATAAATAATTTAATATCAAAATTAAATAAATTTTAAAACTAAAAGAATATTAAAATTTTTATTTTTAAATTTAAATCCAAATAAAAGAATTAATATTTTTAAAATGGCATTATCAACGCCAACCACTAAAAGAATCACAAATTTCGATGAAAAACTTAACAGACATAAATTGTGAGTGCATATGTGGGGCAATCGCATAAGTGAAGTAGTTCGATGTCCATTAGAAATTGTCAAGTAAGAAATTGTAGTAATATTTTTCCGAACAAATATGTTTTACATTAAATTTTTTGTAAAAATAATAACCATAAATGTAGCAAAGCAGAGAGTAAGTTCACTGAGTTAATGACAGAGCAAATGTAAAATAATAAAACAATGTTAACATTATATTAAAATAATATTATTTAATATTAAAATAATATTATATTTTTTATTTATCTAAATGACAAAACATTATTATAAATTTTAGTTTACTAATTTTTATATTTTATATATATTTTTAAATTTATTTTGAAAATTATAATTATTTGTATAAATAATCATGTGTTTTTTAATATTTATATTTGTTTTTAGGTTTATGTTTGTTAAGATTATATTAAATGGATAATTTATGATGGTGGTTTTTGGATGTAAATTGAGAATAGTAGTGGTATTTAAAAGAATATGGTGTGGTTATTGATTCTTCAAACAATTCATATTAAAAAAAATAGTATTTTTCATAATATTTTAGATATGTTATAGATTATTTTATTTATCATATAATTATTATTTTGAAACTTTCAAACAGAAAACAAAGCCACTTTATTTTGAAGCATTAAAATACAAACTAAAACATCTTTACATTATTTTCATGTAAAGAATCTATATTTTCTATAGAAAACAAATCATCTTTACATACATTTTATGTAGGGAACGAATATTCTCCATAGAAAACAAAACTCTTTATTCTCAAGCATTCAAATACTAACCAAAACATCTTTACATTCTTTTTATGTAGGGAATCGATATTCTCCATAGAAAGCTTGTGATCTATTGGGCGGTAAAACCAACACCCAATGTCTAGCTCTTTCCCATAATATGAACATCGCAACTACTCCCCCAAATCCAATCCCAAATCCCATACCTAATGTTAATAATGACATTTTTTCATCCAAATGGCTTAGCCATCCCACTTTGACATTATTACTCTTACCACCATTTGCTTCTCTTATTGGTGGTTTTTTTACATTGCATGGATTTAAAGGACACCCTCTTAAGCATTTATTCTTTTGAAATGATGTTACATTGAAGGTAGAAAATTGTGTCCCTGTTGGGATTGGGCCACATAAGCTATTAAATGAAACATCAAAAACTGCCAACATTGACAATTTAGAGAGCTCTTGAGGAATCTCTCCGGTCAACTTATTTTTGGACAGGTCCAACTCTTCCAAGGTAGATATCTCACAAATTGATGCAGGCATTTGTCCCTCCAACTGATTTTCAGATAAATTCAACAGTCTCAATCTACTTAGACTCCCTATGCTTTTAGGGATTCCTCCAGTAAAATTATTGCTTGACAAGTCAATTATTGTATTTATAGCAAGCACATATTTGAGAGTGTAGTCAAATCTTTTGATGATAATGGAAAATGGTACTTTAATCTTATCTTCAATGTTTGAAGATGCATTGGTTGTAAATCCCTTGAGTCTCTCAAGATGAAAGGGTATTGTTCCATTGAATTTGTTGTTGGATAAATCCAACACCCTTAAGTTGGTGAGATTTGTGATGGATTGAGGAATACCACCATAGAAATTATTATAACTCATACTTAACACTTGTAAGTATTGAAAATTTCCAATATGTTGAGGTATCTCACCTTTTAATTGATTTTTCCTTAAATCCAACATTTCCAACCTTTCACACATGGCCAAAGACATTGGCAAAGTTCCAGAAAAATTGTTAGAGTGAGCTGAAAAATATTCTAAAGAATTTGGAAAGTTTATATTACTCAAAACTCCACTAAATAAATTTTTTGATATATCTATAAAAAAAAGATGTTTAAGTTTTTCTATAGTTTTAGGAATTCTTCCACAGATGTTATTGTTAGACATATCTATGGTGGTTAAAGCTTTGAGATTTCCTATGGCTCTAGGAATGTTCCCAGTAAAGTTGTTTTGTGATAAAAACAAAAATTGTAGTGAAACCAATCCACTAACGTGAGAAGGGATATTGCCTGACATATTATTCCTACTCAAATCTAAGTGTGTAAGAAATTTTAAGTGACCTATGCTATTTGGAATATGTCCAGTTAAGTTGTTTGAAACTAAAATCAAGGATTGAAGGGATTGGAGTTTTCCTATTTCTTGAGGAATTGTACCCGTGATCTGGTTGATATTAAGGGAAAGGTCTGTAAGCTTCTTCAATCTTGTAATGGTTTCAGGTATTGACCCTGTGAGCCTATTTGACTGAAGATCTAGCGAAGAGAGATTACTGCAATTTCCTATTTCGGAAGGGATAGAACCTGAAATATTGCCAGGAGCACAATAATAATCAGAATAGTATGCGGGCGGATTATCACATAGGCCATAGATTGAAAGGTCAGTCAGCTCCCTCAAATTACCCAACTCAGGTGGTATACTGCCGGACAATCGATTGTTCCCCAGATATAAAGACATGAGAGACGAGCAATTTCCTAGCGCTGGAGGAATAATGTCCTCCAGTTTGTTAGAACTTAAGTCCAGCGCCTCTAGCTTGTGTAGCAGCCCCAATTCCACAGGAATTCTTCCGCTGATGTTGTTGTCACTTAGATCCAGAGTCTGTAGCTGGTGTAGAAACCCCAATTCCACCGGAATTCTTCCCCTGATGTTGTTGTAACTTAGATCGAGGGTCTGTAGCTGGTGTAGAAACCCCAATTCCACTGGAATTCTTCCACTGATGTTGTTGTTATATAGAAGCAGGGTCTGTAGCTGGTGTAGAAACCCCCATTCCACTGGAATTCTTCCACTGATGCTGTTTCCTGAAAAGTCGATGTACAATAGCCGGGTACAATTGCGGAGCGTTGGAATTCTCCCGGTCAAGTTGTTGGCACTTAAGATGTTCCATGAAAGGTCGATCCATCGAAGGCCTGTGCAATTAGACAATGAAGCTGGAATACTTCCGCTCAGAGAATTCTCCTGGAAGTTGAGATGTTCCAAGTTGACAAGACGACCAAACTCAGATGGCATCGTTCCATTCAAGGAGTTCGATGAAAGGTCGATCCAGAGGGCGAGAGGGTCCCTACCAATTCAAATTTAGGATCCCCCGAAAGCTCAGAATCAATTATGGGAACAGGAAGTATGATGGCAATAACTCTTCGAGAGTGTTGACTGCAGCGAATACCAAACCAGGAGGAGCATAGCTGCTTTGAATTGTGAGCTGTCCAGTTGCGCAGCTTTCCCGCTGGATCGCTTTTGATATGCTTTTTAAAGGACAGAAGAGCGTCCAAGTCGCTTTCATGGTAACCTTCTTCCAGCGCATTACGTCCATTCCCAACAGCTTCAGGGTGGAGATAATCATCATATAAACCCTCGTCGAATGGGTTCGAGATTGAATGATTAGTGAACTTTGTTGCAGCAACAAGAGAGGCTGCAAATATAAGAAAGCAGGGGAGCATCATCGAATTGAGAGCAGCAACTGCTTTATGATCCATTTCTGCTTCAAGTTATGATGCTGTATACTACACAAACATATATATAAAGGAGATGAAAACACATGTTGAGAGGAAGGTATTGACGCAGGTCGTCGGGATGGGACTAAAGACGTATTGACAATTGCAATTAATTTATTTATCGAAAAGACGTAATCGATAAAACGTATTGACAATTGCAATTAATTTATTTATCGAAAAGACCGGCAATTAATTTATATATCGAAATGCATTGGTGGTGTCACTTCAATGTATAAAGTCGTTTGTGGGTGGGCGAAGGCCGCGGCATTAACGGAAATATTGGTTGCCGGCATTAACAATTAAAAAGAAATTCCCGTATCGAAAAGTCCCCAAAGCCGGCCTATGCTCTCGTAACCGTTTTGTTGCGGTCTTTGCGGAGCAACAATTCATAAAAGACCCTAAAATTATGCACTCAGCAAACTAAATTCAACGATTAATTTATTTTTTGTTTAATAATTTATTCACTTCATATAAAGCCGTATGTGGCAATAAACTTGGAAAAGGATCTCCCGGATTAATTTATTTAATTGGCGTCTCCTCGTTATTTAACTTCAAACAACGATAATATTTATATTGAAACTATCATTAAATTGTGCATTTCTATTGCATACCCAAGTGTTTTATTATTTATTAAACATTATAAATTTAAAATATTCTTCTTCTAATAAATTTATAAGGATTAAATTTTTATATATAGGGTTGGAATGTGCGTTAGTAATCTCAATATTTATTAAAAATTTAGATTTTATTATATATATATATATATAGTAATATTTTCAGTTTCATATTAATATTATTAATAGTTTTAATTTCATATTTTTTATTTTTTATTTTTTAATTTCTCAATTGTTGTTGTTTATGTTAAATAATAATGTGCATGTAAGTCATTCATGCTTTCACTTTCTTCTAACATTATTTTTGATATTAATGATGATAATAATGATTACATCTATTGAAATTATAATTAATTTATGGTATTAAAAAATGGTATGAAATTATTTAGAGTTTTTTAAAATTTTATTTTGTATTAAAATAAATATTAAAAAAAAGAAACGTTACAAGATTATTATTTTTGATGACTTGAGAGTTTAGGAATGTTGTAACGAATATTATGAAATTGACTTTTAATTTGGATATATGTTTGGCACTCTAGAGAAATTTATTTTCACTTTCAACTTTCTTAGTGTCACAAAGATGAGATATTCTTGCATCCCACAATGTTTAGAGAGTTGTCCAATGTCAAATTTCACTATGAAGCTGGTAGAAGTTGGTTCTTGTTTTAGCAACGTTGATTTTCTTCTTTGTACTATTTAGAATTAAAAGATACAATCTCATTTTCTAAATTAAGGATGACCACTTCTTTGTAGGATCTTACCTTCCTTTCATTTTCTAAATCTATATTGCACCACAAAATCTATTTCAATTTTGATGTAATAATACTTTTAATATTATTTATATCCAACAATATAACATTTTCCTCTATTCGTGAATTCTTTAACCAAGACTTGACATCTTGACGTCATCCTTGCTTAGGCCACTAGTGATTATGGCTAAAGTTAAACATAATGTGTATTCTAATCTATTTCACACTTCCATTTTCTCATTGTCCAAGTGATTTACCTCTAGCAACATATTATTGAACACACTTTTTATTCAAATTCATAGATCCTTAATGCAAAAGGCTATAATGAATATTAAACAATACACACTTTCCATTGAAATTCCTTGATCCTTAAGGTTATAATGAATATTAAACAATAAATTATGGAGAAGTATGGAAAATTCATTAATTCAAATCGTTTTTTTAATAAAAAATAAATGCCACCCATGAAAAAACTCATAATTTGATTTTTTTTAATGGAACGGTTGTTGATAGCTATATAATATATTACATAATAACATCATACTACTAGCAATTGCATGGAGAGGTGTAATGGAATATCGATACAAGTAGGGGAGTGTGGAAGGCAATAATCAAGTGAAATTGAAGGACAATGAAATACAATCCAAATTTGAGTTTCTTTATATCGTCTAAAAAAGGTTGAAAGAGGTTAAATTTAACAAGAAAGTTACACTACAATGACAATCTTTGAACGCATAAGGTACATAGCAGAGGAGTTCAATTCTCATTTGTCTTTGATCATTTCTTGTAGAGATATCAATAAAGGTACTATGGATTTGTTACACTGCGTTGTTTATATATATATATATATATATATATATATATATATATATACACACACACACACAATATAAAATATAAAATGCACTAAAAAACTTAAATTTCATATGTCAAATATGGTTTGTTTGATTATAGAAATCAAAATGCAACTTTTTCAATTCAATAATCCTATGGGCATCTCTTTTCACCTCTTAATTAAGATTTAATTAATTATGTGGTTGTATATTCATTATCTCAATTCCCAAATTACAAGTAATATCTATGGTGAAACCTAGGTGAAAAGAAGAGACATATTAGTTGAACATGCCTATCATGGGAAGGCCATTACTATGTTATAAGAACCAAGGAAGGTGCAATAAGAACATAGCAGGTACAAATTATTGGATGATTTGATTTTCTACAAGAACCACATTTATATTATACCAACCTAGTATTAAATATAAGGAGGTCTTAGTGAAAAGAATTTCCTTCCCCATTATTGATCACATCGGTCCTTTCAAGACCTATTACACCTCCGAAAATAAATTCTTTCCTCCTCTAGATGATGGCCAAGTTATTTTAATTCTAGAGTACATTTGGAAACTCCAGAGAAGAATTTGAATACTAAGGTACTACCAAGAAACCTCATTCAGTGGAATAATTCACCATTGGGGGATGCTACATGGGTGGGCCCTAAAATACAACAACATCAAGCACTACTATTGTTATGGAGCTAGGAAGTTTGAGACAGTGTAATTGTTGGGATTTCCAAATATAACCCGCTTAAGTGTTCATTATTGGCATTTTGAAGTTTGTGTGGGTTATTAGAATTTTTAATAGTCATTTATAATCTATGTTAGTTACGAATTTTACGCTAATATAAAATTTATTATAGTTAATTATAATTTTCTATTAGTTAAACAAAGTTCTATGTCAAGTCTAGCTATTCCACACAAAAAAGGCAAAGAAACTAAGGTAGGAACATAAGCATACAAAAAGTTGTTACATCTCATAGTGGGGATCCTTCTTAAGGAATGTGCTATTGTAGATAGTCTCTAAGAGATTTTTCTTGACAAAGGGAAACATTCATAGAGAAATTGGATTTGAGTTGATTAGGTGTCCATACATCCTTAATAAAGTATTTGGTCATATATATATTTTTTTATTATTCATGTATCGTTCTACTACTACACATTTTCTTCTATTGGTACTCAATCTATTATTAGATGTGATCATGTACTATTAATTATTTGTAGAATTGCTTGTGTTGTTATCGATCTTAGCATTGTTAGTGCTAGATTTGCTGTTGTTGCAACTGAAATTTTCATACTATTGACAATTTATATTTCCCCATTAGTTTCCGATATAATTAGTTTCCAAGTTACAGTTTTCTATTAAGAGTATCAGGAAAGCTATTTTTTAAATATATAATGTATGAATTATCATATCAATAAAGTTTATGTTTTGATTTTTTTCCACGAATCATTCAACATTGTTCATTTTTGTTAAGATTAGACAACATCGAGAAAGATGGTGGTGTCTAAAGATATCATTGTTGTGTTTCCAATGGCCTCTAAGACCATTTAAACTGAGTTTGATCGGCCTTTAAATAAGATACATATGGAGATGAATACCATGGGTGCTCATATATATGGAGCCAAAAATCATGGGTAACTTGATCGAGCCAAGTTTTCTAGATCCACTCTAATAATCTTCCCCATGAAACTTGACTCTAGGAGATTGACATGATCCCATTCATCAGCCATTTCATCTGAGTTTTCACATTGCCCCATCAATCTAGGATATCAATGCACCTACCACTTGGTACCTCTCCAAGTGGTTCATTCTACAACTTGATGACTCCATGCACCACTTGCATTGCATGTATGCCTAAGAATGATCTTAAGGCCTTACAACTATGCGTGCTCCCATGCAACATGATTGCTAGGACATATGTCTTACAACTTCCTAGGGGAATATACCTACCTATAAAAATATTTCACAGCTTCAACCAAAACACTAAAGGTGTTCACACTTCACACACTAGCTCCTTCACTATACATTAGCACCATTTAATCCATCTTCGTTCTTTACTCCATACAACTACTGTCTTGGATTTTTTATCTTACTTGATCCATACCTTGACCTGAACTTTTCTTACTTCTCTGAAAATTTTTGGACACTTGTCTCATTGCATTGCTCCATTTCACAACCTTGAACTGCCCACACGAGGACTCGAAACACCTTGTAGGTTACTTCCGTCTGCATAACACTCGTTTGTAACTAGTTATCACTACATGGAAATCTCCTTTGTCTCTTCTCGACCTGAACTTCCACACACTCCACATAAAAAAAATTATGCAAAATTTGACCATCCCTCGGCCCCACAATTATGCATATTGTGCCTCCACATCAGGTAATCAATCCAATGTGTCTTCGTTTGCTTCCATGCCTCTTTTAGCCATTTTTTTGCTAGTTTGTGACTCCATAAACACATCATTTACTTAAAAGAGAAAAAAAAAAAAAAAAACTCGTCATGCATCATAGCATCATGAAATGAGGTCTATTTAGCTATGACCATGGTTAACCTATGTAAGCATGGGAAATATATTCCAATGATCATTTTGTGTTTACATATTTTTCATATCACGAGCGGGCCAAACAATCACATGCTTTCTTTTAATAATCACCAAGAAATTCCATCATAAACTACCTGTTACAACCACATTTATCTTTCTTCTTTACCGACATTATTTTTCCTATGTGCATATAATTCTACCTTGACACCAAAATAATAATTGTTCTTAGCTAAATCAGATAGCATTCATCATGTAAACATTATTCCTAACATCATCTTCATCTTCAACCAACAAATCCTCCATCTGTAGCATGCAGAAATCCAATTTCTAGCCATCACTACATAAAAATTAAAGAGCTTCACATCACATCGATATTTCACATGTAAGTCAACCAGATGCAAACCCAAATTATAGGATTTTAAAATACCTGGTTCGATCGAACCCACAAGGCCCAGATATGTTCCAAACTGTGCTTCCTTCAAACCTGAAATTAGGGAGATAAATCCCTTTTAAAAGATTGTATAAATTAGTGGAAGGATGTGTAAGGGGGGTACCAAACCACTAGATTTAATTATCATTTTTAAACATAGCCACCAGAGCCAAGTTATGCATATAAATGCATAGCCCAACCCATAACAAAACCACTATGGATGAACCCATTCACAATAAGAATAGCACCCATATTTTAGCCTTTGGGTCGGCTGACCTAACACATAAGTCGAATCTTGACCTTTTTGATGCTCGCTTGAAAAATTAATTAACACCCAGGATATATTTCTTTCGAGTTGGTCCACTTACTCTAAACTCCTTTGATACTTATTGGACTTGGCCTTGGCATTGCCACATGAGCCTATTTTTTCTTTCCCATTCCATTTTCCTTTTGGAAATTAATAGAAGTTTTGGGCTTCAACCTTCCGGGTATGGCCCATTGCTCCATGTCTTCTGCTGCGCCACATATACTCCACCTGTCGATCCCACTTCTGCCCTGATCCTGACTTATAAACAAATTCTAATATCAAAATGCATGGGCTATATCTGTTTCAAGTAACATAAAAAATTGTTGTTAACTGCCATCTGTATCATGACACATTCCACCTCAATCTCGACTCTTTTGAATGCCTACACACAATTCAAATGACTCCTAACTTAAATGGATTTAGACAACAGAAAATTTCCCATCCACTTTTTTCAAACTCTCTACCAACTATTGGATCCTAGATCCCAATGTCGCCTTTGTGTATGCCCACTTGTAAATTAAAATTCCACTCGAGCTTTCAGGATTTTGACCCGACGTTGTTAAATGATATATCCTTCTCAATTTTTGTCTCCTCGAGTTGTCAAGTGACATATTTGTATTGGGACTCTAAAAAAAATAAGTATTACATTGCTCCTTTGTGCTCGACTCCTCCTATAGCTTTTTTGTGGCTTGTGGCTCTTTTGGTTAAAACTCAACTTGGTCTCACCCTTTATACTCTCTAACATGGAAATCTCCTTTGTCTCTTCTCGACCTAAACTTCCACAAACTCCACATAGCCTCTGTTATGCAAAATTTGACCATCCCTCAGCCCCACAATTATGCATATTGTGCCTCCACACACTAGTACATTTGGTCAAAATTCTGACACTTTAGTTCCGACACTTTTGACATATTGTCAAAAATTTCCCCAATTATTATCAATTTTTTAAATCTCGTCAATAACCGTCGCTATAACAACATATAGGGACATCGTTGGTATTACGATGTTTAGGAACTTTGTCGGTACACCAATAGTTAGGGACACAATGATGGAAATGCGACGTTTCTAATACATGCGTCGGTATTGTGACCTTTGGAATAAACGTTGCTATAGGGATGTTTGGAGAGACTTGTCGGTAGTGTGACGGAATGGGGGACAACCGTCAGTATTGCGACATGTGCGGACAACTGTCGGTATTACAACGTATCCCGAAAATTGTCGGTATTACGACGTGTGCGGACAACCATCGGTATTATGACGTTAAGACAGGTTGCATTATTTTTTATTAAAATTATGTAGGCTATTATTTATTAAGTTTTAAATATTAATCTATTTTCTTCAATTATTGTCCATAATATATTATCAAAAAATCCTTTATTATAAAAAATTCCTAAGTCATAAATTTAAATTTTGGTAAATCTATAGTAATGATTAATTCTTATTATGATTTGTTTTAAGCCACTTTCTATTTAATTATTGTGAAAAAAAAAGAATTCACATGAAAAAATTACTTACATTAAAATAAGTGCAACATTGTTGCAAACCTCATTTTATATTTCTAAACGAAACCTAATATACAAAGGAGTTTCTTACCTTTAGAAAGGTTTAACATTTCATGTGGATGTTGAAATGATTTTTAGCTAGATTAAAATTATGTAGGTTATTATTTATTAAGTTTTAAATACTAATCCATTTTTTCAATTATTGTCAAAAATATATTATCAAAAAATCATTTATTATAAAAAAGTCCTAGGTTATAAATTTAAATTTGGTAAACCCCTAGTAATGATTAATTCTTATTATGATTTGTATTAAGCCACTTTCTATTTAATTATTGTGAAAAAAAAGGATTCACATGAAAAAATTACTTACATTAAAATAAGTGCAACATTGTTGCAAACCTCATTTTATATTTCTAAACCAAACCTAATATACAAAGGAGTTTCTTACCTTTAGGAAGTTTTAACATTTCATGTGGATGTTGAAATGATTTTTAGCTAGATTACACTATTATTACCATCTTTCTCTAGCTTAAAAATGGTTGAACATTTTGTATGGATGTTGAAATGACTTTTAGCCGGATTACAACATTACTACCATCTTTTGATTGAAATGAGAATTGATTGCTTGTTATGCTCAAAGTTTTATGTTCTCATTTTATAACAAACACATTTATACTTAGACAACATGTTTTGTCAAAAATTATAACAAGATTTGAAAGTGGAAAACTTCCTTATATTTAAGAGGTATATATTTTTGTCTAAATTTCTTTGAGTCATTTAAATTTATCAATTAACATTTTCATTGGTGATTATTACTTTCACTATTAAAAAAATAAAATGGAAAATCTATGAAAATTATGTACAAATATCAATATCTTCACTTAAAATATTTAATAAACAAACATATAAAATTACCATATTTTTTGAAAATGAAAAGAAAAAAAATAAATGTACTAATATTAATAAACGTGTATACACTGAATCATGATAAATTTAATTCTATATAATTTTTCCTCTTAAATTTTGGTCCATGTCATGTCGTGAAAAGGTGGTGAGATGTGATGAGTCTAGAATTAAAACATGTATCATTGCAGTGGTCTGTACCAACTCTTGCATTGGCTTGCACAAGGAACAACTTGATGCATTTTACAAGTTTGTGGCATCACCACTTACATCTTTTGTTTTGATTTCTAGATGTGAATGAAAGTTTGATTCTATATGCACCATATTCCTTTGCATATTCTTCTTGACTACCAATTGCTACCCACGATTTGTAAAGGGTGAAACTCTGCATCATTTGAAGTGAGAGGATTGATTGTGTATTGTTCATTATGGGTAGTTGTGGAAGTTGAAACTAACTTGGATTGGGAGGCACTCAAGTGTAACATTCTATAACCATGTTGTTTGCATGCTAACTAGGTAAAACATTTGAGACAAAATATGACAATTTTAGGACAATTTTTACTGGAGACAAAATGAAAACTGACGCATCAACACATGAAAAATAAATCGTGAATGTAAATCAAAATTCCAAAGAGATATATTAGGGATGGAATCCAAATTGGCACAAACGGTGATGGATCTAATTTTGGTAGTCAACATTATGAACTACCTTTTAGGTCTATGTCTAGAGGTTTCAAACCCACCTAAGTCATAGATATAGAGATCAGGCAATTGTGCCAAGCCCACAAAAAAGTTATTCGTCACAACACAATCTACAAATTTCTAAGTGAGACTAATCGAGAAGGAATCCAAAACTAACACATGCATATAAACATATATGTTTATTTTTGAATTTGTGTTATTTTTCTTAGCATATGTGACACTATAGTGAAATACATTGTCTAGGGATCCATGATAGTGTGCTATATGATGAGAAGGAATCCACATCATCATCATATGCCACATGGACCAATTATTGAGGTTAACAAGCTGGTTAGAACACATTTTTAGGGAAGTAAGCTTCAGGAGTAGTTATATTTTGTAATAATTGCCAAATTTTCCTTGAATATATGCCATTAAATGCAGAATGACTATGATATTTTAAAAATGAGGTCATATTAGAAAATTGGGAAAAAATTGACTTAGTTATGATGCTACTAAAATTTTTCATAGGAAAAATATTACTATGTTTTGACTACACATCAGCCACACATCCGAGTGGGCATATTTTAGAGTTCACTTCTTCTCTTTCACTAGTCCACTTATGTGTTTGAGTAAGTTGAGGTGGTTATTTTAGGACATATTTTTTTATTAGCTCAAAATGGTTTTAGACCATGCAACTAAGAATGCTTCTTGTTTTAGCTCATATTTTGCCTTGAGAAAACTGTATTGGCACATGATATTAGAATATCACATGGTTTTCTACTAATAGTTTTGCAAGGAATCATATATATATCATTTTTGTGTTTCATAATCTAAGCATTTTGACTCCTCCTATGTGAACCAAAATTGACTGTTCATTTGGCTTCCTTTGGCTAGGCTACCTCTTCACCTAGGCTATATTATATATAATACATAAGACTAATTATATATAATATATTGTATGTATTATATTTTATCTTCCACTAAGGCTTATTTCATGCCATAATCTTCTTTCCCGATCTATTCTCCTTCCCCCACAACCAGACCATATATCTGCGATTTGAATCACCACATAGTCATGTATCTACGATTTGAATCACCCCGCAGGCAGACCATCTATCTGCGATTCGAATCACCACAGAGTCATCGACAGACTTCCCATACAACTCTTTGTCAACATAAATCGGGCTAAAGGACTTAGTAGCAACAAGTGAATCGATAGCAACAAGTGAATTGGGAGCGATAAGGTCATTAATTTGCTAGGGTTGCATCAGAGGAGACATTAATCTAATAGGGTCACATCAAAGGAAACATTAATCTGCTAGGGCCACATTAAAAGGCTAAGCAGCAAAATGGTAATTTGGTTTCTTCATGGTTCAAAATTGTTCAATTTGGCTTCAAAACTTCTGTGCATGTAGTCCTCGCATAATCAGTTCATGTTATTATTTAGTTATTTTTATTATCTTTTATGTCTTGAATTTCATGTCTTTCTGAGGTATTTAAAGATCTGGAAATTAGATTATTTTTAGCTTGAGAGGTACATCTATATCACCTTCATTTTAGTACAACTAGAAATTCCCTTATTTTCACACCTTAGACTGCATGCACCCAAGAAACAAAACAAGGCACTTATATGATTTCTCTTCAGCCATAAGTTTAACCTTTTAACTCTAAATTTGGTAGGAAATGGGTGTAAGTTTGGCCCTTGAAATATATAAATATATTAAGAGGGTTTGATGTTTCCCAATACAATTCCTAACTTCCTTTCAGTTGCCATGCAAGTTTGTTGGTTAGATTTAGAGTTGCAAATATCCTAAGCCACATATTTGTATGGAGGACTATTTCGTAAGGTTGCACAACATAAATATTACATTTGAGACCATTCATTGGGTGGTTGTAACACAAGCCTTTGAAATTAATGAGGTTTCTCACTAATTGTTTGTCTAAATGCCTCTAACAATATTTCTTTGTTTTATGCCACAACCTTACTTAAGTTTAATGTTGTTGACTTGTATTCACATTGGCAAGTAGGGTATGCTTTTAAATAATTATTTTTTGGTACCACCATCTACCTACAATTCTCCTTGCCTTTTTGCTACTCCTTTTCCTTCAAACATGAATCTAAGGTGCTTTGTGCACCAACTGGTGGACGGGTAAAATCATAGACTAGTTTGTCTATTACTTGAGATGTTTGCATTAGAATGTTGCTTTGATAGAGGGATATATTATAGGATTGGTAGAATTGGGTTCATCCTCCCCACTAAGGATAAATATCCTTGTCTTGTAGTTCAGTTTATGTTTCAGCTTATTGTATAATAACAGTGTCTAGTCTTTTTCCTTATGCTTCAAACTTGACAGATAAATAGGATGGGCCAATGGGATTTCTAACTTCGTCATTGTTGATATAAGGTAGAGGTGTGAAGGCTGCCCCTGATAGAGGATATTACAAGTAGAGGAAGGTTCTCAACTTGGCATTACGAAGTGATTGCATCCATCTGGAATTCAAAGAATTAAAATTTTTGCTTGTCACTGCATTAAAAAGTGTTTACATCCATCTAGAATTTGAAAAATCATAAATCTTTCTTTGTCACTTATTTCCCCAATTAGGTGGGACAATCTGGAAGTATGAGGTGTTGCTCTTTAGGGCTTCTATTTAGGGTGGAATTTGAAGAATGATACATCTTTGATTGTTGCTTGTTGCCCCAAATAGATGCAACAACTGAGAAGTATGAAGTGATCCTCTTAAGGGCATGTGGTTAGGTTGATACAAGTACACATTCATTTTTGTGTATGAATACTTCCCTTATGAGGAGAGAAAGGCATCATTTGTCAGTGTTGTAGAAAAGGTGGAAAGGGAGCATCCCAAGTCATGAATGTGTGAATATATTTCTCTTTCATTAGGGTAGTAGAAAAAATTGGAAAGGGAGCTTTTCAAGTCATGAATAGGTGAATCTATCTCTTGATATTGGGCATTGAAATATGGGATGCTTTGTCAATGGCATAAGTGGCAAATCTTGTTTTGCTGCAGGACGTGGTGATTTGTGTCATTCCAAAGTCTTTGAGAGCCAACTTGAAACCAAGGTCATGTATCTAGTCCTTGTGTATGGAGGTTGGATCATAATGCTATCTTTCAACTCCAAAAAGTGATTAGAGTGGAAGTTCTTTGCTATGTCTATTTTCATTGACATACCCATGTGCCTTTCTTTTTCTGTGTATGGTTTCCTGCACTATTTCATGAATTCGGCTTCCATGTACATCCATCCTTGATATTTTGATATGAGAAGGTTAAACAGAGGCCAAAGTTTGGTAGTAATGACTTTGACTATGATTCCATAAACAGAGTTTCACAACTAGATTGGTCAGCAAGATACAAAGTTATTAACATGATCTTTTTTATAATGAGAATGAGGAGAGTAGCCTTTAAAGATCTTACCAGACTACCTTGATTTTTTTATATCATAAAAAATAATTTCTGTGTTGCCATATTTTTTGGAAGAGAACCACTAGAAAGCCATCCTATTTTTGTGTGTTGTTCCTTTTATGGAGAATTCAACTTCATTTAGCTCTTCTCATGAGGCTAAATTTTCAAGGTCTCTCCCAATCTTTGTTGCATGCCTCTTTCCTTCTTCTTTTTTGCATCTCTATATCACGATTTCAGATGTCTTGTTGGGAAAAACAACTAGATTATTGTCAGAAAGTACAACCACATGGTATACTGCCATTAGCTGCTACGCACCACAGCCATGGGCTGTAGCCTCTATTTTTCATGTTATACCCATCAAAACCCATTCCAAATGCCTTCAAATGATTCAATGTTGGTTCTAGACGGCTCCATGGCACTCCCAAGACACCCAAGCACTTGAAGAAAATATCCTAAGATAAAGAACTTTAAGAAAATAAGAACTATTAGTTGACTGAATCTTTTGCCAGCTGAAAATCAAAAGTTATACAACACCAATTAATGGTTTGGCTAGAAAGTATTTTTCCAGCTGAAAATAAGAACAACACCAATTAATGGTTTGGCTAGACAATCTAAAGCTCATAAGTTATACTTCCCAATCCTTTTCCATATTGGCCTAGGTTCATCCACCAACAATGATGCAAATTTTAGGGGACTTATAATAGGCATGTAAGTGGTGTTATCAAAAGGATTAAACTCTAAAGATACATGTGTTTTTGGACACTCCTCATTGGTCATAGACATTCAGTAGGAAATTAGATCCAAAGAAATCAAAAATTCATATTTTGGTGATAGAATCGATGACTTCCTCCTTTCAGTCAAAATTTTTCAAGTTGTCACATCAAGAGGAGGAGAAATAACAAGGCTACCAAACTCAAAAATTTGGAATCCTCATTGGAAAAAAGGCACTACTTATTGAAAGAATACCTATCCTAACTTTAACATGCAAATAAAATGGAATGAATACCTTCCTGTAGACAATATTAAGGGCTATTGAAGCAAATAACTCTACTTGCATGCAAACCATTGAATTTTAAATCTCTTTTTCACGTTCACTTCCCATATTCAATACTATACTATTGAAAAGTGAGGCCTAATTAAATATCAAAAACTCAATTCTTACAAGAGAACACCTATAGGCTATTTATATATGTGTATATTGCCCTTTTTGAAGCAAAAAGTCATGGAATGCAAAGTTGATATGTAAAGGAAAAGAAGGCCTTGCAAAGCCAAATGTCAATGCATTTGTAAGGGAACTAAGAAAACATAAAAAATACTTGGGTAGAAAAATTAAGGATACGTAGACATTGACAGTAATGAAAAATTATATTTCTTTGAGGGAAAATTTGGCAGGGTCCAAGTATCTTGGAGAATTTCCATGGACAGTCTACATTGGTTCTAAATCCATTTTTAGAAAACCTTATAGAAAACACCAGAATAAATATTAAGGATCTCAAATAAATAGTGAACCCTACATAAGTGTTTAAAATAAAAATAAAAACAAAGGAAAAACTCATGAAAAACTATATTGTGAATAACAATGTTAATACACTACCAATCAATTATGTGTTGGATGGTTGATTCTAACACTGATGGGAAAGAAGGCACTTAAAATATGTGATTCTATCATCTGTCTCCCTTTGTAATCAATTAGAGTTCTAAAATATCTAGAGCCTAAGAAATATGATACTTTATTTTTAGTTAGAGTAATATCTAATAACATGTTGTCTCTCAAGTATAGACAATTAGATAGCAGATTCAAATCAGGCAGTGTATCATCAACTAGAGACCTTGAAACAACAAACAGTTCATTCGCAAATTTTAATAGGGTCAACCTTCACATACAAAAATGCATTCTGAATCAGATTGGTTATATGATTGACCTGGAGAGTAAGATACCTTTATGATATACGTAACACAACTGAAACAAAAGGTGCAACATAGGTATCCACTTACTCAACAACCATTTGGAGAGATAAATATTTCAAAGGAATCCTCTTCAAAGATTCTTGAATTCTTGCAACTTTCTCCTCAAAATGTGTCTCATCAACACAACAACTTCTCATGTGAAGAATTACTTGTCAATAATTTGTTTGTAAGGTAGAATTATATCTACTCATTGGCATTTCTTGTTGTCATTGGCTTCAAATTCATCCCTCCCACCTTAAAAAATGAAATCATATTGAAATAAAACATTTATGACAAAAAAGTAAGATGATCTCAACTACCTTAAGGGTGTCCCAAGGGGAATTTTTTTTTTTTTGAAATGAATAAAAAGGTGCTTTGTAAGTCAAGTTTGCAACTGATGTAGAAGCCATAGTCCCTACGTGTTCTTCTGGAGATGAATGACCCAAGCTACTCACAGACTCCCTCTTGTTTGAGGAATTACATGCTACTAAAGACTTTCTCTTCCCATATTGAAAATGAATGAGAAATTTTCCATGAACATCTCTCACCATACTATCATAATAGATCGTTAGATCAAGTAGAAAGGCCATTAGATTCTTAAAAGGTGTTCTTGGTTCTTTCATTCTCATCTTCTAACAGAAAAGACCTTCTCTAGAAGAGATATAATGAATAAATGGCCCTCCATCATGCACTTTAGTGACTGCTGGTTCAAGCAAGGTTCGATAAGTCCACATTGATATCTGATTCGGTGTGGTTTTATCCAACATAGATTTCATGGATAAAAAATTGGCATACAACAATGAATCAAGTATCAACACTTAGTGCTATTCTTGCCTCTCCAAAATGGGAAATAAACATTTTTTGATCCACACTTAGAAGCTAAGAAAGCTTAGCTTGAGATCCTAAATATTGGGGATAAAAAACATGAATGGAATCCCCATCAAAATCTGCACCAAGTGGCCACCATATTAGAGGGTTAATAATCATTATAGAGCCCAGATGTACATATGATTATAATCCATGTAATGAATTTTTGTGGACACTTGGAGGACCATTAATCAAAACAAAATCCTTATCATGCAAATCTACTTAAGCTAATCTCTAGGAAAAGTTTTCCTCCCTTGAAACATTTGAAGCCTTAAGAAGGCAAGCTGTTGAACCACTTTCTTAGTAGACCTTGCATTTCCACTATCATTTCCTAACTCATTCATAAATATATTTATTTGAGAATCACAATGAGCAAGAACCAAATCATCCAAACCTACACTAAAAGAATCTAAGGATAAAAATTCAATCAAAAAAAGTTCAACTTAATTCAAGCACTTCACTGCCACTCCTGAACTTTTTCACTTAACAATTGCATTACAAATTTGAGTAAGAAAACTCAACAATTGTGTTTTATCACCATTGAATAATATAATTTCACTATTTCTTATGAGAAGCCCATTCTCCTTAAAGTTAAAATCAAGAGGTAAGTCCATCTGAAGAGCTTTCCTAGCTGTCCAAAATGGCCCTCCATCATGCACTTTAGTGACTGTTGGTTCATGCAAGTTTCCATAAGTCCACTGTTGTGAAACCAACTCCAAAAATAGAAGAAAATAGATATCAACGTGTTATAAATAAGCCACTTTGAGGGGGAAACCTCCAATACATTACATGAATGAACAATTCTTGGATGATACAAATTACAAAACCTCCTTTCTATATATAGGAGTCCATGGGGCCACAATGTAATCCTAGTGGGGCCACAATGTAATCCTAGCCGACATAAAAACAATAATTTAAGGGCACAATAATAACAATATGGGGTTACGGGGGTACAATAATAACAATAAGGGGGTTACACTAACAACAATAAGAGACTATACTAGTAATATAGGGACCTAACATTCCCCTCTCCTTCAAAAAAGTGTTTTCCTCAATACTTGAGTAGCTCTAGGTGCTTCTGTATAAAATTTTCATTCTCCCATGTAGAATCTTCAGTGGGTAATTTCTTCCACTTGATGAGATACTCTGAAATTGATCGATTTCGTAGCTGTCGAGTTCTTGTTTCCATGACCTCTTCACGTTCCAATATGATTTTTCCTTCCTCATCAAGTTCTGGCAATATTGTTTGAACTAGAAGATTTTCACCTATAATCTTATTTAAGCATGAAACATGGAAAATTGGATGCACTCGTGAAGAAGCGGGAAGCTCCAATTTGTATGCCATAGTACCAATATTTTGCAACACCTTGTAAGGAACATAGTACTTTGGCGATAATTTATTATCCTTCTTAGCTTGCTTGAGGGACATTTGTTTGTATGGTTGTAGCCGTAAAAATATCCAGTCTCCTACATCAAAACTTATCTCGCTACGATGTTGATCTGCCTGCTGTTTCATCATTTTTGTGCCAAATTCAGGTTATCCTCTAAGAGTTGGTGAACTTCTTGTTGATGCTCGATGTGATCTTCCACTGCTTGAACCTTCGAATTTTCTCTTAAATATGATGTGATGGATGGTGGATGATATCCATAAAGTGCCATCAATGGGGTTGTTTTTGCTGCAGTATGGAAGGAAGTGTTAAACCACCATTCAGTGAGAGGTAACCACTTGACCCATTGTTTTTATTTATCAGATACAAAACAACGAAGATATCCTTCCAAACATTTATTTACTATCTCAGTTTGACCATCGGATTTAGGATGATAAGATGAGCTATGAGCTAATTGAGTACCCAAACAATAAAATAACTCCGTCCAAAAATTTCCAGTAAAAATGGGATCTCTGTCGCTCACAATAACCCTTGGGTTTCCATGTAGCTTTTGAATTGTGTCCATAAATGTAGTAGCAATAGTACTTGCTTTAAATGGATGAGATAATGCACAAAAGTGTGCATACTTGGTAAGTCTATCAACTACCACCATGATGACACTCTTTCCTTCGGACTTAGGTAAACCTGTGATAAAATGCATTGAAATCTCCTCCCAACGTTGACTTGGAATGGATAAAGGTTGTAGAAGTCCCAGGGTCTTAATTGTTTCCACTTTATTCTGCTGGCAAACCAAACATTCCGCCACAAACTTTTGAATATCGGATTTAAGGCCATCCCAAAAAAATTCTTTCTTCACCCTGTGGTAAGTTTTTAAAAATCCTGAGTGTCCTCCTAAAGGAGAAGTGTGCAATTCCAGAAGAATCTTTTTTGTTTTAGTTGGGAATTCTTACAAAGATATAAGCGATCTTTGTACCATAAGGAATCATTTTTCCAACTAAATGTATCAGATGTACTAGGATCTTGCTGCAACTTTTGAATGAGTATCCATACATCTTTGTACTTCTTCCATTCATCTCTTGCTTCAGTTATCCAATCTGGTTGGATAATAGAAATGGCACAAAGCAATGCTTCCACCTCTTCATTCTTTTTTGAGAGTGCATCTGCAACAACATTAAGCTTTCCTTTTTTGTAGATTATTTCAAAGTCATAACCCAACATCTTTGTGACCCATTTTTGCTGCTCTTCTGAAGATAGTCTTTGTTCCAAAAAGTGTTTCAAACTATCATGATCAGTTTTTACCTTGAAGTGTCTTCCCATTAGGTAAGTTCTCCATTTCTTTAGTGCATGCAGTAGTGCTAACATTTCCTTCTCATAAATAGGTTTCTGTAAATACTTTCCTTTGATTGGACGACTTTCAAAAGCAATGGGTCTTCCTTCCTGCATTAAAACTGCACCAATTCCATTTCCTGAGGCATCACATTCCACAATAAAGGTTTTGTGAAGTCTGGTGTAGCTAAGACCGGTGCTAGGCACATTGCCTCTTTAAGACGTTCAAAGGCCTTAGTTGCTTCAGGAGTCCATGAAAATGCATCTTTCTTCAATAATGTTGTTAGAGGTGCTGCTATTCTCCCACAATTCTTAACAAACTTGTGATAATACCCCATTAACCCGAGAAATCCTCGTAACTGCTTTATGGTTGTGGGGAATTTCCATTCCTTAATGGCTTTAATTTTGTTAGGGTCTACTTTAACACCCTCGTGAGATACAATATGACCCAGATATTCCACCTCTTGTACTCCAAAGAAACATTTGGATGTTTTTGCATATAATTGTTTCTCCTGCAATAGTTTGAGCACCCTGTCAGCATGTTGAACATGATCATTCCAAGACCTATTGTAGATTAGTATATCATCAAAAAATACTAGCACAAATTTTCTAAGGAAGGGTTTGAAAATGGAATTCATCAACCCTTGAAATGTAGAAGGTGCATTGGTAAGGCCAAAAGGCATGACCAAAAATTCATAATGACCCTCATGAGTTCGAAATGCTGTTTTTGGAATATCTTGAGTCTTCATTCTAATTTGATGATATCCTGAACGAAGATCCAACTTGGTAAAATAAATTGCTCCATGTAATTCATCCAATAATTCATCAATCACAGGAATGGGAAATTTATCTTTAATGGTGAGATTATTGAGCTTCCCATAATCCGGACACATGCGCCATGATCCATCCTTCTTATGTACCAATACTACAGGAGCAGAGAAAGAACTTTGACTAGGTTGAATTATACCCGCCTCTAACATTTCTGCAATCATATGTTCAATTTCGCTCTTTTGGACATAAGGATATCTATAAGGCCTGAGGTTTGGAGGAACATTTCCTGGAATCAAATGAATAGCATGATCACGATCAAGAATGGGTGGGAGTCCTTTGGGAGTTTCAAACACCTTGGAATGATTGTCCAAGACTTTTTGGAGATATCAACGCTTTAAAAATAAGCCACTTCGAGGGGGCAACCTCCAATACATTACATGAATGAAAAATTCTTGGATGATACAAATTACGAAACCTCCTTTCTATATATAGGAGTCCATGGGACCACAATGTAATCCTAGCTGACCTAACAATAATAATTTAAGGGCACAATAATAACAATGTGGGGGTTACAGGGGTACAATAATAATAATAAGGGGGTTACACTAAAAACAATAAGGGACTATACTAGTAATATAGGGACCTAACATCCACATTGATAGCTGATTCAGTGTAGTTTTATCCAACATAGATTTGATATATTATGATTTTCTTTGTGCGTTGTCTCCCTTTGTAATCAATTAGAGTTCTAAAATATCTAGAGCCTAAGAAATATGCTACTTTATTTTTAGTTAGAGTAATATGTAATAACATGTTGTCTCTTAAGTATAGAAAATTAGACATCAGATCCAAATCAGGCAGTGTGTCATCAACTAGAGACCTTGAAACAACAAACAGTTCATTCACAAATTTTAATAGGGTCAACTTTCACATACAAAAATGCATTCTGAATCAAATTGGTTATATGATTGACCTGGAGAGTAAGATACCTTTATGATTATATGTAACACAACTGAAACAAAAGGTGCAACATAGGTATCCACTTACTCAACAACCATTTGGAGAGATAAATATTTCAAAGTTATCCTCTTCAAAGATCTTGAATTCTTGCAACTTTCTCCTCAAAATGTGTCTCATCAGCACAACAACTTCTCATGTGAAGAATTACTTGTCAATAATTTGGTTGTAAGGTAGAATTATATCTACTCATTGGCATTTATTGTTGTCATTGGCTTCAATTCATCCCTCCCACCTTACAAAATGAAATCATATTGAAATAAAACATTTATGACAAAAAAGTAAGATGATCTCAACTACCTTAAGGATGTCCCAAGGGGAATTTTTTTTTTGAAAGGAATAAAAAAGTGCTTTGTAAGTCAAGTTTGCAATTGATGTAGAAGCCAGATTCCCTACGTGTTCTCCTGGAGATGAATGACCCAAGCTACTCCCAGACTCCCTCTTGTTTGAGGAATTACATGCTACTAAAGACTTTCTTTTCCCATATTGAAAATCAATGAGAAATTTTCCATGAACATCTCTCACCATACTATCATAATAGATCGTTAGATCAAGTAGAAAGGCCATTAGATTCTTAAAAGGTGTTCTTGGTTCTTTCATTCTCATCTTCTGATAGAAAATACCTTCTCTAGAAGAGATATAATGAATAAATGGCCCTCCATCATGCACTTTAGTGACTGCTGGTTCAGGCAAGGTTCGATAAGTCCACTTTGATATCTGATTCGGTGTGGTTTTATCCAACATAGATTTCATGGATAAAAGATTGGCATACAACAATGTATCAAGTATCAACACTTATTGCTATTATTGCCTCTCCAAAATGGGAACTAAACATTTGTTGATCCACACTTAGAAGCTGAGAAAGCTCAGCTTGAGATAAAAAAACATGAATGGAATCCCCATCAAAATCTACACCAAGTGGCCACCATATTAGAGGGTTAATAATCATTATAGAGACCAGATGTACGTATGATTATAATCCATGTAATGAATATTTGTGGACACTTGGAGGACCATTAATCAAAACAAAATCCTTATCATGCAAATCTATTTAAGCTAATCTCTAGGAAAAGTTTTCCTACCATGAAACATTTGAAGCCCTAAGAAGGCAAGCTGTTGAACCACTTTCTTAGCAGACCTTGCATTTCCACTGTCATTTCCTAGCTCATTCATAAATATATTTCTTTGAGAATCACAACGAGCAAGAACCAAATCATCCAAACCTGCACTAAAAGCATCTAAGGATAAAAATTCAATCAAAAAAAGTTCAACTAAATTCAAGCACTTCATTGCCGCTCTTGAACCTTTGCACTTAATAATTGCATTACAAATTTGAGTAAGAAAACTCAGCAATTGCATTTTATCACCATTGAATAATATAATTTCACTATTTCTTATGAGAAGCCCATTCTCCTCACAGTTCAAATCAAGAGGTAAGTCCATCTGAAGAAGTTTCCTAGCTGTCCAAAATGACCCTCCATCATGCATTTTAGTGACTATTGGTTCATGCAAGTTTCCATAATTCCACATTGATAGTTGATTCAGTGGTTTTATCCAACATAGATTTGATATATTATGATGTAATCAAATTTTGGAGGCCCAGGTGTAACCATAGTTTTAAAAACACAAAACCCAAGATCACCTTGAGCCGACTACTGACTGGGAAAGTTAATCGTCCCACAAGTAATGCGACCAATCGTTATAAGGATCTGGCAAGGGCACTGCAGATAAGAAAGTGTTGTCTTCATATATAGTTCATAGTCTGTGTCTGCCATTTGATCATGCAACTTCAAAGCCTTTAAGATCTTGTTCTCTTTGATTAGCCCATAAATTATGGTAATGTATGTAATTATGTCAGGCATGCAGTCATTCTTATTCATTTCTTCGAGGAGAAGGAAATATTCATCCAATTTCCCTCCCTTGCAATATCTATTTACCAATGCATCATAGGTCACTACATTTAGCTTTATTCCACTCATTAAAGCTTCACTGAAAATCTCTTTAGCCTCATCTAATGTACCTACTTTTCAAAAATTGTCTGCTAGCAAGGTGTAAGTATAAATATTTGGCTTACAACCCTTACTTTTAATTATACTCAACCACTCCAGGGCCTCTTTAATGCACAAATTTTATGTATTAGAAAGGTAAATTTAGAAATTATTTCAGTTTTCATTTTGTGTTTTCAAGTTAGATATTGTTTTCCAGTTTTCACATTTCTAATTTTATTGCAATGTGGCAGACTGACCGTGGCAGTACAGGAACAACCCCGGGACAGGTAAACAAATAAAAATTCCAGTTTCATATTAGTTTCTTTATCTTTAAAAAAAAATTATGGATATATTTCATGCTTCTTATTATTTTATAATGTGGCAGGATGATCGCGGAAAGGGGTCAGCCGAAAAACATGTAAAGTGACAGCGTTGCTTTATCTTCAGGTGTTTTAGTTCTTTACATAATTGACATAATGTTAATTTTTTTCAAATATGCAGACACCTAGCCATGGTGTGCCTGATGTCCCTCAACGAGGAAGATTTTTCTTCATCCCCATGTCCATTGGTGTTGCTACAAAAAAAGGTGCAAAAAGCAACCATGGAACTTGAGCGTTTGGTAGACGTTGTGCCTCAAACACCTGAATTAGGAAAAAGGACAAGACAACTTATGACCCAGCTAGAAACATATACGGTAATAACAAAAAATCAAAAGGATATTTTTTTTGTTCTACATGAGATCAATTGTGATAGGTTGATTTTTTATTTTTACATTAACTAAACTAACAAAAAAATTCTTTTGCATGTAGAATTATAAGACCTAATGCCCCCGGTGTTGGTGGTAGTGGGACACAAAAGCAAGAGATTGCCGAGGAACCCTTTCGTACACCTTCTACGCCTTTAGGTGGCAGCCAAGAAATGCACCCTACCCAAGAAGACAAACAGCCAAACACTAAATGTGTTGGAAGTGATGAGGCTGGTATGGCCAACTTTATCATTGCATTTCCTGGAGCTACATGTGTCACCTCCACGGGGACCATTCCAAACACATTTTTGGTGAACAATGAAGGTGTTCCTATAAAGCAAATACAACTCCCAGGTAAGTTTTAATATTTTAGTTGTTTCATGTACTATATCTAAAACATATTCTATCATGATTATTATTTTTAAATTAATTATAATATCTTTTTTCTGTGTAGGAAACAATGATTTCTACAGGGCCTTGGAGAGCAAGGCGTTGGTAATTTTTGGCCCAACCATACGCACAAGGTGGAATTCCCAGAATTCCAACCTAAAAAAAGAACTTCTAGATTATCTAGAAGGCCTTTTTGGGGTGGCCACATTTGATAGAACAGTGGTCGCTTGGGCAGTTGGAAAATATCTGAAATATACCAGGGACACCTATAGGACGCACTTGCAAATTAAATCTAGATACGAGCGTCCTATCACAGTTCCAGAGAGGGATATGAGAGCACTCATTGATGACGGAAAAGATAAAAAGGCCAAGAAATAATGAAAAATGCTAACTGGACCCGCAAGGTAAATTACAACTTTAATTCAATAGCTTTAATTTTCTCTATGTCTAAAATAAAAGTGTGCTACATAACTAAATTTAAGCTTTTGATGATAGGTTTCCTGACACCTCGAAGGCAACCAAAGCTAGGATTGAAAAAAATGGCCATCACAAGCTAGGTCAGGGCGGCTACTTGAAATTTGTCGTAAGAATTCTAAGTAGCTAAACATCTTATAATTAATTGTATTGCCTTCCAACATTTTTGTAATCCCATCAAATAACATTAAAAATACACAATCATATGTAATTTAGGGTGATGACTTTGGAACGGAAACCACAAAGGAAGACAAAGAGATCGCTTTCTGTTCCAGATATCAAGCCATAGTTGAATGTTGTAGAAGCTTGGGATAGGTCCCAAGATCTAGAATGCCTGATAAGGTAAAACGTTAACCTTTTAATATGCTTATTTTCATCCATAAATTTAATGACTAACAACTTTTTTTTAAATCAGGGGAGCAACACTTTCAATGAGCAAAATAACCCAGTTGTAGAGCAGTGCGTTGAGAGTGAAATATTGCCAGAAGTACATGGTCCTCACTTGCAACCTGATCATTCTAGTGGGGACCATGCCGACAATGCTACTATCAGTGAGGGCCATGACGGTAATTAATTTCCACTTATAATTTTTTTCTAATTATACCTTAAGGTTTGTGTCCTTATAACGTTTTTTGTTTAAATGACAAAGAATGTTGTACTTGAGCATCCTACCACCAGAGAGGAACATAGGGGAAAAGTTCCAACAGTGAAAACTGTTGCACTAGGTAAATAATCTCATTACAATTTTTTTTTTAATTTTATTGACCTAGTTCAATGATATTTAAAAACTGACAATTAAAATTTAATATTATTTTTTTTTGTAGGTGATGCCCCGTCACTGCATGAGACCAGACATTGTGATTATGCAACTAGGTCATCTTTGCGGGAAAGGCACGAAACAGAAGTAGAGCACAATGATGTTGATGATGTAGTTAGGAGCTTAGAAGTAGGAATAAGAAAAAGAAAATTTGATAATGTAAAATATCGTATTATTATAAGACAAATGTTACCATACTTGGAACATTCTTTGTGTTATATAAAAGCTCATTTATCATACTATTTTTATGTCAAACACTTTCAATGTTTTCTTGCGTACTTTTTGTTGCATTTCTTCTATATTAGTTATTGAATATTTTTTTTTCTGCTCATGAAAGTAAAAAATGAAATATAGATTGGGTATTGGTGAATTGAGAGTGATGTGAGGGAGGGGGGAAGGGCCATAAGAGCTTCCACCTTCACTTGGTTGGCCCTGTTTAGTAGAGAATAATTTATTGGAGCGAATTAATCCCGGAGAAAACCTCCCTCGATCCAACGTAGCAACAAAAAAGTCACTCTTGAATTAGTTGCTACTTTTTCAAATCGTGGGAGGCTTGTTCCAAGTTCAGGCGACTCCAATAATTTTTTCTTGAAACGAAGAGGAGCTTATTCAGGTATGTTTTGACATTGTCAACATATGTTCTAACATTATCATAAGAATGCATATTAGATTAAAAAATACTACATCAATTACTTGTATTTATTATATAGATAATTATGGATTTTGAATAACTTGGCAGTGCAAGTACAAATCCTCTTGCATCATGAGAAGTACAACTTGTCAACCAGGGTCATGTCCAGGATATTTTTTCTTGTGCGCTTGACCAGGTTCGTAGTGTCACATTTTGTAAGTTCCTTTACAGTTCATAATTCAAGATGAAGCTTGTTCATGATTATTATTTGATTTTTTGTATGTGTTTTTTCCTCTATTTGATTGTAAGTTTGAACATGCTTTTGAACATTGAAACATTTTTTGTTTTTATACTATTTTTATACTTACTTGTTCTAGTTATGGTGATATAACCACCATTTTATTGTATCCATCTTATCGCATTACCTTGGGTTGTAGTTAGGTTCAAAGGAACTCTAACCAGTTCCAATTCCCTCACATTCTAGTTACAAGGACCATTGGAATAATTGGCACATGCCACGTTGGCTCAATTTATTTTGGAAGGCCTATGTCGAGTCAAAATAGCCATTCTTCACCTCATTTATTTTGGAAGACCTTCCTCTTGGCCAACAACATAAATTTAATATATGCGGGTTCCCTAGCCCAAGGACCCCTTTTGTAGTAGAATGAGTGCCCATGTTCTTGTAATTGTATATCTGCTATATTAGCCTAGGAGTGGACCTAGAGTATTTGCAGCCAATTGCTCCCTACCACCATTTTCTGGAAGTCTATTCTATTAGGTCATATAATCCCTTGGGTCATTTATTACCAAAAAACATGCCAATTATTTGGAGTAGAAATCTTATATCTCACCTGGAAAAAAAAGAATTATTAAATACAAGTTTATTCAAAAATTCTTAAAATTGCAACAAATTTACTTCGTATGGTGGTGTTATAATATGTGTCAAGTTTCCAACCTTTATTTGTAGGTCCAGGTGCAGGTTAGAAAGTTGGACCTATATATAACAAATTACATTGATTCATTGAGTTTTTTCTAGGGTTTACTCCATGTACGTAAGATGATTTCCACCGAGGATTCAAATCTCCCCACTCAGCCTTGTATTGCAAGGTTGAAGGGTTCACCCAACACAATTTTTATCATACTAAGTGAACACAATGAGATCTACAGATAACCTCCTCCTCATTCAGATGAAGATAACTTTTCTTGAAGATCACAATATCAATTTTAGCTAGGTTGACCTAGTTTTGTGGTCACTTAGACACTAATAAAATGATCTTATTCCATCTTATATTATCTCCTCATGCTCATCATCCTAGAAGGGGATAAGCCATCGACCAATAGAATGATGGATAGGACACTTGTCAGCCCCAACTAGGGGGCTGATAATGAAGGCTAGGGGACAAACCCCAAAAATAAGGATGGCTTTATGATGGAAAATTGGCCTAGATTTTTCTTACAAACATCAATCTATCATCACTAACTATTTATTCTACGCAAGGTATCTAAAGTCGCTCTACCGATTCATTTTAATGCCAAGAATTCACTACATGAAACAAAATAATTGTTATTTTTTTCTCAAGTTAGGATACAGTTTATAACATTAAAAAGTTGGTATTGGTTATAGGTCCATAGTGTTGCATATTTTCTATTTGAATTACATCAATATTTATAATAATTATGTTTATGTCTTTGTGTGTAATCTCTGTGTGTGTATGTGTGTTGGCTCACACACAGACACAACATTGAGCCTTCAAAGATGAATATCAAAGGTGTTTTTCAAAATATAAGTGGACATGGGCATTATTGAGGCAAAAATGCCTGCATATTTCCTTCTCATGAACAAGTATCAATGTGGAAAATCCATGAAATATAATTATGTCAACTTTTTCACGTAATTCTTCCACTTTTTTCCAAAAAAACACATTGCCACGTGCTCTTTTTTTCTAAGTTTTTCTAAGCAAGGAAATGGGAGCATGTTATGCTATTGATGGAGAAGGTTGTCATGTCTACCTGTAGGTTCCCTCCTATGGGTCAAGGCCTACTACTTCTGTCTTGTCACCAAAAAACCTCAGAGATAGGTCACCAAAAATCTCAGAGAAGATGTCCGAAAATCTCTATTTGTAGACTATTTGAAGATCACAATATCAATTTGAAGTGAAGAACAATAATATATTCATTGGTATGTGGAACACCCACATGGAAGATAACATGTCATTGTTATTTGGTTCATGATGTTGTGGTACTGAAGTAGAATGATGTGGTACACATATGTGGTAGATGGTGTATCATCATTACATGGCTCATTGGTAATGTGGTGATGACATGGTGAAAACATTGCACTAATGTGGCACTGACATTGAGAGGAAGTGGAAGGTGATGTGGAGCGCATCTCGAGGAATTGATTCCGAGAAATTTGGAATCCAGTATTTGGCCTATCTCCCAATACTAATAGAACCTAAACTTTTTTAGTTATATTAATTATAGCTACAAATCCAAAAGAAACCTAAGACAGTATGAAATACTTGTAGCTTCCTAATTATGTAGCCATCGTGTGGGCTTCTAGTTGCTGTTACTGTCTTAATGACTGCGAGGATACACTTCATATATTCCTACAGTGCAACGTCATCAAAGATATCTGGTCTCAGGTCATCACTGATCTGGGTAGTAGCTTTAATTGGCAGGGAGGCACATTATTTGAGGCCTGGACAAATTGGTGGCAGCACTATGCCCATGGCCCACGATTACGCAATCTCCCTCTGATTGTAGCTTGGGAGATTTGGATCGGTCGTAATAAACAGATTTTCAACGGGATTCCTATTGACTGTGATCGGATATGTGCTGCATCAATTGCCACATTTCGGCTCATTCCCGAGGAAATCATTCGCAGCAAGCCTCCCCATGTGACTCCTGCAACTATTGATCATAGTCGGGCGTGGGCATATTTCGATGGTGCGTCCAACGCACATGGGTGTGGTGGGGGCGCAACTCTATATTTGAATGACCACCACTACTACAACATCGGAATGGGATTGGGTCCCAGTACTAACAACTATGCCGAACTACAAAGCCTCAGACTTCTTCTAACCTTTGCTCGGGACATTCACTACAACTCCATCCAGATCTTTGGTGATTCACAACTGGTGATCAATTGGTTCAATAATCTATCTCATTGTCACTCGCACACACTGTCTGCACTGCTGCGAGAGGCACACCATCTCAGAGCACTCTTTGACTCCATCACGGTGACTCATATTTACAGGTCTCGGAACAAAGTGGCTGACCAACTGTCCAAAGAAGCTTCGGAGCTGATCTGGGGCACCTGGCATATCACGGAACACACTGATGGACAGATTTTCAGATATTATCATCAGCCTTTTATCGAGGAGGCACCTGCTGTTTTGGATGTTTAGTCATACAACTGTCCTTTGGGAGATTTTCTACTACCTCCCTTTACTATATATTCGGCATGTATATTTATTTCTTATTTGTATTTGGTTTTTATATTAGCTAGTAAGTTATGCACCGAACTTACTATGGGGACACTAGTTTCATCACTGAAATGTTTCTTTTTTGGGACTGTGATTGCCTGCAGATAGACATAGTGGCAGATTTTTTAAATAGTCTTTTGGACTGAATAGTAGTATATACTACCAATTTTTTGTAACATGTAACCTATCATTAATTGAAAAGTTACGAATTTTTTCTTTGTGAAAAAAATGTAGCCATCGTGTGATATTGTTATGCATTACGTTGTTAGAAGAATTTATACAAACTGATAATAAATGAAAATAGGCTATCCCAGTTGGGCATGATGTCAAGGTGTTGCCATGGTGTATTCATGCTTGGGCATGATGTCAAGTATTAGTCTAAATTTAACATTAAACACAGGGTATTTTTTAATGGACATAACATTATAAATAATAGACACGTATTATTTCTAGAGGTATCCTTTATGGATATGCCTAATATTGTTATTTACCTTAGTAAAGGGTACAAGGTGATGGTATCAAATATTTTTAGTTATGTTTTATTGTTGGGAAGTTTGTCTTGCCACAACAGAAAGAAAATGGAGTCGTGTTTTAATGACTGGGTAGTTTTCCTTGCTACAACAGCAAAGAAATGGGGTTGTGTTTTAATTATTGGGCAGTGTGTCTTGCTACAGTAGCATGGAAATGGAGCCATGTTTTAATTATTGGGAAGTATATCTTGCTACAATAACAAGGAAATGGCCATCGCTAAACTTCACATCTAGTGGCTCAACACTATTACCATCACTAACTTATTGCCCATTGACCACCAAACTAGTGGAATTATCCAAATTTAGTGTTTGTGTTAACATACTGAAATTAGTTTTGCATTTTCCCTTTAAAATTTTGCAAAATATAGTTGAGTCATGGAGTCTTTTACACTATAATGGTAGCATAATACTAATTGGTATAATTTGTGTGATTTTCATATATAGTTGGTCTTTATATGAGATATTTCCATCACTTGAGTGTGTAACCATGCTAAGCACTAGTACAAAGACATTCCATTCTTGATATGGTAAGATTCTTGGACATGTTAATTCCTTTGTTGCTTGGCATTTCCATGGTGCTTTTGATGTTAATTTCACAAGGAAAGCTTCATGGATGGTAGATCATAATAGGAATGTCAATTATGTGTACACTCGGATATGAGATTAAGATTGTCATGTTATTGGTTTTGTTCTATCATAATACCTCTCTTGTATGTACTACAAGAGTAATCACCCTATTTAATGGTTTATAATTGGGTATACACTTAATGACCCTTCCCACATGCACCATGTATTAAATGAATGCAGTTATAGCAACGTATAAAGGCCTCCCTTTGAGGCAAAAAATAGGACTTCTTTAGAGGTAGCAGTATGAAATGATAGTTGTAGGTTTCATTTCCCTCTTTACAATCCTCTTGTGTTGACTCCCTTGGAGGAATTTCAAGCATAGCCTTCTAGTCTTCTAAATGAAACCAACGGGTTTCAAACCTATAGAACACATCAAATAGAACAATGTTGTGGTCCTTTTCATTGGGTTGAAAAATAAGTATAAGGACTAATCTTATTCGTGCATGCATAAATCCTAGATCCTTATGTTATTGTTGAGTAGGGTGCCATTGTAGGTAGATCAAACTTGAGGTGATAAAATAAGTTCTTTGACATATGAAAAAGTATCTAGCACCCATCAAGCACAACTGAATATCACAACCATCAAGTAATACCAAGTGACATAACACTAATGTCTAATACTCTTTTGAGTATTACTTATTACCCTGGAGCAATGCCACATCGGACTATAGAAGGATTGCATTTATCCAACATTCTTTAGTCCAATATCCTTTACATAACTATCTATCATATTTGCAAAGTCTTCTTTAGCACTATGATCTATATCAATAGAGAAAGGTACATCACATCACTATGATTTAACTTATAGGCTCAACCTAACTTGTAAATTATTTATTTGGCATACAAAAAAGTATACAGTACCCATTAAGCACAACTGAGTATCACTGATCATTGGGTACTACCAAGTTATAAACCACCAGCTACTAATAAGTACCACAGAATCAAATATATCACCAACTCTGTTGACTATCAATTATTACCATGCAACAATGTACACCAGAATATAGAGGCTTTGCATATGAGCAAGACAAGCATGCAATTAGGACTAAGGAGCCAAAAAAAACCACATAGCAACCAACTACAGTAACTATTTTCTTTTGACAACTAATGTCTCCTTGGAGCCCCTTATATCCAAGAGAAAGACTATAAAGTGGCAATGACCCACTTCCTAAGACAAGCACTTGAACGAATACTCTTGATTCTCTAAAATTACTACTCTCTGCCTTGTGGTGGAATATTAAATCAAACAAGAGATATTTTGGAATGATTTACATCTGTTTTGGCTCGTTAATCTTTCTTTTGTTAATATTTATTCTATCCAAAACACTCTTCAACCTCTTTGGTGAATGATATTCCTTTATTCGCAAACTATGTGGCAAGGTATGCCACCTTCTCTGGCATGCTTGCAGGCTCTCATCTCCCAACAATGTAAAGGTATCTTCGAAATGAAGTTTTTCCTAGTCCTATTTTTTTTGTAGACAGTTGTCATCGGTCAATATTCTACTATAATCATTTGGTTAATAGTGATAATGTGAGGGCCTTGTAGTTATTCCATGATCCACAAAGGTTATTATATCTCTTTTTCCATGATTCTTTTGATTTATTCTGCCATGGTCTCTTCACGGGTCATCTAGGAGGCTAAAGAAATAAATTTCACATCACCTAGCTGAGAGTTGGGGTCCCACACATTCATAGCAAGCAGTATTAAATTATCCATATAAAATATTTCCATCTTATCCCTATCTTTAATGTTACACCTAAGGAAAAAAATCAATGAATGTTTTGATGTTTTGGAAAGGAGGGGATCCTTGTTGGGCTAATACTCTAGTCTAAAATAGGCACCATTAGTATTTGACGAATAGAGATTATGTTTTTAATGGATTTCTAGAGTGTGTCCACTAATTTTTCCAACCTTTCTTTTGATCATCCAAATACATTTCTTGAAAATTTATTAGCCACCTTATTGATTCCTATGAAGCTGCCCCAAACAAGCCAATTTGTGAAGAAGGTAATGATCCCATCTCTGTTGATCTAGACCTCAAAAACTTGATGGAAAGTGTCCATCCTCATAGGATGAGCATTGATATGTAAATTTACTAGGTTGTGTCATAATCTGATTGCAGTAGATATATGGATCTCAAATTGTTGGGCTCCAAATATGTAGGGACAACTCTCTGTTTTTGCACTTTGAAGAGGTGTTTTTTGCTTTCTTGTTCATATCTGAAGAAGATTAGGATTTAATCTTTTGTTGAGGTCCTTATTTTACAAGATTTGAGGCACTGCTGCACTGTATCTAAATCCTTGGTCTCTAAACTTCAATCTAATGGAGGAATTCTCCTCATTTTGTTATGGGTTTGCATCCCTTTTTTTTTTAATCTTTTGGGACAAGGATATTCTAAAGGATATCAATGGTGACTTTGGGAAGTCACTTGAAGTGGTAGAACACAAGGGATGCCAATTTTTGTGTCTTGTATTTGTGTTGAAGTCAAGTTGGATAAAGGTCTCATGGATGCCATTCCTCTATATCTAGATGAGAGGATCTTCCTCCAAGAATTGTATTACTATCAACTACCTTTCAAGTGTAATATTTGCCACGGATTTGGGTATTTTTTTAGGAATTGCTAGCAGGATGCTCATTCTGCTCCTAATCAATCTTAGGGGAACAAGGAACAAAGCAATGAAGAGGATCAATCTCAATTTAGGCTAGTGATGATTAAGAAGAAAATACAATTTGTACAATCAAATAATCAAAAGCTCCCATGATTTATACGTCTAGGTCCAGTTGATTTCATGTTGTAGGAGTCTCAAAGATGTAAGAAGAAAACCAATTTGTTCAATCAAAGAATCAAAAATATCCTAATATTGATCCATCTAGCTACACTTGATTTCATGCTCAAGGAGTCTCAAAGACGTAAGAAGAAAAACAATTTGTACAATCAAAAAATAAAAAAGATCCCAAGATTGACCTGTCTACCTCTAGTTGATTTCATGCTCTAGGAGTCCAAAGGTGTTCAGGACGGCTAAGGAAGGAGGGGAGTCATTTCCTCAAATGGGCACACCCCAAGCACAAAGGCACATTGATTCCAAATGTAGTGTAAACCTCCAAGCAGGGTTCCCTATAGCAGAGGTGGAAAAATGCTATTTCAGTCACCTGATGACATCAAGATATTTAGACTACCAAAGCCGAAAAGTAATCTGAACAAAACCTCATTCATACGGTCACAAATAAGAGAGAAGAATGGAAATAAAACGAGAAGGGTTAGTCCTCAAAGTTATAATGAAAATAGTGCTCCCTATAGTGCACTATACTGAAAATAGTGCATTATAGTGAAAATAGTGTGTTTGCCTTGTAGAATGGTACTTTGGAGCAGGTTAAAAAACTTGTTAGTACTCTCAATGAAGCAGAAGTGCCATCTAAAGATGTTGTAGGTAAGTATGCAGTAGATAAGGCTCCTTGGAATCTGGACTGTAAATTCATTCTCAGAATTAGGTTGAAAAATTGGTTGGTACTTCCATTTAAAAATAATTTTTTTCAAATAACATGAGCCATAATTGTAGAATTCTATAATTTGTGTCTATGTGACAATGATGAACCTATGCTAAGGAAAAACATTTTTGAAGATGTATTACCTATGCTATAATTGTAGTACCTTCTTATTTCTGAAGATGTAAACCCTTCTCTATCCATGACAACTGACAGTGATGCAGATACAAATACACTGAATTTAGTGGGATCATAAGTTTGTGCTTTAGCAATCTTCAAACCTTCAATTTCAATATTGTATTCTTCAGATAAAGGTTGCTAGAAATTATCAGAGTTTTTCTTAGAATTGTAGCACAAGCATAAGCTTCAGAACTTTACAAGGACACCATTTAGACCACCACTATACAACAAATATGTCCTACAGGAGGGATGTAGACATACCCTTTAGATCCATTTTCAAATGTCAAACTTGCATAAGGTATACTAGATCTTACTTCTGCAACATGATTTACCTCAGTTTGTAGACAAGATTCTCAAGGACAGCCTTAAATCACAAGGCAGATTCACCATTAGTTTCTCTGTCGGAAATGTCCAAATTAGACCCTAAGATTGGTACTTTGTATCAGGATATGCCCTTGGATCAGCCCAACGGAAAATCTCAGTAATAATGAGATGTGCCTCAAATGGTTGTGCCTTACAACCCTATGTCACTGAATTTGTTTTCCAAGATGACTGAGAAGATGTATGCAATGTTTTTTTTGAACAAGGTTCCCAAATAAATTCCTCAAGAATTGCTCTCTGAAATAAAAAATGCTTCTGAGATGGAGGGCCAAATTAACTGTGAGCTTTATTACAAACAATCAAGGGCTTGGATCACAGTTTGGAGTGCCAAAAAATTTTACAGGATAATTTAGGGCTCACACAAGTCAAAACAAAAAGTGAAATCAAGCTAGAATAGGGTCGAAATAGGCTGGATGTCTGAGGCCGATTTAAGAATATAGCCGATTATGCTTCCCTCTCGTCTTTAATTGTTTATTCTTACTCAAAATCGATCTCTGGCTTGATACCTCTAATAACAGATCCAGGGTGTTGATCCCTTCATTTTCTATCCAAGATCCCCTTAATGTTATCTACCTTTTTGTTATCAACGATCTGGAAACTACTTGCAATGGAAAACGATTGATTTCCCCTAGGGTTAAAACCCAGAAATTTATTTCGGCAATAAAATATACTTTATAATAGTTGAAAAATGTCTATTTTTACCCCAGAAAACTGATGATAAAGATTCCTCAAGATGCTTATAAAATATCACGAGTAATTTTTGGCATGAGTTTGCCTATTATAAATGCCAAAAATGTTTTTTTTCTACATATTCAGATTATTGCAGCTTTAGCTGCAATATGATTGTTTATTCTTTGCTACTCTTGTGCATATTATTGTGTGTGTAATATAGACAGAATTTTCTTAAAAATAAATATGGCATAAATTTGTCTTGACCTTGGCATGCAGGAACATCAAGATGCAGGCAATCCAGTCCTATAAGTTGAATGCAATGGTGTGACCTACAAAATACCCAAGGATAGTAGAGTCTCAAAAAATTTGAAAGTTGTTGAGGTGTGATGTTCTCCATTATTTCAATTAGTATGAGGTTTGAAAATTCACTAAATTTCTAGATAAGTGAATGTAGCATTGTTCTAAATTTTCGACCTTGAAAGCTGCAGGATTCTTGCAATTTTGTGAGTCCAGAGTTCTCTTTCGGTGGTAATAACAAATATTTCTAGAAACAAAAGCAGATTAAAGTTACAAATAATCCAAATATGAAGTTCAGTTACATGTTCCACTGATGGAGACATTGTTTATGTATCTTTGTTTGTTGAGCAAGCATTGAAGCATATATTAACACGTAAGTACAATGGACAAATTTGATCGAATCCTTATCAACAATGGCAGGGACCTTCACATGCAGCTAGTCCCTTCCCATCATTAGCAAATAAGTATGAAAATTTTGACAAAAAAAGTAGGGGCAAAACTTCAAAATTATCGAAGACTTCCAAGGTAACATACACTTCCGAGTAAATATGTTCAACAATGAATATGCATACAAATATTTCGGTTGTAATACTCAGTGAAGGTTGCCCCTGATAGAGGATATTACAAGTAGAGGAAGGTTCTCAACTTGGCATTACAAAGTGTTTACATCCATCTAGAATTTGTAAAATCAGAAATATTTCCTTATCACTTCTTTCCCCAGTTAGGTGGGACAATCTGGAAGTATGAAGTGTTACTCTTTAGGGCTTCTGTTTAGGGCAGAATTTGAAGAATGATAGATCTTTGATTGTTACTTGCTGCCCCAAATAGTTGCAACAAATGAGAAGTATGAAATGATCCTCTTGAGGGCATGTGGTTAGGTTGATACAAGTACACATTGATTTTTGTAAACTAGTGCTAAGTATTGAAGTCTAAGATTAAGATACGAGTTAATTGTTAATTTTACTGATCTAAAGTAATAAAATGAGTTGCAAAAAAACGTAGACCAGAAAGCAAAAAATAACTCGAGCCTCTAAAAATTTAGCTATTATAACACCAAAGGAGAGTGATAGATACCAATAATTCCTTGAATTACCCTTTGATAAGTGGCTGAAAGTAGATGAGTATGTTGATATCTTGATATTTAGACCTGTAAAAGTGGTAAAAATGCATAAAAGTTCCCTAGGGAGATCTCACTAGGGACTCCAAAAAGAGATATCTGACCTTTTCAATATGACATACAATGTGAATCCCATGTCTATAGTACTTGACGAGTTGGAAGTGGGTTTGATAATATGATGGACCAAGTTCTCTTCAATCAGAGAATTAAAATTCTTGAAAGCGATCATAACTTAGGTGAACATGAAGATTTTGATGATGATGTGCCCCTTCAAATAGAGCAGAAACAATATACCTTCCCCTGTAAGTAAATCCCAATGTTGTCATATAAAAATACTCATCCACTCATCCCAGTACAGGGGATGTCCAACTCCTCAAATATAGGAATGATGCTGCATTTTTCAATAGCTAGCACATACTTTTGAAGAAGAGTACTTTGAAGTTGTTGATTAAAATGAACATCTTCCAGGTTTTGTAAACATTTGAAGTGTTTTTGAAAATTTGGTATGTAATGTTAATTTGTGAGCTAATAACAATAAAGAATTATTTTCTTTTCTACTTTTTTTTCCGAACATAATGATTAAAGATGTATTTTCTTTTCCATAACCATTTTAGTCTTTCCTATTCCTGAAACTCCATGGATGCATACAATCCCACTACCTTGTGACATCTTAGCCCAATTGGCACAATACATGAAATTGGTCGAAAATTGGGCCAAGAATCGAGCCCTGAATTTGAAGCCCTACCAAAAATCCTTACCTGAAAAAAACAAATCCTTGAGCCAAATGAAATAAATATTAACGAGCCAAAACAAATGTAAATCATTCCAAAATATCTCTCGTTTGATTTAATATTCCACCACAAGGCCGAGAGTAGTAATTTCATAGAATCAAGAGTATTCGTTCAAGTGCTTGTCTTAGGAAGTGGGTGACTACCACTTTATAGTCTTTCTCTTGGATATAAGGGGCTCCAAGGAGACATTAGTTTTCAAAAGGAAACAATTGTATTTGGTTTGTATGGGGTTGTTTTTGGCTCCTTAGTCCTAATTGCATGCTTGTCTTGCTCAAATGCAAACCCTCTATATTCTGGTATACATCGTTGCAGGGTAATGCAATAGCTGGTTAAAGATAGATTAGATATTTAATTTTAGTTAATAGTAGAGGAATCCATGTAGTGTACTGCAATCATCTCTTCTAGTGCATACCTTGTTTCAATGGTGATGTTATATTTAGGTTATATCATTATGTAAGGCTTTTATCATGTGAAGTCATACATCTGCTTAATTCTAGATTTGCCAAATGATCTTGAATATCATATTTCTGTTGTCCTATAAGATTCTGTGGGTTATATATCCTAGATTGAGTCCTCCCAGTTGGATTGACTTACGCCTTGAAATCCTGAAGATGATCAATTTTGACACTTAAACCCATTTCTTAGATTTTTCACGTTGCTTGATTCTGAGTAGTCTTGCTCCTTCCCAGGTCTTAAAATCCATGTGGATAGCCCTCATTATGATTCCAATTCAAAAATCTATCCATTTCATAATTTCCATCCAAAACTTGAAACATGTCGTAATTCTTTCAAATCCAACTTTTGGACAAGAAAATAGAAAAAATATTCTTTCTTGGCACTAAAGCAACCAAAGGCATACATGTGCAGTTCAGATTGTTCAACTGTGCCATTTTTCTACAGTCTGCATAGTTGTCCCAAGCTCTAAAAATCCATTTCTGATGCTATATTGCAGTCCCCTGAGAAGACTCACCTTTCCCCTTCTTGAATCTCAATAAATTGTTTATAATAGAAGCATTAAAATTGATTTTTGAAGTCTTTCTGGTCTGATTTATTAAAAGAATCATGGGTTCATAATTTTTTGTTTTAGCTATTAGTATGAAAAGGAATTGAGAGAGAACATTTGTTATGTGTGTGCATGACTAAGAGGAGTCCCTTATGAGAAGCTAATATTATTGTTTTAGGCAGTTGTTGGTACAATCTTAGATGTGTTTTCTCATTCTCTTGATTATGATAGAGATTCAAGAATTAACCATTGTACAATTATTTTTAACCGATTAAGATTAAATCTAAGTTAATGTTAACCTGGGGATGTGGTTGATTATCAAAGTACTTCATTTAGGTTTCCAAAGGTTTTTTAAGAACTAGAATGAGAAATAGAACTAGAAAGTAAATCGGGTTTAACCCTTAATTATACTATGTGCTTAAGATAAGAAAGCGAAAGGAGAAGGAGAAAAGAAAGAAAGATGTCACATAGGCTAAGAAGATTCAAATCTCTTGTATGAGGAGCCATAAAATTTGAGCCTCCCACAATGCCCCAAAATGTAGCTCTTCTTACATAACTCTTGGAAATTGCATTATGAAAAAAACATTTTCTACTCTATAAGTTCAACCATGCAATTAACCAAAATTGGTAATACAAAAAATGTAAGATCAAGTGTGCTCTGAGTCATGAGGTTGTGTTGGTAACTTCCCTTTAGGTGCGATTGAATAAAACCCAAGGGAACACTAGGTATGGGGCTAGGAAATTCTAGATACAAAGCAATTGATTCAAAAAAGGATAGAAACCAAACACATAGACTCTAGAGAGAGCTGGTGAGGAAAAATTTTAGATGGTAGAGGGTTCGAATATGGAAGGGACAGTGGGCCTAAGCAACCCAAGAGATTGAGAAGGAGATTAGAGAGATTTATGGCACAAATCACAAACTAGAGTCAACACTTGAGAGAGATTGAGAATTTGTCCACAACAACACGAATGAAGGGTGATTATAGAAAAGGGAATGACATAGGGTTGTCAAGGAAACTACAAGCTAACTGTTGGGAAAAATCCTTGCATCATGGGAACTATTTTGCAGGTTTGATTGCAAAAATTCTGTTTGATCAGGGAAACCATAGGTTTTTCACTAGTTTAAGGGTTTGCTTCCATGGGCTAGGTTGATATGTGGGATCTAGAGTCATCTCAGCCAAGTAAGTGGGAGATCAAATTTGAACAAGCCATTGTGCCTGCCTTCAAATAGATTTCAGAGATTTGGAGACCTCTTGAAGGCATATCTAACTAACCAATGGATCAAATGGTTCACATCTAAGCATGCATTCAAAGGTTGATCCAGCGAGGAAGAAAATTTCAAAGGGAAAAACCCAAGAAAACTTCTTCCAACTAGTCAATCACTCTTTCTAGTTGTGGATAGGAGTAATTCCTCTTTCCGCGATGTGAGATTTAATTTGTTGATTTGAAGGTCATTCTTTATACACTACAGAAAAATTCCTTATCTAATTTCAAAGGGATTTTGGAAGGGATAACACTATATTTTGAAAAGTGGGTAATACTGATCAGCTTTGTTAAATAAAACTCAAGGCCAGCTCTAACCAAGTCCTTTTTGTTGTTCTTATCCTGTGTGAAATATGATGGGTCAGGGGCAATAGAGAAGCATGTTGTTTGCCTTGAAGAATCAATGAAATTATTGATGCTGCTAAGAGCTTTAGAGACGTTATGCTTTCTAATTTGGGTCCATCCTTATGAGATTGTTACTAGTTTAATTCATAATATCTCTTCTCTCTAGTATCATTTGTTGCTCAGTTAGTTAATCAGGCATGACTTATGCACCTTACCATATGTTGATTATGTATTCTATTATGTTGTTCAAGTGAAATGATGCCATAGAGGCAGAGGGAAAAGTCCTATTTTTTTTTTAAGAATAAGAGTACCAGAGAGTTCATTGAGGACTAGTATATGAGGTTATTGCACAAAAATTAGAGATTAACAAGAACAATCTACAGGGACCTTAATTGTCATCTTATTTCTTCCATTAATGAATTGATTGTTAGTTGTTTCCATTTATATTACATCACTTTCATTATCAATTTTTGTTGTCTTTCAACTGTAAATCATTAATTTTATTTTTTATGCTAATATTTCTCTCCTTATCCTTGTATTCAATGTATTATTCAATATCATGTCTCGCAGAAACCACCATAAGCTTTATCCATGTTTTATGTTGGTTTATTTTAGGGAAAATATTTTGGGTTTACCAATGTACGATTATTTCTTTCCTAGAGATATGCGGAGATACAGTTTGGAACGTTGGAAAAACAGAATATACAATGTTGTTCTAAGTCCAAAAGCACAATGGTTAAAACTAATTGTACCATTTTTTAAACTAAATTTTAGAATCAAATTTGCAAATGGACCTAAATTATCCCTCTTGAGTGTGAGAGATCTGGATTTCCATTCAAAACACCATGAAAGAAAAAATTGAATCAACTATTGGAATTAAAAGAAGGGGAGATGCTCAGATATCATTGGTATTCCTTGAGCTGGAAGGCTGCACCCATTTTTTTTCCATATACTTTTTTTTCCATCGTCATTCTGACGCTTGCTATCCACATACAACCATCAGACTTGCGACAAAGTCTGCAAGATGTCGAACTTTTAGAAGAATTCTGAAAACCATTGGTAGAGCGACTAACAGTCAAAAACGTCGGGCTTACGACATAATTTTCAAAATGTCAGAAACATCGGAATAGAAACAAAGAGTTTCCACGTCGGAAGAGAGACGACAACCAATGAAGTTTGCATACTGTCGGACTTGCGACAAAGTCTGCAAGACGTCGGACTTCTGACGAATTCTACAAGCCGTCGGTAGAGTGACTAAACATCACAAATGTCAGACTTACGACGTACCTTTCAAAACCTCAGAAACATCGAAATAGCGATGGTTATGGAACATCGGAATAGTAACGATAGGGTATCGTCAGAATAGAAATGCTCTTGCTAACGTCGATATAGCGGCGTTCAGTAGGTAACATCGGAAGAGCGACGACTGTCTAGAAACGTTGAAAAATGTGTCACTCTTCCGACACTTAACAAAAGTGTCAGAATTGCGATGTTAAGAGAAACCACATTTTTCCCCACCTCAAAGTATCGCTCTTGGGTCACCTATGTGTTGCAAGAGCGACATTTTGGTCGTCGGAAATTGGGCCAAATGTGCTAGTGACATCGGGTAATCAATCCAATGTGTCTTCGTTTGCTTCCATGCCTCTTTTAGTCATTTTTTTGCTCATATGTGACTCCATAAACACATCATCTACTTAAACGAGAAAATTTAAAAAAAAAAATATTCGTCATGCATCATAGCATCATGAAATGAGGTCTATTTAGCTATGACCATGGTTAACCTATGTAAGCATGGGAAATATATTCCAATGATAATTTTTTGTTTACAAATTTTTCATATGGAGAGTGGACCAAACACTCACATCCTTTCTTTTAATAATCACCAAGAAATTCCATCGTAGACTACCTGCTACAACCAGGTTTCTCTTTCTTCTTTACCGACATTATTTTTGGTAAGTGCAGATAATTCTAACTTGAAACCAAAATAAAAAGTTTTCTTGGCTGAATCAGATAGAATTCATCATGTAAACATTATTCCTAACATCATCTTCATCTTCAACCAACAAATCCTCCATCTGTACCATGCAGAAATTGAATTTCTAGCAATTAATACATGAAATTAAAGAGCTTCGCATCACATCAATCTTTCACATGTAATTCAACCCGATGTAAACCCAAATTATAGGCCTTCCAAACACCTAGCCTGATTGAAACCATAATTCCCACATCTGTTCCAAACTGCGCTTCCTTCAAACCCAAAATTAGGGAGATAAATCCCATTTAAAAGATTGTATAAATTAGTGGAAGGATTTGTAAGAGGAATACCAAACCACTGGATTTAAGTATTGCTTTTAAACATAGCCACCAGAGCCAAGTTATTCATATATATTCATAGCCCAATCCATAACAGAACCACTGTGGCCGAACCCATTCACAATAAGAATAGCGGCCATCTTTTAACCTCTGGGTTGGACGACCTAACACATAAGTCGAAGCCTAAACTTTTTTATGCTTGCTTGAAAATTTAATTAACACCCTGGCTAGAGTTATTTCGAGTTGGTCCAATTACTCCAAACACATTTTATACTTATTGGACTTGGCCTTGGCATTGCCACATGAGCCTATTTGTTCTTTCCCATTCCATTTTCCTTTGGGAAATTAATAGAAGTTTTGGGCTTCAACCTTCTAGGTATGGCCCATTGTTCCATGTCTTCCACTGTGCCACATATAATCCACCTGTTGACCCCACTTATTCCCTAATCCTGACTTATAAACAAATTCAAATATCAAAATGCATGGTCTATCTTTGTTTCAAGTAACATAAAAAAAATTGTTGTTAATTGTCATCTATATCATGACACATTCCACCTGAATCTTGCCTCTTCTGAATGCCTACTCACAATTAAAATGACTCCCGACTTTAATGGATTTGGACAACAGAAAATTTCCCATCCACTTTTTTCCAACTCTCTACCAACTATTGGATCCTAGATCCCACTGTCGCCTTTGTGTATGCCTACTTGTAAATTAAAATTCCACTCGAGCTTTCAGGATTTTGACCCAATGTTGTTAAATGATATATCCTTCTCAATTTTTGTGTCCTCGAGTTGTCAAGTGACATATTTGTATTGGGACTCTAAAAAAAACTAAGTATTACGTCGCTCCTTTGTGCTCGACTTCTCCTATATCTTTTTTTGTGGTTTCTGACTCTTTTGGTTAAAACTCAACTTGGTCTCACCCTTTATACTCTCTACTCGCCCTTCTGTTATGATCTCAATCCTTTGTCTTCAATATTACCTTATGCTTGTACTCTTTTTCCAATACTCTAAAAAGACTCTCGTTTCCTTTGGTTAATGGTTCGTTGGTCCTTAATTGATCAACGATCAACACCTATCTCCCATGAACTTATTCTTCCAACCCACTTTTTCATAGATGCAATGCTCCATGCAATGAAAATTTTTAACTATTCCTCACAACTGTTGAGTTCTTCCACTTCTGTTGTGACTCTGATACAAGACTGATCCAATCTTCTTTGTCTCGCTTAAGGTTATTCTTCCACTACACCAATCATTCATGAGTTTGACCTAGGTCTGAAATGCGCTTGTATCACATTTGAATCAACATCATAAACAGGAAATAATAACACACATTTCAAAATACTCGAAACCAATAACTTCCTCTATTAATGCATAAGTAAATTACAAAGAACCTCCTGACCTGATTTACAATTAAATCCCTTCTTGGCCTCAAGGCCTTATTCGAACCTCAAAATCCTCTTGAAACTCTCCTGTTACCCACACTACACACCTATATTCTTCATTGTATCATTCAACTATGATTACATGTTTTTATACAAATAGGACTTTGAAACGGATTCAAGTTCACATCCTATAAATACTCAATAGTTCCTATCTAGATCCACTAATTACTCAACAATTCTCTATTCTAGGATTCTCTAGATCCACAAATATTTATAGAAATCTAGCTAACTACAATCTCTCCAAATCATTTCAAATATTCTCGATATCTCTAATTTAAGAGTAGTTCTAACTACAATATTCAAAATTTCTATAATTTTCCTTACAAACGTCGGAAAATACTAATAATCAAAAAATTACAATCAATTAGGGAACCAACTCCCTTGGTAATAAAAACCCCTAGGTCTAGTCAAAATACATTTTGACTCAGAAGTGGGATGATCTTGCATTAGACTCCCAAGGAAAAAATATCAAGGTTTCTTGACCATATGTATGTTGATGAAGTCTTCTTGATCAAAAAATTTATTTTGTAATTGCTCCTTTTCTTTGTCATGTTTTTCTTATATTATTGTATTCAATTCTCTAGGTTTCCATATTTTTTGTTGTTTTTTTCCACTTTCTCTACTAATAGACGTTGCTTTAGTCAACTGTAATTATTTTTTGGTCGTTTTCCTCTTCTATATGTTATATCTCCTCATGGATGTTTGTCTCATCAAAATCCACATTTCTTCAATTATTTCATCAACCTCTATCCTTGGTTGATCTTTGTTATTTCATTTTTCCTCATCTACTGACATAATAATTACAAATATCTTGCCAATCCACTGGTCACACTTTTTAGTTCTCTCCTCATTGTTTTTGAATGCCAATTCCTCCAACTCTATCTTAATAAGTTGAATATATAGTCTTTGGATCTCTATTCCCTCTTCCAAGAAATTTAATTCTTCATATAATTTAACAAAATATTCTTGAATTGTACCTATGTCCTCTGCGAAAAATCCCTCACTTGGATTTTCTTTCTGCCACTCCTCAAAAAACTCCATATCGTTGTCTATGCTTTATCTATTTGGCATGATATTTTCAATTAATGTTGAAATATCTTCGAGCATGTCTTCATTTATTAATTCCTCATCTCCCATATTTGTATAATATCCTTGAGATGGTGTTGTTTCATCTTCCTTTATAACTGAAATTTCCTTAATCATAACAACTTCCCTATCAAATTCACCATTTTCATAGTGAACAATCACACACTCACAAAAATGCTATATCTCAACCATCTCTTCTAAAAGTTGTATTTCTTTATCAACCCGCATAAACACATCAATTAAGTATTGATCATCACCTACCAATCCTGCATAGATATATAAAATGTCAAATTCAAAATTTACATAAGGATTTTCTTTCAATGCCTTAGATTCTTCTTGTTAATGCTGATATGAACTAATTTCATAGTCCATAAAAATATCTATGAATTACTCCTTAACATTCCTTGCTTATTTCCCATCAAGGAATAAACTTTGTTCAATAACAATCAGTTCATACTCAGCTACTCTGATTTATTCCTTCGATCTGTTATACATCTTATGTCTCTGCTTCCTCTGTAACGGATGCCATTTCACTTTCCATTTCATTTTCCAACCATACCCCTGGTCCTCTTGACTTTCCTATAGAAGCTACTTCAAATGATTGAATCCAATTTTCAACTCAATCATTTCTCTCTCAAATTCCTCTTCACTCATTCACCTTATGCAAGATACTTTGGAATTTTTATTTATTTAATTATGACTTCCCCTTTATAAACCTTTCAAATGACCATTAGTAATCATTCCTTCTTTCTTTAGTGAACACTCGTTTTCCACTCGTGAGATGCAGCAAGCCTTCCCAAACTGTATCAAATTTTCCACTTGTCACAATAAGAAGTTCTCCTCTTGGTGCCCTCTTCTTCTCTTTCTATATTTTTCTTGTAATTCTACCCACAATCATTGTGGAACTGTCTCTGTAAACTTCTACCCAATTTCTTCTTGTTGGAAGTTGTCTTCTTCCGGTCCTCTACCATAGAACCTCTTCTCCTTCTTTCCTTGAGCACATCTGCTCCTCAACTTTCAAATATGTTAGGATGTTTCAACTTCATTTTATCACTTCTACACTCTCCTTTATTGTCCTTCATTCAACAACTTCATTTTGTTGTTGGGTCTTGTCACAATATATTTTAAGAGCTTTGCATGTTGTACTTATTCTGTCACAATTTCAATTATCATAGTTTCTACCACTCTTATTCTCTTCGTTTTTTGCACATATAATTCTTCATAACTAAATTTAATTATAAAAAAATTGTATAAGATTTTACAATATTTCCTTTGGCTCAAAATCATCTTCTACTATATTTTTTTCAAAACAATCCTCTTAAAGAGCACATCGCCTCTTTTCAACCAAACCCTTTGTTTCTCTAATATGCTCTAGTCCTCTTCTTAGTCTTTTTTGTTGTTGAGTTTTCTCTTTCCTTATAACAATATGATCACTATCCTTCCAAAATATTCAGCGCTTTTCCTATGGGTATCAATATTCAAATGCATAATAAAGTGCAAAGCAGAAACAAATTTTACCTCCTTCAACTCCATTAATTAATTCTGATATCATATCTCATCTCAATGTCTAAATAGTATTTATTCTTATATTTCCCTTGCTTCCTCCTTTCAAACTCTCTATTCTAAGCTTTTCAGAGCACTCCTGCTCTGATGCCAAATGATGCAGGCCCAAATTATAGATATGCCAAATATCTGGTTCGATTGAACGCATAGTGCCCAAATATGTTCCAATCCATGCTTCATTCAACCCCAATTTTAGGGAAATAAAACACTTTTTAAATTTTGTATAACTTATTGGAAGGATCTTCAAGAGGGATACTAAACCACTAAATTTAAGTACAATTTTTAAAACTAGCCATTGAAGCCAAGGTATGCACATAAATGCATATAGCAACCCATAATAGAAACACCATGGCTAAACTCGTTCACAATAAGAAATGCAGCTAAATTTTAACCTCCAGGCTGATCCACCTAACACATAAGTCGAAACTTGACCTTTTCGATACTTGCTTGCAAATTTAATTAACACCCAATCTAGGCCACTTGCTCCACATGCCTTTAATAGTTATTGGGCTTCGCTTTGGCTTTACCACACGAGCTTGTTCGTTCTTTCTTGTTCCCTTTTCCTTTTCGAAACTAATAAAATTTTTTGGCTTCAACCTTCTAAGTGTGGCCCCCTATTCCATGTCTTAAACTATGCCACTTATACTCCACCTGTCGACCCCACTTATGTTTGTTTGGCCCTCGTTTTTAATTCAATTTTGGTTAAGGAAATACACTTTATTACTAGGCTATCCATCCATATACCATCCATACTCACTATATTTTGACCAATTTATGCATATCTAGGTATATAAATTAATTTTTTCAATTTTTAGAATTTTTTACAAAAATTGAATTTTAAGTGCATTTTTTAACAAGACCAGAAATTCCCGTAATGGCTTCATTGATGTCATACTTGCAGGACACCTGGGCTTGAACTAAGCACATTTATAGAAATATTGGGAACTACGAATGGACGTTCACCTATTGCTTCAGTCAAACCGAGCTTAAACAAGCCCGGTCAAAGGTGGTCAAACAAAACCTGTTATTCTGGAAATTCCTCAAAAATAGGCCAAATTTAGCATTTTATGGGATTTTCCAAAAGCTCAACCAGAATAGATAGGATAAGGATAGACATGGCTGTTAGAGATATTTTAGTTAATTTTTTTTCATATTTCTCTATTTAAGCGTCAGACATTGAAGGCATTGATATGTAGAATTTGTATAATTTCACTTTGATATTTTTGAAACTTTGAGAGCTAATTGAAGAAATAGTTCTATCTCATTTTCTGTTGTTCTATATGGTTAATGCCTCGTTGAGTTTCAGTAGCTGAAAGTACTCACAGTGTGCGAGGCAAGGGTGGAGGGCCCCCACGCCGAGCGAAGTGCACTTTCTGGTTAATTTAGTTACAATTTCCTGAACTAGTTTTGTTGCATGTTTAAGCAGTTAATTAGATGTATGATGATATGTTATGATTTCTGATGAATCCTAATCTAATTTCTAATTTGAATATGAAGTTTCAACCCAGTTTTTAAGTTAAACTCTCCTTCTATCTGATCAGGGACTAGAAACTAGAATTCGTCTATCTTACTTTTAAGTGATTTTCTGAATTTCCAGTTTTCTAACGATGGCATTAACAATAAATGAATTTGTAATGAAGGAGAGAAAGGACCTCCTTAGTTAGGAGCCTCTTCTATTATTATTTTATGCACCTTGATCTATTGTTCATTAGTGGTTTTTTATTTCTATTCATGAAGTAGTATTGTAGATAAGGACAAGCAAGTTCTCCTAAGTTATGAGCTTCTTCTTTACTTATTACATAATTGAATTAGAAATTATTTAGTTAAGTTTTATATTTGTAATATGAATTTCCTTTAATTTCAATAATTCATCTTCTAAACTTGACTATATTTGAAATCCATATATTTTGGAGATGCTTCTAAGTTCTACTAGCCTAGATTGATAATAAAATACTTGTGTTAGTTTACCCAGTAAACAGACCAACAATGCCCTAGTCCCATCTTATAAATAAATTATAATAGAAAAATTCCCGGGCTATCTTTGTTTCGAGTAGCAAAAATAATTGTTGTTAATTGTCATTTTTCTCGTGATAGATTCCAGGCAACAGAAAATTTCCCATCCAATGTTGTTGAACACTATGCCAACTATTAGATCCTAGAGCCTAATGCCCACCTTTGGGTATGCCCACTCGTAAATTAAAATTCCACCCGGGCTTCCAGAATTTCGAACCAGTGTTATTAAATGAAGACTCCTTCTTATGTTTTGTCTCCTAAATTTGTCAAGTGATGGAATTATGTCGAGACTCTAAAAAAGCTAAGTATTACACCACTCCTATATGTTCAACTCCTCCTTTGGCTTTTTTTTGTGGCTTCCAACTCCTCTGGTACAAAATTGGCTTAGTTTCACCCTTTATACTCTCTACTTACCCTTATGTTCTAATCTCAATCCTTTGTATTCAAGATTCCCTTATTGTTATACTTAATGTTTAGCACTCTAAAAAGACTCTTGTGTACTTTGGTTAATGGATTGTTGATCCTTCTTTGATCAATGATCAACACGTATCTCTTTTGAGCTTATTCTTCAACTCACTCTGTTATAGCTGCAATGCTCCATGTAATGATAATTTATCGCTATTCTTCACGACTGTTGAGTTCTTTGGCCTTTTTTGTGACTCTGATACCAGACTAATCCAGTCTTCTTTGTGCCCCTTAAGGTTATTCTTCCACTGCACTAATCATTCATGAGTTTGACCTAGGAACGAAACACGCTCGTATCACATTCGACTCAGCGTAATAAACATGATTTAATAGTACACATTAAAAAATACTTGAAACCAATAACTTCATATATTAATGCATAAATAATTTATAAAGACCCTCCTGGCATGATTTATCATAAATACCCTTCTCATCCTTAAGTCCTTATTTAGCCCTCAAATCCACTAGAAACTCTCCTCTTACCCACACTACACACCTCTATTATTGATCATATCATTCTACTTTGATTACATGTTTTTATACAAATAGGACTCTGAAATGGATTTAGGTTTATATCTCCTATTTTCTTGATTGTTCCTATCTAGATTCACTAATTACTCAACAATCCCCTATTCTAGGATTCTCTAGATCAAAAAATATTTCTAGAAATATAACTACCTAAATTCTCTCCAAATCACTTCAAATATTCTCGAGGTCTCTGTTTTAAGAGTAGATCTAACTACAATATTCACAATTTCTCTAAAATTTTTTACAAAAATAGGAAACTAAAAATAATCAAATAATTACAATCAATTAGGGAACCAACTCCCTTAATAAATGAACACTCTAGGTCTAGTCAAAATACATTTCGACTCGTAAGTGGGATGCCCTTGCATCACAACCACACAAAAAAAAGTCATCTTCACACAATCAATAAACTTAATAGGACAACACACTTGTTGGTCCAATAGAATTGTGTCCTTAAACCTTTCTTCATCTGATAATTTTGTTGTAGTGACCAACCATTTCAAACTTGTCTAGTGAGGATTGTTTTTGTTATTCTAAATTTTTGTAGCCTCCCATGCCACCATTTTCCTCTTTGATGGCAACTCCAACCATAACTAATCTATCAAATTTAATTTCAACATGGAAAACAACCCTTGCCTTTTCAACCTTTCTTCTTGCTTCATCATATGCCTATTTGAAAAGAGAAATGAGTATTCTCACTTCTACTTTTTCTTGGAGCAACTCGAAATTTTTGAAATTTCCTCCACCTGTGCACCTTCATTGATCTCATCATAATCGCACAACTAGACCTCCTCATCACAACTTTGCAATAGATTCTCATTGTACCACTGCAACATTGTGCATCATGTCAAATCACCATCGCACCATATCTACTTTTTCCATAAACAACTCGACATACTATCACATTACTTATCTTAAGCATATGGCCATTACCTTTGGCCCTTATATTCATTGGGATCTCATATTTACCACTTTGGCTCTAATACCATATGTTAGGATCACATAGCACTGTGAGAGAAAGCGGTGTCCAAAGGCACAATTTTTTTGTTTCCAATGGCCACTAAGACCATTTAACATGAGTTTGATTGAACTTTAAACAGGATACATATGGATATGAATACCATGGAAAAAACAATAGGTGCCCATAAATCTGGAGCAAAAAACCATGGGTAACTTGACCCAGTCAAGTTTACCAAATCCACCCTAATAATTTTTTAGCCTCCAACAAATCTGCAAATTTAGATTAATAAAATTTCAGTTTTCAAAAATTTTGAAATGTTTGGTTTCCTATTTTCTAGCTTCAATATATCTTGTATTGGAAAATATTGGGTTTTTCGTTAGTTGCTCTAGTGAATAGGTTGCAACATAGAAACCGATCTCCACTGTGTTTATTGAATTAGTAATATGATGAAAACATGATACCTTGCATATAAATTTGAAATAAAACATAGAAATATTCTATAATATTCACCTTGAAATATCAAATATATTACTTTTAAAATATCCTATAATAGAAATGCAATGCCATTAAACACACGATTACTATGACACTAACAAGAAAATTATTGAAATACAAAGGCCAACAACTACTACTAAAACATCAAAATAGTGAAAAGTGTAGTACGCTAGTTCTAAGCATACAAGAGCAATGACATAATAAATTTTACGAATGTTGTGCAATAATATGAGAGTGGCTCAAAAAAAAAAAAAAAAAAAAAATTCCTCAAATTCTAGAGTCTACCAAGAAATGAGAGCAAAATAGATCATTGTATGGGCCTTCACACTACTTGGAATATAACCACGATTGTGCAGGTAATGCTACCTATATAAGAAAAAACAAGCATAATGTATGCATATATGTGGGTCATAGGAGTGATGATCAAGAACAAAGAACACGTTTTCATAAATTATCAAGAAAATAAACAATTTTCAGCCTTGGGATTTTGAAGAAATCAAACCTTGGTTGATAACTCTGTATCACCATTTTTGTTCTTTTCATATCTAGGAGGTGGGAATGGTAAAACAACGTTATATTGTGTAGAACAGGTGAATCGTTTCAACAAAAACCGTTGGTAACCTAAATTTTGGAAATGTTGACACAACTCTAGTACAAAGTTGCTACTAGTGTAGCCCCTTATTGTTGGTAGTGTAGCCCCCTTATTGCTATTGTTGTAACCCTGTAGCCCCCATATTTTTATTATTATGCCCCATAAAATCCACTATTGTTATTTTTTTTCCCTTACATTATTATTGTTAGCTCGGTTAGGATTATATTATGAACCCATGGACTCCTATATATAGAAAGGAGGTTTTTTCATTTGAATCATCCAATAATTGTTCATTTATGTAATGTAAAGGAGGTTTCCCCCTCAAAGTGGCTTATTTCTAGGGCATTGATCTCTCCTTTCTTCTATTTTTGGAGCTAGGTTCATAACATTTGGTATCAGAGCTTTGGATTATAAGGTTTCGTGCTTCAAATAGGACATTGTGGCATTTTCACTATAAATTTTTCTCTATGAGGGTTAAGACGCTAACAAAAAAAGAAAAATTGCAAAGAAATCATGAGGAACTTCATGTAAAAATTTCAGATCTTGGTTTGCAATATTTTCAGAGATATTATCTTTGGAAGTTAGGCTTTTTGCAGGCTCCCGAATTTCATCTAGAAGAGGTGACGTTGGGAAAATTGTCCTAACTCTCTCTCTGAGCATCGGATTGGAATTCTATATAAAGTGACCAAAATTACACAGACTGTAGTTTCCTATGAGTCAATTTCAGAACCGAAGGAGGAAACAGTGACACTTGGCACTTTGTACAAGTTCTCTCTACTGAACTAGTCTAATTAGGTCATTGTGGGAGATTGGTCATAACTTTGTCTTCAAGAATCTAAATTAGGTTAAACCTATGGCATTGGAAATAAGTTTCAGAGGGATACTACAACACCGAATATAAAATATCAGGGAATCGAAATTACTGAGATACATCAGTTTCAATATTGAGCTCTTCAAAATCAAGAAAAATATGTGTATTTTTTTTCGAATTGCATAAGTCTTGTTTGAAAAAACAGTTTGAAGTGATTCTAAGAGAATATTGAAGCATAGATATCAGTATTGGTTCTAGAATGCCCCCTAAAAACAATTCAACACCCATTAAGCCCTCAGAATACTCTACTATGACTCATGAAGAGAAAGAAGAGCAACATGATATATCAAAATTACAAGAGCAAGTGCACCAAATTTCGCTCTCGCAAGGAGCAACAAAAAATGAAAAGGAAGTTTTGAAGAAAGGCATTGAAGCTAAGATGGATGGTTTGAATAAGGGCGTCGAAGTTAATATGGATGGTTTGAAGAAAGGCGTGGAAGGTAAGATGGATCGCTTAAAGAATGGCATAGAAGCTAAGATAGATGACATCGACAAAAAAAATGAAAGAAGACATGGAAGACATGAAGAATGATATAAAAGCAGACATGGAATATTTGAAGGAGGGTTTGAAAATTTTGATACAAGAAATGATAACTAATGGCGAAAAGGTAGTAGAGGAAAGTCATGATGAGAACAAAATAAATTTTAATCGTGATTTCATATACTCGAATGCTGGATTGAAGACCCGCCATATTCCAAAGATCGATATGAGGAAGTTTGATGTCAAGGATCCCGTAACATGGATACTTCAGATGGCGCAATATTTTGATCTCCATAATGTGAAAAAACAGACAAAAGGTATGCATTGCAACTTTATATTTAGAGCAAAATACATTTGTATGGTATCGATGGCCTTGCTCCCGTAAAAAATTGTCACTTCGTCAATTTTTACGGAGGAAATGATAGCACATTATGAGGATACAAAAAGCAAGGCCTTCTTTAGCCAATTGATAAATCTCAAACAAAAGAGTTCAATGGTGGAGCACATTGAGGACTTTCAAAAATTGAATATAAGGGTAACTGATATTCCAGAGGAACACGAGATTGATGTATTCCTAGGGAATTTAAAGGATAACATCCAACATGAGGTTCGCCTTTGGGAACCTGATTCATTAGAGAAGGCATTTAGGTTGGCAAGAAAAAATAAATGTAAATTTATGGTGACAAGGAAGCCTACCACTCACATCTATAAACATGGAATTTTTTCTACTCCTAGCACTAGAAACTTTGGCCCAATTTCCGACGACCACTTCGTCGCTATTCCGACAAATAGTCATCGCAAGAGCGACAGTTCGAGGCTGGACAAAACGTGGTTAGCCATTACGTCGCAATTCCGACGCTATTCCAAAGTGTCACTATACTGACACCTTTTCCGACGTTTCCAAACAATCGTCGCACTTCCGACGTTTTCCATACCGTCGCTCTTCCGACGTTTGTACAATCGTTGCTCTTCTAACGTTTTCCATACCGTCGCTCTTCCGACATTTGTAAACTGTCGCAATTCTGAAAATTATTAAAGTGTCGCAAGAGCGACAGTTCGAGGCTGGACAAAACGTGGTTAGCCATTATGTCGCAATTCTGATGCCTTGCCAAAGTGTCGCAAGACCGACGCTTTTCTGAAGTGTCGCAATTCCGACGCTATGGGGTCCGACGTTTTGAACGTCACTCTTCCGACGCGTAATAAAATGTTGCATGACCGACGCTTTTCAAGAGTGTCGTAAGAACGATGCTTTTCTAAAGTGTCGCAATATCGACGCTATGCAAGAGCGTTGCAAGACCAACACCAGGAAGAAGTGTCGCAATACCGATGAACAATTAAATTTTTTTTTTTTTAAATGGAACATCGCAAGACCGACGCTTATAAAGCGTCGGTATACTGACGGTGAGTTAAATTAAAAAAAAAAAAAAAATGAAAATTATTATTCCAGCACGCATAAACCATATATATATCTTATGTTATAAGGTTGGCCCTTTTTATAAAGCGCTTGAATTATAATAGAAATCCTCCCCTTATATACTGTATAAAAAGGCAAATATCCCGAGGCTCACAGCTTAACCACGCACTTATATCATAGGTGAGCCCCTTCCTTTATTTTTTTTTATCAACTGTATTATCTGACTCACTACTTAACCCCCTCTCTCTAAGGTTTGAATCATAACATAACAACCGCTTCATATTCTGACCTTATCACGGATTATTAAACCAATGTTTCGATGACTTTAACATATGCACCAGCGCTTATAACATTCAACCATAGGTTATAACATTAACACGGTGTTTTTATAACGTATTGTATTTACAGGCCCCACACATCGAAACTCGTAAACAAGTGGTTTTAAACATGATTCAATGGTTCATACCTGAAGTTAACCTCCGTGCAATTGAACGCGCGATATTCATCAGATCTCTTGGGCTCCAGATTGGACGACGCACAACAATATCGTGTTTTTTTGCTCGCCTGACTTTAACACTTCAAAAAAACTCGATGAGGGCGGTATTACCCCAGCGACGTGGCATCATGTAATAGGATCGTGTTTTTTTTTAATGGTTTTACCTCCGACCAAAAGCTGCGCAATGAGGGATGTTTTGGTTTCACAAAACCACTCCCGAGTTTTGAATAGTACTCAACTGGAATTCTACTATGGTTAGCACATTTCTTTGTATAACCTCCGCCCCATTAACTCTGGGGTCAAGCCTCAATGATATCTTTCAAAACATTAAAACATGTTAAATTCTTTAACGGGTAGGGTCTGCCACCTTCGACAGGGTTTCAAAGTTGTTTGGGCAACCAAAGCATAACAGGGTTTCACTCCTATGAAGTTTGTTCGAACACACAGAACTCAATGCCTTATACAAAGGTTTAATATCCTCACTTGGACTGAGAACCACTACAACTCACTCTCGGCCTCTTACAAGGGTTATATACCAAGTTTACACATTCATAGTAATCACATAGACCTGCGTTCAACCACAAACAGAGAGGGCCACTGGAGATTTAACACAGCAATTGTTCTTCTTCCAATTATACATAGAGTTCACAATTCAGAAGAGTAATTATTCGGAGAATGTCAATAGCACATACACAATTAGGCAATAAGGCTTAAATATTATTCAACAGAGAAGACAGTTTCTCAATTCAACCTTTCGCTGCCATTCAATCACAAACTATCATTGACTGTGAGGGATCTATCAACAAAGGCAATTTTAATGAAAGAGGCAAAGATTAAATAATCAAACAAGCTCTAGCCCATCTAATCCTTTAGTTAAATCCAATCACTTCAGGGAACATGCACCTAAACTCAAAGGAGAAACTCTTCAGGGACTCCATATGCCCGCAGATGGTTGACCATGACAGTTATACATGCTCCGTAGTATGTGACCACCAGTTCTCGATACACTGCCCAAGAGGTGTTTGTGCCTGACGAGTTGTAGTACGTGACCAGGAAAGGAAGGAGTCTAGGGAACATGCACCTAAACTCAAAGAAGCAACTAATAGGGTCATGAAACTACCCACACCTTGCTCATAACCAAAAAAAATTTAGCAAGAAGACATTCCAATCACCAATGAAACAATGTAAGAACCTAAATTCATGGAGAATTTCTTACACAAACAAGAAAATGCACCATCCATGTTTCCAAAACAATGATCAACTACTTAGCCAACCTCTTCTGAAGAAGAACAATATCACATGAAGCAATTAGCCAAGATCATCCCCATCATCAATCCAAAGAGTTCAAAAATGTAGTGATACCCATGAGCAAACAACACCAACAATGAGCTATCCATGTAGATCAAGATAATCAGAGTTACTTCATCATCAATGCATACATATGGTGCATCAAATCCATTGAAGAAAAGACATCAATATCATAGAAGATACCCTTACTTTTTCTCAACAAGGCACCCTAGCATTCATGCAACAAGGAAGATCTCTCGAAAATAGTGGGGCCCTTAATTCCTAAGGACCAAGTTCCTCGTACCTATAATAAAATTGTAGGTACAAAATGAACCATTCACCAACTATCCACAAACAATTAGTGAATGTCACTAAAATCCTTTGTACAATCGTCACGAACAAGCAAGTATAAATTTTGAAATATAACTAGAAAACAACTATGGGTCCCAATCAAAAAACGTGCTTCAAAAACGAAATCACGTGGATATATCATATTGCATGCTTTAACAAGACTTCTTGCACAGCAACAGACATTTATAAACAACATTTCACCTTTTTCTATGGGCTGGACTTTTAAGAAAATTTTCGTGGTTGAAATCCAAAATAAGCATTCTCTTTCACCATCGGAGCATTACATGATTCAAAGCAAGGGTTTCATCACCATTAGAACCTTGCATGATTCAAAGCAAGGGTTTCATCACTATTGAGATGTTTTCATCAAAACCAGCATAAAAAACACTTGAATATCATATCCTCTACACATCACCATAACAACTAAATACTCGTGCTATAAAGCATAGAAAACCAGATTGCACAATATTATAAAATACCCCATCAGTAACAAAAGATGGCAAAGAATTTCATATGATCAGTCATATTTGACAATCGTAAACAACTTGCTTTCCAAATAAAGTTTTGTTCAATAGTCTTAAATCACTAGAACCACCACAATCCATCTACACCAAAGGTGAAAATCCTTAACAATTGTGGAAAAATACAAAATACAAAAAAAAACATGGTATACTTAATCGTGTTACTTATACTAGTTTCCATCTAGTTTACCAGTCTCCAAAGAGCAACCCACTGGTGAAAAGATGCAAGCTACGCTACAACAGTCCAATAATCTTCTTATCCCCACAGCTAATATTTACGTCAGGGTACAAAACCTAGATCTTTGAAATACTCGTGCTCCAGAGCACTACGAGCAGTGATCCATCTACTGGGCTCCAGGCACAGCATTTTCTGGGAAGGAACATGGTGGCAGAAAAACAAAGAAACAAACAGCAAAGTTTTCAGCATTAAGAATAATTGTAATCTGGCATCCTTTGATCATATTCCAAAGAAGGAAATATAATGTCTGTCCTTACTGAGAGAAGATCAATTCCCGCTGGCTCAAGACTTGGAACCACAGTTGCCAAATCCTGTCGAATGCAAAACAAGTGAAGAAAGTTTTAAATCATGCATCAATATTGCCATGTCTCCCATATGTATTTCAAATGGAAATAAAACTTGAATGTCCACTGTTCATCAGAAAAACATTAAATGTTATTGATAGGATGTTGTATGTAAGAATAATCGTAGAGCTAATTAAGATCAATTATGCTTGGCTAAATTAAGAGCCCCTGCCGAGTATTGTGCAAAATTTATGCAATACAATGGAACCCAGTTATGCTGATGATTTGACAATGGGTTGGATCTTGAGTTATTCTCATGTCATTTACCATTTTCTAGAACTTACCCCATGCTGATGAATCTGGAAACATTGCAATCAATAACTACAGCTAAGCCTGGGAAAAGAGCAATCGCTTATACCAACTCGCCAGGAAAGATCATTACAAAAGTGCCTTACAGGACCTAACCAAGTCCCATATCTTAATAGTAATAAAATTCTAGTTAACCCATCACAATCAATCTTTGCATAATCCCTATAATCTAATTCAAAACAAACCAATGTTTATTTGATATTCCCTAACTTTTATCCCCTTTTCATTTCATTTCATTCCTAAGTAGCAGTAGCAGTTGTTATCCACATTTCATTTCATCTCCAACTAGCAGTAGCAGTGCAAGCTACATTTCATGGTAAACAATGAACATCTGAAGAAACACTCAACACTATTGACATTAATTACATCTCCTCAACTTAGTGAAATATTGACTAGTTGAGAGTACTACAATTAAAGGAATTGTAAAGCATGGGCAATGAATGACGAGGCAATAACACATGCAAAAAACTTTAGGGTATAAACATTAGTACATTAGTAGAAATAACTAATATCAACAAAGAATGATAGTATCTAACATAGACAAAGAATTGTGATGCAAGAAAATGTGAACAACTTAGGACTTAAACAATGGATGGCACTAGAGAAAAAACTAATAATCAAAACACCAAGGCAAATGAAAACATTGTCTAATGCACCTCCACCTTTAATGCATCCTGAAAGATATTTTTTTGCACCGCCTCTAAAATTCTATATAGGTTAATAGCGATCCTAAACCATTTGGTCTCACTGACATAACTGGTCTAGTCAAACCATTTAAGATCTAAAATGGAAAGCTTGGTAACAATTAGTAACCAAACAAATGTATTTGGACTATGTGGCTTCTTGCCCTGGATGGGATTTGGCTGCACGATCAATTTGGACTTTCTCAATGGAAAGAAGGCAGTTTGGGATAAATCCTTTTTAGGAAGATGGATGGCATATCAAGGTTTTCATACATTGAATGATTTGTGGGACAAGGGTGCAGGTAAGTGATTGTCCTGTAGAGCTCTTAATTAGTCTCAGCAACTTCAAGCAAATGACTAGCCTGGAATGCAATACCCTAGATTTGATTCCTAGATTAGTATTATGTATATTTACATTGTATTTGAATGGCAAAAATCCAATTGATGTAATATATAGAATTTTACAATGAACTATAATTAAGAAAAAATACATCAAAGTTTGCAGAAGAGAAAGATAAAAGAATGGGGAGCTATGTCTCCACTCAAGGGGAATGACGAGGGCAGTAAGGGGTTGTAAATATATGAATGAAGGAATAGGGGAATGCATCTTCCATTGGATGTAGAGGGAAAGTTAAAGGTTGGGACCCATTTCATCGCGCGACGCTAAGAAGTTAAAGGGCGAGCGAGGTTATCACACGATTGCCGTTGGATTTGTTGGTGGGAGCGCGATAGGACTACAACCATAGATGCGAAAGGTATGTTAATGTTGGGGCCCAAATATAGTTATATGTTGTATGGGCTGAATGTTGTAATATGATAGTGGTTAGTTCTTAACCCAAGTTCAAAGGTTATATTGGTGAATTATCGTATGAGTGTATGTTCGTCGGGTTTTGGTATTAAGTCCTAGTCAAGATTTAATAAAGGTGGATATGCATAAAACTATTGATGAAGTTCCACAGAAGTGTGAAGGTACGTGGAAACTTTTGTGGGCCCGAAATTAAAGGTGGGGTTTTATTAAAGTGCATTATGATGGTTTGATGGGTTGTGGGACCGAAATCACATGTCATGTGATTTAATTAAATTTAACCCTTGGTGTTATGCATAAGCACGAATGTGTTATAGCCGATATGGTGTTTGAGGTTTAATTCAATTGGTGTCAATTACTTATGTTTGACATTTGAGAATGAGATAGTGTGGATGTGAGATCATTTGGTTTAAAAACCTTAGAGTTGAAGTTGGTTGTTGTATACGGTTCCATAACCATAGGAGAGGAGATATTAAAGCTTCCGCCCTATCTATTTAAATTTTCAGTCCAACAACTAAAGTATCATGAAATTTCCCAGGTCTTGAGGTTAATTGGGCAATGAATAGGAGGTGCAATTTTTCATACACAGAAAGTGGGGACTGTGGGTTTTTACCCGGCATCATAATGGTTTAAGATGTACATTTGGGTCTCATACCACTTTTAAATTCTACCATGGTGCATACATGAGGCAATGTTAAGCTATTAGTACATCTCATTTGTTGGGGTTAATTAGTATATAATACTTTTATAAATGAATATCATTTGGTCCCTTACTTGAATAAACCTGAACAAAACGAGAACTCTATCCAGTGTATTCTCCAACTCCTCCTCTGAAGTACCTTTGTTACCAGATCGAAGTTTCTCATCAAGAAACTTGGCAATAAGTTCTGCTGGTCGGTTCTGCAGACAAAGGCCATAATTCAGATAAATGCAAAAACAATATATCTAATATTATGAATGCAATTTTCTGCCTAAAAACATTCTTTCATTACTTACCTTTAGTTGTTTTGTCATTAATCCTTTCAAACTTTCTGTCTCACTTAATTTGATAATCAAGAGCACAAATTCAATGAACAATCTGTATAAACAGAAAGAAAATGAGCATAAACATATAGCAACTAACCTGTATAATTAAATCTGTATAAACAGAAAGAAAATGAGCATAAATATATAGTAACTAACTTGCCTTAGATTTATCAGATGCTCAAAGGCATCCTTGATAGTATTAGAAAAGGCCTCATTCTTCAAAAAACTTTCTTCCCATATTGTATCAAGTCGTGCTTTCAAGTCTAGAAGTGATGACACCATGTCCTTGTCTTTCATTTCATCCAATGCAATGCCTTGCCCAGTAGCTTTAATGTATGCACTGAGAGCCAGCCGAAGCAGCTCAAGCGCACTCACCCTTTTAAAAAGAGAGTACATGAGTTGAAGGTCTGGAATGCGATTGGCATCCATGAGCAAAGTAAATCCCTAAGGAAATCATGATTTGGCTACCCTGTTAAATACATATGAACCAACATATCTCTGAATTTAGAGACGGGATTTTACTCCATCAGTAATAAAGAATGGGCTTCTATATCGATTTCTTTCCACATAGAAGAGACCATAATGATTAATTACATAGAACATCCAATCAACAAACAAATATGGGAATTTGAAAAATTAACATGAATGAATATCAGATAACTCAATGGAAAGATCCGCATTCCCAATCTACATCAATTTTTCCAAAAAATACATGTGATTTCTATATGTAGTACATAACATTCAATCTTGGTTAAAAATATTTAAAAAAAAAATTCCGCTAAATGTGCTAGTTTTAAGTAAATGGGTGACTTAGCTAATTCGAAAGTTCTGTCCAAGCATTAGTAAATAGGAGATAATATGAGATTTTAATAGATGTTCACTGCATAAAATATGTCAAAATCTTGTAGCTATATCCCTGGCATGAGACTGCAATGAAGAGGTCCAAAGTATGGTGGCTTCAATAGAACCAAGCCTCAATATAGGGTTGCAGTAGGTCTGATCTAGGTGGATATCGGTGGCCACCCACCTATTCCATTTGGACTAGCACCATCAATTCTTGCAGCTCTTCACATTTAGCACAACTTACTATTTTTAGCAGGATTTCGAGTCCTCCACTCCCGGAGCCGTTTTGGGGCCTTAATGATCCAGGTGGATATTGGTGGCCACCCACCTATTCCATTTGAACCCCCACCATCAATTCTTTAAATTTTCAAGTTGCAACAAAACTTACTATTTTTAGCAATTTTTTTGGGTCATGAACTTCCGAAGCCGTTTTGAGGCCCTAAATGACGTTTTCTGGGAAAACGGAGAGAAACATGGGTCCATGGACTGATGTTGCTCGTTAAAAATTTGTACTCCTTAGATAGATCTTTCTAACAAGCTATTGAGCGCGTCAAACGGAGATCAGATGCCAAAGTTACGCCCCCGAGAAGTTGAACCACCAATTTACCCAAACTGGCACCGACAGTTTTGGCACCTCATCTCCTACGGTTAGGTTTTTGGACGTTTCGGATTCTACATTGTTTCTCAACAATAAATAGGCCCTCGAGCTTCATTGTAACACAGTTCAGAGGCCTGTAGCTGCCACATCTCTTCTCAGAGATAGCTACCAGTGCCCTAGCTAGTTTTATTTCCATTCTGTCTATAAGCAAATTTCAGTTCTTTGATATTAATGAAATAAAGTGTTATTTCCGCTGCATCTCTATATTTATGGTTATATGTTTATTCTGTTGCGTTCCTACATAAATCCAGATCAGTGGTATCAGAGCGGGTCTGCTCTTTCTTTGCAAGTCCCCAACGCGGTCAGGGTATAAGGAGTTAGGGCTCGATCTGGTTGAACCCTTGCAAGATCAGTCTTGCAAACCCCGACGACCTCCCATGGCGGAAGAAAAGAAAGACGATGGAGCAAGAGATCCTATCAAAATATTGCTCAAGGAGGCCCTCGAGAAACAAAGGAACGCGATGATGGATAACTTTGCTCAAATCCTTCAACGACTGCCCACATATGGCGCATCTGCATCCAACAGCCACTCTGGAGGCGCCACTCCCTTCAAGGTACAGGTAAAATTTGACATTCCTATATTTGAAGGAAAAATAGATGCAGACGCTGTAGACAGATGGTTAAATTTGTTGGAAGGGTATTTCTCGGTCCATGACTTCTCTGACCGAGAAAAGATTATTTTTGCACTCCTCAAAGCTGCCCCCCATGTCAAAGACTAGTGGGAAACCTACCGTGAGCAAGAGGGCGAAGGGGAACCCTCTCTGTTCTCAGCGACACCCACTTGGAATTCGTTCCGAGACGGCATCAAGGAACAATATTACCCCATGGGGAGCTATGAAGACAAATACATCCAATGGACCACGCTGCGGCAACAAAAGGATCAAGATGTGCACAAACTGATGAATCTGTTCCATACCCTGCGCACAAAGTTGGGTATTAAAGATTCAGAGAGACATTTGGTGCTCAAGTACCGTGGCTGTCTACACAAACACATTCAGGAGGAAATGGAGTTCCTCGACATTACATCTCTTGGCACGGCATATCGCTATGCCGCCAAGATCGAGCAGAAATTTGGGTTGCATAATATTCATTTTGATCTGCGGGGACCATAGGTGCCTAACCGTGAACAAGGGTGCGTCAAAGAATGTAACCTAGAACAACACCAATAAATCCAAAGGACATAGGGAAGTGGTGTGAATTTTACAATAGCCCCACTCACAACTAAACGCAGTGTCTGTGTCATGCCAGCCTTTGGCTAAGTCAAGTAAAGGCACTGAATTAGATGCATTTTCCGATCCTAAGTTAGAACCGTACAAAGGCAATGAAAAAGGGAAGAAGATCATTGATGCAGATCTCGTTGTTATTACCCACCACCAAGATCCGTAGGGAGGATCCAGAGGATCCAGAGGAGGGGGAGTGCCTCATCTATTCACAGATGTGGGTGAAGGGTTCTCCACTGCAATTTCTTGTCGATAGCGGAATCCAAAAGAACCTCATTTCAGCATAGGTTGTGAAGTGGCTCGGCCTACCAACCATAACACACCCGCAGTCGTATACCATTGGGTGGCTCCACCCAGGGAGAGATCTCTGCATCCGCCAGCAGTGTTGCCTTCCATACATAATCAAGCCATTCACGAATGAGGTATTGTGTGATGTTTCTCCTCTTGATGTAGCTGATGTATTATTGGGCTAACCATAATTATGGAGGCGACATGATGTGTATAAGTCTAGGCCTCAAGTTGTTGTTATTACTTTGGGAAATAACTTGCACAGGATACCAGAGGTAGCATCGCCTCCCCGTCATCTCTTTAACTACTACAAAACAACGCAGTAAGATTGTTTCCAAACTGTGAACGGTCGATAACTCACTCACGGGGAAAGAAAATTATTGTGGCCACAACCTCGAAATAGGGCTCCCTTACACGGCTGCAGCAGATGGACAAAGTCATGGAGGAATACGAGGAAGTTTTCCCTTCACTCATAGAGGTTCCTCTACACTGTTAGGACAAGCACTCCATTGATTTGACTCCCAACACACCACTGCCTAATGTTGCCATACATCCTGCAACTACACATACAAAATCCAAACATGTACTGTCTAAGGCTGATAAAGAAACCAAATTTACTAAATGCATTCAGCATGACCACCCGCAGGTCCTTGACATCTTCAACACATCCAATACTCAGTTCAACAAAATTTGCCTCATCTCATGGAGGATCTCAACGCAATGGGGACCATTGCTTCCTAAGGAGGGAGGAATGATCTAGGTGGATATCGGTGGCCACCCACCTACTCCATTTGGACTAGCACTATCAATTCTTGCAGCTCTTCACATACAGGACAACTTACTATTTTTAGCAAGCTGGTCTCACTCCCTGTGAGAGCTGCCGGGGCCCAATGATCCGGATATTGGTGGCCACCCAACCATTCATTTGAACCCCCACCACCGCCCAATTTTTCAAGTTAAATAAAACTTACTATTTTGTGCGCTTTTTTTGGGTCCCTGAACTTCCGAGGCCGTTTTAGAGCCGTTTGGAGGCCCTAAACGAGGTTTTTTTGGGAAAACAGAGAGCAACATGGGTCCATGGATTGATGGTGCTCATTCAAAAGTTGTACTCCTCGGATATATCTTTCTAACGAGCTATTGAGCGCATCAAACGGAGATCAGATGCCAAAGTTACACCCCCGGGAAGTTGAACCACCAATTTACCCAAATGGGGCCCATAGTTTTGGCGCTTCATCTCCTAGGGTTAGGGTTTTGGCTGTTTAGGATTTCCCATTGTTTCTAAATAATAAATAGGCCCTCGAGCCTCATTGTAACTCAGTTCAGAGGCCTGTATCCGCCACATCTCTTCTCAGAGATAGCTACCAGCGCCCTAGCTAGTTTTATTTCCATTCTGTCTGTAAGCAAATTTCAGTTCTTTGATATTAATGAAATGAAGTGTTATTTCCGCTGCACCTTCGTATTTATGGTTATATGTTTATTATTTTGGGTTCGCATAAATCCGGATCGTTGGCATCGTAGCGGGTCCGTCTTTTTCTTTGTTTTTTTTTGCATGTCCCCAACGCGGTCAGGGTATAAGGAGTTAGGGCTCGATCTGGTTGAACCCTTGCAAGATCAGCCTCGCAAACCCCGACGACCTCCCATGGCGAAAGAAAAGAAAGACGAGGGAGCAGGAGATCCTATCAAAATACTGCTCGAGGAGGCTCTCGAGAAACAAAGGAACGTGATGATGGATAACTTTGCTCAAATCCTTCAACGACTGCCCACATATGGCGCATCCGCATCCAACAGCCACTCTGGAGGCGCCACTCCCTTCAAGGTACAGGTAAACTTTGACATTCCTATATTTGAAGGAAAAATAGATGCAGACGCTGTAGACCGATGGTTAAATTTGTTGGAAGGGTATTTCTCGGTCCATGACTTCTCTGACCGAGAAAAGATTATTTTTGCACTCCTCAAAGCCGCCCCCATGTCAAAGACTGGTGGGAAACCTACCGTGAGCAAGAGGGCGAAGGGGAACCCTCTCTGTTCTCGACCACACCCACTTGGAATTCATTCCGAGATGGCATCAAGGAACAATATTACCCTGTGGGGAGCTATGAGGACAAATACATCCAATGGACCACGCTGCGGCAACAAAAGGATCAAGATGTGCACGAACTGACGAATCTGTTCCATACCCTGCGCACAAAGTTGGGTATTAAAGATTCGGAGAGACATTTGGTGCTCAAGTACCGCGGCTGTCTACACAAACACATTCAAGAGGAAATGGAGTTCCTCGACATTACATTGTTTGGCACGGCATATCGCTATGCTGCCAAGATCGAGCAGAAATTTAATCAGAAGAAGCGAGACTTTGGATTGGCGAATCCAAACGGTGCCCCCGAACTGAAGAACAAGGGTCAAGGCCAAAGCAATGCGACTCAGAACAACACCACAAATCCAAAGAAGGATACAGGGAAGTGGTGTGAATTTCATAACAGTCCCACTCAGCGC